>OZ035836.1:30027473-30678348 GCA_964034765.1 Knipowitschia caucasica
GGAATACATTTAAATTTAAAATAGAGTTACAGTTACTATTTACAATATACAAGTGCACATGGTGCACACAATGTAAGGTGATAGCAGTACAGTGAAGTAAAGTGACGTATGATGGGCAGTAAAGTGACTGTCATGGTTTAGATTCATTTCCTGTTTTATTTTGTAGTTTGTTATATCCCTGTGTCTGCTTTGGTTGCTCTCCCTGTGTGATTACCTGCCCTGCCCTCCAGCCTTGCCCTCATGTGTCTCACCTGTGTCTCGTTAGTCTTGTATTTAGCCCTGTGTGTTCCATCATTGTCATTCCTTGTCTGTTTTAGTTCGGTCCTCGTTCCCTGTGTTTTTGGAAGTTTTGGTGTTTGCTTTTTATTAAATCCATTATTTGTTGCAGTTTTGCATTTTGGGTCTCATTTAATTTCACACACGTGACAGTGACTTTATAAAGGGCGGGGGGACAGGTTAATAAGTGTTCAAGAGTCCAACAGCAGAGGGGAAGAAACTGTTCTTGTGGCGGGAGGTTCTAGTCCTGATGGACCGCAGTCTCCTGCCTGAGGGGAGTAGTTGGAATAGTCCATGTGCAGGGTGAGAGGGGTCTGCTGTGCTACGACCAGCCCGGCCTCGAGCTCGGGCGACGTACAGGTCCTGCAGCGATGGAAGGCTGCGGCCGATCACTTCCTCTGCAGAGCGCACAATGCACTGTAGTCTCTGTTTGTCCCTGACTGTGGCTCCAGCGAACCACACGGTGATGGAGGAGGTGAGGATGGACTCGATGATGGCCGTGTAGAACTGCACCAACATCTGTGCAGGCAGCTTGGCTTTCCTGAGCTGCCGCAGGAAGTACATCCTCTGCTGGGCCTTCTTGATGAGGGAGCTGATGGTCGGCTCCTGGATCATGGATCTATAATAATATGCGGGTGCGTCTCTTGTTTTGGCCCCAAAAAAATTGTATTGTATGATAATTGATTGTATGCCTCAGTGCTAAAGTAGTCTCGTCAGCCTCGCTTCCCGGGTGCTTCCCTCCCGGTCTCTGTTCTTGTAGAGACTTTCTTTTGGAAGGCTGTTTGTAAAAGCAGTAACCGGTAACAAAGACACGGGAAGTTTTAGTTTCGCTTCTGCCATGATGCATGTCTACCTGAGCTGTCTGTGCGCGCCCACGAGAAAGTGGGGGCCAGTGATTGGTCACAATCTGGTTCCAAAATAAATTCTCTTCCGCGTTGCGAAAATTCGATCTAAAGTAAAATGACACTACAGTACAAACAAGTGCTACTTATTCTTCAAAAGGATGTATATCCCAATGCACTGCATGGATATGGTTTGAATTTTCCTTATGAATACAAAAATAAAGCCAGGTAATCCAGCTTTAACCGCACCTGGGTCATTTAGACCCATTTTGACCCTAATTTATAGTATTTTTCTCCTGCTTTTAATCACTGTGCCGGGTCATTTTGACCTGATTGCACAGGGGTTGAAATAAAAAGCGTCGACTGACCTGATATCATCAAACCGATACCAAATCCAACAACCCGCAACAATATTGTATTGGTGCACCCCTACCACACAGTTACAGTGATAGTCTGGTGTTTGTATTTTAGACACCTGAATTACAAAGATTACTCCAGATAGTAGTTTGTACACTTCGTCACAATGGGCTTTCAGCGCCTCTTACTTATTACTTCTGTCTGAGCAAGAGAAGCTATCGATAACACAAATATCAATCAATCAACACATTTAAATGTTATTCGGAGAATACAATAGCTACAGCTAATAGCTAATAGCTATAGCTAATACAATTATCTGTTAAAGTTTTCATGACAAAAAAACTTTTTTAATGCATCAATAAGCGATCGCGGTAAACCCGGAAATAACTATTGACATTGATTATTAGAACATTTTAGGACACGTTTGCAGCGGATCTGATTATTAGGTTAAGTTTAACATTCAGAATTCTTTGTTCACTTTTCCTATAGTTCCAGAGAGTTCTAGTTAGTTAGCTAGCCTAGCTGTTTCCCATCCAGCCATGTCAGGGCAAAACCTTTGGGAACTAACTATTTTATATACATGATTTTAAAAAGATAATGCCCTTTACAGCTTTGAATATTAAGGGCTGTCTAATATTCGTTCGACAGTATATATTAGTTCGTTCGACAGTATATATCTCGAATTATATACGAGCGTGATGATTGAGAGTCCTTGGCATCACTTGGTTAAAGTGGATAGCATCGTGGATTTTGAGCTATAGCTAAGATAAGGGAAGGCGGGACTTACTTGTAATATTATTATTCATAAAATTACTTATTTTAGATCAACATTTAAGGCCAGGTGGTCAATTTAGTAAAATTCTTAAAATTTGTAATTCATTTAGAGTTCCAGACTATCACTTTAACCTCACTATGATAAAGAAATTGTTTTTTACTAGTCTGTTTAAGTACTCTGATGCACTTTTTGCACCCTGCACTTGCCCGTGCCGCCCTGTCATTGGAATATAACAGTTAAGTGCACTTTATGTGGGTGGATAGAGGTGACTTTGACTAGCACCCTCCTGTCCCTCACCTCATCCACAGAGTCCAGGGAGCAGCCCAGAGTGAAGCTGCCCCTCCTAATATTTTGAACCCCTCTTTGCTGCAATAACAGCAGCATGGCTTTTGGGGTATGACTGTATGGGGTATGGGGCATGAAAATAGATGGAGAGTGTTTGTTAACAGAAGTTTTCAGGTCTTTCCAGTCTGGAAAGACCTATTGGATTTAGGTCTGGACTTTGACTGGGCCATTCTAACACATGAATATATTTTGGAAGGGATTTGGATTATATTTTTATAACCTCCACAGTCCCCGCTGAAGAAAAGCAGCACCATGGCATAATGCTCCCCCCACCATATTTGACACTGGGGATGGTGCACACCGGAGTGATAGGTTATACATAACATTTGTTAACATCGTATTGCATTTTGGCCACAATGCAATACGATATGTTTGGCGTAAAAGCAACACAGCTCATCACCATGAACACACCATCCCCACCTCAGCTGTAGTTATTCTGCAGTTCATCCAGAGTGATCATGGGCCTCTTGGCTGCATCTCTGATCAGTCTGCTCCTTGTTTGAGATGAAAGTTTGGAGGGACGGCCGGGTCTTGGTAGATTTGCAGTGGTTTGATACTTCTTCCATTTCAATATAATTGCTTGCACAGTGCTCCTTGAGATGTTTAAAGCTTGGGAAATCTTTTTGTATCCAAATCCGGCTTTAAAATTCTCCACAACACCCTAGCCGCGAGCGGCTAGGCTAGGCTAGTCCGGACTCGGGTCCAGTACTGCAGACTCCGAGACCAGACATACAACCGATACCCAAACCTCAGCTACAATAATAATAATAAATGAATGAAACAAAGTCTTGGGATACAATCACAGATTTATTACAAAAGTAAAGTGCAAAACCAACAGTTTACAAAGTCAAAAGTACGTATGTCTGAGACCAGGTCCAGATGAGGAGAATGTTAAGTACTCTGGTCACTCATTGCTCGTTGGTAATCGCCACACTTATGGGAATGGATTCTCATATATATATATATATATACACACACAACAACTTAAATACAAGCACAAAACAGAATTACAACACGTAAATACTGCAGATAATACGGGATAAAGCACAGTAGCACAGGAAGGACGTTAGCTTAGCTTGCTATCAATAGCTAAATGAAGCTAAATGTAGCTAGCTCAATCAAACATTTACACGGGTAAATACATTTCAGTGAGAGCTTTGGGCCAACGGGATACGTATCCAACCAGTTATTTCCAGGATTACCACAGACTAGTCACAAATCCAGAGCTGGGTGAACTCCCTGAAAACCGTGTTGAGCCTCGAGCTGCCTTTGAATTCTTTCTTTCGGCCTGAAGAGAGGAACATGTGGACCTCGTCCACCGACCTGGACCAGGACTTTTGGGGCTTTCTGTGCGATTCCATTTTTCTGGAGTGAAGAGGACGTAATGTAGCCAAAGCAGAGCCGAGCAGAGCAGCCAGTTTTAAAGATGGCAGTTGAGTTGTTTTTCCCAAAGGGTCAGATGTCGCTTCCAGTGACGACACTCGTTGACCAATTGGCGGTGTAAGACAGACGGCCGACGTCACGTCATGGTATCGGTACGGCACGGATGGAACCGCAGTCGAGGTGTTGCGAAAAAGTAACGCAAACTCCGGGACTATCACTAGTGGAAATGCAAAATTAGCGCGCTGTACCGTACCGAAACAAACCGAACTGACACTGTGGAAAAGCGGCAATAGAGGCAGACAGACACGCACACAGACACAGACAGACGCATTTACATACGCGGACAGAGACGTACCACAGACAGACACGCGCGTACCACATGGAGACAGATACATGCCGCGGTCTCGCGGATCACAAAGTAAACTGTGTCAAAGTGATGCTCTGAACTACATCATGGATCTATAATAATAACAAGGATCCACGTCTCTGAAGCCTCAGTGAACGACACACGCTGCGGCCGCTTCGGGAGCGAACGTCACCATACGGCACTCTGAATGACTTGCACACGCGTAGGAGCTTCCTCCCGTTCCGCACAAACTTGCACCCGGGTGTTTCATGTTGTTTTCTTTCATTGTGGCGCGGCTTTGCCCGACAGCTGCTTTACCAACAGCTATCGTAATGCATCATAGGATCAAGGGTGGTTTTTAGGTGTGTGAAGGCCCTCGCCTCTTCTCCTTAAGTATTGGGACACCATACAACCCCCGTGGGCACGCGCAAAATCTAGGGCAAGTGTGATTTTTAAGGGCAAGGGTGAGAATTGGGACAGGGCCTTTAAACTCTCACATGTTAAGTCTATGGAAGGTTCAAACAACTGTTCTTTTCGTCCTCTTCATGTTGTGTGTGTAGGACACTCCTGAGTATTTGCACGCAGCAGCTGAAGTGAACCTACTCCATCATCTGAGAAAGCTGCAGAAGGATGGGAAGATCTGTCTTGGTATGAATCAGTTTATTAAGGAAAGGAACACTCGAGATAGTGCGGTTGTGTGGTTTAACACACAGTTGCAAAGTCTAGAACGCAGTGCTCCAGGTGTTTAATCCACTTACACCATGGTCACAACACTCTTGATGTACTCTTAGCTATATTTTTTCCTCTATGCTCTCAAAAACATGTAAAATAATTTTGTTTTCCTCCTCAGTGAAAGAGCCGCCTGCTGTCTCCTTGTGGAGGAGTCATCTGTGACGTCATGGCAATCTTTATATACCTGTTTCTTTCGAATAACTCTATAATAAACCCTACAATGTGCCATCAACGCATGTGTCTATTTATAAAGTTTATTTACAATCCAAACGATTTTTGTGTATTTATATAAGATCTTGGTGTCTTTAAGCTCATAAGTCCACCCCACTTTTGACATGTTAAAGCATGGATATGAACAATGGATCTCCATGTAAAGCCATGTCACTAGTTCCTGGCTGTCAAGTGATATGGTTTTATCACTAGTTTTCACATGTATTGGTCACATTGGTTGTGAGAGTGCAACAATAATGAACATCCCATTGTACCACACACACACACATTCCTTCAGCCTGAACAACTGAATAGGTGGGGCAAACCAGAGCACCCAGATAAAACCTGCACAGACACGGGGACAGCATGCAAACTCCAAACAGGATGGTCTCGACACAGGTTTTGAGGTGGAGATAGTCATTTTGCCCATAGGAATCTATATACCTCTACTATGGACATTGATCATCCTGCCTCCTATGGACTGTTGCATAATTGTTGCATTTGACCAGGAGGGAAGAACAAGGAAATCCAAAAGTTAAATTCAAAGTTCAAACATTTACTTGTCTGTCACAATAAATGCTGATAACATCATCTCCCCCTGCCCTGTCCCTGTGTCCTAAACCCGAGCTCTGAGGGCGCTCCTCAGTTCGCTCTCAAGCCTAGCGTACATCGACAATCTGACGAAAATGGGCAACTCCCAGTAGCAGACCAGTCTCGGGAATAACAGCGCGTACATCGACAGCAACTGGCCGTCAACTACAGTGTGTTTTCTGACATAAACTGTTGCGGGCTCGCAATACACACACGTTGTCGGAGCGGCGCATGGAGCGCGCACATCGGTCATATCTCCGAAACTGAGGACAACTAGTTGCCGAAAAGTAGAACACGGGCAACTGACTGAAACTGTACGCTAGGCTTTAAGCCTAGGGTACATCGACAGAGAAACTGGGGACAACTAGTTGCAAGGCGGCTTTTGGCAACTGAGAGGAGATGATGGAGATGATCAGTTGCCGAAATCGGTCAATGTACGAGCTCTTACAACTGGAGATAAACAGCCGGTCTCCAGTTTCAGTCAGTTGCCCGTGTTCTACTTTTCGGCAACTAGTTGTCCTCATTTTCGGAGATATGACCGATGTCCGCGCTCCATGCGCCGCTCCGACAACGTGTGTGTATTGCGAGCCCGCAACAGTTTATGTCAGAAAACACACTGTAGTTGACGGCCAGTTGCTGTCGATGTACGCGCTGTTATTCCCGAGACTGGCCTGATACTGGGAGTTGCCCGTTTTCGTCAGATTGTCGATGTGTGCGGGGCAGCAACTCGTATGCGACGGATATAATCAGTTGCCAGTCCGATGTACGCTAGGCTTTATGTATCTATTTCCCTCCCCCACAAATATGCTCATTTATCTTCTCAAACAGCAGACACTCCTTTTCAGTGTAGTCTTCTGTCTTTTACGACAGGTTTTAGCTTAATTGAAAACGCAGTTAACATCGAATGATAATCTGAACTGATGAACAACAAACGATTTTATTAACAAATGCACATCAAATCCCGCTTTTGACCTCTAATTAACAGGTCACTTCACAGAAATGTCATCTCGTAGAAATCTCCGTCCATCGTCATTTATCCGGGGTTTGCTCGCCCCAATGCTTGGGGAGGGACAGACGGCTCCGGTCTCGGTTTTGCATCTGTAATTTGCTTTAAACACATCCTCACTCTACAACTCAGGAAGTCATTAAATAATCAGAATATATTAATTCACTCCTATATCTTTTCACACTTTTAGAGCTTTTAACTATGGCAGTTCTATTTCATCTGCCCTCTGGCACACACCCCAGCAGCCTGAGTCTTTGTTTTCCTGAGAACAAATGCAAGAAGGTTCGAACAAAATATTGAATCCACCCTGTTTGGTCTAATTTTCTCCATAATGGTTATTTTCCCCCATTCGAACTATGATTATTTGGAGGACTTTCCTAAATCATCAATGCCTTATCTGCATTATATTTTTGTTCTGAATTGCTTCTGCACCAGTTGTTTAGGAATCTTTCTAAATATTCAACTTCCCAATTATAATTCACACAGGTTATTTCACCAGAGTCCAATGTGGGTGATCCGTATTTCACACGCTGAAACTTTCATGCTGCTGTGTCATTTTATACTCGTTTTTAAACTCACCTTTCACCCTAGTCATTTTGTTGATCATTGTGAACACAGCGGCCAGAGATCTATGTTTTATCACTCAGACAGTTGCAAGTTTATTTTTCCCATGAGGCCTTAAATGGTCATTTATTGTGCATATTAATAATGATTGTGTATATGAATATTTTTCTATTACAACTGCAGATGGAAACGTGCCTCTATGGTTAAATCCGGCATATTTACATGGACATTTGTTGATTAATGTGCACTGTCCGTTACAAATAAATAAACTGTATGACCATAAAACAATTCATTAAATAAAAATGCATATTCACAGTTTCAATTAGCTGCTTTATAACTTTGAAAAGTGCCAATTGTGTGCCCCACAGGCCAGAGTGATGTGGGTAAATACACTGTCATGCCTATTTCAGATACGATCATATTGTCAGGACCTGTCATTCTGGCATCACTCACCGAAAGATCTAGACTCCTCACTTATCAGAGTGCTCTCACTCTTAACATTCTCCTGCGTTTGTCCTTATGTTGGCTCACTCCTGATGGAACAGTCAGATCTCTCCTGATGGAACAGCCGCAACAGCATCCTTGTCCTTGAAACAAGCTAATTGAATAATCCATCTAAGTGCATCTTCTGTCCAAAGGTCTTGAAAATTGCCTCCAGTCCTCGTCCAAAGAACTGTATGTATATCATTCATTTGTAACATTACAGAAACATGTCTTCATGACAGGCATAATACAGTCAGTGTTATTAATACGCTCTGTCATAATTGCACTAACATGATTTCTAACCCGAGGAGCACTGAAAACAGAAACATCAAATTCAAAAAGAAACTTTATTTAACACACTCACCTTGTTTCTTAATAATGTGATATTGTCCATTCATTAGTTTCCATGATAAAAACATATTTTCACTGGGTTATTTGACAAATTTACATCTACGCTATCCCTCTGATCCCTCTGGCCAAAGGCCTTACTACGACTGCCCACGGCCTTACGCTCGGCTGTACTTTCCATTATATTTATCTTTGTAAAAATATGTTTTACAATATTTATATATGACTCCATAATGCTGGGGGTTACGGCCTTAACACGACTCTGTCCTGTGGTTCTTTTTAGCCTTTGAATTAATTCATTTCAAGCCAATTTTTTACTGTCTTTTAGTTGCATCCTTTACTAATATTTCCCAGGTCAGAATCCTAACCCACAACAATACATATTAAAGTCTTTTACCTCCCCCTTTTTACCACTACCACACCTATCAACACAGTCCATAACCTCCCCCTTTTTTGACAAAGGACATGATCTCTTGTCATAAATTAAGTGTAAGTGCATTTGTGTAGACAACAGATCTCGGGCGAATCTTCCTCCAGTTGGTCAGTCCGTGGGTCCTGCCACCAACTTTTAGGGGCTGTTCCACTTCCTCCTAAATGACCCATCACAGCAACAAGTGGAAGGTGTGGCTTTCTTATGATCTGAAAAAATAAATTACAACAAAACAATCCCAATTGATCCCACCTCCCTGGCAGGGATGTGGGATTGTTCCAATGGCCAAACATGAGTAACGGGATTGACAGACTCATGTGACATCAGGGCGAGGCAAATACAGACTTAACCAAATGTATGTTTCAAGTTTAGACCAAACCAACTGTGTTTCAAACCAAGGTGTCTTTCAACCAATAGCAGCTCACTGCTGTTGGAGTGTGTTGTTGTCAGGACGGATCAGCTGAGGATAATCCAGGTACTTTCATGACAGAGGAGATGTTTAAATCTCCAGTACTTACAAAAAAAACACTTGTTATTCTATTAGTTCCTCACTTGTTCACCACACACTCTCTCACTCACAATAGTATTTTGTCCAGAGTTTGCTAAAGTCGACATGACGGATACCACACATAACACACGACGTATGACACAAAACGAGGGCGACAGTAGATCAGTTGGTAGAGCATTGGCCTTTGGGCCTGAAGGTCGTAGGTTCGAACTCACCACTCACTGCTCCCACTATTGTCTGCTGTCATTGTATCCTTGGGCAAGACACTTAACCAGACATTGCCCGAAGCTCCCGCTGAAACACCAGGGCTGTGCCACAACTATAGCTGTGGAAGCTGTTGTTCGTTTATGTAATCATTGTTGCCCGATTGTAAAGACAATTACATTAACAAACATCGCAACGCGGTGAGAGACTGGAACGGAGAAGAGGCTGAAGGTGTCTCTCTTATGAGCGCCGTATAGTGGATGAACAACACTGAAATGGACTTACCACCGACTTTTAAAAAATCAAATTGAAATGTTAGTGCTGTGTTTGACATTCAGATATACAACCTTACTCGAAACCTTTCCTCCCTCACACCTACCCACACACGACATGTTGCGAACCATCAAACTAAGGTCACTGTGTCTATTCATAAGCCATTTACAATTTTAAGTTGTTACATGTGTTTGTAAGTTTGTGAAAACTTGTCAATCCAAAGTTCCAAAAGCGTTGTGTATTTTTCCCCAGTTTCAATCAGCAGTGACAGTCCAGCAGAAAATCACTTATTGTGAAAGACAGGTGCTTGCTCAAGTGCTAAATGTTTTCATCCCACAGTGTTTGTGTTAGAACAGATAGAACTTTGTGTGTGTTCTAATCAAGTAGTGTCTCGCTTCCCATTTACTCATACTCCGAGTTTTGTGGCTTCTCCAACAAAAATATCTGAGGGGGTCTCTATTGTCGCCGGAGGCGGACGTACCAGAGCCCGTGACCTGAACAGTGGTCTTGCGCACGTTGTGGTCTGAGTTACGTGACTCACTGTAGTGGGAGGGGGGCAAAGGGAAGAGAAAAGGCACCAGCCATTTTTCTGCCATTTGCAATAGATTATGATGTGGAGGAAGAGATCAAACATACTTTACAGTATATCAGTATATTGTAATTGAACATCATAAGTTTCCTTTTGAAAATCGCAAATTGAAAAAACACCTTAGAATAAGTGTGTAAAAATTTATCTAATAATCCCAAAATAATTGTTTTATTATACAAAGACTAAGTTTAGGTATTGTTTAGGTATTGTCCACAGGGTGCGTGCCACAGGTATAAAAGAGTCACTTTTTTGTAAAAGGCATTCAACTGAAGGACATAACTCTGGATTTGAAACCTTATCGCTGTTGTCTGTTTGTCCTGTTTTATGTTTTCTGGAGAAATTAAAGAGCTCTTTTTTTCACACCAATTTTGAAAAGTGTAAAGTCTAACAAAAATATATTTTATTACACAGCTGACAGAGGCATTTTATTGTGTTGCGTGAATGTGTGGTCCTACTGTTTGGTCTGTTAGTCTGCAGGATTCCCAAACCTTCTGGACAGATGAGCTGAATGCTGTGGTAGATGGGATATATGAAGTTAGGAAGACCCCACTGCGCTGGGAGGAACACTGTTTGTAACTTTTTAAAATGACTCCCACACTTATAACAAATTAACACACAGGGGATGGTGCAATTGCAAAGAAAACATAAAAGTATATGGAGTGAACAAGAAAAGTCCTGAATTAGCCATCAATAAACTACAGTAAACCGTCGCTAAACAAAAAACAAAAGTAAACCAAATGATGACAAATAAATCCAGCAATAAATACATACACAGATAAAAAGCAATTACCTAGAAACAAAACCTTGTGACCAATGCACTCTTGCAGAACATTCTGACCAGTTTATAATAATAATAATAATAAGAATAATGCATCGGTTTTTTATACAGCGCTCTTTCGGACACTCAAAGACGCTTCACATGTCATTAATTCCATTCACTCCATAAACGGTGGTTGTATTACTACTACTAACTGAGCCACAGCTGCCCTGGGGCACACATGACAGAAGCGAGGCAACCAGATGTGCCATCTCCGGCCCCTCCCCCGACCACCACCAACCATTCACACACACACCCGACTCAGTCTTGGAAATGGGGGGAAAATGTCTTGCTAAGGACTCAACGGCAGTTTGGCACTTAACAGCCGCAGCCGCCCCCACTGTGGCTGGTGTTTCCAGAGGTTTATGTGTCCTTGGCCAAGGACACAACAACAGCAGAATAGTGGGAGTCGATGGTGAAAGTCGGCCCTCGAACGCCGCAACGCCTGGCTCAAAGGCCAATTGCTCTCCCAACAGAGCAATAGTCGCACTAATCCAATACGTTCAGAGAATTGTCCTGAAAAACATGAAAACATAGTGCAACATGCAGTTTATGGATCTTTTTGAGACATTTTTGAAATTATGTAAAAAACTGAACTGGTCATTACAACAAAGCAGAAGTATGTCATTTTCCACTTAATGTTTTGGTTTATATAAGGTCGAAGAAAACGTATCGACTGTGGAAAGATGCTGAGGGAAGCGTGTGTTTTGGCTTTGGTATCTGATTTAAGAGATCCTTTATGTGTCCTACAGTTGGAAAAATTCTGTCACACAGAATGCAGTAAACTCTAAGTCATGTTGTGTTCATGCTGTACCTATAAAAACATATCTTCTGCAGAGACTATACACTCCCAAACTATCCCATCTTTGTCATTTTCTCCATGTGTTTATTGGAAGTCTCACAAGTGTGATTTGTTCCATATTATTTGGTTGGACAGGAGCGGCTGGCTTTGAGCATAAGAAGTGGCAGAAAACCCTCACTGCACACACACACAGTAGACACTGAAAGAGCAAAACTGAGTCCCGTTCCACAACTCTGCTAATTATCTGGCAGAAAGCAGAGCACCCAGGCAGATCAGAGCATCCCAGCTGGGGCCCAGACCCTGGATGGCACCGGCCAGAAATAGAAAGTGAGCTCCACAAAACTGTGAGAAAAATTGTCAATAACAAACAAAAGGGATCAGAGAGGCTCAGTCGCTCCCACTGAGACAGCTGCATAGATCAAGGGCCCTCATAAAACACATAGATTTATTTTATCATATGTGCTGAGGAGCGCCCAGACTTTCAGCAGCATTGCAGGAATCACAATATCCTTGACAGTCGGGAATTTGCCCACTCTTTCGCCCTCTCTCTTCCTTTGGTTTTCCTCTGTGCTAAGAAACAGAAAGACAAACTCATTTCCATATCAAATGGAGTGAGAGCCTGCAGCCGAGGGACCCACTGGAATTGCAAATAGTTCATCTTTGCCTGGAGCCCTGTGCAATTACTGCCCGTCTATTACCTTTCCCTTTCATTTCTTCTCTTGCAACTTTATTCTTTCTCTCCTCCCCTCTCAGCATCTTCTCAACTAACACCTATGATAGACTCGCGCAAAATCAGAAAAATACTCCAGCTTTTCTCAAGTCCCCATCTACTCCGAGGCAAAGCATTCATTACAAACTAACATGATATGTTCAAACTGTGTAGGAGGACAAAATATGTTCCAGAAAGAAATCAAAACAAATCCCACTTGTGGCTTTTCACTACCCTGATTTCAGCTTGGTCAATAGTGGTTACAATTTCCTCCATGTCATTTATGCTCGTGTTGAAATTCTGCTCCTGATCCTGCTCACCTAAGCCCTTGAGCCAGTGCAAACCTGCTGTCCCCTTTCTTTCGCCTCCCTCAGAGCATCTGCACACATGGAGCCACAGCTGCCGGTGGAACAGTGGCAGGAGCAGACTGTGGCACAGCTCGACTCTGTCCTCTCCGGGAGCGCTGCCACAGTGGACGCAGGACAGATGGGACTCCCGCAAGCGCCACACTTTCTTTATACAATAAGATGTTTCAGATGACTTTTTTTGTTGAATTATTTATATTTTCGTCTAATACAAGGACAGTATTGCACTATCGGTTTAATTGAAGACTTGCTACGCTGATGAACAAACATGAATGAAAATTTGAATGCATATTAAAAAGCCCAGCTGGTCTCAAAGTTTAATTACAACATTTAACTGCCAGGTCCATATCAGGCGTTGCACATGAATAATCTGCAATCAGGGAATGTCCAAACTGAGGCCATGCGAGCTCAAATGCGGCCCGTATATCCTTTTTATGTGGCCCCTGCCATGCCTAAACCACATGGGAAGTAGTCTTGGAATGCATAAACCAAGTTTGCAGTTGTCATCCAAGCCAACTTCAGCTTCACCAATAAAATGGATTCTATACCTGGTTAAGCTCTGAGAACCTCTGGAATCCGTCGTTCACCTTTATTGTTTATGCTGACGATTTGTTTGGATTTTGTCACAACTACAAATTGTGAATCAATATAGGCATGGCATGAGCAATTTTTGTGAAAGCTCTGTACAAGTGAAAACTGTTTAACAGATGTTGGCTCCTGGCTCCCTGCGAGCTGAAGTTGCCCTCTTAAACTAAAATCTTGGGACACCCATAATCTCAACATTGCCTTTGCAAGAGTCGAGGTCATAAATATTCCGTGCGTCGAATATAACACTCTACCCCAGTGTTTTTTAACCACTAGCCATGGCATAACCCAGAGCCAAACTTATCAAAGGTATGGGCCTGTGCGAAATGTAAGATGGACAAGTAGCATAGTCCCAAAGAATCAATGAAACACGAATACTCAGACTTGATACGTATGTAGAAGAAGTCTTCATGTTGAACACATGGATACAGGCATCACTGAAAACGCAGGTGTTCTGTTCTCATACTTCATGCGTGTATAGAATGTAGGACGTAATTCCTTTTCTTGCATGAAAGCTTCTTATAATATACAGTATAATCTTTGCAAGTACCTAGCTGGGAGGAGTTCGAAGAGTTATTTAAAAACTAATGTCCTTTTGAGTGTAACCAGCTTTAACTTGCCCTCGACTCCAACACTTGTCATACAGTGGGGCCCAGGAGTAGAACGACCGAGTCAAGTGTAGTACAAATCAGACTTTGTATGCGTAAACAGGAGCACATTTATCATCTGTGAGTGTGTCCATATATAGGCAGTCTCCATTGGATGACCATGTGACTAATCAAAATTCTATGAACAACTATTGATGGTACATGTGTTGAGATGATGTGGAGCGATTTTCAGCCAAATTGGTCAAATGGCCGAGGCTAGTTTGATGTTTGTGCGAGGTGTACATTTGCCATTGACACAGAATGGGGAGTGTTTGACGTTACCACGACAACAGGGTAAAACAATAAGTCTTTGGTGTCCTTGACTTTTTTAATCAAGAGGGCAAAACTGAATTATGTGCAAAATTTCAAACATTTTGACATAACTAAATGTGATTGTCCCCATGTAAAACTTTGACTTAGTCTGTAGGGGGCGCTAATGGTTCAATTTCAAATATTTCACTTTCAAATGACCAAGACCCTGGAGTTGAACAATGGATTAAAGTTTTGTGCAAATCAAATGTATGTACAAACAGGAGCAATGCTCCTGTTTGTACATACATTTGATTTGCACTTTTTGTCGCTCTGCTGCTCGAGCAGCGTTTCACTGATCAAAATTCACGGTACCTGTACATGTGTTTAGACAACATCGAGCGACGTCGAGCGATTTTGGGGAAAATTGGTGAAACGGCCGAGGAGGAGTCGCTTTCCAACCGACATGTGTGAAAAGGATCATTTTTCATTGTTCTATTATGCAATGAAATTAATGGGCTTCCTGTTTGTCAGGGGGCGTGGCCATAATAACATTTTCTTCATGTCTTTACTTGAGGAGTACCAAATTTTGCGACTATACGACAAACTTGACCTCGCAATGTAATCTTACTTTTGTAGGGTGCGTCGGCTCTGACTTATGGGCAAAATTTGGCAAGTTTTCATGCATGTTCAGGGGGTCAAATTAAGGTTCAAAGTGCAGAATTATTTTTTGAACATCTCCGAGCAAAAACAATATAGATTTAAGAGATCCTTTATTCGTCCCACAGTGGGGAAGTTTCAGTTTCAATATAGGTTTAAATGGTACATGATACATCATTTTAAACCATTTGAGTTTACGCACGCAACCGCCGGGCACAGACGCATGCGTCACTCACAAGCCCCTGTGATCCAAGATGGCGCCTTATTCAAAGGAATGGCTTGTGCTCAGTAGCGTATGGGACTTCACGGGGACCGAAAGATTAGTGGACCTCTCCTATATTTGAGCATTGTCTGGTCCTCCCAGGTCTGCGCAGTGTACGAGCTCCCAGATACGCTTGTGTGGATCTCATGCACTTGCACAGACATAGCCGCCTGGGGCACCATCTGCAGGATGGGGTGCAAAATTGCAGTCTTTAAAAAAAGAAAAAAGTTATGTATACTATAAACTTAATCAAAATTGTTATCATTGAACTCTGCTGCTGTAAGCGGCTCTCTTGTCGCGCCAAGGTGAGTAGGTGGGGGAGGGGCAGCCCCGCGCATCTCAGAAAGTGTGAAAGAAAGGTGGACGTATTTTTGGTCAATGTTATTAAGAAAAGGCAGTCTACGTCAGGTGCAGCCAAACACCAAAGAAAAGAAGAGAATGAAAAACGGGCTCAAAGTAGAGGTATGAACAGAGACATGCAGCATATGGACAGATTAGAGTCTAAACCATAGACTGTATATATTAATGGACAGAGTCACGCCTATCTCCGCCGTTCTAACTAATGGGCCAAAAAATGTGCTCTACTGGAGCAATCCAAAGTGGCCGCGAGTGGTCCCGCCCTCAAGAAAATTGTGAAAAAACGCATCTGCGCATGCGTCAGCCGGCGCAACTCCATTTATTTGAACGAGAGACTTAAAAAATTCACAGCAAGTAAACTAGAGTGGACCAAAAAAATCCACCCCCCTCAGCATTGACACACATGTGGAACGGAGCTTTGGGCCAAGAGCCAACTTTTGGTCCATCCTGTAAAGACGTTTTTGAGAGGTTTGCCAATGCTATATGTTAGCATTGGCTAATTCTACTTCTGGGTCCACCCCAGGGACGTGCGGTGAGGTTTGTGATTGGGGAGGCACTGACTTTAAAAGTCAGATTTACAATCATTATTCAAATAAAATAGCATTTAATCACCAATGCAATGACATCCACAAACTTTATATACTGTAAAGATAAGAGAACCAGCTTCTTTTAATAATCTCACAACAAATCTAGCTGCTGACTCTGCTCCGCATCAAACAACATCTTTAAGAAGCGCAGGTGCGAGAGACGCGAGGAGAGAGAGACGCGAGGAGAGAGGAGCAGAGAGACGGAGACGCGAGGAGCAGAGAGAGACGGAGACGCGAGGAGAGAGAGACGCGAGGAGAGAGGAGCAGAGAGACGGAGACGCGAGGAGCAGAGAGAGACGGAGACGCGAGGAGAGAGAGACGCGAGGAGAGAGGAGCAGAGAGAGACAGAGAGGAGCAGAGAGACGGAGACGCGAGGAGCAGAGAGAGACGGAGACGCGAGGAGCAGAGAGAGACAGAGAGGAGCAGAGAGAGACAGAGAGGAGCAGAGAGACGGAGACGCGAGGAGCAGAGAGAGACAGAGAGGAGCAGAGAGAGACAGAGAGGAGCAGAGAGACGGAGACGCGAGGAGCAGAGAGAGACGGAGACGCGAGGAGAGAGAGACGCGAGGAGAGAGGAGCAGAGAGAGACAGAGAGGAGCAGAGAGACGGAGACGCGAGGAGCAGAGAGAGACGGAGACGCGAGGAGAGAGAGACGCGAGGAGAGAGGAGCAGAGAGAGACAGAGAGGAGCAGAGAGACGGAGACGCGAGGAGCAGAGGGAGACGCGAGGAGCAGAGAGACGCGAGGAGAGAGAGACGCGAGGAACATAAACAATAATTTAAACAAGTTGCAGAACTCTTGAGCAGTGTTTGAATCAGTGTTTTTCGGAAAAGCACTACTTTGCCGGTATCTGTCAATGTTCAACATAAAACACAGATTAACAAACTCCTCCCCCGCAGCCGGACTAACCTCGTAAGTCCAGTGGTGGTCTCCCAGTCTATATTAATTCTTTCTTTGTTTGAAAGTCCAATTGAGAAAAAAAATCTTCATTCAAATCATCCATTTTCCAGCAAAAGAAATAGCATTTTGGGCTGATTGTTTGTTAGCAACTCTGGTATGAACTTTATGCTCACTATCACCCCTAGCGGTGAGGCACAGATACCGCCTGCCTCACGCCAAGCTTTTTCCTTGTGTGTTCATCTACGATCAAAAGACTTAAACTAAATATAAATTGTACACACATACGTGCAATACACTACTAAACACTAAGAGGAGTTTAAAAAATGTTTTTAAAGCAGGATATTTGAAACAAACGGTGATATATCAACTGCACGAGCTGAGTGCACTCAGACACACACACACACACTGTGAGGGAGCGGTCTGGGGTGAGGCACGCAGGAGCGCTGCCTCACCTCGTCTCTTTGAATAGGAATAACGGGATTTCGGCGATTTTGACTTCAGAAATGATCAAAACTGATGGGAACCGTGCCGAATATACATTAAAAGCATAGGACAGTGGATATAAATTATATATTTAAACTAAAATAATTATTAGTTTCCAATAATGGCAGGTGAGGCTCTGCCTCCCCTGCCTCCCCTGACTGCACGTCCCTGGTCCACCCCCATCGGCCCGGGGTGGTATTGCAAGCATGTCAGCGCACGTCAGCGTGATCTTTAAATCGTCCAAAACGAGTCCGTTTTCACAGAGTTATGACTCTACAGAGTCCTGTTTGAGACAGAGGCAGACACTACGCAACGGGCGGAAAATACGTGCGCGATGAGCGGCGCGTTTTAAACAGAGGCAAGAATGATGCACTTCCATCATGTTTATTAAATAAAGCAGTGAGCTGCTGTGAACCAGGACAACCAGGACTGAACTAGGACTGAGCCAGGACTGAGCCAGACTGAGCCAGACTAAGCCAGGACAACCAGGACTGAGCCAGGATAACCAGGACTGAGCCAGGATTGAACTAGGACTGAGCCAGGACAACCAGGACTGAGCCAGACTGAGCCAGACTGAGCCAGGACTGAGGCAGGACTGAGCCAGGACTGAACCAGGACTGAACCAGGACTGAGCCAGGGCTGAACCTGTTTAGGATTAACCAGTTTACACCAAGTTCAACACCCCCTTCGATTATTATACTGAAATTAATATTTAAAAATGGGACTTGAGATGATCAAATCCTAATCCTTTTTTTTACTATATATATTTGGAGAAAGTAACTTAAAAGTAATGCAGTTACAATTCAGATACAGTAATATTATAGTGTAATACTTTATTTTGAAGTAATAAGTGAAACATAATGTATTACGTTTTTGAAGTAACTTGCCTAACACTGATCAACAGCAGGTGGCTCTTGTAGGCTGTTTCTTACGTAAAAGTAGAAAGAGAAGCCGCGGGAATGCACATTTTAAAGGTTTGTGACTACATTCAGAGCACACTTGTTCACTGTAATGCCCTCTACAAGTGTGCAAGGGGCGCCATAATATATTTTCGCCTGGGGCGCCAGATGACCTAGGGGCGGCCCTGTGCACAGAGGTACTCGGCCAATCAGCGCTGCTGGTCAGAGCAGTGGTAGAGTGGAGTCAGAGCGGGAAGGAAAACAGCAGAGTTTGTGGCAGTAAGGTGTGAATTTAAAGAAAACCGAAGGATTTAAGAAGGGTATTATGACAAGGGACACTAAAATCCCCACAAAATCCGATCTTTATGAAAGCTGTAGGTTCCCTGTCAGCTGAGGTCGAGCGGTTTTAGTTTACATTGAGTTCTTTGGGACTTTTTTCTGGGTGGCCCACGTGAATTTAGTCTGCAGTACCACGGGCGCCCCCTGTGGCCATAGGTGGGACAGCTATAAGCTAGTAATACCCTATCCCGTTATTATTATAGATCCACGGTCACGCACTACGACCCCTTGCATTCACCATTGCAGTGTTTTTCAACCTTTTTGAACCAAGGCACAATTTTTTCTTTGAAAAAAATCAGAAAATTTGAAAATGAGTTAACAAAAGTTTTGGAATAAAGTGCCACGCTCTGCCCAAATAGTCAAATAATGACTCAGAGGGCTCTTAAGGAAGCTATACGCGATTTTTTTTCCAATTAGTTCATAAAAATGCTTATTACTACATACATATGTATTATAATCTGTAATTTAACTGAAAACTTGAGCTCATTGATTCAGCTTGTGTATGAATTCAGGCCGCAAAAAGTGCTGAGTAGAGGCTTGACGTGACGCCCGCTCTCCTCCACTCACTGAACGAGCAGTGAAAAGGCCGCGTCCTCTAGCCTCTACAGCGCTAGTAAACACTAGGGCTTTGACTTCAAAATTCGAATATAATTTCGAACCAATATTAGACAGCCCTTGATATTCAAAATGTATTTAATGACTGCAAATAAAATAGTTAGCTCCCAAAGGTTTCGCCGTGACGTGCTAGTTTTTGAACTAAGCTAGCTAGTTCAAAAACTCTCTGGAACTACATGAAAACTGAACACAGAATTCTGAACATCAGCGGTGAGGGACCCATTTCTATACCGAACCTAAATATGTGGATTTAGGTAAGTATGTGGATACCGGTTACTTCCGGTTTTATCGCAAACGCTTTTTGTCACATTAAAACAGTATTTTTGTCATGAAAACGCTAACGAATTATTCTGAAAACTGCCGTGCACGTGTGTTAAGGATGTAAATGTATAATGTATTCTCCGATTAACATTTAAAGGTGTGGATTGATTGATTGGTATTAATTTATTGAGCGTGGCTAGCTCCGCTAGCTTGTCTGCAAAAAGGCAGCGGTCATTATTGGTTTGAGAACTCTGTTATCAAGAAAAAAATAATGCATTTGACGCATGCCCATGCGTCCCATAATAACACTCAGAATGCCGCGGACACATGCGCGTGTAAGATGGGGACAGAGCAGGTAGGCCCTCTGGGAATTCAAGTTTTGAAAGAATACACGCGTGACCGCGGAGCACTTGTAGTTTCCTGTATGAACTCTGCATGATGAGCTGCGGACGCGACAGCGCTCTGGACAGCAGTTCCCACTTCCAGCAGCTGTGATCACGGCGAACGGCGCTGCGTAATGGGATCATATCCAAGACCACGCACGGAACTATTATAGAACTATTCTCTAGTGTGCGTACGTATCTTTGCGTAACTGATGCACACAATATGTACAGCGCAGAAGCTGGACTGCGGAGCCTCAGTCTCCTCCGTGCGCACTCGCTAAATTAAAGCTGAGGTACCTAATTTTTCTTTCGACTACCAGTTCATGTTAGTTGTGCCAAAAAAAGTAATGGTGTGAGCAAATCCAACAGATTTAATGACATTCTGCATTTCAGACTGTTTTGAAATGTCCTTCATCTGTAACAAACAATGGTTTTGGTCTGAGTCTAAACAGAAAGACAGAATGTTAATAATGTTAATTCCATTTTATATGGATTTATTGTTATAACAAACAAATACAGTACATATGTTCACTAAGCTGACATTTATCTTTCCATTCAAACAACCATTTACAGAAAAATATGGCATAATTTTGCCAGTAGTTTGAAATGCGATTAATTACGATTAATTAATTTTTAATCTGTAATTAATTCGATTAAAAAAATTAATCGTTTGACAGCCCTAATATAATATAATATAATAATAATGGGCGGCACGGTGGCTGAGTGGAAAGCACTCTCGCCTCTCAGCAAGAAGGTCCTGGGTTCGAATCCCGGCCGGACCAGTGGAGTTTGCATGTTCTCCCCGTGTCTGCGTAGGTTTCCTCCGGGTGCTCCGGTTTCCTCCGGGTGCTCCGGTTTCCCCTACCACTAAAGATATGTACAATAGGTATGGCATGTGCCTCCTGTACTGGCGACCCCGCTCCCAACAATTGTAAACCGCTTTGAGACTCCGATGTGCAGTGAAAAGGCGGTATATAAATAAAAGCTTACTTACTTACTAGCTTACTAATATATTCTAATGTTTAAGTTATAGCATTCAGACGCGAGACTAGCAGTATTCTTTTACTTATATATTTTGTTAGCAGTGCGTTGCTTTTGTACCATTTCATCAGTGATTGTTGTACAGCTTACAAGAAGTTGCGCTAATGCTAATGTTGCATACGTATCAGATTGCCAAACTGGCTACGTGGGATGAGAGCGTGGGGGAAATGAGAGACCTGTGGGCGAGTTGGGGGGTGGTGCTAAACATTCAAACCGTGCAGAAACATGTATAGCTCCTTTAAGTTGTCGTAAGATGGCAGCACGTCCTAGCAGCCTTGAAGATATTGTACTCTACAATCGTTATTTTTCTTGCTTTTTCTTACTTTTTCTATCTGTAGATTAATTTCGTTCCAGTACAGTGTTTATGGTTTTACTCTGATCAGAGCAAAGAGGATGCACGGTACGAAACAAGCAGATCAAGTGTACACGAGATGAGCTCCTTCGGCTACGACGAAGCCCATGTGGGATGAAGCATCCGGCCCCTCTGAAGAGCAAGAAGCCCTTCAGAGGATGTCAAGCCGGAGTTAAGAAGAAGGCAAGGAGGTAGCGGTACAAACCATTCGTACCATCGATAATAATGGGGAATGTCAACTCACTTCAAAATAAGTCAGAGGAACTTGAGGCTTTGGTGAAGTGTGATGCATCTTTCCGAGACTGTAGCCTTTATCTCCTATCTGAATCGTGGCTGTATACATACCCAATTCAGCTGTTAGCATCACCGACTTCTCTATTAGCTGACAGAGACACTAAAGCGTATGATAAAGCGAAGGGCGGTGGACTTGCCATGCTTGTCAACAACAAATGGTGCCATCCCGGTCACATAGCCGTGAAACAGAAAAGCTGTTGTCGGGATATTGAACTGCTAGTGGTCGGCCTTCGTCCCTACTATCTTCCACTGGAGTTTTCTCACATCATCGCCATTATTGTTTACATTCCTCCTCGCGCTGAGCCAGAAACTGTGTGTGTTGTCATTCAGGAGGCAGCCGCTTTAGTTCAGTCACAGCTTTCTGAAGCATTGATGACTTCAACCATGTTGATGTGAGCTCACACCTGGGTGGCTGTACACAATATTTAAATTGTCCTACAAGACACAACAGCATCTTAGATGTTTGCTTTGTGAATGTGAAGAAGGCCTATAGCGTAGTGGCAATGCCCCCCCTCGGCAAGTCTGATCACAATCTGATTCTTCTAAAGACCATATATAGGCCAGATGTGATGAGAATGCCCATAGTCCGTAGATCATTCAGACAATGGAAAACAGAGGCCAGTGATGCTCTGAGAGACTGCATTGAGACTACCGACTGGAATATACTTCTGGGCTCAGGGGAAGACATTAACAAGGCTGTGGACAGTGTTACGGACTACATCCGTTTGCTTACAGACAGAACAGGAGTGTGGAGGATGCCATCTCCTTTGCTCTGAACTCTGTCTACACTCATTTGGACACTAGTAAATCTGTCGCGAGAATGCTTTTCATTGATTATAGCTCTGCTTTTAATTGTCTTGTCCCAAGCATATTGGTTGAAAAACTTATGTCCCTTGGTCTGAATATTGCCATGTGTAAATGGATTTTTAGCTTTTTAACTGACAGATCTCAGAGAGTAAAAATCAATTACTGTCTTTCTGATGTTGTTTCTGTGAGCACTGGTTCTCCTCAGGGATGTATTTTGAGTCCTTTGCTTTTTACTTTGTACACTCACGATTGTGTGTCCTCCTCTGACTCAAACATGATCATCAAATATGCTGATGACACCACCATCATCGGTCTCATCAGTGACAATGATGAATCCTCTTATAGAGCAGAGATCGAACATGTTTTTCAGTGGAGTAAAGTAAACGATCTCCAGCTGAACACTGCAAAAACATGTGAACTTGTCTTTGACTTCAGTCATAGCAGTTCTCACACTCCTGTAGTTATCGACAACTCCCAGGTGCAGATCGTAGAGGAGTGCAAGTTCCTGGGTTTAACTCTTTCTAACGACCTGAAATGGGACAAAAATACTAACCGGGTCGTCAAGAAAGCACGTCAGCGGCTCTTCTTTTTGCGGAAACTTAGAGAATTTACCACTAACTCTAAGATTCTGCTTAACTTTTATCGCTGCACCACTGAGAGTTTACTTATTGGTTCTGTGTCTGTGTGGTTTGGTAACATCACAGATAAAGAAAAGAGAGCTTTAAACAAGGTGCTCCGCTCTGCAAAGAGGACCGTGGGCTGTGAGCTTCCGGTTCTGGAGGTTCTTTATAAATCCAGACTTTTAAACAGAGCTCTTAGGATTGTTAATGACTCTTCTGGCCACCCTGGGAAAGCCATGTTCCAGCTTCTTCCCTCTGGCAGAAGATATCGGTCGCTGAGATGCAAGACATCTCGCTATGCTAACAGCTTCTTTCCACAAGCTGTTAGGTGCCTAAACAGAGCACTTTAATTCCTGCTTTTACCCCTTGTATCGTTTTGTTGATCGGTGCCACAGTGTCAGCTGTTTTTTTTATTCTTTTATATTCAGTGTATGTGTATTTTATATTACATTGTATCGTGTTCTTTATTCTGTCGGTGCACACAGAGTACCTTTCTTTGCAAATGTATTCCAATGTAGTTTGTATACTGCACATGGCTAATAAAGTGAATCTGAATCTGATCCACTTCTGTACCGATGTAGCAGTGCCAAAGAAAATAGTCAGCTGTTTTCCAAATAACAAACCTTGGATCTCAAAACACTTTTAACCTAAAGAAACAGGCTTTTAAGGTAGGTGACAGGGACCTGGTGAGAACTGTCAAACACGACCTGAAGAGGACATTGAGACAGGCAAGGAGGGAGTACAAGAATGGTCTGGAGGAGAAACTGCAGAATAACGACACCCGGGAAGTGTGGAAGGGTATGAGGGCCATAACTGGATACAAAGTGAAGGGCAGTGAGGCGGCCGGGAATGCTCATGAGTTTAACCACTTTTACAACCGGTTCGACTCTTTTACTGTCCACGCTGATTCTGCTGTGACCTGCCCTGCTCCTCCCGGCGGCTCCACCACATCTGCTGCTGTGACCAGTCCTGCTCCTCCCGGCGGCTGCACCACCTTGCTGTGACCTGTCCTGCTCCTCCCGGCGGCTACGCCACCTTTGCTGTGACCTATCCTGCTCTCCCGGCGACTCCACCACATCTGCTGCTGTGACCAGTCCTGCTCCTTCCGCCGGCTGCACTACCTCTGCTGTGACCTGTCCTGCTCCTCTCGGCGGCTACGCCACCTCTGCTGTGACCTGTCCTGCTCTCCCGGCGGCTACACCACCCCTGCTGCTGTGACCAGTCCTGCTCCTCTCAACGACTACACCGTCTCTGCTGCTGTGACCAGTCCTGCTCCTCTCAACGGCTACACCACCCCTGCTGCTGCGTCCTTCTTCACCGTAGAGGATGTCCGGGTGGAGCTAAAGAAGCTCCAGGGGAGGAAGTCTGCTGGGCCTGATGCCAAGGCTAAAGGAATGTGCAGTGGAGTTAGCTGAGCCTCTCCATACCATCTTTAACAAGAGTCTTCAGACTGGATGTGTCCCTGCCCGCTGGAAAACCTCCTGCCTGGTACCCGTCCCCAAGGTAGCAAGGCCGACAGGATGCAAGGACTACAGACCTGTGGCACTAACATCTGTCATATTGAAGACTTTTGAGAGGATAGTACTCCGACTGCTCTTGACCCCCTGCAGTTTGCCTATCAGAAGAAAATGAGAGTGGATGACGTGGTTCTCTACATGCTCAAATTGATCCAAGTCCTTTCTGGATGGCCCTGGAGGATATGTGAGGCCGATGTTCTTCGACTTCTCCAGTGCATTTAACACCATCCAACCTCTCTTACTGAGGGAGAAACTGGAGAAGATTGGAGTTGATCCCATCTCTACCAACTGGATTTACAATTACCTCACGGTGAGGTCAAAGTATGTCAGGATAGGGAAGAGCGTGTCTGGGACTGTTGTAAGCAATACGGGAGCACCACAGGGTACCGTTCTGGCTCCCTTCCTCTTCACAATTTACATAGCAAACAACGCTGCTACAGGTCATGTACAAAATTACTCGGACAATACCGCTGTTGTGGCATGTGTGAAGGGGGGGATGAAGCAAATTAAAGGGAGGTTGTGGCTGCCTTCTCAGAGTGGAGTGAGAGAAATGGACTGATTCTCAATGCATCCAAGACCATGGAAATGGTCATCAACTTTCACAGGAGCGCTTCCCATCAACCGGTCACAGTAAATGGACAGGACATCGAATTGGTTCACTCCTAATAATAATCATCTGGGAGTCCACCTGGAACACAGATTGGACTGGTCAACTCAGGCCAATGCCATCTACAAGAACACACAGCAGACTTTTCTTTCTGAGTAGACTGAGGTCCTTTGATGTGAGCAGTCAAAGGTTGCACATTTTTTACCAGTCTGTGGTAGCTAGTGCCGTGTTCTTCAGGGTTGCGTGTTGGGGTGGCAGTCTGACCTCGAGAGACAGTAATCGGCTCGACAGGCTGATCAAGAAATGTGTCTCTGTGATGGGGAGAAGTGTGGACTCTGTAGGAGCTGTGCTGGAGAGAAGGATGAGGGCTCTAACGCAGGGCATCCAGGGTAACTTCAGACACCCCCTGCATGTCACTATGGCCACTCAGAGAAGTGATCAAAGCAACAGGCTCCTATCACTACGCTGCCTAACGGAATGTTTCAAGAGATCCTTTGTTCTTTCAGCTGTCAGACTGTACAACAAACCTGGATGAGTCTTCTGCTGCTGGACACATGAATTTCTCCTACGGGGGATCAATAAAGTATCTATATCTATCTAAGTATGCAAAATAATTATACAAAAAATGGCCTGTTGTGTGTTCTGTTTGATTTGTTCACAACATTTTACTTTTGTGCACAAATAACGTGCATTGTTAAAGAAGCTATACCCGATTTTTTTTCTGAGTAGTTCATAAAAATGCTTTTTACTACATACAAGTTGTATCATAATACATAATTTAATTGAAAACTTGAGGTAATTGATTCAGCTGTGTAAGAATTACAAGCAGTGAAAAGTGCTGAGTAGAGTCTGAGCGGGCCGCTCTTTCTCCTCCGCTCACAGAACGATCAGCATACAGCCTGCGTCCTCTAGCCCCTACAGCGCTGCTTAACACCAGGGCTTCGACTTCAAAATTCAAATATAATTCTAAAATAAAAAATGATGAACAAAATAATTGAATAAACAGACGAGTGTGTAGTGACAGGTGCTGATAAGTTGTTGTACTTGCAGAGTAATGGCAGTATTTTACACACCTGAATTACAAACAGAGGTTGCATTGGGGCTTCGGTCATTATTGGTTTGAGAGTTCTGTTATCAAGAAAAAATGATCGGAAGAATTGCTGCTGCTGCTTTGAGGAGCTCTATAACAAATTATAATTAAATATTAGAATATATTCTAAGGTTTTAAATTAATACATTCAGACGTAACGTATTAAAAAATGACGTGTTCAAAATCCCTTATAAAGATGACCATGATTCAGAAAGTTAAATTCAAAAAGGTTTATTTCCCTAATAGAAAAAGAATCTAAAACAGCTGTTCGGACCAAAAGTAACTATCCCTTATTCTCTATATAAAGTATAAAAGTATAACTTTGAGTGGGCGCTCCACATCAAGTCACACACTGTCCCTGGTCCGGTAAAAACTAACTCAACACATTCAAGCTATTCATTAAGTAAATGTGCAGGAAGAAGGGGGCGTGTCGTATCAGGCAGGTCTCTGGTCCAAGGTCCGGCCTTTTCCTCCGTCTCGCCAAACCTGAACAGAAATCATTCACGCACTACCCCTCCCTAATTATATAGAAATATTACTTCCTTGAGATAAGGCCGGAGGCTCTCTGGGTCCCCCTCCTTCTTCAAACAACTGGAAGGATTAGCAGAATCCCCCCAGATTACCTATCATTAACTCACCCATGCACTTTGGACAAAAATGGGACCAGGGGAGAAGAGCAATACAAGGTCTTTTTTTTTTGCTTGGAAAAATACAAAGTTCAATTCCGGGTCAATCAAATTCACATCGGCTTTTAGTCTATATTTAATACAACAGTTTCCCTCTCTTGGCCGCTCTTAAAAAGGCCACACCTTTCAATAACCTTCCTCGGGCGACGGGACGGGGGAATCCTCAACCAATGCAAGCATTTGACCTCTCAGTCCAGGGTTAACAGCGGTGTCTATAGCTTTAACACAAAGAGAACGTATACAAGGTTTACAGCAGCATCCTACAACCATTATTATTGCAAAGATGGCCGCAAGGCTTGTGACAACAGACAAAATTACATGCTTCCACCTCCCCAAGATGCTGTCCAGCCACGCCTCCAGTGGGTTCTCCGGGACTCCAGAAACGTCATGCATTTGCTCTGACAGCATTTTGAGACCAGCCAGAGCCCTGGAAACTGATCCATCTGGATGTGTGTTATTTGGAATGTATACACAACATTCTGTACCAAATAAACTGCAGACCCCCCCCTCTCTCTGCTAATAGCATGTCTAGAGCCACTCTGTTTTGAAATGCTACCAGAGAGGTGGCCCCAAGCTGCTCCGCCAATCCCTCTATTGCGTCCCTGGTGTGATTAGCAAGCCTGAGCATAGTATACCAAATGAAATTAATTCTATCTACATTTTTGTTTGGCGTAATAGGGAAAATAGCTGAAATTATTGGAATATTTTCGAAACCTGTTGCAATTTGATCTACCAGTTTGAATTCATGAGGGACTCCACGTGGAACACCTATAGAGTCCATGTAAGTTGGATTATCTTTCCCAGTATCTAGGAATGGGATTGCCCTTTTAAATCTATGCTGTGGGTGGGGACTGTCTAGGGATGGCTTATGGCCAATTATGGAAATGGGCATCATTAATCGCACCATTGCACAACTACCGGTAAATTTTTTTATTAGTCTATGTCTAAGTTTTAAATCTCCACACAACCAATACAAATCACCTCTGGTCCGGGTCATGGGGACCGGACTGGGCAGGGTGACGTTGTTGACACACCAGTCTGCTGGAAGGAACCCCCACTGGAGACGCGGCCTCGTCCCTCCATTGAGTGAGTGGAAACAGGTGTAATTGCTTTTCCTGTGGGAAAACATAGGGGGCTGAATTTCTGAATCCAATTCTGGGAACAATACTTCAAACATTGAACAATTACTAGGGGCTGTCTTTGTCTCCTCAGTCAGGTCTTTTTCTTGCCAAAACAACTTTATCATACAATTATAACCATCTACATCTTCTGGGAAAAGTGGAGCAGGGGCTGTATACAAAGTGGGACGTGCAGTGGAGCACACAACACAATCGTCAAAGCCAGCAGCCGCTGACATGTGTTCCACTGTCCACAACCAAGCGTTTCTATCCCCATATCCAGTTGCTTGTTTTAACAATTCAGAAACAGTCCAGTCAGCCGTCACCTGTACGTTCTGTTTGTCTTGCCATACTTCACTATCTATGGCCTCCTTATCTAGCTCCTTGTCCTCGGGTATGGCAATTGAAATCCATTGTCTAATGTCTCCTGGATAATGTCCAATAACGTAAGTCCCATTCACATCAATCCCACAATTTTTCACAGTGACTAGCACCGTTGTTTGTGAGTGGTCTGTAGTCAGAATCACTCGTCCCTTCAATCTGTGTTCCTTATTATAACCCCAATCCGGACCTGTATTGGATATAACATACTCCCAAGCATCACAGGTGCAGTCCACCGATGCTCTAAAGCTTTTTCCATGTCTCTCATATTTACATGTAGACGGAGTGTAACACAGGTAGAGTGTGTAGTCAGCTCGAAAGGATAATGGAAAGATTGTTGCCATTGGTATGTGGGCTGTAATTGTCGCACCCACCGGGCATTTTACTGTCACAATCGTAGGTAGAGAGTCTCTAACGCTGCCTTCTCCTATGGATCTTTTATTTCTGTCAGTCTTATTGGACCAAAGACTGGATTGTGTTACAAGTCTGGCCCTGTCTCTTAGCTGTGTGTTTTCTAACACTTCCCATGTTAAAATTCCCAGGACCACGACCAAACCAACGGCAGCGATAGCCCATAGGATGGCTCTCCCTCTCTTGGTCGTGGGCCAGGGCTCCCTGTCCCAAGGCAACATATTAAGAGGGAGTGTAAGCGTGTGTGTGAGTCACTGTCCAACCCGTGAGCGTGGTTACGAGGGTGGGTCAGATGGTCTCGTATGAGAGAGATGAAACCACTTGTTCCCGTGTCCCTTCAGTTGAACAGCTTTGCGAGTGCGGGCCACCACTTCAAAGGGTCCGGTCCAGCGGGGCTCGTTCCACTTCCTTTTGAACACCTTCACACGGACCCAGGCTGGTGGATCCTCCGAGGCCTCCTGGCTTCATCTGTAAAGACACAGGAGGGAAAGAGGTGCACAACCCCACGTCCGTGGGACCTTGGGACCAAACTTCTGCAGGCACCTGTTTCAATATTTCATGAGTATATCATCATGATCTGTCATGTGTCTACCATGATGTCTGGTCAATGTTTCGTGCTCCACTTCCCCTGTGTCTATCATATTTGCTTTTATCCTGTATGACTTATTTTCAATGCTGTACTGCACATGAGGGAGTTGGGTGTCAGACCAATCGTCAGCTTTTACCAGTCTTTTTACCATTGGACCTAAAGCTCTAGCCTCGTGACCAGGGTGTACAGCCAAGGTGATGTGTGGGACAGCAGAGGAAGACATGTAATACCACTCACACTGTTCAGGAAGCAGCCGTGTATGGGCCGCCACACCCTCAGGCCCAACATAAATGTAATCTGATTCTAATGTCCACCTATCACTTTCAATTTGTTTGAATTGTTCTCTGTACATTAAGTCTTGGTCTCTGTCATAGAATAATGTCAAGTGGGCAGGGTCCAGTGGGAGGTGGTAGGAGGCCAAAGAATTTATCCAGGGTTTCCACTTGAAGAAGACGGAATGCACACCATTATTGTCCCTGGACTTGTTTTCTGGGTCTAGTCTCACCCAGTATATGTCTGCATACTGGTCTGGCATCTCTTCTCTCAGAAGCCACCAGGAGTCCATCGATACACCGGTCACACATCTGTAAATTTGCCCCCCTGGAAAAGTCACTTGTAGACCATCCGGTCCACATAGAATTGACGCATTGGTTTTAGTCAATAAGTCTCTTCCCAGCAGGTTGACAGGTGTCTTTGGAGCATTTACAAAAGAATGCCACAGTGTCTATGTTCCAATTTGTGTCTTTAAACGTTTAGTGAGTGGCAGTACCTCAGGTGTCCCAGAAAATCCAACCAGGGTGATGTGCTCCTCAGAGAGCAGGACAGGGTGTATCTTTGTATTGATGGTAGAGTAGGTGGCGCCAGTGTCCACCAGGGCCATCAGGTTGTCGTCCTCCACCCTTATGGGAAGCATAGGCTCTGCAAGCACCTTGTCCCCTGGATTTCCTAGGCAGCCCTAGTAAGATTGTTCATGTTCATACTCGCCCCAGTAATTCCCCTGCTGGTAATATTGTCCATCTCTCGGGGCCAGGTTGTCATTTGGAGCCGTCCATGGGGAGGGAGGGCCTGCGCGCTCTGGTCTGGGTCCCATGCCTCTCTGGGGGCCCCTCCCACGCACCATCTCAGGCGCTCCATGGTAGTAGGAGGCCTCTCCTTCAAAGGGGCAGTCCTTCGCCCAGTGACCGTGCCTGTAACAGAGGTGACACACATCCCTGCCCCCTTTCCAGCTTCCACCCCTTCTTCCTCCCCGGCCCCCACGCCCACCACCTCTGGCCCCTCCCCTGTCCAGTCCTGTCGTGGTTGAGTCGCAGGTCCAGCAGGCATGTTAGCCATCTGATTTCTAGTTTCCTTTTTATTTTGGGTGGCTTTATTTCTAGCTTCACTAAGCTGTAACTTCAAAAGTTGACAAGTCATATCTTCAACACTCTTTCTCTCTTTAGTTTTATTTTCAACATATCGCTTAATGTGAAAGATTAAATTTGTCTTCCACTGCGCTGAATCTGGGTTAATATTAGCCGGGTTGTCCTCAATTTTTGAGCGTATTGTTTCTGGTAAACCATTCAAAATAGCTGCTCTAAAAGGCATGACTTCACTGACCTTGTGAGGGTGTCTTCCTACAGTGTCCATCCACTTGGCCACACTCTTGTCATAAAATACAAGTGGGTCCTCAGACTCCAGCTAAGTTAACTCACGAGGGGCAGAAGACAGCGGGGTTGGAAAGTTCTCCCTCAGTGCTTCATACCAGGCATTTGCATACTGGCCAAATCTGGAAGAATCACAAACATCAGCAGTACCAGCTTGTCTTTCAATAGCATCTCTCTCCCATGGTTTACTGCATGCTGCCAACACTGCCCGGACGTCACCCATCGCCACATCATGACCTGTAAACCATGTGTTGAGACTGGAAATCCAGTTTCCAGCTCCCTGACACAATGGAGGCATTTTGTCTTTTATAGTCTGCATGTCACTTACAGAAAAAGGATGGTACTCCCCAGCTGCGCCTCGTCCTGGTCTCAGAGGGAACATGGATTTTGTCTGAGACCTGGTTCTGCTTGCAACTGGTCTATTTCCCTCAGGCTCCTGGTCTCTGTCATCACTACTATCGTCAGAAGAGAATTTAGCTCCTTTTTTAGCCTGTTTAGCTTTAATTGCTGGTGGGGGCATGGCACAGTCTCCCTTTTCATTTTCACTGTCCCTCCTAGTCATGGCTCTGCGTGCGGCTTCATTAATTAATTTTGCATTCTCCTGTCTAGCGGTCTCGTAATCATGGGTCCTACTTGGAGTTTCTTCTCTCTCAATTCTGTCTGTGGTGCATTCAAAGGTCGGTTTCCTAGCTCTAAAATTTCTGAGAGAGTGCAGGAGGAGCTCCTGCACCTCTTGAATGGGTGGGGGTTGGTGAGGGGTGTGTGGGAGCTGTGGCGGGAGGCTGACAGCTGGATTTTGACTCGGATCTCTATTGTCCCCCACAGACTCCTGTTCTGTCCCTTCGTCAAATTCGCTGTCTACAAAGTCATTGTCCCATCTCTTTCCTACCGCCACTTCTCCTGAAAATTTATATTGTGGCAGTATTAGATTTGGCTTACCTGGTTCTAAACCCAGAGAATATTTTGGTGGAGCCGTGGGTAGGGATGGGTATATATTACTCACCGGCATTGCTCCGTTTTCTGTTTCCTTGTCTTTACTTACCATAGGTAATTTTGCCAATGCCGTGGCAGCCAGAGCAAAGTTGTGTACCTTGGTCCTCAGTTTCTCAGCCTTTTTTAGTTCCTTCTTAATTTTCCTACGCTCATTCCAACTCTCTCCCTGCTTTCCCTCAAGCTCTAGTTTATCCTGTTTTAAATTATTTTCCTCTTCCCGCAATATCTTAGCTAATGCGGACGCTGTCATATACTCAGGTATGACCCTTTTGTTCTGTATTTCTTCCCATGCTTTCACAGCCTTTCGTTTTGCCTTGTTCCTATGTTCTTTATCCAGACCACTCAGAATGTGAGCCTCTATTTCTCTATAGAGCTGCTCGATTGGAATGGCTGTCTCCATTTTTCGGGGGGGCCCAAAATTCCCCCAGGTTCCAATGGGTTAAACCTAACTTGTGTGTTGACGCGTCCGTCAACCACGCTAGTCACAGCGGGCTTTCCCGTTTCTGACAAGGCTCTCAAAAAATCTTTACTTTTAATGTATTCTCGCAGGGTTCTAACTACTTAGACTCCTATTTTATTTAATTTTAACGTATTTTCGCAAGGCTCTCACTACTTTTTAAGCTTTTACCATTTTTACTTTTTGAATTAGCTCCTCCGTGGACAAAACTTCTCTCCCCTTGATTTGGTTTTTAGTCCAATATGCAGATTTTTAATTAGTCAAAAGGTATCTGCTTACCTTCAGATCAGCGGCCGCTTGAGGAGAGACGCAGAGTCCAGGGAGAGGTTGAAAGTCATCAAGGGATCACGTCAGGGTCACCAAATAACGTATTAAAAAATGACGTGTTCAAAATCCCTTATAAAGATGACCATGATTCAGAAAGTTAAATTCAAAAAGGTTTATTTCCCTAATACAAAAAGAATCTAAAACAGCTGTTTGGACCAAAAGTAACTATCCCTTATTCTCTATATAAAGTATCAAAGTATAACTTTGAGTGGGCGCTCCACATCAAGTCACACACTGTCCCTGGTCCGGTAAAAACTAACTCAACACATTCAAGCTATTCATTAAGTAAATGTGCAGGAAGAAGGGGGCGTGTCGTATCAGGCAGGTCTCTGGTCCAAGGTCCGGCCTTTTCCTCCGTCTCGCCAAACCTGAACAGAAATCATTCACGCACTACCCCTCCCTAATTCTATAGAAATATTACTTCCTTGAGATAAGGCCGGAGGCTCTCTGGGTCCCCCTCCTTCTTCAAACAACTGGAAGGATTAGCAGAATCCCCCCAGATTACCTATCATTAACTCACCCATGCACTTTGGACAAAAATGGGACCAGGGGAGAAGAGCAATACATAGTTCCCACATGACGTCACTACATACGGGGATTTGCCGACCCGGCGCCATTTGTGTTGGCATGCTGTGGGCAAAACAATAGAAAAAGAAGCTGAAACGTGTTAATGTCGTGATAAAGTTGAAAATGGTCATCTCCTGCTGGGTCAATGGATGTTCAAATCGTGCCGGAGGTTCCGTTAAACTTGGATTTTACAGTATACCCATCATTAGACTTCATGAATGTGAGAAGACTAAGCTTTTGTCAGAACAACCACGGAGGTTATGGCTTGCGAAGATAAACAGGCAAGAAACTCCCTCAAAACACGCAAGAATATGCTCGGAGCACTTTGTGTCAGGTGCGTATCGTATCTTATAATGTGTTGACAGACGTAATTTACTCAGTACTAACTTGTGTATGCTGATATCTGGTAACTTGAGAGTTTCATTATTTAGATTACTTTATTATGAGGAGGATCGGTGTCGCGTCCGAGGCTCTCGAGGGCAACGTAAATGTATTAAATAGATAATAATAGTTCTATGGTGGGCTAAAACAATGTTCACAAACAGCATTGCTTCTGTAAAAAGATCTGTGTCATAAAATAAACTGCTCTTTACGCCTGGAAAAATCAGTTGCCCACCATTCACCAAAACATACGGTCAAAAACGCGGAAATAAACAATAACAGCAATCCAGAGTGTCCGTGTGGCATTAGCATTAATTAAATTAATTGTTAATATAATTAAAATAATTAAATGGAGCTCCAACTGGTATTAAATCTAAAGTTTTTGAGAAATGTTTGCATTGCTTGTTAATTTTTGCTGCATAATTTGATCAAATATGTAAAACATGTCCGTAGCACGTTAAACTGTGGTGCCATTGTATTAATATACAATTATTTGCTCAAAAGTTGCCCTTTTTTTCCAATTTGCGTTTGAATATCTACATTTATTCTCATTCTTCTGTTTAATGGAATGCACAAACACAGCAGCGTGCCATCAAAGATGGCGTCTCCGAGGAGGTCATGTGACATTCATTGGTCTGTGGGAACTATGTATACAAGGTCTTTTTTTTTTGCTTGGAAAAATACAGAGTTCAATTCCGGGTCAATCAAATTCACATCGGCTTTTAGTCTATATTTAATACAACAGACGCGAAACTAGCGGTATTCTTTTACTTATATATTGTGTTAGCAGTGCGTTTCTTTAGTGCCATTTCATCAGTGATTGTTGTACAGCTTACAAGAAGTTGCGCTAATGCTAATGTTAGCATATGTATCAGATCGCAAATAAAACTAGGTGGCTCTGTGTTATGAGAGCGTAGGGGAAATGAGAAGCCATTGAGCGAGTTGGGGGGCGGTGCTAAACATTCAAACATTGCAGAAACGGGTATAGCGCCTTTAATGCATGGGGAAAATCTAGGTATCCAAGCTTAAATTCAGGAGTTTTCATTGCACTTCAAGAGGAGACACGGGAGAAACAAGGGTGGTCCTGAACGCAAGTTCATGGTTCTGGCTGCGCGTCCATGGTTAAAAATGCTAATCAAGCATTTAGCATTCTACTTTGGACTAGAGCAGAGAAAATGGTCCGAATCAAGCGGGTACTCCACCTTTTGACCTGTCCTACTCCACCCAGAGGCTACTCCACCTCTGCCGGTGTGACCCATCCTGCTCCATCCAGAGGCTACTCCATCTGTGCTGCTGTGACTCGTCCTGCTCCACCCAGAGGCTACTCCATCTGTGCTGCTGTGACCCGTCCTGCTCCACCCAGAGGCTACTCCATCTGTGCTGCTGTGACATAAAGGGCTGTTGCTGATTATTACTATTATTATGTTTTTAGAATGATCAATTGTATTTTTATTTTTGCTGCTACTGGACACCTGAATTTCTCCTACGGGGATCAATAAAGTATCTATCTATCTATGGTTCTGTCTGCGCATCTAAGGTTCTGTCCGCGCGTCTATGGTTCTGTATGCACGTCTATGGTTCTGTATGCACGTCTATGGCTCTGTCCGCACGTCTACGGTTCTGTCCACACGGATATGGTGTATACCTGTTACATCCAGTGGTCGCGTCCAATTTTTACGTTTCAAAGTACTTAGCTATCTGCTACCATCTACTGATATGAAAAAGTATTACGATGTTACTCCACGTGGTTACTACATGTGGTTACTCCACTCCTGGTTCAAAACAAGTCAGCAGTCGGCAATGGTGGATGCAGTTATTTTTAGACAATGTAGGCGAATTTCTCTCGGCACACCAGACAATATCATACGGCACACTTGTTGAAAAACACAGCACCATTGTGAAAGCAATTAGGCCCTTACCCCAGTCGGGGCTCGGGCCTAAAAAATTAATATATAAACCAAAGAATTTGTTCGAAAGTCTCCAAACAAAAACAATATAGGTTTAAATGGCACCTGATACATCATTTTAAAGCGTTTGAGTTTAAGCACACAACCGTCATGTTTTGGTGAGTGATGGGCGCTGACGCGTCTGTCACGCACCGCAACCCCTTGCATTCACTATTGTGAAAGCATTAGGCCCTAACCCGAGTCGGGGCTCGGGGCTCGGGCCTAAATAAGGAAGAGTTTGCATGTTTCCCCTGTGTCTGGGTGGGTTTCTTCGGTTTGAAAAGATTCTGATTGGCCAAAAGCCACATTTGGCTCGCCAACTTCTGGTTTGCCATGACGGGTTTAGGCTCTTGTCTCCTCCCTAACAATGTGGATAAAACAACAGCAATGTCGCAAGTGATGCAGCTTGTTGTTTTCCTTTTCAACCGTTGTTTTGGCGCCATCAGCTGGTGGTGACATGGTGCCAATCATCACATAAGGTTCAAAACACTATTGATTACTAAACGATCATTATCATTGTTCACTAAATTAGCCATATGTATTGTGTATGGACCACTCGTATTTCCAGTTCAGTTACTTTTTAAATTGTGAAGCTGGAGAGATGCTTTTCAAATGCAAGCGCTAGTTAGACCTTAGTGAGTGCATTTTCCTGAGCTGTAATTGTCACTCACTCAGTTTCTAAATGTGTTGCATGTTCTTCCCACAGAGCGCAGTGCTGATGTTGCAGAGCAGAGCGCCAAAGAAAAGGTGCTCTCATGTTTCTCTCAAAATATGCTTTTTTTGTGGGATTTTGACAATGAATACATTTACATACAGTACTTACTAACGCACAGGCATGCTGAGACACCCTCACACACGCACAGACACACAGGCATGCTGAGACACTCACACTGGCACAGACCCACACACATGCAAAAAAAACTGGTAGAGATGTTAAAAACAAATTTAAGTTTTCCATAACAACATCCACTTTGAACCAGATTCAGATGGAGCAGAATTTTCCTCCCTCTGTTCTCAAAGCTCAAGATGAAAAGTGAGGATTGTTTTGGCGAAGGGGAGATTACACAAACATCCATGACCCAGAACTGCAGTGACCATGAGATTTTAAAAATAAATTTTAATCATTATAGTATATTTATGACCATTTACTTTCATAATATAGTAGTAGTAGTATTGTAAATCTTTAGTAGAAAATGTATGGCTTACCGCCTGTAACTCCCTATGCTACCATCAGAGGAAGGCTGCAAACACAGGACGTCATCTGAGAAATGAACAAAAGTAATTTATGGGTAATAATTTTGTTTCAAAAGCATTACAGTGCTCTGATGTGATGTCATAGTTGTACAATGACATCAAACTGATACAGGACTATGACAGGAGCTTTTGGACTTCTTGAACTTCCATGGATGGATCTAAACAAAACTCCAGGTCTGACTGGTGAGGTACATGTTAAAACATGGAGAAAACTGAGGAAATGTCTCTTGTGATGACTCCCATTCCCATTCCAAAAATAGCTGAGGAACATGGTAATATGAACATATACAGTATCAGCTGGCTTTAAGTCTTTCAGGAGGAATATGAGCCGATACCACAACAACATAATCTACAACACACCATGAAACGCAATTGACACCAACAAGAGTGTCATGTTGCTTTTGTACTTATGTAGATGTACACTTTTAACTTTTCAACTTTTCCCCTTTTTTTTGTATTTCTAGGCAAAAGGAGAGCAGCTGTTGAACACACTCTTGGTGCTCATGGACTCCAAACAAGGTCCTGGAGCCGGTCCTGCTTCTGTATCGGGTCCAGGTCCTGGTTCAGACCTGACGGTGAAAGTGGGTCTTGAGAGCGCGGTGCAGAAGAAGAGTGAAGATCAATCTATGGTGGAGGTGCAGGAGGTGGTGAGCTGGGTGAGGGAGGTGCAGCCGGCCCCTGCGCGGCTTCTTTACGGGGAAACGCCAGCAAAAGTCCAAGTCCCAGAGACCAGACCCAGAGGAAAACCGGTCCAAGTCCCAGAGCTACAGCTGGATGTACGGACGAGCCGCCAGCACCTGGATAGGAATGAGTTTGGATACGTGATCACCGACACTGAGTGAGTGCTTTAGTGCTGGACTCCACCGGCCGCGGCTCCCTTTACGCGCGTAGGCTGCTGCCCCCCTCTCCCCCCATGTTTAGGGCTTTGTTTTAACTTCAAAACTATTCAAATAAAAGAAGCGATGTGTGATTTGCATGAGCCGTGGCCATGATCTATGCAAAGCAAGGCACTATTGAAGTGTGAGATTTCATAACACTTTGAAGCAACTTTTGTTAAAGTTAAACTCATCATTCTATTGTATTGTATTGTATTGTATGTACTTTATTTGAACAGGGACAGTGTACAGTTAAGCATTAACACAAAAGAAGAGATGCATGTACCAGGTTATAGCAGAGATGCTAATTTCCACCTGTAGTCCCTGGGCAGGCTGGTGTTATATTCATTTAAACTGATTACAATGTAGATGGATACATGACTGTGTCTTACATTTACAGGCTCTAAATAACATCATTCACAAACATTAAGTTTAATAACAATAAATAAAGCTCCCCAATTTCTACTAGAATATTACACTCACTCACTCACTCACTCACTCACTCACTCACTTGTGCGTGCAAACTTGCTTTTTCAGAAGCCATTTCTTAGTCAGCCAAGAAAATGTTTTAAATGTAGCACACGCAATGATCTCTGTGGGCAGTGTGTTCCACTGACTCATGGCCGTCACAGAAAAAGCAGATTTAGCAAAAGTTGTTTTACATTTTTTGACGCTGCATTCTCCTCTGGAAGTCGATCGAGTGGTTCTGGTAATTTTGTCTGCACTCAATGAAACAAATTTTCTTAGAGGAGGTGCACTAACACCATGGATAATTTTAAACAGCAAACAAACATTGGAGTAAAATGTTAGGTTTTCAAAGTTGAGAAAGTCATATTTAGAGAGGATGGGACAGTGATGGTACCGCCTGGACTTGTTATCATGGATCTTAAGGGCACACTTGTACAGTGACTCGAGGGGTTCCAGAGTGGTTTTACAGCCCTGAGACCAGCTCGAGACACAGTATACAAAATGTGACAGGATCATGGAGTTCAGATACAGATGGGACGCCTCAGTGGTGAGTGACCCCCGAATGTATCTGAAGTTGGCCAAATTAAACTTAAGAGTGTTACGGAGTTTCTTTACATGATGTTTGAAGGTCAGGTTTCGATCCAGGGTCACTCCTAAATATGAGAATACATCAACATTTTTTATTTTACTGCCATTAATAAAAATATCTGAACAACTGATATGCTTACCTCGGTTTGTAAAATACATTGAAACGGTTTTGTCTGTGTTTAATGTCAGACAGTTTTGACACAGCCAGTCAGCAACATTTTTCATTTCATTTGTTAATTTTGTGGCCACATCACTTTCGTTTTTGCCATGAACAAACAACACTGTGTCGTCAGCATACATGATGACATTTGCAGTGCAGGGGGAGGTCATTTATATAAATGCTAAAAAGCAGAGGCCCCAAAATGGAGCCCTGCGGCACTCCCATGGTGTAGTTTTTGAGTGGAGAGAGGGTGTTGTTCACTCTCACACTCTGCTGTCTGCCACTGAGGTATGACTTCAGCCAGTTTACTGTCTGGTTAGAGAGGTGGAAATGAGTGAGTTTGTTCAGGAGGATGTCATGACTGACTGTGTCAAAAGCTTTTCGGAGGTCGAGGAACACCGCCCCCACCACTCCTCCTTGATCAAGGCTAGATCTAATCTCTTCAGTGAAGTAGCAGCAGGCGGCTTCTGTGGAGTATTTGCTTCTAAAACCAAATTGTAGAGGGTTTAAGAAGCAATGGCTGTCAAAGTGTTCAATAAGCTGCTCTGCTACAACCTTTTCAAAGACTTTGGAGATAGTGGGTAGGATGCTAATGGGGCGGTAGTTGCTGACCTCCTGTTTGTCCCCAGACTTATACACAGGCGTGACAATGCCAGGTTTCAAAGCAGCCGGAAATGTACTGTTACTTAGTGACTGGTTTATAGTTTTTGCCAGAGGTAGGCATAGAGTGTCCTTATGTCTTTTTAAAAACAAACTGTCCATCCCATAGATATCTTTTGCTTTACTATTATTTAGTTTATCGATACTTTTGATAACTTTTTCTCCATTTACGAGTTTTAATTTAAAAAGGGCTTCCTCGTCGACTTGGGGTTGATTATAAAAACATGGTGCTACGAATGATTGCACCAGTTTTTGAACTGAATTAATAAAATAGTCATTAAAATGCATTGCCAAAAAAGCACTATCATTTTGAATCTCACCATTTACTTTTAGTTGCATATCACAATAAGTCCGGCGTTTACCCAGAAGCTTATCAATATTTCTCAATAAAACTTTACTATTTCCTTTTGCTTCCTTAATTAAATGAAGAAAGAATGTGGCCTTAGCTTTTCTAATTAGTGCCGTTACTTTATTTCGAAGGCTTTTGTAGACCAGGTGGTTAGTTGATAATTTGCTTTTTATAAACATTTTCAAAGCAGCATCTCTTTTCTTCATTAATTTCCAGAGTTCAGCGTTAAACCAAGGCAGACTCTGCTTCTGCGTCGGTTTCCTTTTTTTCCTTTTTGTATATTTAAGTATAAGATTTTGTAAGGTCACCGTTAACTCACTACATGCTTGTTCACATGTCTTATTTCCAATTATTCCTCAATTATTTTGAGGTATATGAGTGAACAAATGATTGTCCATGTCCTGGTGCTTGTGTCCAGATTTATTTAGTTTTCTTGCTACCAATGTGAGGTTGTGGTCAGATAGACCAGTAAGTAAATTGTATGTTTTTATTATCCTTTCGGGTTTATTTGTGAAGATGAGATCAATTAATGTTTGAGAAGTTTTGGTTACTCTTGTTGGTTTATTTATCATTTGGGTCATCTGATATGTTTTCATCATATTCTTAAGTTTTGTCTTGCATGCTGCATCATTCCAGTTTATATTGAAGTCTCCCATGAGTAAAATTTCTTTGCCATCAAACATTTTAAGCATTTCAAACAGTTCAGAGTAAAAATCATTTGTGGCTCTAGGTGGACGATAGAGAGCAATGATAACGAATGACATTTCTGGAGAGAGTGTGATATTGACTCCCACACATTCTAATTTATGTTTGGTGAGGTCTATCTCCTGACTTTGGATATACTCTTTAACATAAATCAGAACACCTCCTCCCTTTCCCTTTTCTCTATCCCGTCTATAAACATTGTAGCCTGGGACAGAATGTGCAGACAGGGGTGAAGTGGCACATAACCAGGTTTCACTTAGACATAAATAGTCCAGGTTAGAGTCCGTTAATAGGTGTTCGATTTCCTCTGTCTTTGATAAGATACTCCGTATATTTAGGTGTCCTCCGAAGACACCTTTTGGTTTTGAGTCAGGGTTCCATAGCACGCTTGCATGATTGACAGTTTGGAAAAGTTTGATCCGTTTCAGTGTCAGAGCCACAGGTGCTTGACGCGCGCCATGGTGCGCGCTCGCGGTTTGTACAGTCTGCAAAAAGTTTTTGGCTATGTTTTCTCGTGCATGTGAAGCGTCAGAGTGAACCATCGATACACTTAGAGTAGCGTTTACCTGTGGTTGATGTTGAGAGGCCATAGGCAGGACCACGGGTCCCGGGTTTAACTGAACGTCTCCACATAAGAGAAGAACAATGCAGAGCAGGGTTTCGCCTCGCCGTCGGAACATGCTTCGCCGTGGCACCCCGCGTTCCACACTTGGGGCGATGGCCTTCCCTTTGTCCAGCACATGGGAGAATATGATGAATTGGCTCCAGGAAACCAGCGGTACAACGTGGAAGCGTCCCATCAGTGTGCGCTGCTCCACGGGACAAGGCGGAGCCACACTTTCCTCAGGATGCGCGGTGCGTTCCCGTGCAGCCGCGATCCAGTTTCCATACAATTGCGTGATGAGAAGAGCCAGCACGCATAAGGCCACAGTCATGTTATACAAAAACTTCTGTGTTTTGCCGTGTTTGTAAATGAGGACCCATTTTCGACAGGGCCAGAATATATGAGAGAGATCAGGCGGCTTCCTTGATGTTTTAGGAAAAGTCGCAGCAGCACCTGCCAAGCTGCCGCACCTTGCTGCAGCCATATAGATATGAATGACAAGGTCAGTTTACAAAAATGGTTCTGATCTTAAACCTAAACTGATGATCAAGTGTTCACAAAATCAATGTGCAGAAGCCAGTACTTTTCCCTTGTTTTGTCTATCTGAAGGCCAAGCTACAAGCACACTGTGGAAGCTGCTGATTGGAGGTCTCCATGCCTCCGCTCTGTATAATACACTTGCATTCTATTGTTTCTGTGATCGTGTGTTTTGTTCGTGCTGTCTCTACCATCAACAATAAAACATGTCTTCTGGCACATCTTCTTCAGGTGGTGGAGGATGCGGGCATTGTCTGTAACATCTAGAGAACAGAAGACTTTTTTTTTTACACAAAAAGTGTTTTTTTTAAGCCAAAACTGAGAAACCTCAAGAGAATGCATCTGGATCAGCACTTGGACAATCTGCACAGCCCCTGATTCCAGTCAGACTGTGAGCTGCTGAGACATGGACAATACCATCGTCCTCTTTTGCATGGACACCATTTGGAACAATTGGATTACACAATTTGGACATGATTTGGAACAATCTGGATTTCTGAATTTGGACATAATTTGGACTGAATTGGATCGCTGAATCTGGACACTAAAGCTGAAACGTGTGATTGAAAGACACGTCACAGAAGAATTCATGGCTCGACACAAATGCAGCCTGAAGAAATCAACACGGAGAAGTGGGAGAGACTGTTTTCAAAGCAATATCTGGAACCACCATCGACTGATGAAGTTTGGTATTTTACTGAAGATTGTTGACAAGTTTTATGAAAGATCTGAAAATGTTTTATGAGTTTTCTGAGTTTTTGAAGTATTCCGAGTTCTGAGTTTTTTTAAGTACCGAGTTTGAGTTTTTGAAGTATTGAGTTATGATGTTATGTTGCTGTTTATCGATCCTGATGGTCACACGGGAATGTGTGACCAGAGGGGGGAATGTGAGATTTCATAACACTTTGAAGCAACTTTTGTTAAAGTTAAACTCATCATTCTATCAATGTGCAGAAGCCAGTACTTTTCCCTTGTTTTGTCTATCTGAAGGCCAAGCTACAAGCACACTGTGGAAGCTGCTGATTGGAGGTCTCCATGCCTCCGCTCTGTATAATACACTTGCATTCTATTATTTCTGTGATCGTGTGTTTTGTTCGTGCTGTCTCTACCATCAACAATAAAACATGTCTTCTGTCTGAATTAAAGACGCGATCCCAGACTTGGCACATCTTCTTCAGAAGCATTGAGGACGTCGCGATAGATGCAGCAAAGTTATTGAAAGCAATTGATAAAAAGGGGTGGAGAGAGAAAAGAACTCCAACATATCCAGGCTTTTTTGAAAGCGAGTCAATATTACATTACGCGAAAAATAAACTGCAGATTTAGTATCAGGAAACAATAATTTCAATTTAATACATGAAAGAAAATTACACACATTTGTTAACAATCATTGTCATTACCAGACACTTATAACCAACGACTACAAACATATATCAATACATGAATAATAATGTAGTAAATATATTTTTCCTTTGTATTCCCAATGGAAAACGGACCATACGCACATTGACGTACATAAAAAATAGGATTGTTTCTATTTCCTCCGTCCGCGGAGGAAACGGACACGTTTGGACGGACACGTTTGGACGGATACGTAGTACGTTTTACGCAGCCGGTGGAGTCGGGGCCTTAGACTTTGTGTATTTAATGGGATTATCACTATGGAGCTACTAATGCCCCTTCCACAGGAAAACAGTGATGCCGCAATGGACTTAGCTTTTAGTCGAGAGCCGTGGTTCCAAAGCTGTGTTTTAAACCTGTGTTTTGTTGTTGAATAGTTGTTAGATTTTTCTGTACAAATGTTTCACATCGACAAAGAGTAACGATAAACAAAAACAGCTTGAGGTGGTTAGCCACGTTTCTGTGTTGTGGCAAATCTGAAAAAAGTTTGTGGTGGTGACTACAGGTTCAGGTGACAGTCCTGCGGTATCTCTCATTTGTCCTCTCTCTCTCCAGTGGTCTTCAGACGGATGAGGGGTTGCATCTAATGGAGGTCCTGGCTCACATGTCCAACATCCATATGGCAAACTTCGCTGAGCTCTCGTGAGTCACACACACACATACAGGCACACACAAACGCGAACCCCAAACCATAGTAGTTTGTCTAACTAAAAGAAAAAACTTAATATGTTTTGAATACTCTCAGTCAGCTCTCAGTGCAACGAGTAAAATCGGTCTCACATGGCTCCTTCTTACACAAAAGATAACATGTTGTGTAGTAAGAAGACAGCATGTTGTGGTCTGGTTCATTAATTGACCATCACTGAAGAAAACAGCTCTGAGTACTTTTACAAAGTAGAAAAATAGGCAGTATGTATTATATATACATACAATTTTCTTGTAAGCATGGCTCTTCCCTGTGCTCTTAGGGCATGGTCACAAACAAACTACGCCAAGTGGCCCGGATCGATCCCACAGGGGTGTGAACACGTTTCGCGCCACATGGGTTTATTTTTCTAACCGTGCAAGCCCAAATGTAGTGTAGTACAACGCTCGGTCCAGCTGGTGGCACTAATACTAACTTCAGCAACTACCTCTGTTTCTCTTCGGCTGCTGTGGCGCTAATGGGCCGGGAAAATGGATCGCGTTCTTTGCAATCAATGCGAACCAGTGTGATATGTGTCTTTCTCCAATGTGCAGCTGCTTAGTGGGAAACGTGCCTGTGTGCAGGCGTGCGGTGGACAGAGGACACACCGTGGAGTAAACGGAGCGTTGAGAAATGAATGAATGAGAATAAAAAGTGTGGCCTATGAGGAGATACCGAAGCCAGGCAGGAATCTGAATGTTGGTGTGTTTTGGCGACAAAATAAAGTCTGATTTGGGGTCTTACATAAAAGGTGTAACTCAAGCAATGGAGAGTATAGAATGCGAAAGTATGCGATTGCAGGTAGAGGCGTGTGTGAAAATTATAATTTTCGTAATTTGACGCACAATATCACGTTCGCACCCCACCACCCACTTCATTGACCCCCCTCATCTGGGCTTTACAACCGTGCTCAGGCCCACTTCTCCCTACTAGGGATGTAAAAAACTATGAATTTTCATGACCACATACCAAGCCTCAATAACCGGTTGAAACCGGTTAACCGCGTAGTTTCAAATATTCCGTGTTCTATGAAATAACAGCCATTTCGAGCCATGCAGCTAAGCGTTCTACTAGATCAGAACCGAGACAGCGGCGCCAAAGCCGGCACTTTTGAGCACAGAGAACTTTTATTTTTCCATTCTTCTATGCTGCAGGTTAAAGCTTTTTAACAGCAAACGATGGCTCATTCACAAGAGCAGAGAGTGACTAGCCGCGTCTCGCAGGTCTCCGCTAAAGTCTCCGCGTATTTGCGAGGATCCTTTGGGCTGCGTGACAGACGAGCGTGACAGACCGGTATGTGTGTATATGTATGTGTGTACATGTGTGTATGTGTGTGTAAATGTAAGCTCCAATGTAGTTCTGACCCGCACCAGTGTGCAGCTTTGGCATTAACAGAGGGGAAAGATGATGCGTGTGGATGTTACGTATCAATGGAGGGGGGGAAATGAGTATGTGTGTGTGCGCGTGCGCACAAGTGCGTGTGTGCGTACATATGTGGCGCATACGGCATGAAAGTCGGCCCGGAGTTTACGAATACATTAGCACACACAGCTAGAGATGGACCCGCTCGTCACACCATGCATATAGGGCTTAAAATAGCGTTATTAAAGAACTTCTCACCCCTGCTCCTCGGAGCTTACATCACTCACATTTTCTTTTCAAATCTCCCTCCAAATGGGCGTAGCCTGGAGGACTAAAGGGGACAGGCGGGGGGGGTGAGTGTGGGGCGGGTCTAGACTGTGAGTGACACTTGACATCAGCATTGGCTGTGACAGCGATGGAGAGTGATCAGAGACACCAGCTCTATAGATTCTGTGCGGTCTTAGGAGGTGGAGGACTTATCTTGAGAGAGAGAGGAGGAAGATGGTGGCCCCCAGCCCTATCAATTTGAGCCGCTAGCTCACGAGCTAGCGCCGCTAGTAGAGCTAGCGGCTAACGAGCCACTGCCGCTAGTGGCGCTAGCGGCCACCGGCAGCTGCCTCTGCAGCAGAGGCTGCAGCAGAGCAGGATTGTAACACATCATCAGTAGGGTAAACTAACCTGTCTCAGAGGCAGCTGAGGCAGCAGGCCGCCACAAAATGAGGCCTGTTTCTGAATGATATCGATTAGAGTGGAATAAAAAGTACGAACTGCTTGTCACAGGTAGTCTTCCCATATTCCCTTACAGTAACCGCTTATGTTGCGGTTCTTTTCTTCACAGTTTTGTCTGTATATTTTATGTATGAACCCAGACCGAGATAAAGTATATGTTATGGTGGTCATATAGTTATAAAATTCTAAACTCTGCCACAATAACCTGCGGCCACTGCACCTCCTTGTCCCCAAGGGAAATGATACCCCAATGTGCACTAAAGAAACAGTAATTTAACACACGCTCAAGCATAAAGTAGTATTTATTGTACACAAGTACAATAAACAATATACAATGAAATTGCACACGATATAGAACACTCGTAATACGAACAAAAGTCTTAAACTAAATTCAACTAATCTTAAACTAATCTAACAATAAAAACAACTAACTAATGACTAAAACTCCAATATTCAGCAACAACGCTATTAACACTACAGAATTATCTATAATACAAACAGCTATGCTAATAAAAATCTCCCTAAATGCTATAACTATAATCGTAAACCTGACAATCAATGAAAATAATAATAGACTGGGGCGTTTATATACTTCAGGGCAGCAGTGCAACTGACGTCAGGAACAACCTCACAAGTCAGAAACAACTGCTGCGCCAATATTGGCGCCAGATTCAAAATTCAAATGTAGTAAATACAGGTCGCCTGCAGATGGCGCCTCACAGACGGTTTTAGGCAAAAAGTTGATTTTTCAACTAATTTGCACCAAAGTGACAAAATTATGACCCGGATATGTAGACCACACTATTGGACATTCATTTATACCGTTTATCAGCAAAATGGATTTGAGGGTGAGTTGTCCTTTAAGAGACCTCCCCTCTCCCCCTTTTCTTTTTAGTAACCGACAGCTTTGACCGGTTAACACTGTGACGGTCAACCACCGGTTAAACGGTCACCGATTTACATCCCTACTGCCCAAGCACGATTGCAGCAACCGTGCTGAAGTCCAGTGGGCCACTTCGGCTCAAATTTTTCCTATTTTGAATTTGTCCGTTTATTGTTTGTTTACATAATGCTACTGGACATTATTCAAAGCTTTTCAGGTTTTGTTTAGTTTTTGTTGTACCTTAATCAAAAAGATTTCTTGACCATGTCGATACTGTCGAAGCGGTTGTTTCATTGTGGCGCTTCAGAGAGTGCATCGTTCAGACGGGTTGCTTTGTGATCCGTGACTGTACCGGTCACTGTGTGCGTGCGTGCGTAAGTGCTTTACACAATTAAAGCCAAGTGTATACTCACGCGTCGCTGGTTACAGTTGCGGTTACGTTGGACCTACGCAGCCACAGTGGCTCGTCCACTCGCGCGTTCCTCTTACGTAGTTTTGAAGATAATGTTGTAATCCCACAACCAACCAATGTGAAATTGCTCACTATTTCCATTACAGCAATATCATCTTCATCTACTTCATAACATATGATAGGACCAACATGAGACACAGTATTAGAAAGGAATGTGGATTTAAAAAAACATTGATTAATGAATTAATGTTTGTTATAAAAAAAGGTTTCTCCAAAGTGGCGTAGGCGGTTCCTTGTTTGTGAAGATTTCTTCTGCTTTAGCAACAATACTTCACCTGCGACAACACACATGAGCACAAAAAGGTTTATACTACGTGAGCCACTTTATCTTTTTTGCCTGTTCCAACTTTGAGGTTTTGCGAATACCAAACAAATTACACAAGATATGCCTTTTAGCTTTCAAATGACACTACATGTTCGGGTCTTTCCCAAATCAGCGAACCACTTCTTTAATAAAACATGTGGTGCGTTGGTTACGAACTGTCCATCCATCCATCCATTTTCTTCCGCTTCATCCGTTGCCGGGTCGCAGGGGCAGCAGTCTAAGCAGAGACGCCCAGACTTCCCTATCCACACACACTTCCTCCAGCTCGTCCGGGGGGACCCCAAGGCGTTCCCAGGCCAGCTGAGAGACATCCCTCCAGCATGTCCTGGGTCTTCCCCGGGGCCTCCTCCCAGTGGGACGTGCCCGGAAAACCTCCCCAGGGAGGCGTCCAGGAGGCATTCGGAACAGATGCCCGAGCCACCTCAACTGGTTCCTCTCGACATAGAGAAGCAGCGGCTCTACTCCGAGCTCCTCCCGTGTGACTGAGCTCCTCACCCTATCTCTAAGGGAGCGCCCAGCCACTCTGCGTAGTAAGCTCATTTCGACTGCTTGTATCCGCGATCTCGTTCTTTCGGTCATTACCCACAGCGGCTCAGCTCCCTCTTTACCAACACGGTCCGATACAGCGACCGCATCACTGGGCACGCTGCACAGATTCGCCTGTCAATCTCACGCTCCATCCTTCCCTCACTCGTGAACAAGACCCCGAGATACTTGAACTCCTCCACTTGAGGAAGGACCTCTCCACCCACCCGGGCAAGGCACCTTTTTCCGGTCGAGCACCATGGCCTCGGATTAGGAGGTGCTGATTCTCATCCCAGCCGCTTCACACTCAGCTGCAAACTGTCCCAGTGCATGTTGCAGGTCCTGGTTCATCGGAGCCAACAGGACAACATTGTCTGCAAACAGCAGAGATGAAATTCTGTGGTCCCCAAACCGGACCCCCTCCGGCCCCCGGCTGCGCCTAGAAATTCTGTCCATGAATACAGTGAACAGAACCGGGGACAAAGGGCAGCCTTGGCGGAGGCCAACATGCACCGGGAACATGTCTGACTTATTGCCGGTAATGTGAACACAGCTCTGGCTCCGGTCATATAGGGACCGGACGGCCCTTAGCATAGGACCCCGGATCCCGAACTCCCGGAGAACCCCCCAAAGGACACCCCGGGGAACATAGTCGAACGCCTTCTCCAAATCCAAAAAGCACATGTTGACAGGTTGGGCGAACTCCCATGAACCCTCGAGTATCCACCACCCTGGTCTGCCAGGGTGCTGCCCCAATCGCCAGAGAGACGTGTCTGCCAAGACAGTCCTACAACATCCAGAGACTTAAGATAGTCAGGACAAATCTCATCCACTCCCGGCGCCTTGCCACCAAGGAGGTTGCCAACCACCCTGGTGACTTCCGCCAGGGAGATGGAAGTATCCACCCCAACATCTCAGCCTCTGCCTCCGGGACGGAGGACGTGACGGGGGGATTGAGGAGAACCTCGAAGTATTCCTTCCACCGTCCAACAATATCCCCAGTCGAGGTCAGCAGCTCTCCACCCGCCCCGTACACTGTGCTGGCAAAGAACTACTTCCCCCTCCTGAGGCGCCGGACGGTTTGCCAGAATCTCTTCGAGGCTGACCAATAGTCATGCTCCATGGACTCTCCGAACTCCTCCTAGTCCCGGGTTTTTGCCTCTGCAACAGCCCGGGCCGCGGCAGGCTTGGCCTGACGGTAGTGGACAGCTGCCTCAGGAGTCCCACGAACCATCATGGCTCGATAGGACTCCTTCTTCAGCCTGACGGCATCCCTTACTGCCGGTGTCCACCACCGGGTTCGGGGGTTGCCGTCGGGACCAGCACCAGAGACCCTGCGACCACAGCTACAAGCCGCCGCATCGGCGATAGAGGAAGAGAACATGGTCCACTCAGACTGTATGTCCCCCTCCTCCGCCGGGACCTGGGAGAAGCTCTCCCGGAGGTGTGAGTTGAAAGTCCGTCTGACAGGGGGCTCAGCGAGACGTTCCCAGCAAACCCTCACTACACGCTTGGGTCTGCCAGGTCTGACCGGCTTCTTCCCCTGCCAGCGGATCCAACTCATAACCAGGTGGTGATCGGTCGACAGCTCCGCCCTTCTCTTCACCCGAGTGTCCGAGACACACGGTCGAAGGTCAGATGATACGACAACAAATTCGATCATCGACCTCCGGCCTAGGGTGTCCTGGTGCCACGTGCACTGGTGGACACCCTTGTGCTCGAACATGGTGTTCGTAATGGACAAACCGTGACTAGCACAGAAGTCCAACAACTGAACACCGCTTGGGTTCAGATCAGGGGGGTCGTTCTTCCCAATCACCCCTCTCCAGATGTCACTGGCGTTTCCCACATGGGTGTTGAAGTCTCCCAGGAGAATAACGGAGTCCCCGGGGGATGCACTGTCCAGCACAACTCCCAGGGACTCCAAGAAGGCCTCTGCACTGCTGTTAGGCGCGTAGGCGTCACAACAGTGAGAGACTTGTCCCCCACCCGAAGGCGGAGGGACGTGACCCTCTCATTCACCGGGGAGAACTCCAACACGGGGTGGCTGAGATGGGGGGCAATGAGAATGGCCATCCCAGCTCGCCGCCTCTCCCCGCGAGAAACACCAGAAAAGTGGAGCGTCCAAACCCTCTCAAGGAGTTGGGTTCCAGAGCCCAAGCTGTGTGTGGAGGTGAGGCCGATTATCTCTAGTCGGTATCTCTCTCCTTCCCCCCCAGTGAGGTGACGTTCCACGTCCCAAGAGCCAGATGTGGTGTTTGCGGACTGGGTCGCAGAGGTCTCCGCCTTCGACTGCTGCCCAGTCCTCTTAGCACCGCGCCACCACGGACCCCTCTGCGGGTGATGGGCCCACAGGAGGAACTGCCCACGTCGTCCCTTCGGGCTGAGCCCGGCCGGGCCCCGTGGGCTAAGGCCCTGCCACCGGGTTGCGGACTGTTCAAACGCAATTGCTCACGTCACCTAACCACACTCCGATCCACCCTTCGCTTTGAGGCTGCACTGATTACTCGACACATGCTTCAAAGCCTTGATTAATTTCGCCCATAATTTCTTTTTTTGGGAAATATTTCCACAATCTCATATGCTGGCCTTGTCTCAGCTTAAACTGGTTTCTGTGATTAACAGCTCAATCACAGCAGAGTCTTATCCTTAAATTGGACTAGGAGAGAGATTCAGTTTAGTGCATTCTAATAGTACTTGCAGTGCTATATGGTTTGAACTATCGGTCTGTGACTGATGAGGATCAGACCTGAGAGATAGAACGTAGGGAAAAGTGACCAAAGAGCCACCATCCATCAGGCCAAAGCTTACATAATTTGTTTTGATGCTCGTAGCTATGTGTGTTGTGTGGCGCCCCTTGGTGGGAGCGCTGAAAAGAGCAGTATGTTTGGTGTTTAGAAAAGAATGGGAGAAACATCAATCACTGCGCCTGTGAGGCAGATGACAGAGAGAGGCCAGAGAGAAGCTGAGACCACACATGCACACGCATACACACATACACACGTACACACACACACATGCATTTACAGTTTAACGTCCAACTTTTTTGCCATTTTTCAGAAACTATTAATAAACAATTTTCTCTGTTATCGTGAGTGGTTGCGTGAAGCTGTTTCTTGTCAAATAAAGGTGTTCCAATGATAATGAGGTGAATAAACGCTTCTGACCCTGAGCAGAAATTTCCATCTCCCAGTTCTCAATAACATACTGTAGATAGATAGATAGATTCTTTATTGTTCCCCTGTAGGAGAAATTCAGGTGTTCAGCAGCAGAAAACTCATACAGGTCTGCTGTATAGTCTGACAGCCGAAGGAACAAAGAATCTCTTAAAACGTTCCGTTCAGAAGTGCAGTGTTATAAGCCTGTTGCTACGATTACTCCTCAGAGCGGCCATAGTGTCGCAGAGGGTGTCTGGAGTTACCCAGGATGCCCTGTATAAGAGCCCTCCCTCAGCACAGCTCCCACAGAGTCCACACCCCCCATCACATTTTCTGACCAGCCTGTTGAGCCGGTTACTGTCTCTCGAGGTCAGACTGACGCCCCAACACTCGACCTCAAAGAGTACAGCTCTAGCTTCTACAGATTGTTTCACAAATATGTGAAACATCGGACTGCTCACATCTAAGGACCTCAGTCTTCTCAAGAAGAAAAGTCTGCTCTGACCTTTCTTATAGACAGCATTGGCCTGAGCTGATCAGTCCAGTCTGTGGTCCAGGTGGATTCCTAGGTATTTGTATGACTATACCACTTGTCACAAAATGTCCTGTCCATTTAGTGTGACCGGTTGATGGGAAGGGCTCCTGTGAAAGTCAATGATCATCTCCTTGTTTTGTCCTTCAACATCTATGACGGCTTGGAGTCTTTTGTGGTTGTTGTGGATGAGGTTCTTTATCCTCTCTGGTCTCACAGTCTCTCTCTAATATCCTCTCTGCTGGTGAAGCTGCCCATTCATAACAGTCCCTGTACATTCCTAGGCCGCCTTTCATGATCTGGACTTTTAAGATTTCGTCCAGAGCTGCTCAATTATGTCATCATGTGAAAATAGAAAACACGTTTATTTGACAATAAAGGGCTTCACACAGCCGAAGTGACCTCTGTGCAGCTAGTCACTTCGGCTCTCTCTCCTTTCCGACCTTTTCTCTATCTATTGTAGATGTGCTTTTTTGTTATTTTTCTTTAATGTAGGCGTTAAATTGTGCGTTAGTGCACACGGGAAGCCTAGTCTTGTCAGACTTTTCTCGCAGGATTAACCATGTTTTCGCCATTGTTGGATTCCTCCGCTCACAGCGCCGCACGTCCCACATGTCCCATTGTTTACACCCGTGAGCAACTTCTCGGACTAAGAGACTCAGCTTTCCTGCACTCAGAGAAGCCGGTGATCCCAGTGGAGATCCGCAGGAGACGCAGAGGCTCCAGAGGAGGCCGCAAGAAGAAGAGGAGGCCGTAGCTCCACTCCATCATCATGGGAAATGTACAGTCCATCTCCAACAAGACCGAGGAGCTGGCCGCCCTGGCCCGCCATCAGAGGGAATATGGACAATGCAGACTTATGTGTTTCTCTGAAACGTGGCTGTGTGGGAATGTACCGGACTCTGTGGTTGCTCTGAAGGGATTTAAACTGGTGCGCGCAAAACGGAACGTGGAGGGGAGCGGAAAGAAGAAGGGCGGGGGAGTCGCGGTATACGTGAATGAGGACTGGTACAATAAAATGTATTCTTGTATAGCCCTAGGTCACAACAGAAGTCATGTCAGAGGACTTAACAAAACCATTGAAATCACCAACACAGATCAGAGAATCAACAGTTAAAACACATGAAAAATATAAAGCAAACACAGAAGAAAATGTCCATACATGTTGTAGAATGCTAAAGTGTCCTGGATCATCACTAATCCTTTCTGTTGGACACTAACTGTCCAACAAGACCCTCCTGCATCGACAAGGAAAAACTCTTAAAAAACCCAGTGGGAAAAAGTGAGAAACCTTGGGGAGAACTAGGGAAACCCACAGGGAGGGAGACCCATTTGAGAAAGGGATCGCTCCTCCGGACGGACAGGCTTATGACCCAGGCTAACCTGGGCTAGCTACAGAACGTGGACCAGTGGCCGCTGAAAGATAGTACAGCAGCCATTCCCAAACTCAGTAACACCGAGGCCCCCTTAAAAATCTGACGGGTCTGCGTGGCCCCCCAAAATAATAACCAAGAAGACAATATTAAGAATAGGCTCTTCTGGTTATTTTATTTTGGGGAAATAGCCTCTGCTACAAACATTGTAATACAAAAATGATTACAGTGGATTATTCAAGTCAAATAATGAACACAAATATTTTAATATCACAAACAAATTATAAATTTAACATTAAATAATTATATATATATATATTTTTTTTTATGACCTCCCGCGGCCCCCCTGCAGTCGCGGCCCACCAGGGGGCCGCGGACCCCACTTTGGGAGACACTGTAGTACAGCATAAATATATAATATATACACCACATATTATATATTACCTAATTATATGATAAATTAAATAGAGTGCTTTAAGCCTGGCCTTGAATGTGGAGACTGTATCTGCTTTCTTAACATGAATGGGAAGCTGATTCCACACTAAAGGAGCTTGGTAGCTAAATGCTCTGCCGCCAACAGTGATTTTTGAGACCTTAGGAACCACCAGACGTCTGGCGTTTTGTGAGCACAGCGCTCGACTTGGTTGATATGACACTAACGTGTCTTGGAGATAGGAAGGAGCCAAGCCATTTATGGCTTTATATGTTAAGAGAAGGATTTTAAACTTTATTCTGTACTCCACAGGGAGCCAGTGGAGTGATTTTAACACCGGAGTTATGTGCTCCCTCCTTTTGGTACCTGTTAAGATCCTAGCTGCTGTATTCTGAAGGAGCTGGAAGCTCTTCAAAGAAGTTTTAGGGCATGCTGCCAATAAAGCGTTACAGTAGTCGAGTCTTGAGGTGACAAAAGCGTGAATACGTTTTTCTGCGTCACTTTTAGGAAGGAAATTCCTGATTTTAGCGATGTTCCGTAAGTGGAAGTACGTCGTTTTAGTTGCTTGGCTTATATAAGCCTTGAAGGAGAGTTCTTTGTCGAAAATGACTCCAAGATTCCTCACAGTGTTACTGGGTATAATACTGACATTATCAAGGGTGATTATCTGGCCGGCGAGGGAGTTACGTAAGCGCTTCGGACCGAGTAGGATGACTTCTGTCTTCTCCGGATTAAGAAGTAGGAAGTTAAGAGTCATCCACGTTTTAAGGTCCTTTATGCAGGCACTAAGCTTTTCCAGCTGATCCGTTTGATTTGGCTTCATTGACAGATAAAGCTGTGTGTCATCTGCATAGCAGTGGAAATCAATTCCATGCTTTTTAATGATGTTTCCTAACGGCAGCATGTAGAGGGTGAAAAGAATCGGTCCGAGTACCGAACCCTGCGGCACACCGAATTCCACTCCAGAAAATGGTGACGAGTTCTGATTTACGTTGATGAAGTGATACCGATCTGATAAATAGGATTTAAACCAGCCAAGGGCTGTTCTTCTAAGACCTATATCACATTCTAGCCTTTGCAGTAGAATGCTGTGGTCTATTGTGTCAAATGCAGCACTAAGGTCCAGTAGGACCAGCACTGACACTTGTCCATTATCAGCAGCTAGTAGTAAGTCATTTGTGACTTTGACTAGTACAGTTTCAGTGCTATGATGAGCTCTGAATCCTGATTGAAAGACTTCAAACATATTATTTTCCTGCAGGTGGCAGCAAAGTTTTTCCAGGATTTTAGATATGAAAGTGAGGTTGGAGATTGGTCTGTAGTTTGTAAGTATTTCTGGGTCCAGGTTTGTTTTCTTCAGAAGGGGTTTGATTACTGCGGTTTTAAAAGCTTGTGGGACATAGCCACATTGTATGGATGCGTTTATTATATTTACGGCTCAATTATCGAAGGAAGTATGTCTTTGAAGAGCCAAGTCGGGATTGCATCTAACATGCAAGTTGAGGCTTTTGAGGATGTGACCACAGAGATCACTTCTGCTTGGCTCACAGCCATGAATTTATCAAGGCCCACTGAAGAGTCCAAGTGGGAAGTCAAGTATGCCGCTTCAGCCTGTCCACTACCAACAGCAGGAGTAACCTCCTCCAGTTTGTCACGGATGGATGTAATTTTATTATTAAAGAAATGGAGAAAGTTGACACTGCTCAGTGAGCTTGGAATTTTAGGCTCGATTGCGCTATGGCAGTTTGTGAGTTTAGCGACGGTGCTAAACAAAATTCTACTGGTGTAACCCGGCTCATGTTTGCATGATGAACGGATCTGCAACCAGGATTTGGAGCTGCTAACAGTGAGTAGGAGGCCCAGATATCTGCCGTGGGAGTTTTTCGAACACTGTGGTTCTGTGCGCATACATCCCTTCATCAGCGGACGCTGCTGCAGCACGTGAGCGCATCCATAGCACTGTATCCCAGATCCAGACCCGCAGCCCCCGTGCTCCGATACTGATCAGCGGAGAGTTTAATCCCACCTCCCTCTCCGCTACTCTCCCTACATTCAAACAGTATGTCAGTTGGCCGCTCTGATCACTTTCTGGTATGTCTTTCTCCGGAATACACTCCCATGGTGAGGAGGAATCCAGCGCAGAAGATGCCTGTTACAGTGTGGAGTGAAGAGCCTGTCCTCTGCTTCAGTCGGCTCAAGCGACTGAAGCAGAGGACATCCGCAGGACCGGACGGGATCAGTCCCAAGCTGCTGAGGACCTGTGCAGACCAGCTCTCTGGGGTCCTCAGCTACATCTACAACCTGAGCCTCAGCCTGGAGAAAGGTCCCTGTCCTGTGGAAGACCTCCTGTGTGATCCTGGTTCCTAAAATAGCACACGCCAAGGAACCGGCTCACAACAGACCAGTCGCACTGACCTCCCAGCTGATGAAGACCATGGAGCGGCTCATCCTCACCCATCCCCGCTCTGTGGTCAGCCCCACCCTGGACCCGCTGCAGTTCGCCTACAGGCCCAACATCGGAGTAGAGGACGCCGTCATCTACTGACTGCAGCGGACGCTCTGACACCTGGAGCACGCCGGGAGCGCTGTGAGGGTCATGTTTTTTTACTTCTCCAGTGCTTTCAATACCATCAGACCGGCACTGCTGCTGATGGAGGAGGCGGGAGTGGACAGTAACCTCACTGCATGGACCATCAACTACCTCTCAGACCGACCACAGTACATGCGGCTGCGCAGCTGTGAGTCTGAGGTGGTAGTCTGCAATACTGGGCCCCTCAGGGCACTGTCCTCTCGTCGTTTCTTTTCACCATCTACACTTCAGACTTCACATACAGTACAACACACAGCTGCCACCTGCAGAAGTTCTCCGCGTCTCCGCCATCGTGGGCTGTGGGTCTGAGGGGAACGAACTGGAATACCGCTCGGTTATCAGGGACTTTTCGACTGGTGTGAGCGCAACCACTTGTGCTTGAAGACCAAGGAGATGGTAATCAACTTCAGGAGAAAACCACTTCCTCACACGCTGCTGAATATCCAGGGTCACATTGAGATGGTGGACAGCTTCAAGTGCCCGGGTGTTCACATTAACAATAAACTGGACTGGTCCCATTGTAATGTAAAGTGTAGTTACGTATATGGTCCGCTAGGAGCACTTGAGATATATGTTACATGTTATGTGTGTAGAGCCAGATGTGAAGTAAACGTGCTACCTGCTACCACACCACACGTCCATTGTGATTTAATCTATGACCATCCCCATCTCTACATGGTACTGTATGTTACATGGTGGCAGAAGTAAAACATGGAACAACTAAAGCCACCGAACAGCCTATGTCTAGAAGGAAATCTAGCAGAAAACTGGCTTTCTTGGGTCTAGAAGTTTGAGCTATACCTGATAGCCAGCGGACTCTCCGAGAAATCTCAAAAGGTTCAATGTGCCACCTTTCTGCACGTGGCCGGAGATGAAGCAATCAAGGTATATAATACCATGGAGTTTGAGGGAGAAGATGAGGACATAGAGGACTTAGAAAGAAAAGTTTTGTGAGTACTGTGAACCGCGAAAAACATCACGTATATAAGACACCTGTTCTTCACAAGAAGTCAAGCTAAAAGCGAAAGCATAGACGCGTACGTTACGGATCTGAAAAATAAAGCAAAGGATTGTGAGTTCGGAATTCTCACTGAATCCCTTGTCAAAGATCGTATTCTGTGCGGTGTAGACATCTGTAGACATCTGCAGAGCCAATGAAGCCACTCAGAGTCATATGAAAGTACTCAACAAAGAAAATGACATTGCAGTCAATAAAGTCACAAAAGCTAAGCTACCGAGAAAGCCCAAAGCTGCCGCTAGCGTTAGCAAAGACTGTAACAAGTGTGGTTACAAGCACGAGTACGGCAAATGCCCAGCCTATGGTCAGATGTGCAATCTGTGTTCACGAAAGAACCACTATGCATGTGTATGCAGATCTAAAAAGCCCAAAGACTATTGCAGAAAGTCAGACCGAAGTGTGAATGAGATTGAACAGGAAGAAAGTGAGCTGTTCATTGGAGCAATACGTTCAAGCAGCAAACGAGTTCAAAGACAACAATCAAGCAAAGATGACAAAAAGTGGAAAGAAGTGCTGAAAAATGGTCAAAAGCCCACCTTCAGACTTGATACCGGCGCGGATTGCAATGTGTTACCACTGTCAACATTCAATCAAGTAGCGCCAAGAAGCGCACTACCGAAATCTAATTTCAAGCTGGTGACGTATTCTCGCCACAAGATGGAGCCATTGGGAAAGGCAATACTGAACTGCCAATACAAAGCTGAAATACGTTTCAAATAATAGAAACTGATTTACCAACGATACTTGGAGGTGACTCTTGTGCCCAAATGGGACTGATTAAAAGACTATATAATGTTATCAGAGATACAGACATTTTTACTGAATATAAAGATGTCTTTACAGGGTTAGGCTGTGTTCCTGGACTGCACCACATTCAAACTGATGCTGCAGTGCCCCCTGTCGTTCACCCACCACGAAAAGTCCCAATAGCGCTGAAAACTCAGATTAAAACTGAACTTGAAATAATGGAGCACATTGATGTGATTGAGAAACAAACAGAGCCCACTGATTGGGTTAAAGGAGCAGTATGTAAAAATCTGGCCAAAAGTGGTACTGCAGTCACAGTCAATATTTTGTAGTCCTCTCCCACTCTCCCTGACTCCAGATACACACCAAATCCAGCAGCAAACACAGAGAATTATTTTATCAGTTGTTTGTCTGTCTCCACTCACATTGTTTTGAGCCGTGCTAATGTTGAGTGAATGTTTCGAACTAATGTTTTTTTTAACTTTATTTTATTTTGAAATTTGAGATAAAAAAAAAACAAACAAAATAAAAGCAATGTAATTATAGATTATGCAAAATAAATAAGCAATTGATGTCCAAAATAGGAGTGGGAAGAATGAATGTTGGAACATATTTCTTCAGCGTATCCACATCAGGGTTTCCTCCAGAGCAGCCATTCCCAAAGTCAGTAACACCGGGGCCCCCTTAAAATTCTGACGGGTCTGCGAGGCCCCCCGATTCTCGTTATTTTATTTGGGGGATATAGCCTCTGCTACAAATGTGTAAATGACCATCCCCACTTTGTAATACACAAATGATTACAATTTGATGATTCAAGTCAAATAATGAACACAAATATTGTAATATTACAAACAAAATATTGTTAATTTAACATACAATAATTATATGGTTTTTTTTTTGTATTTTTTTTTTTGATGACCTCTTGCGGACCTCATGCAGTACCCCCGCGGCCCACCAGGGGCCCCACTTTGGGAGACACTGCTCCAGAGGATATCACCATTCAATTTTATGTATTCCCTATTTTTTTATATACATACATGTATGAGTCCCACATCAAAAAGAGACTAACATTATTTTAATTGGGGTACATGTGGTCTCAAATGATGTTTTTTTACAATTAAGCTATAATCTGCAAAAAAAACTTCTTGACCTTAGTCTTTTACCGTTTAGAGCAATCCGTCATAGAATGTGATACTATGCAATTCAATATAAAAAAACTCTGACTGGAATTGAATTCAGGTTATTTTATTGTTAATGCAGTGACCTAACCACTAGACCACCTGAGCGTGATGAATACTGCCGTGGATGCAAGGAATTCAAACATTCATGAAGAACGCACTCAGAGCAGCATGTTTTGCAACTCACAAAAAATTATCTGCTGTCTCATTTTTTCAAAGGCGTCCCGATATAAATCCTCGTTTTAGTCTTTGTTTTGTCATTAATGATTTGAGAGTCATAACAAGACCTTTTTTCTGCGGCCACGTGTTATTTTACCACTGAGATTAGCCACGCGGAGTTCTGGCAATCCGGACCCCGCACTTCCTGATTGGCGAAACGGCGAAGGGTAGAACTTGAAAATGAAAACAATAATAACTTTTACTAAAAACTAATTTTGATATTCAAATATCTCGGCTGAACTACTGTTATCAGTTAAAGAGCATGATTTAATAATACCTTTTGAAATATGGGGGCCATTTAATGATGACATGACATGCAAATATTACATACTGCTACTTTAACAGCATGGTAACAGTTCAAAAACCCAACAAAAAACTCAGGATTTATATTGATGCCCAAGACCTCAATAAAGCCATTAAAAGAGAGCACTACCCCCTACGGACGGTAGAGGAAGTAGTCGCAGAAATGCCCAATGCGAAGATTTTCTCAGTCCTGGATGCCAACCACGGGTTCTGGCAGATACAGTTAGACGAGGAAAGTTCTATGCTGTGCACGTTTAACATGCCATTTGGTCGTTATAGGTTCAAGCGACTTCCTTTTGGCATCTCCTCAGCACCAGAGGTGTTTCAAATGTGCATTGCTCAAAGGCTCGAGGATCTGGATGGAGTTGTAAACGTCATAGATAATATTCTTGTTTGGGGAAAAGACAAAGAAGAACATGATAAAAGACTGAGACAGCTTCTTGACAGAGTGCAAAGCATAAATCTCAAACTCAACAAAGACAAATGCAAAATTGTACTGACAGAAATACAATATATTGGACATATTCTAACTGAGGATGGTCTTAAGCCGGATCCAAGTAAAATACAAGCCATCACAGAAATGCCACAGCCAGAGGACAACGCTGCGCTGATAAGATTCTTAGTCATGGTGCTGTACTTGGCGAAGTTCATTCCCAACTTAGCCAAAGTAAGTGCCCCGCTCTGAAAGCTGTTAGAGGAAAACATTGAAAGGCACTGGGAAGAACAGCAACTACAGAGCTTTGAAAAATTAAAAACTCTTGTAAGTGAAGCACCAGTTATAAGATATTATGACGTGGCTAAAGAAGTTACATTATCTGTGGATGCTATCTCAGAAGGCTTAGGAGCTGCACTAATGCAAGAAGGACAACCCGTTGCATATGGATCTAGAGCACTAATTGAAACACAAAAGAGATATGCTCAAATCGAAAAGGAGCTTCTGGCAATAGTCTATGGAAGTCAATGTGGAGTCTGATCATGCATGGTACCGTATGTTACACCCATAACAGCTCTCTCAGTGGAAGACTGAGACACCCTCAGTGCAAGAAGGGGCGCTACCGCAGGGCCTTTATCCCCACTGCTGTCAGACTGTACAATAAGTCACTTTAAGTCACTTGCACTAGGACGAAAAAAAAAAAAAACTCTGCACTACTATTGCCACTGTTTCTTCATTGCCACTTTTATTGTACATAATATATCCTGCATTTAACAAGTTTTCACACTTCTTTGCACAATTTTTTTTTCTTCTTGAGTGATTCTATCCATGCCAGATGTGACATGTAAATTTCTCCTGTGTGAGATCAATTAAGTCTATCTTATCTGATCTTATCTTATCTTATGTCTACCCTACCCTATCTCAGAGTGGTTGGACCTGCGGTGACCTTCAGAGTGAGTCCAAACATCCAGAATGTGACCACCGCTGACGTCGCCAACGTGGCAGGTACTTGTGTTTGTGCAAATGTGTGTGCATGTGTTTGTATGTGTTTACAAAGACACTTTTATAAACACTTTTTCAAACCACAGGCACAAGCCACATGTACGGGTGCGTCTATGAAAAAATACAATTTACACAATACAAAAACAAACAGTATAGGTTACCCTAAAAGTCTATTGGGATGCGCGGCTGTGTGGCTTCAGGACAAAACTAGGAGAACTAGATTTAAACCAGGTCTAATGCGGGTCTAAAGCAGGTCTAAACCAGGCCTGAACCAGGTCTGAGCCAGGTCTGAACCAGGTCTGAACCAGGTCCAAAGCAGGTCCAAAGCACCCCTTAACACCCGCCTCATTTTGGCGGGTGTTAAGAGGTTCAATTTCTAAAGGCCCTAAAAAATGCATACTTCATTGTAAGCTCACAATATTCAAACCCTAGGGTCATTGTATTGTTGGTAACACGTTGGTAACTCTTTTATAATTTTTATGCAGTTTCTCTTTTTCATCAAGTAGTGCCATTCGGAACAATTTGGCACACTTTGTGCCAAAGTGACATTTCATCATCATAAATACCATATTTTATTATTTTTGGTTACTGTTAGTGAGGACTAGCCGTTAGCATTGTTAGCTCCAGGCTAGCGGAAGCACAGCAAACTTCAAAATCTATAACGTCTCAACTACTTTTGCAGCGAGTGGCCGGGTGTAAGTCTAGCATTGTATTGATTCACAAGCATTTTCCTAAATTTTATGTCACTTGGCCCTACCACTTGCCATCTCTGACCCCCGATGCTAAAACAACCATAGCAGCGCTGGAGCCCACCATTTTCCCATCTACGTTTAGCTCACACAAAGGCAAGGCAAGGCAAGGCAAGTTTATTTGTATAGCACAATTCATACACAAGGCAACTCAAAGTGCTAAAAGAGCATTAAAATCATAAATAATCACAGTACATTAAAAAAATAGATACAAACGTAAAATCCCTCAGCTGTATGCACACAGCAAAACAGAACTGTTTTCAACCTGGTTTTAAACATTGTCAGAGAGGAGGCCTGTCTCACATCTTCAGGAAGATTGTTCCAGATTTTAGCAGCATGAATCTGAAATGCAGCCTCCCCATGTTTAGTCTTGACTCTGAGCACCAGCAGGAGTCCAGTCCCTGTGCTCCTCAGAGTTTGGGCTGGTTCATATGGGACTAACATGTCACTAATATATTTTGGTGCAAGGCAATGGAGAGACTTGTACACAAGCAGAGCTGTTTTAAAGTCTATTCGCTGAGGCACAGGAAGCCAGTGCAGAGACCTGAGAACTGGACTAATACAATACATTACAATACAATTTATTCTTGTATAGCCCTAGGTCACAACAGAAGTCATCTCAGAGGACTTAACAAAACCATTGAAATCACCAACACAGGTCAGAGAATCAACAGTTAAAACACATGAAAAATATAAAGCACACACAGAAGAAAATGTCCATACATGTAGAATGCTAAAGTGTCCTGATCATCACCTATCCTTTCTGTTGGACACTAATTGTCATACAAGACCCTCCTGCATCGACAAGGAAAAACTCTTAAAAAACCCAGTGGGAAAAAGTGAGATACCTTGGGGAGAACTAGGGAAACCCACAGGGAGGGAGACCCATTTGAGAAAGGGATCCGCTCCTCCGGACGGACAGGCTAATGATCTAGGACCTAAGCTAGCTTCTGGACGTGGACCAGTGGCCGCTGAACGTGGACAGGTCCGGTGCAGGACTGAAGCACTCCCAGGCGGGTCGGGCGGGGCAGTCCGCAGGTGTAGATGGAGGAGGCCAGGCTCAGAGATCCCGTCATCGTACCATGAAACAGACAATGGGACAACGGGTGAATAGCAATGAACAAACTTCAGTCAAAATCCTAATAATGCTAAACAGATAAAGTAGGAAGGAGGAGAGGATAGTGCTCAAGTTACCATACTTCTCCCAGCAAACTGACTCCCTATCAGTGATGGGAATAACGGCGTTACTAGTACTTTTTTCAGTAACGAGTAATTAACTAATTACTTTGACTGAAACTATAACGCCGTTATCATTTCCGACATCCCGTTACTGCGCGTTACTCAAGACGCACAATGAACTTCTCTGTTTACTTCGTGATAGGACTCGTGCGCGTGTTGTCATGAGAGAAGGCAGGATGAGAAAACCTCTCAGCAATTATTGGCTGATGTAAAACATATTTCCTTTACAATCTACATGTCTACAGTTGAGAGGATGGCTCATAAATTGTGTTTTTGAAACAAATATGGGTCTTAATCGCGCTCAACCACGGCTTGTATCACCGTGAGGCCAGCCTCTGAGGAGCGCATTTGAGCGTAGAAGTCGGCTGCATACAATTTCATCGATAAGCTCCTTTCTCTTCCTGGTTTATCTGCGAAGGACAGCAACAGGTTTGGCTAACATACATATAACACATTTTAAGATAATTTAAAATGCACTTAGGGTAATTTTTCAATGACTATAGGAATGATAAGAAAGAGAGGTGAAGTGTCAGACGGTTGATTTTAGAAATTGGATGCACCCGGCTGCAGCTAGCAAAACAGAGGAGTTTATGGAGGACACACGCGTATTGTTTTACTTTTTAAAACTCATTGGACTCATTTCCAAATGGAGGATTACATATCTACGCTCAAACTATTATCTGGACTTAAACACGGAACTGGTCTGTACCGAAGTGGCCTGTGCAGGTCATTTATAAGGTAAGACCCATAACTCATAGTTTTGCGTTTTGTATGAACAAACAATGCGGGCATGAAACATATTTTGCTGTAGCCAAACAAATTGTCCAGTTGATTTATATGATATATATGTTCATTTGATTGGGCTGAAGTCGGTGCTTCACTGGTGTTTCCACATTCACAGTGGCGGGTGTTTGTGTTTAGTGCTTACAGTACAGAGAGATATGAAGAGTGAACAGGACTTCAGCAGCAAAACAGTCTGTTTTAGATGGAAATATTGGCACTACTTCAGACTCACTGAGGTTAAAGGTAAAAATGCACACGTCGAGTGCACATTATGTTCCAGAACAAAACAAAAAAGTAACGCAATAGTTACTTTTACTGGTAACTAGTTACTTTTATTGTGGAGTAACTCCGTTAGTAACTCAGTTACTTTTTGGGAGAAGTAACTAGTAACTATAACTAATTACTTTTTCAAAGTAACGTGCCCAACACTGCTCCCTATGCAGCTTGACTGACAGTCTGAGGAGTTTTGTCTTCCCTGAGTCTTACCTTCGTAGCCATATGCTAAACTAAAGAGGACTGTTTTAAACCTAGCCTTGAATAAAGAGAGCGTATCTGAAAGGAGGTGAGACAGCAGCTACGGCTAGGCTAGTCTAGGTTACAGCACCAAGATTCATGGATTGCACACCAGGTGTGCAAACCAATCCAGGCAAACCTGATTATATATTATATATCATACAGTAGGTCCCATTTCGTTTTGTCGTCTTCACTCACGCTTTTCATGAATCACGCAGCTGCGTGAAACATATTACATCCTATCGCCACTAGGTGGCAGGTTAAGTCCGCTTTAGCTCTGCCAGCGACTTAAACGCTCAGGTATAAGACTGCGTGCAAACCTGTTTTGCCTAGTGATACTATGATGGCCGAATGGTTAGAGTTGCAGGTTAGAACCAGGGGGATCCGGGTTCGATTCTTGTCTGAGGCAGTTTAGGTTGAACACCTTTTGGTTGCTTGTGAGCAATTACGTAACGTTATCAGCTTGTTATCTTCTTTCCTTGTCAAAAGGAAATGTCATGTTGTAAAATTGGCATTTTTATTCCTGCAGTTTGGTTGGTGCTGATTGTGGAGTTGAATTCCAATTGTATTTAAAGTTTACATGTTTATCAAGCTCCACGTGCACCGGTCTGCGCTACACTCACCTGAGAGAGAGAGAGAGAGAGAGAGAGACAGAGAGACAGAGAGAGAGAGATAGGTGTGCGAAGGACAAACCTGCTGTTTACACAAAGCTAAGAACTCTACAGACTTAGGGTGTATTCAGACCTGAAAAGTCCTTTGCTCCGCTTGCTTGATCCGAATCAAAAGCAGACCAAACTTTTTTCTTTTGCTCCGGTTTGTATTCAGACTGTCCTTTTTGCAAGTGAACTTTTTTATCTAAACATATCGACACGTGTGACGATCGGCTCCTATTGGACAGAGAGAGCTCACGGAGGATAGACGCGGAACCGGCAGAAAACATTGAGGGCTCGTATGTGCAGCATGTCTGCTCTGCCTATGTTTGCTCTTTTTAGAGCAAAACCACCTTCAACATCAACAGCAGCAGCTCATATGACACAGGCCAAACACGTTGTTTTAAATATTGGAACAGCGTCGGAGAATGCGTGAGGAGAAAGCCGAAGGAGACTGTCTGCGCTCCGTGCCCTGTCCCACACATGGATCTATGATAATAACGGCCCTGTTCAGCATTGTGGATAAACCATGGATCTATAATAACCACGGGACAAACAGACGCTGAGGATCAGGTAGGAACCAAAGAACACAATTCACTACATGATGCGGGATATTTCTTTTTGAGACGTGAGTCAAACAGTGTCAGGTTTTTAATAATGCAAAGTATTTAAAGATGCTGCCATTAACATCACTGTAAACTGTGAACAGTTGTAACTCCATAAGCCTGTTGCACAGCGTCTCCTCACTGCTCCAGGTCTGCACACGGCTCAGTGTTGTTGTGTAGCGTTAGCAGCATAGTTAGCAGCAGAGTTAGCAGCATAGTTAGCCGCTGCGTGGCTAATTCCCCAGTTTCTGTCTGCGGTGCTTGTTAAGCCCAAAAAATGCGCACGTATCTTGGAGTTGTGTCGGATCGACACCGGATGTATTCAGACCTGATTCGACTTGGACCAGAATTCGTTTGGAAGCGGACCGAGACCACCTCAAAAAGTGGGTCTCGGTTCGGTTCTTTGGTCCGGACCAGGATTCGTTTGTGTGTATTCAGACCTGCATAAAAGATTCGGATCAGAGTTCCAAACGAATCCTGGTCCGTTTAAAGTGGAGCAAATGTGCAGGTCTGAATACACCCTAAGACTCATCCATGAATATAATCAGCGCATCTCTAGCTTTAAAGGAGCAATATGTAATATTTGCATGTCAAGTCATCATTAAATGACCCGAATATTTCAAAAGGCGTTATTAAATCATACTCTTTTCGAATTCATCTTTAACTGATAACAGTAGTTCAGCCGAGATATTTGATTATCAAAATTAGTTTTACGACCCGTAAAAGTTGTTATTGTTTTGATTTTGATGTCCTACCCTCCGCCGTTTTGCCAATCAGGAAGTGTCATGTAAGTCCGTGATCGGGTTGCCAGAACTCAGCGCGGCTCATTAATCTCAGTGGTAAAATAACATGTGGCGCAGAACTAAAAAAGGTCTTGTTATGACTCTCAAATCATTAATGACAAAACAAAGACTAAAACGAGGATTTATATCGGGATGCCTTTGAACAACACGCATAGAGACACTGTGAAGAACGGACTCAAACTAGAAAATTCATGGCACTGTGAAAGCTGCTGATTGGAGGTCTCCATGCCTCCGCTCTGTATAATACACTTGCATTCTGTTGTATCAGTTGTTCGTGCTGTCTCTACCATCGACAATAAAACATGTCTTCTGTCTGAATTTAAGACGCGATCCCAGACTTGGCTCATCTTCTTCAGGTGGTGGAAGGATGCGGGCCTTGTCTGTAACATCTAGAGAACAGAAGACTACTTTTTTTTACACAAAAAGTGTTTTTTTTTTTAGCCAAAACTGAGAAACCTCAAGAGAATGCATCTGGATCAGCACACTTGGACAATCTGCACAGCCCCTGACTCCACTCAGGCCTGCTGTGAGCTGCTGAGACATGGACAATACCATCGTCCTCTTTTGCATGGAAATCATTTGGAACAATTGGATTTCTGAATTTGGGATCAGTCCCCCCTAGCCATGGCCCTAGGGGGGGATATATCCCCCTCAATTTTGTTAGACATGCATGTATACAATTCTCACATCAAAAAGTGCAATAACATTATTTTCATTGGGATACATCTGATCTGGCTCACTGTCTAATCTATAATCTAAAACATGATGATAGTAAAAAAATTACATAAAAACACCAAATCAGAAACTTCCATACAGGAATAATGTGTTCTGAATAGGAGTCTCATCAGCTGAATAGCGGTTCTCTTTTTTGAGGTCTTGCAGATTTAGTTTTAAGCGTGATTTTCACTGTATATGAACTTGGTGTGTTCATCCTGATTGGCTAAGGAAGAACCAGTGTATTGTGTTCTGCGTCCTGATTGGCTAAGGGGTAATCTCTGTGCCGTGTTTCCTGTATCACAGCATTCACAGTCTGATTGCAGTGTGACTGTAAGTGTTGTATGCTAATTTTCTCCTTGACAAAACCGTGGACTAAACCCACAACATGGTTAGTGCTAAAAAGTTGAACTCCTGGACATGTTGCAACGATGACAGCAAAGAGGAGCACGGGGCGGAGCCCAGGCCTTTGACGAGATTTTCACACAGCACTAAGCCCATTTTTTTCAAAAAAAAATTACAATTTTGATTTCAAGATTTCAAAAGGCTATAACTTTAAAGTTTGAGATAAAGGCATTTTGTAAATGAGAAATATCTTCAGTATGAACCAAACTTTGGGATGGAAGTTGATTCGTCATCTACTTTGCATATTGTGACGTCATCAAGGTGGTGGCCATTTTGGAAAATGTTAATTATTGTACAAAGATTTCAAAAAGCTGTAATTTGAGAGTGTATTTTGAGCTCTGGGAATACTGTCAACAGTCAACGTGAATTATCTTCAGTATGTAACACAATGTGGGATAGGAATAAATTCACTGATCCAATTTATATAGAATATTTTAGCACTGGTCAGCAGCCATATGGAATTGTATTATGTATTAGACCTTCAATGATCAAGATGGCACTGCTTATAGTTTACCAGTCATGAAATCTGCACTTTGGTTTCAATATTACCCTTTCAAAAGACCTGGTGGCATACAGTTTCTCTCAGTGGAAATGAGGCTCCAGAATTCATCGTTTAGAAACAGAGCGATTAAATGAATGGGCTCAGAACTTGTCAGATTGTCTCAACAATAAACAACAGGATCTTCAACACTTCTGATCCACTTTTATGGATTTTCTTCCTCTCTGCCTTCATCATCATCATCTCCGTCCGTAAAGGCAGATTAGCGGCGTGTTTTCTTCCGCGGCTTCTGCCGCGTTCCCCGCGGTTGTTTATCCCCGCTGCATTCACCCACATGCCCGGTGTTATGACCCCCCTGTCCCCTTCACCACGTCCCCTGCCTGGTGTTCGCAGAATGTTTCCATTGCGGCCACACACCGCGGAAAGAGGTCCGGCTTTTCGGAGTCAGCGGTAAAGAGGTCTGCACGTTAAAAGCGGGTGGCCGCTTTATGTTAAAAAGTGCATTGTGGCGGCTCATCCCCGCGGCTTCTTTCCAATGTTACTGTAATTAACAGCATAAAGCGGCTATCCGCTTTTAATGTGCGGACCGCTTTACCGCTGACTCCGAAAAGCCGGGCCTCTTTACCACGGGGCCACACGGAGGACGTAAACTGTGGCTGACTGGACTAATATGGCGCGGACTCCTGTCACTAATAATGTCTGTATCTGCTTCACTGGACACCTGCGTGTCTTCCTCCTCTGAATCTGAGTGAGCCAGTACCAAACACTTCTCTGATCTCTGGAGACCTCTGGCTCTGCTCTGGCTCCGCTCAGAACTACGGCTCCTGCTTCGTGTCGCTGAGCCGCAGGTGTTTTACAAACTCATTTTACTCTAATACTTTGAATATAACCATTCCCACAAAGGCCGCTCATATTAAAGGCACACATGTCCACTAACTCCTCGTGAAAAATATTAACAAAAATTACTGCAATAAACGTGGTCCCCCCCTCAAACAAATTCCTGGCGGAAACACTGAATACAGTATATACATTAAATATGGTAAAGCTCATACACTATAATATGATAGAGCCCATATACACGATTAAATGATAGAGCCATGTGTATACACTAAGCAGTTAGTGGCAGTAAAAGTACTAAACTCAATCTTTTTACTGAGTTGAAAAATTAAGAACAAAACTGGTATTTTGACAGTGAACCAAAGCTGCTGAAACTGTGACTTAGCCTGTTTGCTATTTCAATGCTCCTATATATATATATATATCTGATTTCATTGGTGACATAAATACAGTTCGGTAATAATCTATTCACAAACTACTATCAACAATAACGGTCAAACTTACTTGTGAAAAGTATTCCCCGAGCCCTGTTTTGAATAGTCCACCTATTTTGACAGCAATACCCCGCACAGTGCTCAGGCATCGCGCTGTAGGAGGACCGGTCCAAGATGGCGGCCGCATTTCTCGTTCTCGAGCGGCCAATGCGGCGTCTGCTCTTTATATGTCTATGTTCAGAACATCCAGGTCGTCAGCGCAGTGGTCATTACACCTCAGACTTTAAAAACACACAACCATTTTGTGTGAATTTGGATTCACACAATCTGTAGTTTATATAAATGAGAAATGTTGTTTTGTCTCATTGAAACATGGAGAATTATGTATAAATCCATGTGATAAAAAGTGTAGTTTTATTCCAATGAAGTAAGTAAGTAATCTTTATTTATATACCACCTTTCTGACTTTTCTCTTGTTTAAACATGATTACAGCTGTTTGGCCTTCATGCCCAGAGTAGTTTTTTTCATTGATTTCCTCGAGAAAAACAGAAATGAGTGAATTTAAATCGTGACTGCACCAATCTGTAATAGGTCTTTGACTTTTGTACAAAAATCATTCAAAATTTGTTTGTTTAGTATTTTAAATATTCGAATATATTTAAATATTTCATTTATTAAACAGCTCCTAACATTATTCAGCAAGTACAACAGGCTTTCAGCAGGAGCCTGTCTGTGTTATAGATCCATGGTCTGTGCAGAGAGGCTAACCTGCGGCTACTTCCTCTAGCGCAAAATCATTAACATGAAACAAACATTTTAGGACACATTTGAAGAGGATCTGATTATGGATTTAGGTTCGGTATAAATGGGTCACTCACCGCTGATGCTCAGAATTCTTTGTTGTTCAGTTTTCATGTAGTTTGAGAGAGTTTTTGAACTAGCTAGCTTAGCTGTTATCCGCCTAGCCATGTCACAGCGACCCCTTTGGGAGCTAACTATTTTATTTACAGTCATTAAATACATTTAGAATATTAAGGGCTGCCTAATATTTGTTCGAAAATATATATATATTTTAATATATATATATATATATATATATTTGATATTCGAAATTATATTTGAATATCGAATTTTGAAGTCAAAGCCCTAATCTGTAACGTCAAAAGCCCGCCTCCAAGAGGTGATTGACAGCGGGGAGAGACTGAACCAGCAAATCAGCGCTGTCAATTGAGAATGAGGAGTTGACGTCACGGCACAGAGTCCCCCCTCCCCATCCCCCCTTTGCCGACATATTGGCTGCGCACCGGTGGCGGCAGTACAGTTTGTTTACGTGTGTTGTGAACGCGGTAGTAGCGGAGGTTCTTGCTATTCCGCACTGTTTTATCATGCCTGGAAATAACTGCTGCGTTAAAAACTGCTCCAATACCTCCCACGATGGATATGGAAAACCTAGTAACAACGGGATACAGTTTTTTAGGTTACCGAAATGGAAAAAGCATCAAGGGGAGCAATTCTCTGACCTGACAAGGAGACGTCGGATTGCTTGGTTGGCTGCAATTAGAAGAAAGGACCTTACTTTCGATCACACACCCCTGTCGACGAGAGTGTGTTCTCTGCATTTTCACTCTGGTACGTTCTCTAAAAATGTATTTATGTAGTTGTCTCTTAAAGCTAGGAAGTGTAGGTTGGCATATGTTATTATGGTTTCTGTAGTGCCTTTGTCTCTGTGTCTTTGTTACCCTCTCAGGCTGTTTCTTACTTAGCACGTGTTCTGCGAGGTCTTTGCCAGTGTAAAGCATAGATTACATAGATTGTACACATAATCTAATTATTCTGTTGTACATAAACCTTCATATGACATTATGAGGTGACCTAAAAAGTACTTGAGATGCTGTTCATGACATAGTTGTCAGTTTAAAGCATTGATTACATAGATTGTGCAAATTATTATATTAATTATATGTTGTTATTATTCTCGTGTAGGTAAACCAGCATATGAGATGTTGGAGAACCACCCTGACTGGACACCATCCCTGTTGTTAGGCCACAATGATGTACAAAAAACAGATGAAGCGAGATATCAGCGGCAAGTAAGGCGCAGGTCCCTGCCACTGGAGCGGCAGCCACCTCCAGCCCAACACCAGCCGCAGGCGCCGCCGCCTCCAGCCCTAGACCAGCTGCAGCCGCCACCAGCCCTAGACCAGCTGCAGCCGCCACCAGCCCTAGACCAGCCGCAGGCGCCGCCGCCACCAGCCCTAGACCAGCCGCAGGCGCCGCCGCCACCAGCCCTAGACCAGCCGCAGGCGCCGCCGCCACCAGCCCTAGACCAGCCGCAGGCGCCGCCGCCACCAGCCCTAGACCAGCCGCAGGCGCCGCCGCCGCCAGCCCTAGACCAGCCGCCAGCTGACCCGGACATGGAATGTGGACTCTGCACATCTAGACGAGATGTTATCAACAATCTTCTTGAAGAAAACAGACAGCTGAAGCGTGAGCTTGATACGTACCGGATGAATGAGAACTTTCTGAGTGGTGATGATAACACAGTGAAGTATTACACGGGGCTTCCAAACTTTGCATTGTTCCAGACACTTCTACTCTACCTAACTCCAGATCTGCCTCAAGGTAGAATGAAGAAGCTCTCACCCTTCCAGCTTGTCCTATTGACTTTAATGCGCCTCAGACTGGACCTTCCAATACAGCACCTCAGCCATCTGTTTAGAGTACATAGGACAACAGTCGCCGATGCCTTTCACCATACCCTTGGTGTGATGTACGCACAGCTGTGTCCATTGGTGCACTGGCCAAGTAGGGAATGCTTATTGACCAGTATGCCACACCAGTTTGTAGAGTCATTTGGGAACAATGTGGCTGCCATTGTGGACTGCTTCGAGGTGTTCATCGAGAAACCTTCCAATGTACTAGCAAGGGCACAGACTTTTTCTCAATACAAACACGCATACACTATGAAATACCTAATCGTGATCACGCCCCAGGGTGTAATTTCCTTCATATCGAACGGGTGGGGTGGGCGCACAAGCGACAAGCATATAACCGAGCAAAGTGGTTTCCTGAACAAGCTGTTACCAGGTGACATTGTGCTGGCAGATAGAGGCTTTAATATAAGAGAACATGTGGGCATGATGTGTGCTGAAGTGAAAATACCTACATTCACCAGGGGTCGTGCACAGCTGGAGGCGAAAGATGTGGAGGAGACTAGGGCCATAGCACATCTCAGAATTCACGTGGAGAGGGTGATCGGTGTTGTGCGCAACAAATTCAAATTCTTACACTCAACTGTACCTGTGCACATGCTTGTCAAATGTGAGGGTGAAAACCTAATGCCTTTGGATAAGATTGTCATTGTTTGCTGTGCCTTAACGAACATGTGCAAAAGTGTTGTTTGAGTACCTTATTCTTTACTGTATCTTTTATTTTTAAATAAATGCATGAAACAACTTGATATGGTTTACCAATATTTATTGAGAAATGAATCTTTTTTTTGTTACAAACGTGTGCAGTCAAAGTACTGTTTCCAGCATGTAAACATGCCCAACATAGGTAAAAATGATAATTAAGAGTCATACTTTTCTTAGTGCAAAGGGACACAAAACACTGCTAAACAACGTGTGCATTCAAAGTACTGTTTCCAGCATGTAAACATGCACAGCATAGGCAAAAATGATCATAAGAGTCATACTTTTTTTAGTGCAAAGGGACACAAAACACTGCAAAACAACGTGTGCATTCAAAGTCTGTTTCCAGCATGTAAACATGCACAGCATAGGCAAAAATGATCATAAGAGTCATACTTTTCTTAGTGCAAAGGGACACAAAACACTGCAAAACAACGTGTGCATTCAAAGTACTGTTTCCAGCATGTAAACATGCACACACATAAATAAAAGAATAACACATAAAGACTGTATTAGTGCAAATGTACAAAAAAACACTGCAAAGGCACACAGCAATCCCAATAATACAATTTTAAGAAATAGGAAAAACCTATTCTGCACAACAAGGGGCAAAACCATGGCGTGTCACCATAGGTTTATTAACAAGCCTTCCTCCAAATACACTCTGGTTTTTGCGCTTGGTATGACTTGTTCCCTGACGGTCCCCCTTCTCTTTCGCCTTATCTCTAAGCACCTGTTTTACTGTCTTCCTTTCCTTGTTGTAACAGTAGATCCGTCTCTGTCTCGCCGAAACGTAAATGGCGATATAAGTTTTAAAGTGCTCGTGGAATATGAGGAGCGCGTGAAATTCTGGGGCGTGCCCCCGTTGCGCAGGCCAATATGTCCGACAGGCTCCGAGTCCCCCCCAAATGCACCGCCAACTCGGCACGTGACTCCTCATTCTCAATACGAAGAATAAGTTGTTGGGAAGTCAGTAGGGCAGCACAACTCCGGGGCTGCCCTTTTGGAACTCTGTGGTGAGGTGAGGGACATGAGGGTGCTAGTCAAAGCTACCTCCATCATGAATAACACCTCCTCACCCACCTGCCACAGTACTGTAGCGAGCTGAGGACTCCTTCAGTGGGAATACTGAGGCACCTAACCCTCAGTGTAGGAAGGAGCGCTACCCAGGTCCTTATCCACTCTGCTGTCAGACTGTACAAAAAGTCACTTTAAGAGACCTTATGACGGTTTTTAAATAAAAACTTGTGGATAACAAATATGCATGACAATTCAATCTGAAAGGAGATTCCGGCCCAAAAAATCCTGTCGGACTGCACGTATGACTGAAAAGAAACCTGCAGGGACTCATTGACACTTCTTTCTACAAAACATGTGAGAAATCAAGCATTAATAGTTTGATGGCCTTCCTCACTGGTGTGGGCGGTGCTTAACTGAAGTCGCAAAACGTTTTTAGCACGCTCACATGTTTATTGTAGTTTCATTTGTTAGTTTTGAGGCCCACTTAATATTTCATCACATAGTACATTCCAGTTGTTATTTTATCTTTATTGTTTGGATTATCAACATCACTCTGAAACGGAAATTCAAACGATTAAGTCCTCCGACTAACCCTAACCCCCAACAGCAACACAAATGATATTATATTATCCTCTGAAAACTTGACGCTTCAATAGGACAATGCCCCAACTACAAGAAAAACGTCACAATGTTACATAGGACATTAACAAATGCTTTAAAGGTAATTTCTGTAACTTTTGACCCTGTAAATGAAGTATGAAGTATAGTTAGACCCATGGGGAGGAGCCTCAGCTGTCTATCAAGGATTTGAATTAATTGCGTTCTGTCAGGAAGCTGGGGGTGGGTCTAACTGGCGCTTCCGTTCGAAAAGCGTCATCCAGCTTCACCATTAGAGAAGTACGGTAACTGAGCTTCACTTATTGACTTTAGAGAAATGAATAATTATGTTCTTTCACAGTTGTCTGTTGCTATGTTGTGGAATTCTTTTTAATCTTCTGACCGGGATTCAAACCCAAGACCTACTTGCTGAGAATCGAGAGTGCTATCCACTTAGCCACCATGCCGCCCCAATTTATTACAGAGTTCCAGTGAAAGTTACATACCTCAGGTTTAAGAGCAGCACAACTGAATGTGATGTAACAGCAGATTGGAGACTTTATGGGGTAGTATAAATACTTGTGTCCTCTGTTCCAGTGGCTCCGCTCACTTTCCTCTTGGGGAAATCCAGCTCACACTGAGACACAGCTCTCAGAGGAACCGGCTCATAGTGGTGGTGCACAGCTGCAGGTAAGAAAACTACTGCTACTGCCATTACTGCTACTACTTTTACTGCTTCTATTATGACCCATCTACCAGTCCATCCAGAATTTTGCAATGTTGCGATTGCAACTATTAATGCAAAATCAAACTCCGCAAAATCAGTGCGACCTTGCAAGTTCTTCTAAACGCAGCTACTTTTCCGCAACTTGACAGAAACAGATAAGTAGTATGTGGCTGTTTTAGCCCTTGTTGTTGTTGTGGATGGCCAGCGCCATACATTGATCTATTATATCTGGATAGGGTAGGCTAGCTTATACCACCAATGGGCACAGGGGGCGCCTGCAGACTGAATTCACGTGGGCTACTCAGAAAAATGTCCCATAGAACTCAATGTAAACTAAAACAGCTTGACCTCAGCTGACAAAGAACCTACAGCTTTCTTAAAGGAGGATTAGTGTCCCTTGTCATCCTGAACTTTTTTCTACAAATCCACACATTCATGCAACATACTCTGCTCGTTTGACTCCCGCCCGAACTCCGACGCTCGGATCACAGGCCGCTGATTGGTCAGAGCGCAGCTGAGCCCCTCTGTGCACATGTAGGAGAACCACACAAGTGTATTTGGCGCAACACATCATGGGAATAACCTCCACTGCCCAGAAGCAGGAGGACCAGACAATGCCAAAATATAGGAGAGTTCCGCTAATCTTTCGGTCCCCATGGCTGCACATCCGGTTTCAGATGAATGCATACAGCGGCGACATGTGTGACAGAAATCCTTCGCATATGCCTACAAAAATATCGCCAAAGGGCCGAGCATAACAGTACCCAGCGTTGCTTCATGAGACCGGGTGTGAACTTTATATGTATGTGTATGTAAATGTTTACAGTGAGGCAGGTGAGGCCCAGCCTCACCTACGATCATGGAAAGAAAAAATAAAATGGAAACAATAATACTTGGGGACTATATCAGGTAATTTATGTCATTGTATTATTTTCATGTAACTTTTCCTTATTTCATTAATTCTTACCTTACCTAGCAGATTTTTGTCATATTTTCTCATATTTGACAGAGCGGTGCGCTGTGAGGCGAGCCTCACTTGGGAGACATAAATGCCTGTAATTCTTAGAGGCAGGAGCCCATGCGGCGTTATCGAACTGTTTTCTCTATTTATCGCGGTTTACAAAGTTCAAACATATTTCCTTTGCAATCTACATGTCAAAAAACACAATTTATGACCCATCCTCTCAACTTTAGACAACAAATATGGGTCTTAATCGCGCTCAACCACGGCTTGTAATGTCACCAAATGAGGCCAGCCTCAGGGTAGGGGGCGCATGTGAGCCCAGAATTTGGCTGCATCCAATTCCATCAGAAAGCTTCTTTCTTGTTCTTCCTCTGCTAAGTGCAGCAGGTTTGGCTAAAATACATGTAACACATTGTAAGATTATTTAAAATTTACTTAGGGTAATGTGATGCTTCCAATGACGATAGGAATGACAAGGAAGAGAGGTGAAGGGAAAGAAGGTTGATTTTAGAAATCAGATGCACCCGAGAGGCGGCTGCAGCTAGCGAAACATGAGAGAGTTTACGGAGGAGACACCCGTTTTGTTTTACTTTTTAAAACTCATTGGACTTATTTCTAAATGGAGGATTACATATTTACGCTCAAACTATTATCTGGATTTAAACATGAAACTGGTCTAACTGAAGTGGTCTGTGCAGTTCATGTTTACAGTAAGGTAAGGCCCATAACGCACTTTTAAATGTGTTTTTTACAAACTTTTGTGTTTGGTATGACAAAACAATGCGGACATGAAACATATTATGCTGTAGCTAAACAAATTGTGAAATAGCCGCTCTGTAGGTCCTGTTGATTTATATGATATACAGTATGTTTATCTGATTGGGTGAAGTCAGTGCCTCACCAATCACCAACCTCACCGCACGTCACTGTATATGTATATGTGTATATATGTTTTATTTAACATTTTCCAACAGCAAAATTCCAAATATACAAAAAGATAATGTTTTCCCCAAATAAAAAACCCAATAACACTCACACAAAGAAAATTAGGTAACACTTTATAATAACTACACCTTATTTAGGCTTAATAAATTAAGCCTAAATGTTGGTCATTAAAAAAAAGTGTGACCAACACTTAACTACAGTTAATAAATGCGTAATTCACTTGTTCATGATTATTTAATAATTTAATGAAGTAACCATTTGTTCCTACATATATAGATGTTTGTTTTACCATGATTAAACCACATGTTAATGATTAATAATTATATACACGATTATGAACTAATACTGCAGTGCATGATGTATTCAGTTACTAACAGTTAAGAGTTTTTGTGCCTTGTGTAAAGTATTTACACTTTACTACACATTTGTTAAAGGCCCTTTAGTGTGACAATTATTCATATATTAATACTGCAGTGCCTGACTTATTAGTCAGTTACTAACAGTTAAGAGTTTTTGTGAGAAAAAAACACAAGGATGACTAACGTTTTCGTCTATCAATAATAAGCCATGAGACACGAATACAGAGTATATATTTGTCTTTTAAATTGCTTTACAAAGCTATAACAGGCCCATAACAATGAAAAAATTAAAAGACCTCCAAATTGGCCCCATGAGTTAAATAAACATGTAAACACTAACAGGAGGAGCATCATCTTCGAACTAGGGGTGGGCGATATGGGCTATATTCTCAATATTTGTTTCCCAACTCCCGATAATGATATTGTCACAATGGGCCTCATTCACGAACCGTACTTAAGAACAAATCTGTGCGTAAATCCTACTTACGAAGATTTTACGAAGATTGTGGCATTCATGAAATGTTCTCGTAACCAGAATTTCTCTTGGGTAAGTACAAATCCTACGAGTCCTCAGGAGCACTCGTACGCACATTCAGTGCCGACATGTTTGCACGCTGGTGTTAAGAAGTTCAATAAAACACAACATTACAGTGATATATCCGCCATATTTATGTATGTATTTATTTATTTAATTGTTAATGGTAATTTAGCCTATTTTTTAATTCATTGTGAAATGAAATGTGCCAACGCTTTATCAAATACATTGGAAATCTTGCCGTATATTAGTGACCCCATCCTATTTATAGGGGGCATTTCTCCATCCACGGGCCACAGAACAATGGCATATATACTGCTGCTGCAGGAGGCTGCGGGGTCCGCGCTGAGTCTCTGCACTGGTCTTTCCCATGGATCTATACGGGTCTGCACTGGTCTCGCCCATGGATCTATACGGGTCTGCACTGGTCTCTCCCATGGATCTATACGGGTCTGCACTGGTCTCTCCCATGGATCTATACGGGTCTGCACTGGTCTATCCCATGGATCTATACGGGTCTGCACTGGTCTCCCTCTCTCCATGGATCCATACGGTCCGTCCGTGCTGCATGCTCCTGGATCCATACGGGTCCGTGCTGCATGCTCCTGGATTCATACGGGTCCTCCCTCGCTGGTCTCTCCCATCGATCTATTACAGGACCGCGCTGGTCTGTCCAGTCTATGGTCTATGCGGTCTCTCTTCAGTCCGCGCTGGTCTCTGCGCACCGGTCTCTCCAGTCTTCAGTCTACGGCCTCTCCTCGGTCCGCGCTGGTCTCCTGGGCGCCGGTCTCTCCAGTCTATGCGGTCTCTCTTCGGTCCGCACTGGTCTCTGTGCACCGATCTCTCCAGTCAGGTCTCTCGAGTCTACGGCCTCTCCTCCGGTCCCGCGCTGGTTTCTGTGTGCTGGTCACTCAAGTCCCACCTCGGGTCTGCAGTGGTCTCAGCGCTGATCCGCGCTGGATCTCCTCAGGGTCCAAAATATTTTGAGATTAATCTCACAACATTTTGAGATTCATTTTAAAAGTATACATAATATATTTTAAAATTAATCCCATAACATTTTGAGCTTAATCTCAAAACATTTTGAGATTAATCTCATAACATTTTGAGATTAACTCATTCACTGCCCATGGACAAAACTCGGCTATATTGAATAGTAACGCTCACTGCCCATGACGAGTTTTGACGAGTTTTTCGCTGTTATTACACGGGAGGGCGCACCTGGCGCACCTTGTGAATGACCCACAATACTGATATATAGTGCAAATGTACCTGTAATGATAAATCAACACCAGTAGGATGCAGTATTGTGCCACAGGAGAGGTCATCAGTCAGTGAGAGAAGGAGGAGGAGGAGTGAGGAGGAGTGTTTGGAGAGCGTGCTGCTGTAGCAGAGCGAGCGATGATAGCGTAGCATTGAGACAGATTAGCGATCTAGTTTAGCGATAGTATAGCAATGAGTGATGGCGAAAAAGAATAGTTATAAGCAGTTGACACTGCTTCAGAGATTGACTCGCGGATCAGGTGAGTGAGGTCGAGAGGGGAGAGAGTGGAGACCCCGGTGGAGGTCCGTCTCTGCAGCCACATTTGCGCGGAGCAAGAGCCCGGAGCAGGGACACACCTTCCGCCTCTCGCAGCGTATCAGCTGCTGCTGTTACTGATGCCTCGGATTCGTTCAGCGAACCTGATCATGATTTATCGGATGAGTGGTTGCAGTCTCAATCCAGCAGAGCATCCTCTCCAGAAGCTCCACAAAGAGTCGAAGGTAAGAACTTGCTAAATTGCCTAGAATATGCTAACTTGAGAGGAGGGAAAGGCGCGGAAACTTGCTTTGATCTGCTAAGTAACACAGCGCTCAAATCCTACTGTTTCTTTAGTAAATGCCAGTTATGCGGTTTTATCATTGTTGTATTTATTATTTTTATGTTTAGTTATTTCATACTTGAACATCTTGTTGTAGTGTCATTCGCTCTGACTAAATGGAAATATGTTCATTCACAGATTCTGATACAAAGAGCCCTCCCCCATTGGGGTTGACAGGGCAAGGAGCAGAGGTAAAGATAATGCCTCCTCATACCATTGTACATATTATTTTTGTATATATTCTCCTGGTATAGTGATATACAAATTTATATTATTTACAGAGGTGGTGCATCAAGAGGGCAGTTGCTGTGCACAAAAAAGGTAAAAGAACTACTATTTCTATTCTTGTACATCCCATGGCAATATAATATAATAATAATATAGTATACTGTGTTTGGTCCCAAAAGTAGTCAGTCGATAATGTGGGAGGAAGGCCTTCATTGTATTTTTATGTATTGATTATTTGTAACAAATTCACTGTATAATATAGTTATTGTGTGTATCCAATTTCCAGCACGTTCGTCACCCAGAAGCTCTGGGGAAGATGGCTGACAGGAAGGAGTGAGTGGGAGCCGAGTCAGTTGCCCTTCACAGGAACATCTGGACCTCAGAGACTGCAGACAGAGACTGCAAAGCTGGATTCATCTGATCCAGACTTTCTGGAGCTGGATTCATCTGATCCAGCTGACTTTCTGGAGTCTTCTTCATCGGAGGGAAACTACAAATGGTACACAGCGTGTTGTGTTCCGTTGCACACAGTGTTGCAACCTCTACAAAAAACTCAAAGCTGAACTACTGGAAGGACTGATAAAAAAAAGGCAGATAAACTCACTCATACACTCACTCACTCACTCACTCACTCACTCACTCACTCACTCACACGCACACAGACACGCACGCACTCACGCACACAGACACTCACTCGCACACTGACATTCACACACACACACTCAAATTCACACGCTTCATTCTATTTTATACATCTATAGTTTTATTGATCTTTGTGTTGTTGATTGTTTGACGTTTTGGTTGATGGTATAGAAGAAAGTTAAATTTTCTATCTGTGAATAAATTGCCAAACAATTTGCCATCAAAAGTATTATTTCAGAGTCATCCATCCATTTTTACCCTTTAAATTTTTTGTAATGGAACCAAGTGTGAAGATGTTTTGAGTGGTTGTCACTAGGAAGCAGAAAAAATGCATGGGCAAAGTGAAAAGTCACTTTTCTGCTTGATATGTTCCTGTTTACATACAGCTCGTATTTCTGTTTTCTTGCTCAGACCAGGTGTTATGGGTGAAAGTATGCTTTGTTCTATGGCGAATAGCTCAAGAACGGTAAGAGGTAGAAACAAACTGTTTTTTTTAGAGTAAAGCAGAGAGGTTAATCTTTAATTTGGCGTCCTTGGTGTTTACATCGTCTAAAAAATGAATATTCTGTGGCACTTCAAAGTTGGGTCAAATCACCTGAAATTGCTGGCAGAAACGCACTTCTCAAATCTGAAAATGCCATGGCAGTCAGTGAGTTAATCTCATAACATTTTGAGATTAATCTCATAATATTTTTTTATTAATCTAATAATTTTGCTAGTTTGAACTTTATTCTCATAATATTTCGACTTTTAAATTCAACATGTTTTGACTTTATTCTCAGTCTGACAAAAAGAAGAGAAAATGGTGACTGTTTGGCTCCGTAACTCTTTGGCCTGTTGCTGTTTCCTCTGCCGTCTGCACACGGCCCTGCAGTCCCTTATATGGGCATTAATTGGCAGTTACCTATGCTAAGTACCTATGTAATGAAGCACCGGGCACGCGCGCTCTACTTAAAGGACAACTCACCCTCAAATCCACTTTTTTTTTTGCTGATAAACGATTTAAATGATTGTCCAATAGTGTTGTCTACATATCCTGGTCATATTTTTGTCACTTTGGTGCAAATTAGTTGAAAGTTAAACTTTCCTGCCTAAAAACCGTCTGTGAGGCGCCATCTGCTGGCGACCTGTATTACTAACATTTGAATTTTGAGATCTGGCGCCAACACTGGCACGGCAGCAAGACCTGACATCTGAAGCAAGACCTGACGTCAGCAGCCCCCCGCCCAGAGCAATGTAAACGGCCCAGTCTCGTTCACGCCCCCTTTAGTCCTCCAGGCTACGCCCATTTAGAGGAAGATTTGAACAGGAAATGTGAGTGACGTAAGCTCCGAGGAGCGGGGGTGAGAACCACTTTAAGAGGAGATGGCATTCATCAATCTAAGAGAACAGCTGCGAACAATTCAGAGGCTTACGAGCGCGTTGATGAATCCCACGTAGGGTCCTTCTTAGAAATCTACTTAAGAACGACTTGAGAAGTAATTTAAGAAGTTTCTTAAGAAGTTATTTGTGAATGAGGCCCAATATCTTTAAAATCAATCATTTTTACACAAAATGACCTGCAATGTTTTGCTTGCCAGGGCATCTATAGATAGATATTGTAGATCAAAATAGCAGCTTTTTATTTGTAAAGTGCTTCACACATCTTTGCAAAACATGCACAGACATATGTTATGCGATCTATGAAAACCCATCACTGATACCATCTAAAAGCTGCTTTAAATCTCTTTTCAAATCTGTTTTCCTTTTTTTCAAAGCATGTTTGTAACAAATGTTATTATCTGAAGTCGGCTTATTAACATGGTTTTATGAAACATAATTTTGAGAAAACAGGTTTAAAGATAGACTTTCTAAATAGAATCACCACAGTCAAATATAACATGTCAAATTTTGAATTACTCTGTTATGGCACACACTTGTTTTAGTCACCATGTTGTGAAAGATAAAAAAAAATGTTACTTTGGCACCAAGCAAACACACAACACTCATGAATTAGATTAAAATCAAGAATGTATTTATTCATTCAATATTTACTATATGATGTATATAAATATATGTATTATATAAATAATTGATGTTTTTTTGGCTCAGTTTCTTATGTTTTACGTTTTTTACAGCTGTGCTACAGAAGCAACCCCAGCATTATAGACAAACTGCTTCAGGAAGGGCATCAGGAGTACAGAGTTTTTTTGCTTTTATAGTGGAATTTTGTAAAAAGTATAATAATTAGAGATTCAATTTTTTTCCCCATTATCCCCAAGTCCCTAAATAACATTTCTATGCAGTGTAAAAAGTTGTTTATAGCATTTCATTGTGTTTTTTCAATACTTTTTTGTTAAATTGATTTTCCGTTTGATTTTTCTCTTTATCTTCATGATTCCATAATTTTTTATATAATTCATATGACAGCTTTACAATATGAATATTCTAAAACCCCAGGCTGTACTGAAAAAAACAAAGTATATTGCTTGACTCTGCATCAAAAGATGACTGTTTTATGAACAATTATACACAAAGAAAACCAGGCGAGGAAAGTTCCCCAAAATGACCCATGTGAATAGAGGGTTAAACCTAAACTGCACAAACCAGTTCAGACCAGTTAGAGCGTAGATATGTAATCCTCCATTTGGAAATAAGACCAATGAATTTTAAAAAGTAAAACAAAACGCGTGTCTCATCCATTGACCCCTTATGTGTTTTGCTAGCTGCAGCCGAATCTCGGGTGCATCCAATTTCTAAAATTAACCTTCTTACCCTTCACCTCTCTTTCTCATCATTCCTATCGTCATTGGAGCATTATGCTAAGTGCATTTTAAATTATCTTAAAATGTGTTATCTGTATGTTAGCCAAACCTGTTGCTGCCCTTAGCAGATGAAGAACAAGAAAGGGGCTTTCTGATGGAATCGGATGCAGCAGAATTCTGCGCTCACATGTGCCCCCTGCCCTGAGGCTGGCCTCAGGGACAGGGACATTACAAGCCGTGGTTGAGCGCAATTAAGACCCATATTTGTTGTCAAAAACACAACTTATGACCCATCCTCTCAACTGTAGACATGTAGATTGTAAAGGAAATATGTTTTACATCAGCCAATAATTTTGGCTTAATAATCATTTTCTCATCCTCCCTTCTCTCATGACAACACGAGTCCTATCATGAAGTTTAAAAAGTTCATTGTGTGACTTGAGTAACATGCAGTAACGGGGTGTCATCAATGATCCAATCCAATCCAATCCACTTTATTTATATAGCACATTTAAACAACAGTTACGTTTCCAAAGTGCTGCACAAAAAAGTATAAAATAAATAACAACTTATCCTTAGCTTCACCAAGTATAAAAGAATAAAAATATATAAAACAGATTAAAACCATAAATAGAAAAAATAAAAAACACAGAGGACCACACAACTCACACAGTGTTAAAAGCCAAAGAGTAAAAGTGGGTCTTAAGACGAGACTTAAAACACTCTACTGTGGGGGCCGTCCGGACATGGAGGGGAAGAGCGTTCCAGAGCTTAGGGCCGACCACAGAGAAGGCTCTGTCCCCCCGGGTTTTAAGTCTCGCGTTAGGGACCACGAGCTGGAGCTGGCTCTCGGACCTCAAGGCGCGCGCAGGAGTGTACATTTGGATGAGGTCCGAGATGTAATCAGGGGCCTGTCCATGCAAAGATTTAAAAACAAACAGTAAAATTTTAAAATCAATTCTAAAATGAACAGGGAGCCAGTGCAAAGACGCGAGTACAGGGGTGATGTGTTCGCGCTTTCTGGCCCCCGTTAAAAGTCGTGCTGCTGCGTTCTGGACCAACTGCAACCGGGAGAGGGTTTTCTGATTGACACCAGCATAAAGTGCGTTGCAGTAGTCCAGACGACTGGAAATAAAAGCATGCACAACCTGTTCTAACAAGTTAAAAGATAAAAATGGCTTCACTTTTGATAAAAGCCGAAGATGATAAAAACACGATTTTAAAACGCCATTCACTTTGTCAAATTTAAAATCACTGTCTATAGTCACGCCAAGGCTGGTGACTTTGGAACGCACATCATTTCCTAGTGGTCCCAAGTCAGTAAGGGCCGGTCCAAATGTTAAAATTTCCGTTTTTTCCCTCATTCATTACTAAAAAATTCTGGGCTAACCAAGCCTTGACGTCACATAGACAGTTGAGCAGGGGCGTCAGGGGGGCATGGCCTCTCGAAATTGGCATATAAATTTGGCAGTCATCTGCATAAAAGTGATAGGACACTCCGTGTCTGTTAAAAATCTCCCCAAGTGGGAGGAGATAGAGTGCAAAAAGGATAGGTCCCAAGATAGATCCTTGAGGGACACCACAATAAAGTGAGGCAGAAGAAGATGTGGCATCCCCCAGCCTGACTGAGAAAGACCTCTCCGACAGGTAGGACCTGAACCACTCCAAGCAGTCCCCCTGACGCCCACACAATCTCTCAGGCGGTCTAAAAGAATTGTGTGGTCAACAGTGTCAAAAGCAGCAGTAAGATCTAAAAGCACTAAAATGGTGGAGCCTCCAGAATCAGTCAATAAAAGCAAATCATTAAAAACCTTTAAAAGTGCAGATTCAGTACTGTGCAAAGCTTTATATCCAGACTGAAATGGGTCTAAAGTGCTGTTTTCATTTAAAAAAGGTTGCAGTTGTGCCAAAACACATTTCTCCAATATTTTTGAAACAAAGGGTAGTTTTGAAATGGGGCGATAATTTGATAAAACCATGGGATCAAGACCTGCTTTTTTTATCAAAGGCTCAACAACAGCGCTTTTACAAAAGGAAGGCACATTGCCAGTTAGCAAGCTGCTGTTGATGATGTCCCTCACAGAAGAGCCAATAGTGCCCCAAACCTCTTTAAAAAAGCGAGGAGGGACTGGGTCCGTGGGACAGGACGAAGGTTTGAGTTTGCTGACCATCTCAGTCAACACAGACATGGACACTGACACAAACTGACTAAAAACGGCAGAACATCGAGTAGCCATGTTAAAACTCAATGATGAAGGAGTTAGATTGGCTCGAATAGAAGCAACCTTGTCATTAAAAAAGGAGACAAATCGTTCACACGTTTCATTAGTTATCTCCAGTGAAGTGGCTGGATTCGGATTAAAAACAGAACTAATAGTTTTTAAAAAGAGTACGTGGCTTACTGATGCTATTTGTAATCAAGTCTGAAAGATAATTTGTTTTCTCAGCTTTAACCACACTTTGGTAGTCCCGGCACTTTTCTATAAGAATTTGGTAAGAAACCTCCAAGTGATCCTTATTCCACCTACGCTCCGCCCTCCGCCACTCACGCCGAGCTGCCCGCGTGGTGTCATTGAGCCAAGGCTCCTGTTTTTGTTTTGGACAAATAGCTCTAACCGGCGCTATACTGTCCAGGATCCTAGAGCATGTGGACATAAAAGAGCACATTAATTGTTCAGTGTCTGGGGATACAACAGAGTGGGAAAAACTCTGCGGTGACACAGTGAACAGAGGAGAAAAGGCGGCTGCAGTGTCAGACTTAATAACACGCCCATGACGCACAGCAGGTGGCTTTACGTCAGGGTACAGACTTAAACTGAACATAACAGGACTGTGATCAGAAAACACAGCATTACCAACAACAAGTTTGTCAACAGTAAAACCATAAGACAGTACAAGGTCTAAAATATGACCGTGAACCTGTGTGGGGACAGTAACATGCTGTGTCAAATTAAAAGCTTCAATCAAGTCCAAAAAGTCTCTGGCCATGGGCTTAGACGGACAACAAACGTGTATATTAAAATCTCCGACAATTAAAATCCTGTCATAGCGCACCAGACTAAAAGAAACGAACTCAGTAAAGTCTTTTATAAAATCTTTGCTGTGTTTTGGTGGTCTGTAGATAACGGCGCAAAGTACAGGATCAGTCTGTCGCAGCTCGAAACAGCTGAGTTCAAATGAGTTAAAAGACCACTCTGTAATTCCTTTGTGATGAACGCTTTCTCTTAAAATCGTTGCTATGCCTCCGCCACGGCCAGTGGCTCTCGGTGAACTAATAAAAGTACAGTCTGGAGGCAATAGCTCAGAGAATGCAGCAGACTCACCAGTGCGGATCCAGGTTTCTGTCAAGAACAGTACATCCAGAGAGCGCGATGTGAAAAAGTCCCGGAGGATGAATGTCTTGTTCACCACGGACCTCGCATTCACGAGTGCGCAGCTCATGGACGCCGTTGTGGACACACGCGAGGCCCGCCTCAGCGGCTGGAGATTGCGCAGGGACACACCGGCCGAGCCCCGGTGAGAAGAGCGGAGAGGACGCAGTGCGCAGGGATCCTCCCGCTGTCCGATAATAGGCACCAACCAAGTCCGTGCCGGTCCAAGCGCGCGCCGGGAGAGATAGCGGCGGAGACAGCCTCTGTAGTCCCGTGGAAGTGAGGAGGACCACGCCATGCCAGGATACCGTGCCAGCCAAGCTTTCACCTGCACCAGGCGGCCAGATCGTACTCCTCGGCGTTTACGCTTCCTGGGCAGCGGCGCATTTACCCGGAGGAGGTAGTCAGGCAGGTCGCAAAGGTAAAGGGAACCCGACTCTTTAGCACTGTAAAGTGCACATGATTGCACTGTTTATTTTATTTTTAACAACTCCTGACGTTCATACACCAGAAGTGAGTTGATGGTCCTTGGAATAAACGTTAGAACAGTAATAAAATAGATAAAACTCAGCAGAGACAAGCGGCGTACCAGACACACCGGCGCCATCTTGCATTTCATCATGATACAGCGTTACAGTTACAGTCAAAGTAATTGGTTAGATTACTCGTTACTGAAAAAAGTAACGCCGTTATTCCTATCACTGCCAATAACTCAAGATATGACCAAAATGTATAGATAAGTGTGCCAGTGTCCAATTTACAGCAATTGCACAACAAATCAATACCTGATTAAAATTTGGCAATTTTTTTTTTGGAGATGTGTAGTCAATGAAGTATCTTAAATTAAAAAAGGCCATGTCTTTTACAGATAGAGGAGGAGTGTACTTCTTGTAGCATTGCATCCCAAAGATCATCTGTTATGGTCAATAAGGTCTTTTTTCCCATTGTGATATTATTATTGCGAGAGACAGGGATCGTATCTTTAGTGAGATTGCATAAATATTTGTTAATGGCACCTAGGGGTGGGCGATATGGGAAAAAATAAATATCTCGATATTTTTTCCCCAACTCACGATAACGATATTGTTGCGATATCTTTAAAATCAATCATTTTTACACAAAATGATCTACAATATTTTTCTTACCAGGGCATCTATAGATGGAGACAGTGTAGATTAAAATAGCAGATTATTATTTGTAAAGTGCTTCAAACATCTTTGCAAAACATGCACAAACATACATTCACATTAAGAACCAAATTCAAGTAACACGGAAAGAACACTGAAGAATGGAGAGGTTCTTTTATGACTGGGGACACTATCGACAGACTCCGGTTAGAGAATCTATATGGCAGGTTTGGCAGGTGATTACAGTTTGTACAATGTATTGTTGTTGAGTGTGCAATTGTGTGTGGCTAAGGAAACAGAAATAGACAAAGAAAAACAGTAATAATAATTATTCTGTCTGGGTTAGTAGGAACTAAAAGTAATCATAAAATTAATAACATAAAAATCCAACATAGGTCCCCTTAAAGGTCTATATAAAGTTGACATAAAATATGTAAATAAGTGATGTAAACCACAAACAGAGGTAGCTCAAATGGAAACTAACATTACAAAAGGTGCAGGGAAGTAAATAGGACAAATAATAATAGCATAATTAGCTTAATGAAGCATAGTTAGCTTTATTAGCTGCAGACAAATCGGGAAACCTCTCTTTTGCAAATAGTGACAAACTACACAACGTACATCTTCCTTCTCAGACTCTTCTAAAGATCACAAGAACTACAGGAACTTCCTTCTTGGGTCATAAAAATGTCTTTTCCTCCGTTTTGCGGTGTCAAAGCAGCGTCTATGGCACCACGCGGTCTGTGTTGTGAACGCGCACCATTCACGTGGTGAGGTGTTCAGGTGCAGACGTAAAGAGGAGTGTTTGTCGCGTAGGCTTTCAGTACAAACACAGCAGTGATTGGACTTCAGGCACGCATTTGACGAATGGACATCTTGCCTGCTCTAAGTGAAAGATTTATTGAAGATATGTAAAAGAGAAAATATGCATGATATTTCAAAAAAGCATATCGTCTAATTCACTTTAGCGAGATTTTCGTCTACGATATATATCGCCCACCCCTAATGTCACCTTTTTTTTATGTATATCAACATTCAAAATGTCATCTATGGTGGTTGACTGTGGTGTATTAGGAAAAGAAGGATATCTAGAAGTTGTGAAATGTTGGACTTGTAGATATAAAAATAAATGAGACTGGGGAATATTATACAACCCTGCTAACTGTACAAATAAGGAAAAAGAGAAAAAAAATTACAAAAAGATCCTTAAATGTGTGCAACCCTTTATTGCTCCAGATTTTAAAAGCAGCGTCAACAAAAGATGGTTGGAACATATGATGTAAGCACACAGGAGCTTTAATTGACAGTGTGCAAGCCAAATTTCTTTTTGAGGCGAGAATCATAGAGCAAAGGATTCTGTTTAAACTGGTGTAATTATAATAGAAGTGCTGACGTTAACAATGTCGGTAAAGAGGTTTTCTCAGCATCCGCTGATTCAATATGGACCCACAAAGGTGTCTTTGGGGTTGAATCATCAACCCAGTAGAGAATAGGGGTGCAATGGTTTGAAAAAATCACGATACGGTTCGTACCTCGGTTTAGAGGCCACGGTTCGGTGAATTTTTCGATTTATTTTTAAAAAAAAAGTTTTGTCTTTTTAATAAACACGGCTCATGTGGACTCGGCACCTGCTCTGACTGCCCCCCCCCGACCTAGAAATGAATTAAGGGGAAGAAAATGGATGGAAGGCATATTCCATCCATCCATCCAATTACGTCTTTTTAACATAATCAGTGAAAAAGAACACAAAGTGCAACATAAGAAGGCACTTTATGAGGGTATGTACCCTCATATATTAAATTACCTTCCTGATTCTCACAAGGAGGTGGTCCATTCTGGGCCCAGTCCAGCCTCATTCACTGCATTTATTTAATTTTTGGCATTATCAATTGTGACTGGAATATTAGTACTGGGCCTTTGTCTTCCATTCCTCCGCTGCTTGTGTCAGAACCTGCGCTGTGTGACTGTGTGACTTTCGTAGAGGGGGCGTGTCTGCAGCGCCAGACTTTTCATCTCCCAGTCTGCTGTGATGAAGTTCTCCGTTCCGCTCATGGATCTATTATAGAATTCCGCGGGACGTCCAAGCGTCAGTCGTGAGCGCAGCTGAGGATGCGCGGGAGAGTTGACTTTAGCCCGGTCTGACTGTGCGTAAAGGAGCTGCTTAAATGCTGCGGCAATAAGCGGTTGTTGAGACGCTTTTTTTCACTCATGTCTTTCTTTTGCCACAGTATTTACACACTGTAACAGTTTTGTCGAATATTAATTATCAGTATAGTTACAGTGAAGCCAAAATGCTCTCATACAGGGGATTTAAATGACGCAGGGCTTTCAAGCTCCTCCGTTCCTCTGCTCGCCGTGACCACGCTGTGTGTGGACTGAACAACGTGCGCACAACTTTTTTTTCATAAATCAAACCGCGGATCACGTCTGTACCGAACCGAAGACGTTGAACCGAACGGATCACGGATCATTGATGAACCGTTGTACCTCTAGTAGAGAATATTCCATATATTTGCTCCCCAGTAATATATTTGGAAGTTTGGTAGTGAAAGACCCCCCGATCGCCAAAGTTATTGCTTAAATTCCTTGCAAATTTGTGGTAAATTTACCAGCATTTATTTCCAAATAAATGCTGAAAAAAGTTTTGAGGGATATTGAGTGGAATACATTGAAAGATACTTTGGCAGTATAGTCATTTTATAGAGTTATATCTATAGAGTATAGAGTTTATGCAACCAACTAATTACTAAAGTATATTGTCCCATCTATTCAAACCTATTTTTGTCTTATCAAGCAGTAATTGTAAAATGTCTTCATAAAGTAATTTAATATCTCAAGTAACTTTATTTCCCAAAAAGGTTAAATTTTCAGAATTGACTTTGAATTGAAAATGTGTAAGGGATATTTTATTTGCTTTTGAGTTGATTTGCAGAATCTTAACTTTTCTGCATGTTTAATTTTTACCCCGAGATACGGCTAAATTAATTTTTAAAAATGGCAAATGGATGAGATCATTCAGAGGATCGAATAAATACAGCAAAAGATCATCTCCACATAGAGACTATTTATATTCCTGGCCTGCTTTGCTAACCCCTCTCAAAACCTTTTCAACCCGCAATTTAATTGCCAGGGGCTCAATAAAAAGCTCCAAAATAAGTGTGGACAGGGGACAGCCCTGCCTCGTACCAAGAGGGTTGGTCCTAACACGTGCCATGGGTGCAGAGTAAGTAGTAAGTCATCTTTAATTTTTATACTGCCTTTTCACTGCAGATCTGAGTCTCAAAGCGGTTTACAATTATGGGCACTTGTCCTCTCACTCCACACAGAGATGGGAGCGGGGTCGCCAGTACAGGAGGCGCATGCTAGAACTATTGGACATATTTTTAGTGGTAGGGGAAACCGGAGTACCCGGAGGAAACCTACGCAGACACGGGGAGAACATGCAAACTCCACTCAGAAAGGCCCTGGTCCGACCAGGATTCGAACCCAGGACCTTCTTGCTGAGAGGCGAGAGTGCTATCCACTCAGCCACCGTGCCGCCCAGAGTAAAGTAATTGTATTCATGAGATGAATTTAGATCTGCTCCTCCTGTTCAAAATGTATTTAGAGCGTAGAAAAAAAAAAAACACTCCATTCGGTCAAATGCCTTCTCAGCATAAAGTGACAAGACGATTTCTGGAACTGAATTACATCGTGTTTGTAAAATATTAAAGAATTTGGGTTAGAATTGAAAAAAAAAACTGCCTACCCCCCTGTTTGGTCAGATGCAGTCAGGGAGTGTAACTTAATTCTAGAATTAAGGGACTATGGTAAGAAATCACTATACTTTCATATTTGCAAGTCTTATTAGATTAGAAATGATTTTGTTGTCTCTGAAAAATTTTTTTTATTTTTGAGTGTTTAATGCACCGAAGAGAAGAAAGAATAATGTGTTGATAACATTCTAGTTTTGTAGATTTGGAGACAGAAAATTATTTAGTTGAGGAACAGTCCATAACTGGGTCCATAATTGTATTCATATCACCTCCAAGAAACAAATTATGAGTGTTAATTTGGGGCAATGATTTATCCATCCATCCTGGCTGGACTGGGACCAAAAAACTGTCCGGGCATTTTTGCCTTCTTGACGGGCCAGGCGTGATTCTTTTCACGTTTTTTTTTACAGTTTGTTTAAACAGTATGCGGAAGCACATACTGTAGAGGATTAGGATGTCTGCAGTTTCAACAATAAATAAAGTGCAATAGTCTACATTACAAGAGAGTAATAAACATGTCTCAGAGTGAGGGAGGTGGATACAGACAACACTATTGTTTGTTACAGGGATGAGAATTGGTCAAAAAAGTCTGAAATGCATAATGTCAGCCATTGGCTGGCTCTAATTCTGTTTGATTTGTTCAAAACATTTTTTTCTTTTGGGCAAAAACAACATGAACTTTCAATGCAATGGAAAATTTAGGTACCCGAGCTTTAAATTAGGGAGTTTAGTCGCGATTCGAGAGGAGATGAGGACCGTTTGCTGCAATGGTGTATTTATTGGGTTACGGAAATTACGGAGATTACGGAAAGACACGCAAACAAGAAGCGTCCTGTTCGCGTTTATGGTCTTGGGCAGGGGTGCTCACACTTTTTCAGCATGCGAGCTACTTATAAAAGGATCAAGTCAAAATGATCTACCTACTACAAAAATGCAAATCATATATTTATTTCAAAAAATATTCTTTATATCTACAATGTATGTTTATGTACATGCAAAACCGCATGAGCCAATATAGCACAACACAACACAATTACCTATGTACATTTTTTGTCATTACCCGAGTTTACTCTGATGACTTGCACTGAATTGAATCGGCCAGGGATGCATAGTCCGGAAAATTGGTGGTAACTCGCTGGCAAGTTTGTCGTGGTTTAGCTTTCCTGCACTGAGCGCGGTTGTTTGCGCATGTGCAGTCACCTAAGTGTCAGTAAAACATTACGGAGTAAAACACAGATGTCATTTGACTGTGGGGCCATGTCCATGTGCCATGCCTGTTTTTTTTAAATCCAAATATTTCCCCTCCTCAGTTTATAAAATAATTTGCATCCACACATCTGCGTTATCAATCACATTTGTAACATTCCAAACATGTGCGTCTCTTACGTCCTGTCCTGCGTTGGGGAAAAACACGGAAGTGGGCGGAGCTTTGATGCAGACGCCGGTAACGGCACTTTTACAGTCATAGAAGACACTCAGAGTAAAGACGTATGTTTACAAGCACTGACCCCGTCCTCAGCCCTGGTTTAGTCCTGGTTTAGTCCTGGTTTGGATGTTTTCGAGCGTGAGTCCCCGCGATCACTTTGCTGCCCTCTGATGTGGAGCGAGGATGTTTGCTGCTGCGAGCATCTCACAGCGAACAGTTTTTAAGGTAGTATGATCCATGCTTCAGTGATCAGAGGAATTTAGGGGGGTACTGTGGCGTGCGAGAACTCAAAACTCCGGTTATCTCTGTCTACACACAAATGCATTAACGGAGTTTTCAAAAATCTCCACTTTGCCAGGAGTTTTTTGTATATATTAGTTTAGAATGTGTATTTTTTTATTTATTTAATGCGATTTACCAATACTACCTTTGCGATCGACTGGTAGATCGCGATCGACGTATTGAGCACCCGTGGTCTTGGGTATAGCACCAGCCCCTCACTGATCCTCCTGCAGGTGGTGAGTCCACAGGAGCTATATAAGCCCCAGTTAGGGGCTTATACATTGACCAAGATGAGCGGAATATTATATAGTGAACCAATTATGTAACGACCATCGGGGTCAGCTATTGTCTGGGGTGTTTTGATTAAAAAGAATAGCTGTGCTTCTTGCTTTAGCATTGATGTTTGAATGAAAAAGTTGTCCAACCCAGCCTCTCTTCAATCTTTTTTTGAAGTGGGTTTCTTGTAGAAATGCTATATTGGCTTTAAGATGTAGAAGATGAGCCATTACCTTTTATGAAATTGTTGTTGTGTCCTTTGGCAAGACACTTAATCCCACTTTGCCTGAAGCCCCCGCTGAAAGATCAAGGCTCCTGTGGACTCACCACCTGCAAGAGGATCAGTGAGGGGCTGGTGCTATGTGTACTGGGTGCAACTATGACTGCCACCCCCAGACCCAGAAATCGATTAAGGGGAAGAAAATGAATGGATGGATGGATGTTTACATCTGTACATTAGCAGCAGTACATTTACATCATTAAAGTGACAGTGACTGCGCTTATTGCACATTCTGATATTAATTAAGGGTATTGCAAAGCATGACACGTGAGATCAAGGTGGCTGTGTTCATTAGTCCTCATTGTTTGTTGTACAGTCTGACAGCAACAAGAAGGAAAGACCTGCAGAACCTCTCCTTCACACATCGAGGATTAATAAGTTTGTCACTGAAGCTGCTCTCTAGAGCAGACAGTGTCCTGCAGAGGGTGACAGTCATGGTCCAGCATAGATGTTAGTTTGTCCAGGACCCTCCTGTCCCCCACCTGCTGCACTGTGTCCAGGGAACAGCCCAGGACAGCGCTGGACTTCTTTGTTCAGCTTCTTCCTGTCCCTCTCTGTGATGCTGCTGCTCCAGCAGACCACACCGTACAAGATGGCTGATGCCACCACAGAGTCAATGAAGGGCTTTAGGAGTGGCCACTGCACTCCAATAGACCTGAGCTTCCTCAGCAGGTAGAGTCGGCTCTGGCCCTTCTTGAAGAGGGCGTCTCATTGTAAGCTGCTCTTCATCTGCTTCATACGACAAAGCTGGTTCATCTGAACCAGTTTCTGGTTCAGATGAATACCCAGTTACTTGTTATAAAGATAAATAAAATCAAAGCCGCAAGCGACGTTGAACGGCCCTCGCCTCACCGCTCAAAGGAGGTGGCGCCGCCTTTGCGCCCGTAGCCTTAGAAAAATGTGTTGTAATGAATATGATCAGTTGGTTTGGCTCCCCATGTGAAAATTTGGCTCAGAGCCAGTTTAATATTTCAGACCTTCAGGTGACCTAGGCCCAAGAGTAATGCTGTGTTCACACCAAAGACGTCCAAAGCGTCAGGTTTGCATTGAAAATACATGTTGGACGCGCCTCTGGGAGCGTCAAGAGATCCCGCGGCACGTCACGTGCCTCCCAAGCAGCGCGTCTTCAAGCGTTTCGCGCTGCGGATACGGCGCGTTTTGAGATTTCAAGCGTTTGACGCGCCTCCAACGCGGCTGATGCTAGAGTTGAACATTGTTGAACTTTTTGGACAAATTCGAGGGCGTTGACCAATAAGGAGTTTTCTCCAACAGTGACGTAGTGACAGAAATGGAGGAGGGTTAGTGAGGAGGTTGGTGTTTCAGGTAAGTTTTTTAAACTTTTCACATATAATATTACATACATATAATACTTCCCCGCGCAAAATCTGTAATGTTATATTTAGGGAGAAACAAACCCACAGATTAAATGTAAAACTACACAGAGCATACTATAGCTGCTGTCTCCATGGACTCTTTCCATGAAAACGTGACTGTTTGCTAACATGTGTTATCTGTATTAATATAAAATAGATTGTGTATATCATTTTTAATCCCATACTAAGACTGGGTATACTGTATATTTATTTACATTTACTGTATATATTAGGCTTATTATGAAGCCCTTTTCATACAATAGTCTGATAAATATCAGAATCGGAATCATTTTTATTGCCTCGTAAGTAACAGGAGGTCACAGACTTGGAAATTGCTTTGGCTCGGTGCAACAGTCAGAGAGAGAGAATAAAATAAAATAAAACAGAATAAAAAAAACACTTCTAAGGAATAAATTTAAAATAAAAATTATTATAGAGTTACGATTACTATATACAATATACAGTGCACATGGTGCACACATACACACAAGTGACATTATAAAGGGAAAACGGTGAGCACCGAAAAGCCGTGGCGACCGTACGATGCACCATCTTGAGATATTATGTGTAGTATGATGATATAAAAGCACATTATACAGTTTATTTTGTCATTAATAAAAGAAATTTGCCGATTACAGTCTCACTTCCACAACACCAGGTTAAAAGTGGTTAGCCATACTTCTAAGTTGGTTATTTGTGTGTATCTTTCTATTATATTATTCTTCTGTTAGTCCTCAGTGTCTGTTTCTCCTGCTGTGAAAGCTTGTACCTCTAATATTAAATACAGGAAGGATTTCTGTATTTTATTTTGTGGTATCCATGTTTTAATGTTTGTGAGTTCTTCTTTTTCAGAGACTTCTAGTAAAAAGAACTTTGACTTTCTCTGACAGCAACAAAATCACACGCCATCGTTTCTCCAGCTTCACCTCCATCCCCTCCCGCTTCACTGCAGATTTACATTATGAACTACAAACATATATATTTTCATGTTTTATTTAATCATCAGTCATGAATAGTTAGAACAGTGGGCTCTGCATCTCTGAAGACGAGGAGCAACAGCAGGAGGAGCAACAGCAACAGGAGCAGGAACAGCAGAGTCCTAGGCGTCTGGCTATGACACAGGTCTCTTCTACTGTATAGTGTGCGCTTCATAGAGAAGAACCTGGAAATGAAAAAATCTAAAACTTGTTGATTTTATTATGATTTTGTTCTTTGTGTCTGAAGTGTAAAGCGTCATGCAAAATAAGGTATTATTTACACAACTACATATTTGTCAGCAGTACTTACACTTCTAATTTAATACATTTAACTCTCTTCTGATTAGTAACAGTCTGTTGCTTTTCAAAACTGTGACTTTTCAAAAAGTGATCAAGTTCAGTTTCAGGCACCTCCTGTGTTCAACTCCATTTTACAGATGTTCCAGTTATTATTATAGATCCATGGATGTTCCAGTTATTATTATAGATCCATGGATGTTCCTCTCATCAGCAAACACACGTTATTACATTTAGGCCTGATACTAATTATTTTTAAGTGATGGACAAATGAGGGCCATAGCAAATGTATCAATCATATATAATAATAATTTATTGCATATACTGTATGTGCATTGTTTACATAAAATATCACTTTGTAAAAACGAAGGATTACTGCAAATACAATTGTTATAACAGAGAAAGTCCGTTACAAAAGTTTCATAATTTAGATTGCAAACATCAGAGGAGCTCTCTAAATGTGTCTCCGCGTTTAGACGCTCTGTTCTCGGCTTCAGTACTGCGGGACCCATCTGGACCAGAGGTCCTCACTGGATGAAATATCCGAAAATGTTCTTTTTTTATCACCAAACAGACCTCTGGTATATGACAATAGAGGGGGGTATTTCTCACCTCAAATGTAGAATTAACTTTTATGTCCTAATTACTAACTTTTACCTTCCATCATAGCCGCAGTGTCCTTCCTTTCCGCTCAGTTGAGTTGGGTTTTGGTGAACTACCGGCAACAGAGAAGCCCCACCCCAAAGCGCGCTCAAAACGCTCTCCCCTACTAGCGCCTACTATATATATATTTATATATAATATACATACATATACATGGGCGGCACGGTGGCTGAGTGGATAGCACTCTCGCCTCTCAGCAAGAAGGTCCTGGGTTCGAATCCCGGCCGGACCAGGGCCTTTCTGAGTGGAGTTTGCATGTTCTCCCCATGTCTGCGTAGGTTTCCTCCGGGTTCTCCGGTTTCCCCTACCACTAAAAATATGTACAATAGGTCTGGCATGCGCCTCCTGTTCGGCGACCCCGCTCCCATCTCTGTGTGGAGTGAGAGACAAAAAATAACAATTGTAAACCGCTTTGTGACTCTGGTCTGTGAAAGGCGGTATATAAATAAAGCTTACTTACTTACTTACTTACATGCCATGGCAACAGGGTAAAAAATAAGTTTTGGGTGTCATTGACTTTTTGAATCAAGAGGGCAAAACAGAATTATGTGCAAAATTTCACACATTTTGAAAAAACTAAATGTGATTATCCCCATGTAACTCTTTGACATAGTCTGTAGGGGGCACTCATTTCACTTTCAAATGACCAAGACCCTAGAGTTCAACAATGGATTAAAGTTGTATGTGCCAACGGGAGCTTAATTGTCTATTGTCAAAAATGGGGGGAAAAAGTCACATTTTTCCGCTCCGCTGCTTGAACAACGTGTAACTGATCAAAATCCTGTGAAATCAAAATGATGGTACATGTGTTTAGACAATGTGGAGCAATTTTGAGGCAAATTGATGAAAAGGCAGAGGAGGAGATGACCGACGTGTGTAAAAGATCTACAACAAAGTTGACCTTGGACCTCTTCCCATAGGCACAATGTAAACTGACTTTTGTAGGGTGCGTTGTTGCTGCATTTTTTTAGTCCCATTTTTGCCGTTTCTGAATTTTTCATGCATGTTCAGGGGGTCAAATTTAGATTCAAAGTGCAGAATCATTTTTTGAATGTCTTTGAGCAAAAACAATATAGGTTTCAATGGCACCTGATACATCATTTTAAAGCGTTTGAGTTTACGCACCCAACCGTCACGTTTGGCATGCAGTGCCATCTTGATCATTGAATGTCTTGTGGCTGCCAACCAATGCTTAAAATTATAAATAATGCATTAGTACATTTAGGAGATATTTCACAGACTGTTGACAGTTTTCCCTTATTTCTCATCCCTGCTCTCAAACTACAGCTTTAAAAAATATTTATATGCACATCGACATTTTCCAACATGGCCGCAATCCCTTCGCCTCAAGATTAACATGTTTTTGCTATTGTTATTACAACTGAAGTGTAGTTTATTTATGCTGTATAAATGTTATATTTTATTATTTATGTTGTTAAACCTACTCTTATAATGATAAAATATCTCAAACAAAATGACTACACTGTAAATAAAAGTGTATGTGCAGTGTCCTATTTTATGAATGGTTAGACAAACATGTTGTTGTACCAGAAATGGACAGTGGGTGTTTCCCCCCCCCCCCCGCGAATGGCAAATAAATGAATCTGATGACTCTGATCTGAATCTGGATGGGGGGTTGTGGGGCCTGGTTGGATGTTTGCGGGATTTGTCCATCCATCCATTTTCTTCCCCTTCATCCATTTCTGGGTCGGGGGGTGGCAGTCAGAGCTTCACCCATTACACATAGCACCAAAAATCAGGCTCAGGATTTTTTTTTTTCACTTTAAGCCCTTTCTACAGCTGCAGGTAACAGTGATATATTCTCTTTCAGAAACCTGATCGCTTTTTCAGAGCATGGCTCTGACCCATATGTCCGTCTGTATCTGCTGCCGGACAAACGTCGATCAGGACGACGGAAAACAAGCACCTTCAAGAAGAACCAGAACCCTGTGTACGACCAAACGTGAGTGTAGTCAACACCTGAGACCAGAGGGAGACCAGAGGGAGACCAGAGGGAGACCAGAGGGAGACCAGAGGGAGACCAGAGGGAGACCAGAGGGAGACCAGAGGGAGACCAGAGGGAGACCAGAGGGAGACCAAAGGGAGACCAGAGGGAGACCAGAGGGAGACCAGAGGGAGACCAGAGGGAGGCCAGAGGGAGGCCAGAGGGAGGCCAGAGGGAGGCCAGAGGGAGGCCAGAGGGAGGCCAGAGGGAGGCCAGAGGGAGGCCAGAGTGAGGCCAGAGTGAGGCCAGAGTGAGGCCAGAGTGAGGCCAGAGTGAGGCCAGAGTGAGGCCAGAGTGAGGCCAGAGTGAGGCCAGAGTGAAACAGTATTGTCCCTTGTGTGTTTTATATACATATATGGCTTATATGTGGATTTTCAAAGACAATATGATTCTGTTATTTGGATAGATTAGCGCATCTGTGGTATGTAAGAGCCTGTATGTTATTTTGAGGAGACTCCAGGAAGAATAGCCATTGCGTCTCAGTGGCTAATGGGGAGCTTATTCAACTAAACTAAACTGTTATTGTATAGACTTCACACACAACACACGCACACCAAAAGAATAATCGCAGGAAGCTTTTACAACATTATACGACATCTAGCTAACCATTTAAACATACAGACACTCAATTGGAGCCTCGTGGTTAGCCGGCACGGTGGCTGAGTGGATAGCACTCTGGCCTCTCAGCAAGAAGGTCCTGGGTTCAAATCCTGGTCGGAACAGGGCCTTCCTGATTGGAGTTTGCCTGTTCTCCCTGTGTTTCCTCCGGGTACTCCGGTTTCCCCTACCACTAAACCAATGTACAATAGGTCTGGCATGCGCCTCCTGTACTGGCAACCCCGCTCCCATCGCTGTGTGGAGTGAGAGGATAAATGCCCAAAAATAACAATTGAAAACCGCTTTGTGACTCTGGTCTGTGAAAGGTGATATATAAATAACGATTACCTACTTACTTAGCCGTTGGCATACAATGAATCTGGAGGAGCATATCCACATCTGCTTCTTGTAGCTGCTCATATGCGAACCAAAGTTCCGGGAAAGGATTTTCCTCTGTAGGCTTTTTTATCTAGTCATACGAGCAAGACAACTTCTTCAACTTTAAAGCTGCTAGCCACAGCCTGGACTCATAGTTAGCCGTTAGCTTCTCATATAGAAAACTCATGATCATAAAGGCGCGTTCAGACCGCCAACTCTGGAACGCTGACGCCTCGAGCACCAGACGCACATTATTTAATTTTCAGACGCAGGGGTGTTCAGACCAGAACAGAGTAGCGGGCGAACTTTGATGCTAACGGTGTTAAGCTAGCAGCTTTTTGTGTAAAGTTCTTCTCCAATAATGCAGCTCTGCAGAGTCTCTGTATCCAGAGACCTTCCAGAGACTTTATATAACAGCAGAATGTGTTCACGGGGGTGCGCCATAAGTTTAATTTATTATTAAACGGTACTTCCACATCGGCGAACATGCTCGAAGCAGTTGTATACAGTCACATGAGAACGCAAATGTTCACAAGCACAGAGTCCCCCATTGTCAACCCTTTTTTAGTCCTGGTGTAGCTCCGGTTTTGGCTGTTTACGAGGATTTTCAGTGTGCTCGCTCAGACCACTAATGTCCCCGTGACCACTTCGGCTGCGGCTTTCCAATTGGTCGCTGCACGAGCGTCCCGAGGAAACGGTCAGGAATACTTATCTCTTGCGTGCCTCGATTTTCCGCTCCTGCACCTCTGCCGCGCTTTGCCGCGCAGTCCGTGCTTCTTTATTGCACAGTTTGTGCGTGCATCCCGAGACGCACATGCAGTTCCATGCTCGAACGCACGTCACTATTGACTTTGCATTGAAAGTCGACGCAACGCTAAGCGCTAACCGGAAGTCAAATACAGCACAGATGTTCAATGGCTGCACCCATGGTTCCCACCAAAAAACTTGTCAATATTCTGCAATAACGTTCCCTCCCAAACACGTTCATTATTGCATATTTACTCATCAATGACATTGCATTGCAGAAGCAAAAACATACTCACACAAGTGTCTGTTTGCCGCACAGAGGTTATTGTCAAGGTATCTGTTTCTTCATTGGAGCTGGTTTTGTTCAGTCTCTGTGTATGCCGCGCGAGCTCCTCAGAACATTCCACAGTGCACTGACAGATTAGAAATAATGTAAATGCTTTGAATGGTGATAGATCTACAGTATTTTTCTCTGATTATTCACATGCTACTACGCTCAGGGAAAGCAAAAAACGCGTTTCACACTGGCTACAGCCTATATGGCTTCACTGACTTTTAGAAAGTGAACGTAACACAGAGCCTGGATTTGGCGCTGAGGAAGACAGCCAATCACTGCAGAGAGAGGAACAGGTCAGTGCTGCTGCTGCTTTGGAAGTGAGGAGGAGGCATGGCAAGCAAAAGCAAAAACTGAAGACTTTGGTTTTAATTTTGGCAGGGGCATTTCAGTCCTCGCCAAATATTGGTGGGGACATGTCCCCAAGCAAACCCACGCCCATGGTTCTGGGCATCAGTATTTGAATGTTTTTGCTGTTTGTTGATACATGAGGGATCTGCTGCTGTCTCTGCAGGTTTGAGTTCAGCGTGTCGGTCGTAGAGCTGCACAGACGCACTCTGGATGTGGCTGTGAAGAACGGAGGAGGCCTGCTGTCCAAACACAAGGGTCTTCTGGGAAAGGTGACACAAACACACACCATAACAGAGACAGTTTAGTCAGATTAGCGGCTGAACCTGAAGGCATGGTTCCAAAGAGCATCATGAACGCTAAGAAACACACCACAGAGGTCATGGATCAAGTACTACAGCAGAGGTGGCCAACCAGTCAGAGCCCAAGAGCCAATTATTTTTACTGTGTTACTGAAAAGAGCCACATCATACAAATGGGCACACATAAACATCAACCCATCCCTTACACACACACACTCACACACACACCCCATTCCTTATACCAGTGTTTTTCAACCTTTTTTGAGCCAAGGCACCCTTTTTTCATTGAAAAAGTCTCACGGCAAACCACCAGGAGAAATTGTAAAAATATATACCCTGTAACCTATATTCACAATATAAAGTCATTCTCATCAAAGTGCTTAAATAGACACCCAGGCCTTGACATTAGGCTTTGTTTAATATGTCTCAATACAATGAGTTAACAAGAGTTTGGGAATAAAGTGGCACTAACTGTGCGGAAAATAAAGAAATCCACTCACAGCCCAAAAAGTCAAATAATGACACACAGGGCTCTAAGTATGCAAAATAATAATAATAATAATTAAAAAAAGGCCTGTTGTGTGTTCTGTTTGATTTGTTCACAACATGTTACTTTTGAGCACAAATAACATGCATTGTTCATGCATGGGGAAAAAGGTGTCCGAGCTTTAATTTCTGGAGAAGACACGGGAGAGAGCTGGTCCTGAAAACGAGTCCACGGTTCTGACCACGCGTCTATGGTCCGCGCTCAGTATCACGTTACGGATGTGCGTTCGCTGAGCTGTTGACAAAGCGGCCACAGAGCTGAGGATTTTAATCCTGTTCAGAAATGGCAGAATTCTTTTTCAAAAACGTCTCAATCACTTTCACTTCGCATGAGCCACAGCCTCTGCCCCTCTCTCCCCCCGCTACCTATTACATTTGTTGGTTGCGTCCAATTCTTACGTTTCTCGCCACAATGCTTCCCGCTACATCCGGTGGTCGCATCCAATTCCTACGTTTCAAAGTACTTAGCTATCTGCTGCCACCTACTGATATGAAAAAGTATTACGTGGTTACTCCACAGTTCAAAACAAGTCAGCACTCGCCGACGGCTGATGCGTTTATTTTTAGACAAAGTAGGCGAATTTCTCACGGCACACCAGAAATTATCATACGGCCCACTAGTGTCCCGCAGCACAGTGGTTAAAAAACACTGCCTTATACACACACGCATGCACGCACACACACCTCTGCTCAGGCAGATTTATTGTAAATGTCACACGCCAACATGATAATGACAGAAATTGACTCCTACAGTACTATAGCCAAAACTGTGATATTGTGCAGTGTGGTTGGTTGTACTAACAGGCAAGGACATAAGCCAAATGTGTCATTTTATCGGATACCTGCTCCCGATGAAGACTACGATGGCCAGCGGCAATCAACCAAAAGGACTGGGAAGCATCCAAGCACTCCCTACTTTGCAGTGAACACTTTTTACAAGATAAATCAATCACAATTTTTTATTTATTTTCTTCCCATTAATTTTTTTTGAGGACAATGACAAGTCAAATGTGTGTTCTTAGTACTGTCCTGTTTTTGCGCTGCAAGATTGAAATTTCCTCACTGTGGCACGAATAAAGGATCTCTTATCTTAGACGTCAGTTGCGTTTTTCACCATTTTCCTCTCCGTCGTTATGTATCATGTTTAGCTGTAGACAGAAAATCCACAGAAAAGCGGACTATTGCTAATGCTACCATCAAAATGTACATTTAAATCTGCTCCAGTGTAGGGGGATGCATTGTTAACGACATAACGATAAAGATCATGTGGGGTGAATTCGGGGCAAAATTCTGTGGCGCGCTACCTCCACAAACACCTTCTGGTTGCACCATCCAGCTCATGCTGGTGTCCTCTCTTCAAAGTGAGGAAAGAGTTGACCGGCTCCAGCGACCAAGGAAACGTTGTCCGTTCGGACGTCTTTGTGGGTCAAGGCAACGTGTTGCTTATGTTTTTCGCAACAGCTGATAGCTGAAGAGTGATTGACAGCGTCTCTGACCAATTAGAATTGACGTTCACGGACGTCCGATTGTGTTGGTATCTACTCGGTATCTACCTATCTCACATAGGGAATGAATGGCAGCGCCACCACCGAGGCATTTTTGATGCTTGTCATGTGAAAGCCTGAGAGCCACATGGAACCAGCCAAAGAGCCGCATGAATCAGAATCAGAATCAGAATCATTTTTATTGCCACGTAAGTAACAGGAGGTCACAGACTTGGAAATTGCTTTGGCTCAGTGCAACAGTCACAAAGAGATAATAAAAATAAGAATAAAAAACACTTCTAAAGAATAAATATAAATTTAAAATAGAGTTACAGTTACTATTTACAATATACAAGTGCACATGGTGCACACAATGTAAGGTGACAGCAGTACAGTGAAGTAAAGTGACGTATGATGGGCAGTAAAGTGACTTTATAAAGGGCGGGGGGACAGGTTAAGAAGTGTTCAAGAGTCCAACAGCAGAGGGGAAGAAACTGTTCTTGTGGCGGGAGGTTCTAGTCCTGATGGACCGCAGTCTCCTGCCTGAGGGGAGTGGTTGGAATAGTCCATGTGCAGGGTGAGAGGGGTCGGCTGTGATACGACCAGCCCGGCCTCGAGCTCGGCGACGTATAGGTCCTGCAGCGATGGAAGGCTGCGGCCGATCACTTCCTCTGCAGAGCGCACAATGCGCTGTAGTCTCTGTTTGTCCCTGACTGTGGCTCCAGCGAACCACACGGTGATGGAGGAGGTGAGGATGGACTCGATGATGGCCGTGTAGAACTGCACCAACATCTGTGCAGGCAGCTTGGCTTTCCTGAGCTGCCGCAGGAAGTACATCCTCTGCTGGGCCTTCTTGATGAGGGAGCTGATGGTCGGCTCCCACTTGAGGTCCTGGGTGATGGTGGTGCCCAGGAAACGGAAGGACTCCACAGAGGTGATGGGGGAGTCCATCACGGAGGGTGGGGGCGGGGGGACAGTGCGCTTCCTGAAGTCCACAATCATCTCCACTGTCTTCTGGGCGTTCAGCTCCAGGTTGTTACCACTGCACCAGGACACCAGCCGGTCCACCTCCCTCCTGTAGGCGGACTCATCGTTGTTGGAGATGAGTCCAATGAGGGTGGTGTCGTCCGCGAACTTGATCAGCTTCACAGAGTCGTGGCTGGAGGTGCAGTGGTTGGTGTACAGGGAGAAGAGCAGGGGAGAAAGAACACAGCCCTGTGGGGCTCCTGTATTTATAATTTGAGAGTCCGAGACATTCTTCCCCAGACGCACTCGCTGCTTCCTGTCCGTCAGGAAGTCAGTGATCCACCTGCAGGTGGAATCGGGCACGTTGAGCTGGGAGAGCTTGTCCTGGAGCAGGGATGGCAGGATTGTGTTGAAGGCAGAGCTGAAGTCCACGAACAGGACCCTGGCGTAGGTCCCCGGGGAGTCCAGGTGCTGTAGGATGTGGTGGAGGGCCAGGTTAATGACGTCGTCTACAGATCTGTTGGCTCTGTAGGCGAACTGCAGGGGGTCCAGGAGGGGGGAGGTGAGGGACTTGAGATGGGAGAGAACCAGGCGTTCAAATGACTTCATGACGACAGACGTAAGTGCTACAGGTCTGTAGTCATTGAGTCCTGTGATCCTGGGCTTCTTCGGGACGGGGACAATGATGGAGGATTTGAAGCAGGCCGGGACATGGCAGGACTGCAGAGAGGTGTTGAAAATGTCAGTGAACACAGGAGTAAGCTCACTGGCGCAGTATCTCAGAGTGGCCGGAGACACGTCGTCCGGGCCTGGAGCTTTGCGGGGGTGCAGCCAAAAGAAGAGTTGTTTAATCTCTTTAGAGGCTATTGTTAGGCTGGGGCAGGGCTGATGGGTGGGTCGTTAGAGTAGTGGGGGGTGGGGGAGGGAGAGGTGTTGGGGCAGCATCAAAGCGACTGAAAAATAAGTTCAGTTCGTCAGCTAGCTTGTGGTCGTCAGCACAGGGGGGGGCTTTGGGTTTGTAGTTGGTGATCTCCCGTAGGCCCCTCCAGACAGAAGCAGTATCGTTGTTACCAAACTGCTCCTGTAGTCGTTCTCTGTGCGGGACTTGGCTGCTTTCAGTTCTTTCCTGAACTGATATTTAGCTGCTTTGTAGCTGCTGCGGTCCCCCTCCCTGAAAGCAGACTCCTTTGCTTTCCTGAGCTGCCGGAGTTTAGCAGTGAACCAGGGTTTGTCATTGTTATAGATGACCCTGGTCCTTGTTGGAATGATGCTATCCTCGCAGAAGTGAATGTATGACGACACAGTGCCTGTGTATTCATCCAAACTATCTGTGGCAGCTCTGAAAAGGTCCCAGTCTGTAGATTCCATGCATGCGCGCAGCTCTTCCACAGCTTCATCAGACCACACTGGAGCTCCTCACTGCAGGTTTCGAGAGCTTTAGTCTCTGTCTGTAAGCAGGAACCAGATGTATCATGGAGTGATCTGAGAAGCCGAGGGCTGGCTTGGGAACAGCGCGAAAAGCTCCGCGCACGGTGGTGTAACAGTGATCCAGAGTGTTCTCTCTGGTCGGGCATTTGATAAACTGTATGTATTTGGGTAATTCCTGGCTCAAGTTTCCCTTATTAAAATCCCCCAGGATAATAATCAGAGAGTCCGGGTATAAGCGTTCCATACACAGTACTTGCTCTGCGAGTGCGCGCTGAGCCTCGCGCGCGTCCGCGCATGGCGGTATGTAAACAGAGGCAAGAATGAATGAAACTATTTCACGAGGGGAGTAAAATGGTTTACAATGGATGGAAAGATATTCCAGAGCAGGAGAACAGTGCTTGGAGATCACTGTCACATCGTTACACCAGTTCTGTATTGACGTAGTGTCAGGGATGAAGCAGACAGAGACGGATCGTGGTGCGCCAAACTCTGGAAGTTTATTTAAGTTTCTCTCAAGTTCCAGTGGTTTCAATTGTTTCTTTCTCTCAGACAGAATAAAGGCAGTACACAGTTTATATAGTCATTGTCACGTCACACATCGAAAGACATACGTGTCACAAAGAGACAGTCAAATCGTAAGTCATAACATGGAGTCCTTGTAGAGTCCTTGTACAGTCCTGCACGTAGGCCATATTGTGTGTTGTTCGTCTTCCTGTTTTAACTCTTCACAGATATCGAGCCCAGAACTAGGAGGTATGGAACTCCTCCAGTCCCGTCACCCAGAAATATTGAAAGTGTGAACTAGTTGGTTAATATAGGTCAAAAGAGGGACTTAACGAATATTCCACAAAAGATGCACATCAGACAAAGAATATGCACTCAGGAATCAAAGAGATGACCAGCTTACAAAACCAGACAATTATTTGACTTCCCAGAATAAACCAAATGCTCTCTCCCACGCTCGACCGAGGGCAAAGTCCAACACAATCAGGCGCCCAGTGGTGGGCATTGTTTGCTCAGTGGTGGAGATGGAAGAACCGGGTCCAGAACCAGACCAGGCCAGACCAGTCCCAGATCCTGTGACGTCACGGACCTTTGATAGAAACTGCTGGGAGGAGATTGGCAGTCAGTCAGCCGAGGCCATGGAGAGGACAATATTATTTAGGAGCACTTTTTTTTGTTTGAATATTCCTGTAATCGTTTGTAAAAGATAATTAAATGCAGATGTTAAACGTGAAGATCTCTTGTCTCGCTCTTGCAGCGACTTTGGATACGGTCATCAATGGGTATTTATTGACTTCAGTACGATGGTTAAGGTTAGGGTTAAGGTGGTCTGAGTTAGATGGTAAGGTAGTTGTTAAGTGGTCTGAGTACGTTGGTTAAGGTTAGGTTTTAAGGCGGTCTGAGTTAGATGGTTTAGGTTCAGGTTTAAGGTGGGTCTGAGGAGATGGTTAAAGGTTAGGGTAAAGGTGGTTCAGAGTAAGATGGTTAGGGTTAGGGTTTAAGTGGGTCTGAGGAAGATGGTTAAGGTTAGGGTAAAGTGGTCTGAGTAAGATGGTTAAGGTTTGGGTTACGGTTTAGGTTAAGGCGGGTCTGAGTAAGTTGTTTAAGGTTAGGGTTTAAAGGCGGTCTGAGTAAGATGGTGATGGTTAGGTTAAGGCGGTCTGGAGTAAGTTGGTTAGGGTTAAGGTAAGGCGGTCTGAGTAAGATGGTTAAGGTTGAGTTAAGTAAGGCGTCTGAGTAAGATGGTTTGAGTTAGGTTTAAGGCGGTCTGAGTAAGATGGTTATGGTTAGGGTTAAGGCGGTCTGAGTAAGATGGTTGGTTAAGGTTAAGGCGGTCTGAGTAAGATGGTTAAGGTTTGAGTTAGAAGGTTAAGGCGGTCTGAGTAAGAAGTTGAGGATAGGGTTAAGGCGGTCTGAGTAAGATGGTTATGGTTAGGTTGAAGCGGGTCGAGTAAGAGGTTGTAGGGATAAGGTTTAAGGCGGCTGAGTAATGATGGTTAAGGTTTGAGTTAAGGTTAAGGGGGCTGAAGTAAGTTGGTTTAAGGTAGTCTGATTATGAAGGTTAGGGTTCAGTGTATTACTGTTGATTGACTGACTTGTGTTGGGATATCCAATGGTTTTGTTAAGTCTCTGAGATGACTTCTGTTGTGTACCTAGGGCTATAACAAGAATAAATGGTATTGTATTGTAAGTAAGATGGTTAAGGTTAGGTTTAAGCGGGTCTGATAAGATAGTTAGGTTAGGTTTTGAAGGCGTCTGAGTTAGATGGTTAGGGTTAGGGTTAAGGGTAGGTCCTGAAGTAAGATGTTAAGGTTAGGTTAAGGTGGATCTGAGTAAGAGGGTTAAGTTAGGGTTATGTGGTCCGTAGTAAGATGGTTAAGGTTAGGTTAAGTGGTCTGAGTGAGATGGTTTAAGGGTAGGGTTCAAGCTGCACTAACTGACTTTTATTTTTGTATCATGACGGAAAAGCTATCCATGTCCATGCAGTGCATTGGGATATTCGCACCTATGAAGAAAAAGTACGCAGATTTGGGCTGGCGTGACATTATATTTTTGTCGAGTTTTGATGAAACGAAAGGAAAAATGTGTTTCGGTCGCTAATTGTGACCACTCAGCGACCACTGGCCCCACACTTTCCGTGAGAAATCTACAGGTCCGTTAGCACGGAAGGCTGAGTTAGCACACGATAAACAAACAAGGGGCGGAGCTAACCTATGCCTTCCCTCGTCTTCGCACCGGTTACTGCATACACAGCGAGACATGCCATCCAATAGAAAGTCTCGTTCCCCGCGCTTCCCGGTTTCTATCGTTTCTATGGTCACGCCATCACGGGCAAATCAGTCCATAGTAATTTATCCATATTGGGAGACGCTAGCTCCGACCCAACAGTGGGTGTGTTGTGGGGGCGTTAGCTTCGTGGTGCGGGAGGAGCTGAAAGAGAGAGCCAGCGAGTCCTGCGCTTCAAAATCCCAAAGTCAGTTAGTGCAGCTTTAACCCTAACCTTAACCATCTCACGTCAGACCACCATAACCCTAACCTTAACCATCTTACTCAGTAACACACCTTAACCCAAACCTTATCCATCTTACCAAACCAACCTTAACCCTAGACCTTGAACTCTTATCTCAGACACCCCCCCTTAACCCTAACCCTAACTCATCTACCTCTGACTCGGCCTTAAAACCTAACCCTCACTATCTTTACTCAACCCGCCTTTAAACCTAACCTTAACCATCTTACTACAATACAATAACAATTTATTCTTGTATAGCCCTAGTCACTACAGAAGTCATCTCAGAGAACATACAAAACCATTGAAATCACCATACCAAGTCAGTCATCAACAGCTTAAAAAAAAACACATGAACCCTAACCTTCTTACTCAGACTACCTAACCATCTTACTCCAGAGAACCACCTATCCATTAACTCCAACTTAACCATCTTACTCAGAACCGCCTTAACCTTATCCCTAACCATTTACTCAGACCGCCTAAAGCCTAACCATCAACCATCTTACGCAGACCGCCTTAACCCTAACCTCACCCGTCTTCTCAGAACGACTTAACCTTATCAAACTCAAACCTTATCCATCTTACTCATCCGCCTGAACCTTGAACCCTAACCAACCACTTACTCAGACGCCTTAACCCCTAACCTTAACCATTCTACTCAGATACCAGCCCTAAACCTAACCTCAACCATCTTACTCCCAGGACCGCCTTAACCTTAACTCAAACCTTAACCAGCATACTCAACGCATTAACCTTTTAACCCTAACCACTTACTCAGACCGCCTTATACCTAACCATAACCATCTTACGCAGACCAGGCCTTAACCCTAACCTAACCATCTACTCAACCGCCTTAACCTTAACCTTAACCCTAACCTTAACCAATCTACTCTACCCACACCTTTAACCCTAACCTAACATCTTCCTCAACTCCCACCTTAACCCTAACCCTAACCATCGTACTCCGAACCACCTTTACCCTAACCTATCCATCTTCCTCAGACCCACCTTAAAACCTAACCTGTAAACATCTAACTCCAGACCGCATTAAACCTAACCTTAACCATCGTACTCAGACCACCTAACCCTATACCTTAACCATCTAAAAACCAGACCACCTTAACCTAACCTTAACCATCGTACTGAAGTCAATAATTCCCTTTGACTGACGTATCATACTCGATGCAGACGAGACAAGAGATCTTCACGTTTAACATACTGCCTTTAATTATCTTTACAATCAGATACAGAATATTCAACAAAAAAAGTGCTCCTAAACTAATATGTCCCCTCTCCTGGCCCTCGGACTGACTGACTGCCAATCTCCTCCCAGCAATTTCCTATCAAAGGGTCCGATGACAGTGCACAGATCTGGGACTGGTCTTGCCCCTGGTCCTGAGTCTGGCCAGGTCTTTCCATCTCCACCTGAGCAAACATTGCCCCCGCACCACTGGCGCCTGATTGGGGGGGTGTTGGACTTTTTGGCCTACCTCGTCGAGATGGGAGAGACATATTGTTTATTCTTGGAGTCAATAATTGTCTGGTTTTGAAGCAGCGTGGTCGATCTCTTATGATTCCTGAGTGCCATAAGTCATTTGTCCTGATGTGCAAAGCATTTTGTGATAATTCGTCAGTCCCCCTCTTTTGACCTAGATTAACCAATAGGTCACATTCTTGCAATATTCTCTGGTACGGGACTGGGGAGATTCATCATCCTAGTTCTGGCTCTATATCTGTGAAGAGTTAATACAGGTAGAGGAAAAAAAAAAAAAAAAGAAAAAACGAACAACACACAACTCATTGAAACATTCCATCCACTGCGTAAACTCTTTGATGACCACTGCTGTCAGTCTGATCCTTCTTCAACTCGTCTGTCATGTATGCGACTAAAACTATTCCACTATGAGTTTTTAAACTATTCTAATGCTATTTACCAATATGGTTTGCATCTTTGCTTTTATTGAGCACTTATTCTTAAACATAATGTTGTTTATCTAATAAATCTAATCTATACTGAGTTTGCTGGCAATAATCAGTGGCTCTGGTGCCATTTTGGGGGCTTTGCTTCATTTTCCCAAACACACTTAATCACATTTTGTTGAACCAGGAAGTGCTGTCACTTCCTTCCTCAGACCCGTTTGGGATAAAAAGTACATCGTTAATCAATAAATTGTTATTATCCGTTACGAGCTAATCTATTTTAGCAGGTTTCTCTGGGTTAGTCCCTATAACACGGTATTTGATTTCTCTAATCTGATTGCTTGACTCTTAAAATTCCTCAAAACTACCTATAGATCTACTTTTGTGCGATACCAAATCATTAAAAATGCGTTCAAATGTTTTTTGAATCTGTGTTGGTTCTAATCGATTCTCTTTATCTAATCTCAGAAGCTTTTGCATTGTCCAACATTCACCTAATGGTTTGAAACAAGTGAATTTGACAGTATCTAATAAAACTGTGCATAAACTGTAATGAACTTTATCTACCTTTGAAGTAAATACTTTTGACATAATATGAAGGAAATGGTCTTTTTACCTTTGATATTAGCCCTGGCTACAAATAATCTCTATTTTGAAAGTATCTATCTATTTTACACACTATTGTGACTCCAAATCTTGTTGTAGTTTGAGCCAAAGCATATTCCCAACTTTTGATTTCTGATTGAAACAATAGCATTGGCAAAAGAACGATGTTTTATTGGCCGTTCTTGTTCTGCAAATCACTATTCTAGGTATTAGTAGTTCAGCACAATTCCAAAAACAACACAGTCTACTCCAATATTTAAGACAACATCTAAATCAAGTGGCCTGAAAGGATTTAAACTATTTAAAAACGTTCTCTACGATTATAGCTATGAAATTAATTTTTTAATAAACAAAAGCAATCATGGCTTCTGTCCACTGCTTATAACTGTTTAAAGAGTTTGTCCAAAACTTATTAGGTGTAAATACATCTGCTGTTTGTAATAAACAATAACATTTACCTGTTTCTCTCCAATGGAGCATCTCAGAGGCTGCGTCAAAAGCTATGTTATATTGACGATTTTTAGATTTAAAATGTGTTAAAGCCTGTCGTTTCTATGTCCTGCATTTTAATACACTCTCTATAAACACATCTGCACTAGTTCCTACAGAGGTGAAAACAGAAGCATCTAAAATCTGACTCTATTGGATTCCTTTTTACTTTAGGTATGTAGAACAAAAATTTGACATTAGTGATTACTTATTTTTCACAATAGAACTATTTGATTAGTTCCACTAGTCTAGACTATTATTCACTATTGTTTTATTCTGACACTTCAACCATAGCTCCTCGAATCCAGTGATGACATTATAGCTCCAGACTATTTCATTCTAGTCTATTCTTATTAGTGAATTATTAAATGATCCCCCTTATTTTGATCTTAAAGAGTAGATCTGTTTGATGTTATAAGTCGTCTATTATTTCTCCTGTTGAATTTGCACACACCCTTTTGATTTTGCACAACCTAAATTTAGATATGACCCCCTTGGGTAAATATATAATTTTATTTCATTTTGGCAACTTCGAAAATTACTTAATAATTTTCCCATTTGCGTTTTTTAAGGCTGCCCTATTCTATATTTATTTGTTCTTGTAAATATAATGTTTTTACACTTTCTTTTTCTAAATAGATTTAGAAGTTAAGGACCGATGACCACCCTATGACAATACAATACTCCCCTCTGTTGGTCGTGGTCCCTAGTATAACATTTTTGGGGCATCTGTATGTGTGGGTAATTACTGTTCCAAATCCTGGTGCTTCCTCCCGGATCGTCCTCAATTCATATTGTGGCTTTGTGCAAAAGTAAGAGGCTTCAATTTCCTTAATTCATAACTACTGTCACCCCTGAAGCAGTCAGTTTAATCTTTCATCTGAAAAACAAACATTAGAACACAAGAAAACGCCCACTTTCCTCTCGTGCGCTTGGTGCGGCCTGTCAATTCAATCGAATGTGGGCAAAAACATATCTGCAATTGAAAGACGGTGTGTACAATCAGGCAGAGGCTGGTTAGCCAAATACAGACTTAACAATATGTAGGGTTTCTAATTTACCTCCCTAAAATGTGAGTACATAACCAAAGTTTGTCCTCCTCCCAAGACCGCTCACCTGCGGTTGGGGACCGAATTCACTGTCCGGACAAACAGCAGAGGGAGGGGCTCTCCCAGTACCTTCAACGAGTATTTCATCTCAGAGTACTTTCCGCAGAGTACTTTTCTCAGAGAACTCATCCCCAGTAGTACTCTCACTTTAACATCACAGTTCAATAAAGCTTGTCATCTAGAATCTCTAGTACTTACAAACAACCGTATGCTTGTTGACAATAAATAATTATTCCATGATCACTTTAAAACATACCAGAAAACTTTTGTTATTCCCTATTCCGTTCAGCATACTCCTCAGTTCACATCCACAACACACCACAACACACTCACAACACCCCGACGTTAGCAGTGGTCCATTTTTGTTAACTCATTCACTGCCCATGACGACAAAAGTCGTTTCAATTGTATAGTGACGCTCACTGCCCTCAGACGACTTAACGACTTTTTCGTGTTAATTACACGGTGCGAGGCTGCAGTAAGTGTCTGTCGCACACCTATGTTAATGAACCCGACAACACTGGAGATATTTAGTGCAAAGGTACCTGTAATGATAAATCACCACCATAGGATGCCAGTATTGCACCAAAGAAGGTCTAAGTCAGTGGAAGAAGGAGGGAGGAGTGTGGGGTCATTGGAGAGCGTTGCTGCTTAGCAGAGCGATGATAGCGTACTGTAGCATTGAGACGGATCAGTATCTAGTTTAGCGATAGTATAAGCCAAGAGTGATGGCAAAAAAGAAGGTAGTTATAAGCATATACACTGACTGCTTCAGGAGATTGACTCGCGGATCAGTGAGTGAGGTTCGAAGGGAGAGAGGGGAGTACCCCGTGGAGGGTCCGTATCTGCAGCTCATATTTGCGCGGAGCAAAGCCCCGACAGAGACACTCCTTCCGGCCTCTCGCCAGCGTATCACTGCTGTTGTTTTACTGATGCCTCGGATGTCGTTCTGAAAACCTGAATCATGATTTATCGACACGACTCACAAACTCTCACACGGCACTCACTCACTCACTCACAGAGGCACAGCAGACACTCACACTTCTCGCACACTGACACTCACACACACAGACACTCACCGCACAGAGCACTCCACTATCGCAAACACTGAAACTCTCTCACACAGACACATCGCGCGCACACTTGAATTCACACTCAGCCGAAATAACACACTCAAAATTCACTGGCTTCATTCTACTTTTATACATCTATAGTTTTTATTGATCTTTGTGTTGTTTTTGTGTTTGACTTTTGGTTGATGGTTTAGAAGAATGTTAAATTTTCTATCTGTGAATATATTGCCAACAATTTGCCGAGTCAGAAAAGTATTATTTCAGAGTCAAGTTTTTATATAATTTTGTAATGGAACAAGTGTGAAGATGTTTTGAGTTGTCCACTAAAGCAGTCAAAACAGCATCTTAAGTCTCTTTTCTGCTTGATATGTTCCTGTTTACATACAGCACGTTTCCCCGCTGTTTTCTTGCTCTACCCAGGTGTTATGGGTGAAAGTAATGCTTTGTTCTTGGCGAATACCTCAAGTACGGTAAGGAAGGTAGAAACAAAATCTGTTTTTTACAGAGTAAAGCAGGAAGGTGAAGTCTTTAATTTGGTGCCCTTGGTGTTTACATCGTCTAAAAAATTAATAATCCTGTGGCAGTCTTCAAATTTGGGGGTCAAATCACCTGAAATTGCTGGCAGAATGCACTTCTCAATCTGAAAATGCCTGGCAGTCAGTGAGCTTAAGGTCAAACGTAGTGTATTTGACAATGACGCACAAACATATAAATACCAGTACATATACAAACACAAACATTAACATACACAAGAGGCCCTAAATTTTAACTTTGTTTATATTTTTTCCATGTCCAATTACTATTGTCTCATGAGCTATTTTATAGTTGCAACTTTTCAGAGCCTGCAAACATCTAACTTTTGAGAGATTTTTCCTATAAGATCCCATTTCAAAGCTTTAGGTTTAAACCACGTGTCATTACTCGGGCTGTGTGCCACAAAACGTGTCCCTATATTTTTAATACCTCGTTTGTGTACTTAACAAAAACTCATGCACGTGCAATAAATGTTTTTTCCCTTTTTTTTTTTATAAGCCAGTTCGGATTTCCTTAAAAAATGTAAATTAGTTTCAAACTTTAATACTCACCCTTGTTTTAACGTTCATAGGGGAGAAAAGACCATTGTCCTATGTGTGTTGTTGTACTTGCACCAATCATGTCGCAGATAAACTCCCACAGTTATATCCAAAGACATAATTGTCCTAATTGGTTCTAATTTAGGCTATTTGGAAGAGAAACATGTCATAAAACGATTTAAAAAAAGTCCCTACATCTTTGTTTTCAACCATGTACAGTGTTGCGGTCTATGTGTTATCAGAAATGATCCAATTCACCTTTAGCCAAAAATTCAGAAAATGCTTTAATCAGTTTTCAAACTTTAATTGTCTGAACAAAACCATTTTTGTACTAAATGCAGCGTCCATTAATTGCTGCAGTTTCTCTTTCTAGCACCAGTTTCAACTGTGCATGTGACTGTTTGTAAATAAATTAACGAACCACGGTTCAAAAGGTTGAAAACACTGCTTTAATATCCTATTAACCAAGATCATGCAGTTTTAAAATCATAATTCAAACTTCTCCGCGTCTATTACTTTAATATACTGTTTCAATAATAGAAGCTCCTCTACCTTAAATAAACTGCTGTTCTAAATCTCCTTGTGTCTCATGCTAAAGCAAGATCCTAATATATTCTAACGATTGTTCCTGTAATTCTTCATGCACTAAATTTGGTGTTGATAACATACCTAGCTAAATGTGTAAATATGACTTAAATATGTCTCTCGTCGTTTGGTGCCCTGTCTGTATATTTACCTTGTGCTTCATTAGGCCACCACGTCCAAATGTCCGTTAATGTCTTTCTTTACTCATGGCGTCTCAATGTCTTTTGTCTCAAAGTGTCTCAATGTCTTTGTCTCCATGTCTTTTTCCTTCTTCTTAAACAATCACTTTCTTCTTCCTTCTTGCAATAATCACCTTCTTTCTTCTTTCAATCACTTTCTCATGTCTTTCTTTTCTCAGTGTGTGTCCCCTTCTTCTTCGTGTAGGTTTACACAACGTTTTTCTCCGTGCACATAATCTCCACTCGTTTTGTGCAAAATGTCTGGATCCTTCTCCTGAATGGAGGCCGGAGAGGTCTTCTCGAGAGTTCCTGTTTAGCTGCTGCAGCCGATGCTGCAGTCTTTGCTGCCCCCCTGTGGTGAAACGGGGGAGACCAGATGGTCCGTGTGATGCGCCCGATTGAGGTCTTGTGGCAGAAACGATTTTGGCCATTGAGACTGACAGAAGTTTTCTCGGAAAAAACAGACATACAAGAAGCTCAAACAAGTGTGTTGAATTACCATAAGATAACAAACCAATGATTAATTACAATTCAAAAGAAACCTATGATATAATTAATATTAAACATTTTAAAAACATTAAATTCTGAAAAAAAACCCCCAATTTTTTTTCCCTGCATTCAACTGCTATCCTAAGCCCTACTTTTTCCACAAGTATAATGCTCTCTAAGATCATTCTATCTTTTATATCACCAGATATGTAAGGGAAAAAAAAACGTGTCCAGCATAAAAAATAAAAATAAATAATGTCCTCTTTTAACTATACTCAAAGTTCTGCTGATCCTATGACTCCATGGGCTGTAACTTTATCGTGTGTTAATATAGATAATTTGCTACAAAAAATTCTTTCTTCAGGGGACGAGAGAGAAAGAAAGACAGAGAGAGAGAGAGAGAAGAGAGAGAGAGAGAGAGAGGAGGAAGGGGAGAGAGAGAGACGAACGAGGGAGGGAGGGGCCGGTGGCTTGTATGCCTCAAGCATTTTTCAGAGAGGGAGCCAGGAGGGAAAGGAGGGCTTGTGTGGGTTTCCAAACAAGAGTACATGTAACGACTGAAATACACCTATTCATGAACATCCCCTTTAAAATTTGCTAACATTTCCCTCGTTGTTTTATCGTGACAATGTTTTAATCAGTGGTGAGAGTTCTCTCACTCAACGACACTTTAAACATTTATTAAATACGTCCAGTAATGGAAAACATTACAATTTGCTAACCTGATTAATGTTGCGATAGTTACAGAAACAGGAAAAAAAAAGATTCTGCTGGAACCCTCGATACATTAATCAGTACGCAAATGTAATGTTTTTCCCATTACTGACGTATTTAAATAATTAAATCGTTTGACGGAGAGAACTCTCACCCACTGATAAAACATTGTCACGCCAATAAAAAACGAGGAAAATGTAGCAATGTTAAAGGGGATGTTCATGAATTGGGTGTATTTTCATCGTACATGTACACCCTCTGTTTGAGAAACCACACAGCCCCTCCTTCTCCCTCCTGGCTCCCTCTCTGAAAAATGCTTGAGGCATACAAGCCCACTCGCCCCTCCCCTCCTCGTTCTGTCCTCTCTCTCCCCCTTCCCCTCTCTCTCTCACTCTCTACTCTCTCTCTCCCATCTCATCTGTCTTTCTCATCTCTCTCGTGAAGAAAGAATTTTTGTATGTAAATTACATATAAACACACGATAAAGTTACTGACATGGAGTCATAGGATCACAGAACTTTGAGTTAGAATTACAAAGAGGCATTATTTATTTTTTATTTTTTATCGGACAAGTTTTTTTCCCTACATTTTGGTGATATAAAATTAAAATGATCTTATAGAGCATTATACTTTTTGGAAAAAGTAGAGGGCTTAGGATAGCAGTTGAATGATAATTGGTTTTCAAATTTTTATGTTAAAATGTTTATATAATTATTTCATAGGTTTATTTTGAATTGTAATTTGAATCATTGGTTTCGTATGGTAATTTACACACTTGTTTGTGCTTCTTGTTGTCTGTTTTTTCCGAGAAAACTTCTGTCTGTCTCATTTGGCCAAAATCGTCTGCCACAAGACCTCAATCGGCGCCATCAGCACGGACAATCTGCGTCTCCCCCCCGTTTCACCCACAGGGGGGCAGCAAAGACTGCAGCATCGGCGGCAGCTGCTAACAGAACTCTCGAAAAGACCTCTCCGGCCTCCATTTCATGGAGAAGAACCAGACTTTTGCACAAAACCGGTGATTTTATGTGCACGAGAGAACTTGTGTAAACCTAACAAGAAGAAGAAGGACACACACTGAGACTAAGAAAGACATGTAAAGGATTGAAAGAAAAAAGAAGTGATATTGAAAGAAGAATAAAGAAAGTGATTGTTTAAAGAAAGAAGGAAAAAGTCATGAGACATAGACATTGACACTTTGAGACAAAAGACATTGAAAGACGCATGAGTAAAAGAAAGACATTAACGGACATTTGAGAGTGGCTGGCCTAAAATGATCCACACAGAAGAAATATACAGACATGCAACAAACGCACAGAGACATATTAAAGTCATATTACTCATTTAGCTAGGTCATTTCGTTCATAACACCACCGATTTATCTGCATGAAAGAATACAGGACAATCCGTTAGAATTAATTAGAAACTCTTGCTTTACATGAGACACAAGGAGATTATAACAGCGTCTATTTAAGGTAGAGGAGCTCTATATTGAAACTAGTATTATTTAAAGTTATAGACGCGGAGAAGATTAGAATTATTGATTTTTACTGCATGATCTTGGTAATACGGATATTAAATGCAGTGTTTCAACCTTGTGAACCGGGTTCTTAATTATTTAAAAACAGTCACATGCACATTGAAACTGTGCTAGAAAGAGAACTGCAGCTTTTAATGGACCGCTGCATTTAGTACAAAATGGTTTGTTCAGACAATTAAAGTTTGAAAAAAGGGGTGATTTAAAGCTTTTCTGGATTTTGCTAAAGGTGATATTGGATCATTTCTGCTAACACATAGACGCAACACTGTTCATTGGTGAAAACAAAGATGTAGGGACTTTGTAGAAATTCTTTTAATGACATGTTTTCTCTTCCAAATACTACAATTAAAACTATTAGGACAATTATGTTCTTTGATATAACTGTGCAGTTATCTGTGACATGATTGGTGCAAGTACAAGCAACACACATAGGACAATGTCTTTCTCCCATGAACGTAAAACAAGGGTGAAGGTTTAAAGTTTGAAACAAATTTACATTTTTTAAGGATTCCGAACTGGCTTTAAAAAAAGAAGGGAAAAACATTTTTTTCCCGAGCATGAGTTTTTTTGTTAAGTAGCAAGAGCACTTTAAAAATATAGGTGACACGTTTTGTGACAAGCCCGAGTAAAGACCACGTGGTTTAAACACTAAAGTTTGAAATGGATCCTTTTAGGAAAAATCTCTCCAAAGCTTTGGAACTTGTCTGCAGGCTCTGAAAGTTGCAACTAAAAATAGCTCATGAACAATTGTAATTGACATGGAAAAATATAACAAAGGTAAACATTACAGGCCTCTTGTGTATGTTATATGTTTGTGTATGTTATATGTTTGTGTATGTTATATGTTTGTGCGTCATGTCATATCGCACTTTTGACCTTAACTCACTGACTGCCAGGAAATTTTCAGATTTGAGAGTGCATTCTGCCAGCAATTTTTGTTTCAGGTGATTTGACCCAACTTTGAAGTGGCCACAGAATATTCATTTTTTAGACGATGTACACACCAAAGGGCGACCAAATTAAAAGATTCCACCTCTCCTGCTTTACCTCTGCAAAAAACAGTTTTGTTTTTCTACTCTTACCGGTCTTGAGGTTATTCCGCCATAGAAAAGGGCTAAGCATACTTCACCATAACACCGGGTCCTGACAAGAAAAACAGAGAAACGAGTCTGTATTAAACAGAACATATCAAGCAGAAAAGAGGACTTTAGATGCATTTTGCTGCTTTAGTGATAAAAAAACCCTCAAACATCTTCACACTGTTCCATATCAAAATTTATAAAAACAATGACTCTGAAATTAATACTTTTGATGCAAATTGTTGGGCAATTTTATTCACAGATAGAAAATTTAACTTTCTTCTATACAACAACCAAAACGTCCAAACAACAACAACACAAAGATCAATAAAACTATAGATGTATAAAATAGAAGAAGCATGTGAAATTGGAGTGTTGTGTTAAGGTCAGTGTCGAGCGATGCTGTGTGAGTGAGTGTCAGTGTGCGAGTGATGGTCTTGTGCGAGTGAGTGTCTGTGTGTGTGAGTGTCAGTGTGCGAGTGAGTGTCTGTGTGCGTGAGTGAGTGAGTGAAGTGCGTGTGAGTGTATGTGAGTGTGTCCGATAAATCATGATCAGGTTTGCTGAACGAATCCGAGGCATCAGTAACAACAGCACTGATACGCTGCGAGAGGCGGAAGGTGTTCCTCTGCTCGGGGCTCGTGCTCCGCGCAAATATGCTGCAGATACGGACCCGTTTTTGTTTTTACTTACTCCACCGTGGTCCCCCTCTCTCCCCTCCGACCCACTCACTGATCCCGCGATCAATCTCTGAAGCAGTGTATACTGCTTATAACTATTCTTTATTGCCATCACGCCTGCTCTACTATCGCAAACTAGATCTGATCCGTCTCAATGCCTACAGTACGCTAAGCATCGCTCTGCTACTGCACCACGCTCTACAAAGACCCCACACTCCTCCTCCTTCTCTCCACTGACTTATGACCTCTCTCGTGGTGCAATACTGCATCCTTCTGGTGGTGATTTAGCATTACAGGTACATTTGCACTATATTTCGTGGTTGTGGGTCTTAACAAGGTGCGCCAGACATTACTGCAGCCTCCCGTGTAATAACAAGAAAAAGTCGTCTAATGTCGTCTTGGGCAGTGAGCGTCACTATACAATAGAACGACTTTTGTCGTCTGGCAGTGAATGAGTTAACAAACTGACCAATACTACGTGGGGTGTTGTGATTGTGTTGTGAGTTGTGTTGTGGAGAGAAACTGAGGAATGCTGAACGAATCATTGTATAACAAAAGTTTTCGGTAAGGTTTTTAAGGTGATCATGGAATAATATTTTTTTCACAGCATACGTGTAAGTACGAGAGATTCAAAGATGAACAGCTTTATGAACAGGTTGTAAAAGTGAGAGTACTCTGGATGAGTAATCTGAGAAAAGTACTCGCGAAAGTACTCTGATATGAAATACCGTCGCTGAAGTAATGGGAGCCCCTCACCTCTGCTGTTTGTCCGACAGGATTCGGTCCAACCGCAGTGAGCGGTCATTGGGAGGAGGACAACTTTGGTTTGTAAACTCACTTTTAGGGGAGTGAAAATTAAAACTTACATATGTAAGTCTGTATTTTGGCTACAGCCTCCTGCCCTATGTCACTCACCGTCTGTCAATGCAGTTATTGTTTTGCCCATTGGATTGATTGACAGGCCGCACCATGCGACGAGAGAAGTGGGCGTTCCTTGTGTTCTAATGTTTGTTTTCAGATAAAGAGATAAACTGCACCTCTTCATGGATACATTAGATGAATTACGAAATGAGCAGCTACTTTGGCACCAAAGCCCACAATAGGAATGAGGACGGATCCGGAGGAGCAACAGGATTGGACAGTAATCTTACACACACAACAGATGCATGTTATTATACTTTGGACCACGACCAACAGAGGGGAGTATTGTATTGTCATAGGTGTCATGGTCCTTACCTTCTAAATCAATAGAAAGAAAGTGTAAAACATATATTTACAAGAACAAATAAAGAATAGAAAGGGCAGCCTAAAAAGCAAAATGGAAAATATTAGTAATTTTCGGAAGTTGCCAAAAGAAATAAAATTCTATAGTTGTCCCATAGGGGGGTCATTCTAAATTTAGTGTTGTGCAAATTCATAAGGGTTTTGCCAAATTCAAAGGAGAAATAATAGCCTTAATAAACATCCAAACAGGATCTACTCTTTAAGATAATACTCATAAGAATAATAAGATAATAATTAGAATGATGAAATATCTGGAGCTATAATGTCATTGGATCAGGAGCTATAGGTTGCAGTGTCAAATAAGACAATAGTAATAAATGTTAGACTAGTGGAATAATCAAAATAGTTCTATGTGAAAATAAGTATCAATAATGTCAAAATTATTCTAATAACCTAAAGTAAAAAGGAATCATATAGAGTCAAAATTTTTTTTTTTTTTTTTTAGATGCTTCTTTTTTCCCACATCTGTAGGTACTAGTGGCATATGTGTTTATAGAGTAGTATTAAAAGCAGACCATAGAACGACAGCTTTAACTCAATTTTAAATACTAAAAATAGCTCAAATATAACATTGCATTTGACGCAGCCTCTGGACTGCTCCAATTTGGAGAACAGGTCAAATTTTATTGTTTATTACAAACAGCTGATGTATTTACACAATTTAAGTTTTGGGACTAACTCCTTTAAACAGTTATAAGCAGTGGACAGAAGCCATGAATGTGCTTTTGTTTATTAAATAATTATTTTCATAGCCTTATAATCGTAGAGAACGTTTTAAAATAGTTAAAATCCCTTTAGGCAACTTGAATTTAGATGTATGTCGTTAATATTGGAGAACGACTGTGTTGTTTTTGGATGTGTCCTGAAATACAATACATAGAATAGTGATTTCAGAACAAGAACCGCCAATAAAAAATCGTCTATTGCAATGCTATTGTACAATCAGACTCAACAGTTGGGAATATGCTTTGGCTCAACTACAACCAAGATTTTGGAGTCACAATAAGTGGTAAAAATAAGATAGATGCTTTCAAAAATAGAGATTATTTTTAGACAGGCTATTATCAAACGTAAAAGACCATTCCTTCATATTATTCCAAAAGTATTTACTTCAAAGGTAGAGAAAGTTCATTACAGTTTATGCACAGTTTTTTATTAGATACTGTCAAATTCACTTGTTTCAAACAATAGGTGAAATGTTGACAATCGCAAAAAGCTAATGAGATAGATTATGAATCGATTAGAACCAACACAGATTCAAAAGAGTTAAAAAAAACATTTGAAAGCATTTATTGATTTGGTTATAGCACAAAAGTAGAGCGTTAGTAGTTTTGAGAATTTTAAGAGTCAGCAACAGATTATGAAACAAAATACCGTTGTATAGGGACTAACCCAAGAAAACCTGCTAAATAGATTAGCTCCTGTACGGATAATACCAATGTGATTAACGATGTACATTTATCCCAAACGGTCTGAGAGAAGGAAAGTGACAGCACTTCCTGGTTCAACAAAAGGTTGTTTGGAAAAATGAGCAAAGCCCCCACAAAATGGGAAACAGAGCCACTGATATTGAACAGCAGAACCACAGTTATAGATAGATTTATTAGATAAAAACATGATGTTTTAAGAATATGGCCTCAATAAAAGCAAAGATCAACATATTGGTAAATAGATAGATTGTTTTAAACTGATGTGAATATTTTAGTGCATACATTACAGACGAGGTTAAAGAAGGATCAGAATGACAGCAGTGGTCATCAAAGAGTTTAGTGAAGGAATGTTTCAATGTGGTTGTGTTTTGTTCGTCTTCCTGTATTAACTCATCACAGATATCGAGCCCAGAACTAGATGATGGAATCTCCCCTGTCCCGTCACCAGGGAATATGAAAGATTGTGACCTATTGGTTAATAATAGGTCAAAAGAGGGACTGACGAATATTCACAAAATGCTGCACATCAGACAAAGGAAATATGCACGCAGGAATCATAAGAGATGGACAGCTTTACAAAACCAGACAATTATTGACTCCAAGAATTACAAATGCTCTCGCCCACTTTTGGCGCGACGAGGGCAAAAGTCCAACACAATCAGGCGCCCAGTGGTGGGGCATTGTTTGCTCAGGTGGAGATGGAAGACCGGTCCAGACCAGGACCAGGGGCCCAGACCATTCCCAGAACTGGTGACGTCACGGACCTTTGATAGAAACTGCTGGGAGGGATTGGCATTCAGTCAGCCGAGGGCCAGGAGAGGGACATATAGTGTTAGAGCACTTTTTTTGTTGAATATTGCTGTATCTGATTGAATGATAATTAAATGCAGATGTTAAACCTGGAAGATTCTTTCTCGCTCTTGCTTCGACTTTGGATACGTCAGTCAAAGGGAATTATTTGACTTCAGTACATGGGTTAAGGTTAGGGTTAAGGTGGTCCTGAGTTAGATGGTTAAGGTTAGGGTTAAGGTGGTCTGAGTACGAATGGTAGGTAGGTTAAGGCGGTCCTGAGTTAGATGGTTAAGGTTAGGTTTAAGGTGGGTCTGATGAAGATGGTTAAGTTAGGTAAAGGTGTCTGTGTAAGATGGTTAGGGTTAGGGTTAAGTGGTCTGAGATGATGGTTAAGTAGTAAAGGTGGTCTGAGTAAGATGGTTAAGTTAGGGTAAGGTTAAGGTTAAGGCTGTCTGAGTAAGATGGTTAAGGTTTATGGTTAAGCGGTCCTGAGTAAGATGGTTATGGTTAGGTTTAAGGCGGTCTGAGGTAAGATGGTTAGGGTTAAGGGTTAAGGCGGTCTGAGTAAAGATGTTATGTTTGAGTTAAGGTTAAGGGCGGTCTGAGTAAGATGGTTTGAGTTTAGTTGAAGGCGGTCTGAGGTAAGATGGTTAAGGTTTTTTGGTTAGGCGGTCTGAGTAGATGGTAGTTAAGGTTAAGGCGGTCTTGAGTAAGATGGTTAAGGTTTGAGTTAGAGGTTAAGGCGGTCTGGGAAGATGGTTGAGGGTTAGGGTTAAGCGTCCTGATAAGATGGTTTACAGGTTAGGTTTAAAGGCGTCTGATAAGATGGTTAGGTTAATGTTAAGCGGCTGAGTAAGATGGTTTAAGGTTGAGTTAAGGTTAAGGTGGTCTGAGTAAGATGGTTAAGGTAGTCTAGATAAGAAGTTAGGGTTCGATGTGTTTTAGCTGATGATTGACTGACTTGTGGTTGGTGATTTAATGGTTTTGTTAAGTCTCTAGATGACTTCTGTTTGTACCTAGCTATACAAGATTAAATTGTATTGTAATTGTAATTATGATGGTTAAGTTAGGTTTAAGGCGGTCTGAGTAAGATAGTTTAGGTTAGGTTTTAGCGGTCTGGTTAGAGTGGTTAGGTTATAGGGTATTAAGGGTGGGTCTGAGTAAGAGTTAAGGTTAGGGTTTAAGGTGGTCTGAGAAGATGGTTAAGTTAGTGTTAAGGTGTGCTGAGTTAAGATGGTTAAGGTTAGGGTTAAGGTGGACTGATGAGATGGTTAAGGTGAGGGTTAAAGCTGCACTATCTGACTTTATTTTTGTATTCATTACTGAAAAGCTATCCATGGCCCATTGAGCATGTGCAATGGATATTCGTCCTTATTGAAGAAATAAGTAGCCGCAGGATTTGGGCTGGGCGTACTTATATTTTAGATCGAGTTTTGTAGAAACAGGAAGAGAATGTGTTTTCGGGTCCAATTGTGACCAATCACAGCGACCACTGCAACCCCCACTATTCGTGAGAAATCTAGCAGGTCCGTTAGGCACAGAAGGCTGAGTTTAGCACAACAAGTGGCGGAGCTAACCTGATGCTTCCTCGTCAGTCGTCCCAGGTACTGATTACACAGCGAGACAGCCATCCCAAAAGAAAGTCTCGTTCCTCCGCGCTTCCCGGTTCTATCGTCTAATGGTCACGCCATCCACGTGACAAATCATGTCCATGTATTTATCCATAGTGGGAGACGCTAGCTCCGTCCCAACAGTGGGGTGTGTGTGGGGGCGATAGCTCGTCGGTGCGGGGAGGGGAGCAAAAAGAGAGAGGCCAGCGAGTCTGGCGGCTTCAAAATCCCAAATCAATAGTGCAGCTTTAACCCTAACCTTAACGAATCTCACTCTACCACCTTAACCCTAATCCTTAACATCTTACTCAGCACTCACCTAACCCTAACCTTAACCGATCTACTCAACCACCTTAACCCCCTAACCTTAACCATCTTACGGCAGACCACCCTTTACCCTAACCCTAACCATCTAACTCCAGACCGCCTTAAACCCTAACCTAACTATCTTACTCAGAACCCAGCCTATTAAACCTAAAACCTAAACCAACTTACTTACAATACAATACAATTTATCTTGTAATAGGCCCAGGTCACAACAGAAGTCATCTCAGAGACTTTACTAAACCATTGAAATCACCAACACAAGTCCAGTCAATCAACAGCTAAAACAAACATGAACCCTAACCTTCTTACTCAGACTACCTTAAACCATCTTACTCAGACCAACTTAACCTTAAAACGTCATACCTAAACCATCTTAAACCAGACCCCGTCTACCTTAACCCTAAACCATCTTACCAGACCGCCTTAAACCTAACCATAACCATCTTACTCAGACCGCCTAACCCTAACCTCAACCATCTTACTCAGACCGCCTTAACCGAACTCAACCTAACCATCTTACCTCAGACCACCGCCTTACTTAACCCTAAACCATCTTACTCAGACCGCCTTAAACCCTAAACTTAACCTCTTAACTCAGACCGCCTTAAAACCTAACCTCAACCATCTGACTCAGACCGCCTTAACCTTAACTCAAACCTTAACCCATCTTTACTCAGACCACTTAACCTTAACCCTAACCTCTTACTCAGAAGAACCGCCTTAAACCTAACCATAGCCCATCTTACTCAGACGCTTAACCCTAAGCACCGTAACCATCTTACTCAGACCTGCCTTAAAACCTTAACCTTAAACTCTAACCTTAACCAACTTACTCAGACCACCTTACCCTAACCTTAACCATCTTCCTCAGATCCCACCTTAACCCTACCCCTAACCATCTTAACTCAGCACCACCTTTACCCTAGACCTTAACCAGCTTCCTCAGAACCACCACCTTAAACCTAACCTTAACCATCTAACTCTACCGCGCCTTAAACCTAACCGTTAACATCGTACTCAGACACCTAACCCTAACCTTAACCATCTAACTCAGACCACCTTAACCCTAACCTTAACCATCGGTACTGGAAGTCAATAATTCCCCTTTGGACTGACGTATCCAAAGTCGGATGCAAGAGCGAGACAAGAGATCTCACGTTTAACATCTGCATTTTTAATTTACTTTACAATCAGATACAGAATATTCAACAAAAAAAGTGCTCCTAAACTAATATGTCCCTCTCCTGGCCCTCGGCTGACTGAACTGCCAATCTCCTCCCAACAGTTCTATCAAAGGGTCCGATGACGTCACACAGATCTGGGACTGGTCTGGCCCCTGTCCTGGGTCTGGACCCGTCTTCCATCTCCCACCTGAGCCAAACGACTAAATGCCCCCAACACTGGCCGCCTGATGGGTTTTGGACTTTTGCCCTCGTCGAAGGTGGAGAGAGCATTTGTTTTTATTCTTGGATTCAAAATTGTCTGGTTTGTAAGCTGTCATCCTCTTATGATTCCTGAGTGCATATTCCTTTGTCTGATGTGCAGCATTTTGTGAATATTCGTCAGTCCATCTTTTGACCTATATGAACCAATAGGTCACAATCTTTCAATATCTCTGGTGAAAACGGACTGGGAGATTCCATCATCCTAGTTTCTGGCTCGATATCTGTGAAAGTTAATACAGGAAAGACGAACAACACGACAACCACATTGAAACATTTCCTTCACTAAACTCTTTGAGGACCACTGGCTGTCTTCTAGCCTTCTTCAACCTCTCTGTAATGTATGCACTATAAACTATTCACTATAGTTTAACTATTCCTAACTATTTACCCCAATATGTTGGCATCTTTGCTTTTATTGAGGCCATATTCTTAAACTTATGTTTTTTTATCTAATAAATCTATCTTATACTGTGGTTTGCTGTCATGATCAGTGGCTCTGTGCCATTTGTGGGGCTTGCTCATTGTTTCCAACACATTTGTTGAACCGAGGAAGTGCTGTCACTTCCTTCTCTCAGAAACCGTTTGGGATAACTTAACATCGTTAATCAAATTGGTATTATCCGTACAGAGCTAATCTATTTTAAGCAGGTTTTCTCTGGGGGTAGTCCCCTATACCAACGGTAATTCTTGATTCTCTAATCTTTGCTGACTCTTAAAATTCCTCAAAACTACCTAACAATCTACTTTTGGGCTATACCCAAATTCATTAAAATGCTTTCAAATGTTTTTTGAATCTGGTGTTTGGTTCAATCGAATCTCATTTAATCTATCTCATTTAGCTTTTTGTCATTGTCAACATTCACCTATGTTTGAAACAAGTGAATTTGACCAGAATCTATGAAAACGTGCATAAACTGTAATGAACTTATCTACATTTGAAGTAATACTTTTGGCAAATTTGAAGGAAAGTTCCTTTTATTAAACCGTTTGATAGTAGCCCTGGTCTAAAAATAACTCATTTTGAAAGCCTTCTATCTATTTTACACTCTATTGTGAGCCAAATCTTGGTTGTAGTATTTTGAGCCAAAGCATATTCCCCAACTTTTGATTCTGATTGTAACAAATAGCATTGCATTAGACGATTTTTATTGCCGGATTCTTGTCTGGCCAAATCTCTATTCTTGTATTGTATTTCAGACAATTCCTCCAAAAACAACACGTCGTTCTCCAATATTATAAAGACTCACATCTAACCAAGTTGCCTGGAAAGGGAGTTAAACCTATTTTAAAACGTTCTCCTACGATTATAAGGCTAAATGAAATTAATTATTATAATATACAAAAGCACATACATTGGCTTCTGTCCACTGCTATAACTGGTTGAATGAGTTGTCCCAAACTTAATATGTGTAAATACATCAGCTGTTTGTAATAAACAATAACATTTGACCTGTTCTCCAATGGAGCAGCTCAGAGTCTGCGTCCAAAAGCAATGTGTATATTTGGAGCTATTTTTAGATTAAAATTGTGTTAAAGGCCTGTCGTTCGATGTCTGCATTTATTACTACTCTCTAGTAAACACATCTGCACTAGTTCCTAAACAGGATGTGGAAAAGCAAAGCATCTAAAATCGACTCTATTTGATTCCTTTTTACTTTAGTTATTAGAATAATTTGATCATATGATCTATAATTTCACATAGAAATATTTTGATTATTCACTTGTCTAACTTATTATTACATTTGTTTTATCTGACACTTCAACCTATAGCTCCTCGAATCCAATGACATTATAGCTCCAGACAATTTCACAATCTATTCTAATTATTATCTATATTATTATTGATCTATATCTTAAGAGTAGATCTGTTTGATGTAAAGCGCTATTATTTCCCTTTTGAAATTTGCACAACACCCCTTTTGAATTTTGCACAACACGAAATTTAGAATGTCCTCCCTATGGACAAATAGAGAATTTTATTTCATTTTGGCAACTCCGAAAATTACTTAATATTTTTCCCACATTTTGCTTTTTAGGCAGCCCTTTCTATTATTTATTTGTTCTTGTAAAGATATGTTTTAACAGCACTTCTTCTAATGATTAGAAGGTTAAGGAACCCATGAACCACCTATGACATTAACAATACTCCCCTCCTGTTGGTCGTGGTCCCAAAGTAATAAAACATGCATCTGTAGTGTGTTGTAGGATTACTGTTCCACTCCTGTTGCTACCTCCCGATCGCCTCAATTCATATTGTGGGGCTTTTGGTGCAAAAGTAAGAGGCTCATTTCCTTAATTCACTACTACTGTCATGCCCTGAAGCAGTGGGGCATTTTATCATTCATCTGAAAAACAAACATAGAACACAAGAAAAAACGCCGCACTTTCCTCTCCGTCGCATGGTGCACCTGTCAATCAATCCAATTGGCAAAACATAACTGCATTGACAGAACGGTGTGTGACCTTCAGGGCAGAAGGCTGTAGCCAAATACAGAACTTAACAATATTTATGTTTCTAATTTTACACTCCCCTAAATGTGAGTTACAAAAACCAACAGTTGTCCTCCTCCCAATGACCCTCACGCGGTTGGAAAAACCGAATCAACTGTCCGGACAAACAGCAGAGGGACGCTCTCCAGTACCTTCAGCGATGTATTTCATCTCAGAGTACTTTCCGCAGAGTACTTTTCTCAGAGTACTCATCCAGAGTACTCTCTCTTTTACACCTGTTCAATAAAGCTTGTCACTGTTGAATCTCTAGTACTTACACCGTATCTGTGACAAAAAATATTATTCCATGATCACATTAAAACATTACAGAAAACTTATTGTTATTCCCATGATTCCGTTCAGCATTCCCATTCACTCCACAACACACTCACAACTACACTCAAAACGACCCCACTTAGTATTGGTCCATTTGTTAACTCATCACTGCCCATGTGACGACAAAAGTTCGGTTTCTAATGTATAAGTGACCTCACTGCCCAAGACGACTTAGACGACTTTTTCGTGTTATTACACGTGAGCTCAGTAATTCTGGCGCACCTTGTTAATGACCCACAACACTGATTATATAGTGCAAATGTACTGTAATGATAAATCACCACCAGTAAGTTGCAGTATTGCACCACAGGGGAGGTCATAAGTCAGATGGAGAGAGAAGGAGGAGTATGTGGGTCCTTTGGAGAGCGTGCTGCTGTAGCAGGCGATGATTGCGTACTAGCATTGAGACGGATCAGATCTGAGTTAGCGATAGTATAGCAAGAGTGATGGCAAAAAAGAATAGTTATAAGCTTAATAACACTGCTTCAGAGATTGACGTATCGCGGATCAGTGAGTGAGGTCGAGAGGGGAGAGAGGGGAGACCCGGGGAGGTCCGTGTATCTGAGCCCATAATGGCGCGGGAGCAAGAGCCCGAGCAGAGACAACACCTGTCCCCTCTGCCTCTCGTCAGCGTATCTGCTGCTGTTGTGAACGATGCCTCGATTCGTTTCAGCAAACCTGATCATGATTTAATCGGCACACACTCACAAACACTCACACCGCACTCACTCACTCACGTCACGGCACACTACGACAAACTCACTTCCGCTAGAAATCGCCACTGACACTCACACACAACGACACTCACTCGCACAGACACGTCACGTCGCACACTGACACTCACTCACACAGAACACTCGCCTCGCCATACACTGACATTTCACCACCACACACACACGTCAAATTCACATGCTTCATTCTATTTTAATACATCATATTTTTATTATCTTTGTGTTTTGTTGTTTTGACGTTTTGGTTGATGGAATAGAAAAAGTTAAATTTTCTATCTGTGAATAAATTTGCCAACAATTTGCCAATCAAAAGTATGTATTTCAGAGGGCTGTTTTTTATAATTTATTGTAATGAACAAGTGTGAAGGATGTTTTTGAGTTGTATCTAAGCAGCAAAATGCATCTAAAGTCTCTTTTTCTTCTCTTGAATATGATCTGTTTACATACTGCTCGTTTCCTCTGTTTTCTTGCTCAGACCAGGTGTTATGGGTGAAAGTATGCTTTGTTCTATGGCGAAGATAACTCAAGAACGGTAATGAGGTAGAACAACTTTTTTTTTTTCAGAGTAAAGCAGGAGAGGTGAATCTTTAATTTGGTGCCCTTGGGTGGTTTACATCGTCAAAAAAAGAATTTCTGTGGCACTCAAAGTTGGGGTCAAATCAACTGAAATTGCTGCAGAATGCACTTCTCAAATCTGAAAATCGCCTGCAGTCAGTGAGATTAAGGTCCAACGAGTGTAAATTTGACATGACGCACAAACAATAACAATAACACAAACATTTAACATACACAAACATATAACATACACAAGAGGCCTGTAATTTTAACTTTGTTATATTTTTTCCATGTCCAATTACAATTGTCCTCCTGAGCTAATTTATAGTTTTGCAACTTCAGAGCCTGCAGAACATGCAAAGCTTTGAGAGATTTTTCCCTAAAAGGATCCATTTCAAACTTTAGTGTTTTAAACCACGTGGTCTTTACTCGGGCTTGTCCACAAATCTGTTGTCCCCCCAAAATTTTTAATGACTCTTGTTACTTAAACAAAACTCATGCACTGCATTACAATGTTTTTTCCCTATTTTTTTTTGTAAAAGCCAGTTCGGAATTCCTTAAAAAATGTAAATTAGTTTCAAACTTAATACTTGCAACCTTGTTTTACCTCATGTGGAGAAAAAGACCATTGTCCTATGTGTGTGTTGTTACTTGACCAATCTATGTCTCAGATAAACTGCCAACAGTTATATCAAAGACATAATTTAGTCCCCTAAGTTTTTCTAATTTAGCTAATTGGAAGAGATAACATGTCATAAAAGATTTCAAAAAATGTCCCTACATCTTGTTTTTCAACCAATGAACATGATGCGTCTATGTGTTTATCAAAATGCTCCAATATCACCTCTTAGCCAAAAGTTCAGAAATGCTTTTAAATCATTTTTTCAAACTTTAATTGTCTGAACAAACCATTTTGTATAAAGCAGCGTCCATTAAAAGCTGGCTGTTCTCTTTCTAGCACCAGTTTCAACTGTGCATTGTGACTGTTTTTAAATAATTCATAACGAACCAATAACGGTTCAAAGGTTGAAAAAACTGCTTTAAATATCCTTATTACCAAGATCTTGCAGTGTAAAATCAATAATTCTAAACTTCTCCGCGTAATAACTTTAATAATACTAGTTTCAATAAAAGCTCCTCTACCTTAAATATACTCTGTTCTAATCTCCTCGTGTTCTCATGAAAAGCAAGAGTCCTAATTAATTCTAACGAATTCCTTATATCTGTCAGCAGCGAAATGATGGTGTTATGAACGAATTGACCTAGCTAGAATGTGTAAATATGACTTTAATATGTCTCTGTGCGTTTGTTGCCTGTCTGTATTTTACCTTCTTTGTGTCTCATTTAGGCCGCCGACGTCTCTAATGTCCGTTAATGTCTTTCTTTTTTACTCGTGCGTCTTTCTATGTCTTTTGTCTCAAAGTGTCCAATGTCTTGTCTCCATGTCTTTTTCCTTCATCTTTAAACAATCACTTCTTTCTTTTCCTTTCTTTCATAATCACCTTCTTTTCTCTTTCAATCACTTTCTCATGTCTTTCTTTGTCTCATTGTGTGTCCTTCTTCTTCTTGATAGGTTTACACAAGTTCTTCTCCTTGCACATAACTCCCACTCGGTTTGTGCAAAAAGTCTGGTTCTTCTCCATGAAATGGAGGCCGGAGAGGTCTTCTTCGAGAGTTCCTGTAGCTGCTGCAGCCGATGCTGGCAGTCTTTGCTGCCCCCCTGTGGGGTGAAACGGGGGAGACGCAATGGTTCCGGAAGCTGATGGGCGCCCGATTGATGGTCCTTGTGCAGACGATTTTGGGGCCAAATGAGACAGACAGAAGGTTTTTCTTTTCTCGGAAAAACAGACAAACATGAAGCAGCAAACAAGTGTGTTAGATTACCATATACGAAACCCAATGATTAATTACAATGCAAAATTAAACCTATAAATAAGTAATATTAACATTTTTAAACGATTAAATTCTGAAACCAATTCTGCATTCAAACTGCTATCCCCCCTAAGCCCTACTTTTTCCCCAAAAGTATAATGCTCTCTAAGTGCTTTCTAACTTTTATATCACCAAATATGTAGGAAAAAAAACTTGTCCAGATAAAAAATAAAAATAAATAATGCCTCTTTATAATCTAACTCAAAGTTCTGTGATCCTATGACTCCATGTCGAGTAACATTATCGTGTGTATTTATGTAATTTTCTACAAAAAAATTCTTTCTTCACGAGAGAGAGGAGAAAGAACAGAGAGAGACGAAGAAGAGAGTAGAGAGAGAGAGAGAGGGAGGAAAGGGAGAGAGAGAGGACAGAACGAGGAGGGAGGGGCGAGTGCTTGAATGCCTCAAAGCATTTTTCAGACGAGGAGCCAGTAGGGAGAAGGAGGGGCTGTGTGTGTTTCTCAAACAGAGGAGTACAATGTACGACTGAAATACACCACATTCAATGAACAATCCCCCTTTAAAATTTGCCTACATTTTCGCTACGTTTTTTATCGTGACAATGTTTATCAGTGGTGAGAATGTTCTCTCACGCCGAAGTTCAAACGACACTTTACATTATTTATATACGGTCAGTAATCGAAAACATACAATTTGCTACCTGATTAACTGTTTCGATAGTTACAGAGAATCAGGAAAAAAAGATTCTGCTGGAAACCCTCGATACATTAATCAGTACAAATTGTAATTTTCCATTACTGACGTACTTTTAAATAAATGTAAAGTGTCCGTTTGACGTGAAGAAAGAACTCTCAACACGATAAAACATTGTCCACGATACAAAAACGAGGGAAATGTAGCAAATTTTAAAGGGGATGTTTCATCGAATTTGGTGTATTTCAGTCGTACATGTACTCCTCTGTTTGAGAAACCACACAGCCCCTCCCTTCTTCCATCCTGGCTCCCTCTCTGAAAAATGCTTGAGGCATACAAGCCACTCGGCCCCTCCCCTCCCTCCGTTCTGTCCTCTCTCCTCCTCCCCTTCCTCCTCTCTCTCTCTCTCGCTCTCTCTCTCCTCTCTCTCTGTCTTTCTCTCTCTCCGTGAAGAAGAGAATTTTTTGTAGAAAATTACATTTATACACACGATAATGTTACTGACATGGAGTCATAGAATCACAGAACCTTTGAGTTAGATTATAAAGAAGGCATTATTTTAATTTTTTATTTTTTATCTGTACAAGTTTTTTTCCCCTACAACTTTTGTGATAGAAAAGTTAGAATTGATCCTTAGAGAGCATTATACTTTTGGAAAAATAGGGCTTAGGATAGCAGTTTGAATGCAGAATTGGTTTTCAGAATTTTATGTTAACTGTTAATATTAATTTATTTCATAGGTTTATTTTGAATTGGAATTAATCATTGGTTTCGTATGGTAATTAACACACTTGTTTGTGCTTCTTGTTTGTCTGTTTTTCCCGAGAAAAATTCTGTCAGTCTCATTTGGCCAAAATCGTCCTGCCACAAGAACTCAATCGGGCGCCATCTCATGGGGGGGGGGGGGGGAGGGGGGGGGGCGGACCCATCTGCGTCTCCCCCGTTTCACCCACAGGGGAGCAAAGGACTGCTGCATCGCTGCAGACAGCTAACAGGAACTCTCGAAGAAGACCTCTCCGGCCCTCCATTTCATGGAGAAGATCTAAAGAGAGGACGTTTGCACAAACCGAGTGGGATTATGTGCACGGAGAAGAACGTTGTGTAAAACCTAACAAAGAAGAAGAAGGACACACACGGAGACAAAGAAAGACATGAGAAAGTGATTGAAAGAAGAAAGAAGTGGATTATTGAATGAAGAAAAAGAAAGTGATTGTTAAAAAGAAGGAAAAAGACAATGGAGACAAAGACATTGGACACTTGGAGACAAAAGACAATGAAAGTCCCATGAGTAAAAGAAAGACATTAACGGACATTTGAGACGTGGCTGGCCTAAATGAGACACACAGAAGGTAAAATATACAGGACAGCAACAAACTCACAGAGACATATTAAGTCCATATTTACACATTTAGCAGGTCATTCGTTCATAACTCCACCATTTAGCTGCATGGAAAGAATACAGACAAATCGTTAGAATAAATTATACTCTTGCTTTAGCATGAGACACAAGAGATTAGAACAGCAGTATATTTAAGGTAGAGACTCTATTATTGAAACTAGTATTATTTAAAGTTATTGACGCGGAGAAGTTTAGAATTATTGATTCGTACTGCAGATCTTGGTAATACGGATATTTAAAGCAGTGTTTATCAACCTTTGAACCGTGGTTCGTTAATTATTTACAAAAACAGTCACATGCACAGTTGAAAAACTGGTGCTAGAAAGAGACTGCAGCTTTTAAGGACGCTGCAGTTATACAAAATGGTTTTGTTTCAACAAATTAAAGTTTGAAAAATGATATAAAGCATTTCTGAATTTTGGCTAAAGGTGATATTGGATCATTTCTGATAACACATAGACGCAACACTGTTCATGTGAAAACAAAGATGATAGGGACATTTTTTGGGAAAATCTTTATACATGTTGCTCTTCCTAATAGCTAAATTAGAAACATAGGACACTTAGTGTCTTTGATATAACTGTTGGCAGTTTATTATCTGAGACATGATTGGTGGGCAAGTCAACAACACACATAGGAAACTGTCTTGTCTCCACATGAACGTAAAACAAGGGTGACTTTTAAAGTTTGAAACTAATTTACATTTTTTAAGGAATACGAACTGGCTTTAAAAAAAAAAGGGAAAAACATTTATTGCACTGCAGAGTTTTTTTGTTAAGTAACAAGGAGCTCATTAAAAATATAGGACACAGTTTGTACAAGCCCGAGTAAAGACCACGTGGTTTAAACACTAATAGTTTGAAATGATCCTTTTAGGAAAAATCTCTCAAAGTTTCTTTGCAGGTTTCTGCAGGCTCTGAAAGTGCAACTATAAAATAGCTCATGAGACAATTGGACTTGGACATGGAAAAATATAACAAAGTTAAAATTACAGGCCTCTTGTGTTATGTTATATGTTTGGGTATGTTTATATGTTTGTGTATGTTTATATGTTTGTGCGTCATGTCAAATACACACGTTGACCTAAACCTCACTGACTTGCCACAGTTTCAGATTTTAGAGGTGCATTCTGCCCAGCAAATTTAAGGTGATTTGAAAACCCACTTTGATGTGCCACAGAATATCATTTTTTAGACGATGTAAACACCAAGGGCACCAAATTAAAGATTCACCCTCCTGCTTTACTCTTGAAAAAAACAGTTTGTTTTCTACCTCTTACCGTTCTGAGGTATTCGCCATAAGAACAAAGCATTACTTTCACCCCATAAACACCTGGTCTGAAGCAAGAAACAAGGAAACGAGCTGTATGTAAACCAGGAACATATCCAAGTCATAAAAGAGACTTTAGATGCATTTTGCTGCTTAGTGACAACTCAAAACAATCTTCACACTTGTTCCATTAACAAATATTGATAAAACATGACTCTGAAATAATACTTTTGATGGCAAATTGTTGGCAATTTTATTCACAATAGAAAATTTAAACTTTCTTCTATCCCATCAACCAAAACGTCGTACAACAACAACACAAAGATCAATAATACTATAGAATGCATAAAATAGAATGAAAGCTATGTGAATTTGAGTGTGTGTGTGTGAATGTCCGTGAGCGAGCGAGTGTCTGTGTGAGTGAGTGTCAGTGTGCTAGTAGAGTGTCTGTGCGAGTGAGTGTCTGTGTGTGTGAGTGTAAGTGTGCGAGTGAGTGGCTGTGTGCGTGAGTGAGTGAGTGAGTTGCTGTGAGTGTTTGTGAGTGGTCCGATAAATCCCATGATCAGGTTTGCTGAACGAATCCGAGGCATCAGTAACAACATGCAGCTGATACGCTGCGAGAGCGGAAGGTGTGTCTCTGCTCGGCCTTCTTGCTCCGCGCAAATATGGCTGCAGATACGGACCTCCACCGGGGTCTCCCCTCTCTCCCCTCTCGGCCTCGACTCACTGATCCCGAGTCAAATCTCGAAAGCAGTGTATTCTGCTTATAAATATTCTTTTTTGCCATCACTCTTGCTATACTATCGCTTAAACTAGATCTGATCCGTCTCAAGCTACAGTAACGCTTTCATCGCTCTGCTACAGCAGCACGCTCTTCCAAAGACCCCACACTCCTCCTCCTTCTCTCCACTGACTTATGACCTCATCCTGTGTGCATTACAGCATCCACTGGTGGTGATTTATCATGACAGGGACATTTGCCTATATTCAGTGTTGTGGGTCATTAACAAGGTGCGCCAGACAATACTGCTGCCTCCCTGTAATACACGAAAAAAGTCGTCTAAGTTCGTCTGGGGCAGAGCGTCACTATACAATAGAACGACTTTTGTCGACAATGGGCATGATTGAGTTTAACAAACTGGACCAATACTAACGTGGGGGTGTTTGTGAGTGTGTGGGGAGTGTTTGTGGAGTGAACTGTGGAAATGCTGAACGAATCATGGAATAACTAAAGTTTTCTGTAAGGGTTTTAATGTGACATGAATTAATTTATTTTTTGTCAACACATACGGTGAAGGACTTAGAGATTCAAAGATGACAAGCTTTATTGAACAGGTGTAAAAGTGAATTTTTTTTGTACTCTGGGATGAGTACTCTGAGAAAGTACTCTGCGGAAAGTACTCTGAGATGAAATACCTCGCTGAAGGTACTGGAGCACCTCCTCTGCGGTTTGTCCGACAGTGGATTCGGTCCAACCGCAAGTTGAGCGGTCATTGGGAGGAGGACAACTTTGGTTTGTAACTCACATTGTAAGGGGAGTGTAAAATTAATACATACATATTTAGTTAAGTCTGTTTTGTGGCTACAGCCTCTGCCCTGATGTCACACTCCGTCTGTCAATGCAGTTATTTTTTGCCCAATTGGATTGATTGACAGGCCGCACATGCGACGAGAGGAAAGATGGCGTTTCTTGTGGTTCTAATGTTGTTTTTCAGATGAAAGATAATCTGCACCTGCTTCAGGGATGACAGTAGTATGAATTAAGGAAATTGAGCCTCTACCTTTGCACGCAAGCCCACAAGATGAATTGAAGGACGATCCGGGAGGAGAAACCTGGATTGGAACAGTAATCTACACACACATAAAGATGCATGTTTTATTCGTGGACCACGACCAACAAGGGGAGTATTTGTATTGTCATAGGGGTCAAGGTCCCTTAACATTCGAAATCATTAGATAGAAGTGTATAACATATATTTACAAGAACAAATAAATTAGCGAAAGGGCAGCCTAAAAAAGCCAAAATGGGAAAATTATTAAGTAATTTTCGGGAGTTGCCAAAAAGGAAATAAAAGTCTATATTTGTCCCATAAGGGGGTCATTCTAAATTTAGTTTTGTGCAAATTCAAAGGGTTGTTGTGCAAATCTCAAAAGGAAAATAATAGCGCTTATAACATCAAACAGATCTAGCTCTTTTAAGATAATAGATCATATAATAATAGATAATAGATAGAATAGAATGAAATAGACTGGAGCTATAATGTCATTGGATTCGAGAGCTATAGGTTGAAGTGTCCAGAATAAACCATAGTAATAATAGTTAGACTAGTGAATAATCAAAATAGTTCATTGTGAAAAAAGTATCAGATAATGGTCCCAAATTAGTCTTATAACTAAAGTAAAAAGGATCAAATAGAGTCAGATTTTAGATCTCTGTTTTCCCATCTGTAGGACTAGTGCAGATGTGTTTATAGAGAGTAGTTTTAAAAGTTGCAGACATAGAACGACAGGCTTTAACCACAATTTTAAATCGTAAAAATAGCTCAAATCTAACATTGCTTTTGACGCAGGCCTCTGACTGCTCCATTGGAGAACAGGTCAAATGTTATTGTGTATTACAAACAGCTGAGGTATTTACACATATTAATTTGGGACACTCTTTAAACAGTTTATAATCATCGACAGAAGCCATGAATGTGCTTTTGGTATTAAATAATTAATTTCATAGCCTGAAATGGTTGAGAACGTTTTAAAATATTTAAAAATCCCTTCAGGCAACTTGATTTAGATGTATGTCTTAATATTGGAGAACGACGTTTTGTTTTTGGATTGTCTGAAATACAATACATAGATTAGTGATTTGCAAACAAGAACGGCCAATAGAAATAATCGTCTATTGCCAATGCAATTGTTACAATCAGAACTCAAAAGGTTGGGAATATGCTTTGGCTCAAACTACAACCAAATTTGGGATCACAATAAGAGTGTACAATAGATGAGATGCTTTCAAAAATAGAGATTAATTTTTAGACAGGGCTAATATCATACGGTAAAAGGACCATTTCCTTCAATATTATGTCCAAAAGTATTTACTTCAAAGTATATACAGTTCATTACAGTTTATGCACAGTTTTCATTAGATACTGTCAAATTCACTTGTTTCAAACAAGGTAATGTAGACATTGCAAAAGCTTAAGGAGATTGATTAATGAGATCGATTAGAACCAACCACAGATTCAAAACATTTGAAAGCATTTTTTGGAAATTTGGGTATAGACACAAAAGTAATCTTTAGGTAGTTTTTGAGAATTTTTAAGAGTCAGCAACAGATTAGAGATTCAAAAATACCGTTGTATAGGGACTAACCCCAGAGAAACCTGCTGAAATAGATTAGTCTCCTGTACGGATAATACCAATTTGATTAACGATGTACATTTATCCAAACGGTCTGAGAGAATGAAGTGACAGCACTTCTGGTTCAACAAAATGTTTTGGGAAAAATGAGCAAGCCCCACACAATGGCACAGAGCCACTAATAATGACAGCAAACCACAGTATAGATAGATTTAGTAGATAAAAACATCTGTTTTAGAGAAAATGGCTCAATAAAAGCAAAGATGCAAACATATTGGTAAATAGATTAAATTAGTTTAAACTAAGTGACTAGTTTTAGTGCAACATTACAGACGAGGTTGAAGAAGGATCAGAATGACTGCAGTGGTCATGCAAAGAGTTTATGAAGGAATGTTCATGTGGTGTGTGTTTGTTCGTCTTCCTGTATTAAACTACTTCACAGATATCGAGCCAGAACTAGATGATGGAATCTCCCAGTCCCGTCACCCAGAGAATAATGAAAGATTGTGACTATTGGTTAATATAGGTCAAAAGAGGGACTGACAATATTCACAAATGCTGCAATCAGACAAAGGAATATGCCTCAGGAATCATAGAGATGACCCACTTGACAAACCTGACATTTAATTAGACTCCAAGAATAAACAAATGCTGCTCTGCCCACTCTCGACGAGGGCAAAAGTCCAACCAATCAGCGCCCATGGTGGGGGCATTGTTTCTCAGGTGGAGATGGAAGACCGGTAACAACCAGGACCAGGGGCCAGACCATCCCAGATCTGTGACTATCGGAACCCTTTGATTAGAAAACTGCTGGAGAGAGATTGGCAGTCATCACCGAGGGCCAGGAGAGGACATATTGAGTTTAGGAAGCCTACTTTTTTTGTTGAATATCTGTATCTGATTGTAAAGATAATTAAATGCAGAGTTAAACGTGAAGATCTCTTGTCTCGCTCTTGCATCGACTTTGGTCGTCAGTCAAAGGGGAATTGTTGACACTTCATACGATGGTAAGTGTTATGGGTTAAGGGGTCTGAGTTAGATGGAAGTTAGGTTAAGAGGTCTGAGTACGATGGTTAAGGTTAGGTTTAAGGCGGTCGAGTTAGATGGGTTAAGGTTAGGTTTAAGGTGGGTCTGAGGAAGATGGTTAAGGTTAGTGTAAAGGTGGTCTGAGTAAGAATGGTTAGGGAGGTTAAGTGGGTCGGAGAAGATGTTAATGTTAGGGTAAAGGTGGTCTGAGTAAGAATGGTTAAGGTTAGGGTTAAGGTTAAGGTTAAAGGCGGTCTAGAAAGATGGTTAAGGTTAGGGTTAAGGCGTCTGAGTAAGATGGTTATGGTTAGGTTTAAGGCGGTCTGAGTATGATGGTCAGGGTTAAGTTAAGGCGGTCTGAGTAAGATGTTAAGGTTTGAGTTAAGTTAAGGCGGTCTGAGTAGATAGGTTGAGTTAGGTTTTAGGCGGTCTGAGTAAGATGGTTAAGGATAGGGTTAAGGCGGGCCTGAGTAAGATGGGTTAGGGTTAAGGTTAAGGCGTCTTAGTAAGATGGTTAAGGTTTGATTAAGGTTAAGGCGGTCTGAGAAGATGTTGAGGTAGGTTTAAGGCGGTCTGAGTAAATGGTTATGGTTAGGTTTAAGGCGGTCTGAGTAAATGGGTTTAGGGTTAAGGTTTTGCGGTCTGAGTAAGAGTGGTTAAAGTTTGAGTTTAAGGTTATGTGGTCAGAGGAAGATGGTTAAGGTATCGAGTAAAAGGTGCAGGTTCATGTGTTTTAGCGTTTGATTGACTGACTTGTGTTGGTGATTTCAATGGTTTTGTTAAGTCTCTGAGATGACTTCTGTTGTGACCTAGGGCTATACAAGAATAAATTTATTGTAATTGTAAGTAAATGGTTAAGGTTAGGTTTTAAGGCGGGTCTGAGTAAGATAGTAGGGTTAGGTTTAAGCGTCTGAGTTAGATGGTTAGGGTGTAGGTTAAGGGGGGGTCCTGAGTAAGATGTTTAAGGTTAGGGTTAAGGTGGTCTGAGTAAGATGGTTAAGTTAGGGTAAGTGGTCTGGAGTAAAGATGGTTAAGGTTAGGGTTAGGTGGTCGTGAGGTAGAGATGGTTTAAGGTTAGGGTTTAAGCTGCACTAACTGACTTTTATTTTTGTATTCATTACGGAAAAGCCTATCCATGTCCATGCAGTTTCATTGGATATTGCGTCCTTTTGAAGAAAAAGACGCTGATTTTGGCTGGCGTGACATTTATATTTAGATCGAGTTTTGATGAAACAAGGAAGAAATTGTTCGTTCGGGGGGCTTGGGGGGGTTGAGTGTGGTTTGTGGTAGGGGTGGGGGTGAGGTCGGGGGGGGGGCGGGGGGGAGGAGGGGGGGGGGGGGGTGGGGGGGGGGGGGGGGGGGGGGGGGGGGGGTGGGGGGGGGGGGGGGGGATGGGGGAGTGGGGGGGGGGGGGGGGGGGGGGGGGGGGGGGGGGAGGGGGGGGTGGGGGGGGGGTATATGAGGTACAAATGGCCCCCACTGTCGTGTGATATCTACAGTCCGTTTAGCACAGGAGAAGGCTGTAGGGGAGCAATACAAGGGCGGACTAGACCTGTAGCTTCCTCATGTCTTCGTCACCGGGTACGCATTACTAAACAGCGAGACAGCCATCCAAAAGAAAGTCTCAGTTCCGCACCGCGCTTCCCGGATTTCTATCGTTCTAATGTCACGCCATCCACGATGCAAATCCATGGTCCATGGTATATTATCCATATTGGGAGTCGCAGCTCCGTCCCAACAGGTGTGTGTGGGGGCGATAGCTTCGTGGTGGCGGGAGGGGAGCAGAAAGAGAGAGGCAGCGAGTCTGCGGCGTTTCAAAATCCCAAGTCAGTAGTGCAGCTTTTAAACCCTAACCTTAACCATCTCAACTCCAGACCACCGTAACCCAACCTTACCATCTTACTCAGACCCTTAACCCTAACCTTAACCATCCTTACCACACCACCTTAACCCTAACCTTAACCATCTTACTCAGACCCAACACTTAACCCTAACCCTAACCATCTAACTCAGACCCGACTTAATACCAACCCTAACTATCTTACTCTGACCCGCCTTTAAACCTAACCTTAACCATATTAATTACAAGCAATACAATTATTCTGTTATAGCCCTAGGTCACAACAGAAGTCATCTCAGAGAACTTAACAAAACCATTGAACTCACAACACAAGTCAGCCCAATCAACAGCTAATACATACATAACCCTAACCTGTCTTACTCAACTACCTTACCATCTTACCAGACCACCTTAACCTTAACTCAAACCCTTAACCATCTTACTCAACAGCCTTTAAACCTTAACCTAACCTTCTTACTCAGACCGCCTTAAACCTAAACCTAACCATCTTACTCAGACCGCCTTAACCCTAACCTCAACCTTCTTTACGTCAATAAGCGCCTTAACCTTAACTCAAACCTTAACCATCTTACTCACAAACCGCACTTAACCTAACCCTAACCACTTACTCACACCAGCGCGTAGACCCTAACCTTAACCATCTTACTCAACCGCCTAAAACCTAACCTCAACAATCTTACTCTGACCGCCTTAACCTTAACTCAACCTTTAAACCATCTCTTACTCAGACCAGCCTTAACCTTAACCAACCACTTACTCAGACCCGCCCTTAACCTAACCATAACCATCTTACTCAGACCCGCCTTAACCCTAAACCTTAACCATCTTACTCAGACCCGTGCCTTAACCTTTACCTTAACGCCGAACCTTAATCCATCTTACTCAACCTACCTTTACCCTATCCTTATCCATCTTCCTCCGACACCACCTTAACCCTACACCCTAACCATCTTACTCCAGACCAATCCTTTACCCTACACCTTAACCTTCTTCCTCAGACCCACCTTAAAGCCTAACCTAACCATCTAACTCAAGACCGCCTAACCTAACCTAAACCAGCGTAACTCAAACACCTTAACAAACCTAAACCTTAACCATCTTTCTCAGACCACCTTAACCCTAACCTTAACCATCCGTACTGAAGTCATAATTTCCCTTTGACTGACAGTATCCCAAAGTCGATGCAAGAGCGACTAAGAATCTTTCACAGTTTAACACTGCATTTAATTATCTTTACAATCAATACAAATATCAATCAAAAAAAGTGCTCCTAAACTAATAGGTCCCCTCTCCTGCCCTACGGCTGACTGACTGCAAATCTCCGCCCAGCAGTTTCTATCAAAGGGTCCCGATGACGTCACTGATCTGGACTGGTCTGGCCCCTGGTCCGGTTCCTGGACCCGGTCCTTATCCATCTCACCTGAGGCAAACAATTACCCACCACTGGGCGCTGATTGTTGGACTTTTGCCCCTCGTCGAGAGTGGGAGAGAGCATTTGTTTATTCTTGGAGTCAATAATTGTCCTGTTTTGTAACTGGTCATCTCTTATGATTCCTGATGCATATTCCTTTGTCACCAGATGTGCAGCATTTGTGAATATTCGTCAGTCCCTCTTTTGACCTATATTAACCAAATAAGGTCAACAATCTTTCAATATTCTCTGGGTGAGCGGGACTGGGGAGATTCCATCACCTAGTTCTCCTGGCTCGTATCTGTGAAGAGTTTAATACAGGGAAGATCGAACCAACACACAACCACATGAAAACATTCTTCACTAAACTCTTGGATGACCACTGCTGCATTCTGATCCCTTCTTCAACTTCGTCTGTAATGTATGCAGCTAAAACTATTCACTATAGTTTAAACTATTCTAATCTATTTACCATATGTTGCTTCTTGCTTTTATTGAGCCATATTCTTAAAACATATGTTTTTATCTAATAAATCTATCTATACTGTGGTTTTGCTGTCATATCAGTGGCTCGTTCCTTTTTGTGGGGCTTTGCTCATTTTTTCCTAACACATTTTGTTTGAACCAGGAAAGAGTGGTCACTTACCTTCTCTCAGACCTTTGGATAAATGTACATCGTTAATCAAATTGTATTATCCGTACAGGAGCCTAATCTATTGTAGCAGGTTTCTCTGGGGTTAGTCCCTATACTTAACGGTATTTTGATTCTCGTATCTGTTGCTGACTCTTAAAATCCTCAAACTACCCGAAAAGAAAAAAAAAAAAATTCTACTTTTGTGCTATAATCAAATTCATTAAAATGCTTTTCCAAATGTTTTTGAATCTGTGTTGGTTCTAAAAGCGAATCTCTTAATCTATCTCATTACTTTTTGCATTGTCACCATTCACCTATGTTTGAAACAAGTGAATTTGACATACTTAATAAAACTGTGCATAAACTGAATAACTTATCTACCTTTGAAGTAAATACTTTAGGACTAATATGAAGGAATGGTCCTTTTATTTAAACCGTTTGAATATTAGCCAGTCCTAAAAATAATCTCTATTTTTGAAAGCATCTATCTATTTTAACACTCTATTTTGTGACTCCAATCTTGGTTGTAGTTTTTGAGCCAAAGCATAATACCACTTTAGTTCCTGATTGGTAACATAGCATTGGCAATAGAACGATTTTTATTGGCCGGTCTTGTTCTTCAAATGAATTCACTATTCTATGTATTGTATTTCAGGACAATTCACAAAACGAACACAGTCGTTCTCCAATATTAAAAGACATACATCTAAACAAGTTGCCTGAAAAGGGATTTTACTATTTTAAACGTTCTCTAACGATTATAAGGCATGAAATTATAATTATTTAAATAAACAAAAGCACATTCATGGCTTCCTCTGTCCACTGCTTTATAACTGTTGTATAAAAGATGTCCCCAAACTAATATTGTAAATACATCATCTGTTTGGAATAACAGTAACAATTGACCGTTTTCTCTCCAAGGAGCAGCTCAGAGTGCTGCGTCAACAGCAATGTTTATATTTGAGCTATTTTTAGATTTAAAATTGGTGTTAAAGCCTGTCGTTCTTTGTCTGCAATTTTAATACTAACTCTCTATAAAAACATCTTCACTAGTTCCTACAGATGTGGAAAACAGAAGCGATCTAAAATCTGACTCCATTTGATTCCTTTTTACTTTAGTTATTAGAATAAATTTGACATTTATTGATACTTATTTTCACAATAGAACTATTTTGATTTATTCACTAGTCTAGACTAATTAATTATATTGTTTTATTCTGACACTTCAACCTATAGCTCTCGAATCCAATGACATTATAGCTCCAGACTATTTCATTCTATCTAATTATTAACTTATATTATATGATCAATTATCTTAGAAGAGTAGATCTGGTTTGATGTTAAAGCGCTATTATTTCTCCTTTGGAATTTGGCACAACACCCCTTTTGAAATTTTTTTTGCACAACACTAAATTTAGAATGACCCCCTATGGGAACAAATTATAGAATTTTTTTATTTCATTTTGGCAACTCCGAAAATTAACATAATAAAATTTCCCATTTTGGCTTTTTTAGGCGCCCTTTCTATATTTATTTGTTCTTGTAAATATATGTTTTACACTTCTTTCTAATGATTTTGAAGGTTAAGGACCATGACCACTCTATGACAATAAAATACTCCCCCGCTGTTGATCGTGGGTCCAAAGTATAAAACATGCCATCTGTAGTGTGTGTAATTACTGTTCCAATCCTTTTCTCCTCCCGGATCGTCCTCATTTCATATTGGGGCTTTTGGTGCCAAAGTAGAGGCTCTTTTCCTTAATTCAATATCTACTGTCATCCCTGAAGCAGGTGCGAGGTTTATCTTCATCTGAAAACCACACATTAGAAACACAAATCGCCCACTTTCCTTTCGTCGCAGTGTGCGCCTGTTCATCAATTCCAATTGGGCAAAACCATAACGCATTGACAGACGGTGTGTGACATTCAAGGGCAGAGCTAGTAGCCAAATACAGACTTAACAATATGTATGTTTTCTAATTTTACACTCCCCTAAATGTGAGTTAACAAACCAAAGTTTGTCCTCCTCCCAATGACCGCTCACCTGCGTTGACCAATATCTCTGCGGACAAACAGCAGGAGGGAGGGGGCTCCCAGTACCTCAGCGAGGTATTGCTTCTCAGAGTAACTTCCGCAGGTACTTTTCTTTCTCAGAGCTACCATCCCAGAGTACTCTCACTTTACACCTGTTAATAAAGCTTGTCATCTTTGAATCTCTAGTACTACACTGAACCGTATGCTGTTGACAAAAAATAATATTCCATAATCACATTAAAACATTACAGAAAACTTTTGGTTATTCCATGAATCCGTTCACATTCCTCAGTTCACGTCCACAACACACTCACAACACACTCACAACACCCCACGTTAGTATTGGTCCATTTGTTAACTCATTCACTGCCCATGGACGACAAAATCGTTCTAAGTTTGTATAAGTGACGCTCACTGCCCAAGAACGACTTAGACGACTTTTTCGTGTTATTACACGGGAGGCTGCAGTAATTGTCTGGCGACACCTTGTTAATGACCCACAACACTGATATATAGTGCAAGATGTACCTGTAATGAAGATCACCACCAGTAGGATGCCAGTATTGCACTCACAGGAGAGGGGCATAATCAGTGGAGAGAAGGAGGAGGAGGGTGGGGCTTGAGAGCGTGGCTGCTGTATCCAGAGCGATGATAGCGTACTGTAGCATTGAGCACGGATCCAGATCTAGGTTAGCGATAGTATAGCAAGAGTGATGGCAAAAAAGAATAGTTTATAACAGATTTACACCTGTTTCAGAGATTGACTCGCGGATCAGTGAGTGAGGTCCGAGAGGGGAGAGAGGGGAGACCCCGGTGGAGGTCCGTATCTGCAGCATATTTGCGCGGAGCAAGAGCCCCGATGCAGAGACACACCTTCCGCATCTCGCAGCGTATCAGCTGCTGTTTACTGATGCCTCGGATTCGTTTCAGCAAACCTGATCATGAATTTATCCGGACACACTCACAAACACTCACACGCACTTCACTCACCACTCACGCACACAGACACTCACCCGCAACACTGACACTCCTAACACACACAGACCTCACTCGCACAAGACACTCATCCGCACACTGACACTCACTCCCACAGACACATGAATCGCTCGCACACTGACATTCACACACACACACTCAATTCTCACATCTCATTCTATTTTATACATCTATAGTTTTTATGTGATCTTTGTGTGTTGTTGTTCGACGTTTGGTTGAATGGTATAGAAGAAAGTTAAATTTTCGTATCTGTGAATAAATTGGCCAACAATTTTGCCATCAAAAAGTGTATTTCAGAGTCATGTTTTTATAATTTTTGTAATGGTATCAGTGTGAAGATGTTTTGAGTTGTCACTAAAGCAGCAAAAATGCATCTAAAGTCTCTTTTCTTGCTTGAATGTTCCTGTTTACATACAGCTCGTTTCCTCTGTTTTCTTTGCTCAGACCAGTGGGTTATGGGGTGAAAGTATGCTTGGTTCTATGGCGAATATCTCAAGAACGGTAGAGGTAGAAACTAACTGTTTTTTTTCAGAAGTAAAGCAGGAGAGTTGAATCTTAATTTTGGTGCCCCTTGGTGTTTTAAACATCGGCTAAAAAATGAATATTCTGTGGCACTTCAAAGTTGGGGTCAAAATTCAACTGAAATTGGCTGGCAGAATGCACTTCTCAAATCTGAAAAATGCCCCCTGGAGTCAGTGGAGTTAGGTCAACGTAGTGAATTGACATGACGCACTAAACATATAAACATACACAAACATTTACATACACAAACATATACATACACAAGTTGCCTAATTTAACTTTGTTGATATTTCTTCCATGTCAGTAACAATTGTCTCATGAGCTAGTTTTATAGTTTGCAACTTTCTGAGTCCTCAGAACATGCAAAGCTTTGAGAGATTTTTCCTAAAAGGATCCATTTCCCAAAAACCATTTTAGTGTTTAAACCCCCGCTGGTCCTTTACTCGGGCTTGTCACAAACGGTGTCCCCTATATTTTTAATGAGCTCTGTTACTTTAACAAAAAACTCATGCACGGTGCAATAATGTTTTGTTTTTTCCCTTTTTTTTAAAAGCCAGTTCGGATGCCTTAAAAAAATGTAAATATTTTCCAACCTTAATACTTCACCCTTGATTTAACGTTCATGGTGGAAAAAAGACCATTGTCCTAAGTGTGGTTTTTGTACTTGCACCAATCATGTCCTCTGATAAACTGCCAACAGTTATATCAAATACATAATTGTCCCTAATTGTTTCATATTTAGCTATTTGGAAGAGAAACATGACATATAAGATTTCAAAAAATAGTCCTACATCTTTGTTTTTCAACAATGAAACAGTGTTGCGTCTATGTGTTATCAGAAATGATCCAATATCACCTTTAGCCAAATTCAGAAATGCTTTAAAATCATTTTTCAAAAACTTTAATTGTCTGAACAAAGAACCATTTTTGTACTAAATGCTGCGTCCATTACAAGCGCAGTTTCTCTTTTGAGCACCATTTTCATCACTGTGGCATGCGTGACGTTTTAAATAATTAACGAACCACGGTTCAAAGGTTGAAAAACAACTTGCTTTAAATATCCGTATTACCAAATCATGCAGTTAAAATCAATAATTCCTAAACTCTCCGCGTCTAAACTTTTAAATAATACTAGTTTCAATAATAGAGCTCCTCTACCTTAAATTATACTGCGTCTAATCTCCTTGTGTCTCATCTAATGCAAGAGTCTAATTAATTCTAACGAGTGTCCTGTATTCTTTCATGCAGCTAAATGTGGTGTATAAGAACGAATGAACCTAGCTAAATAAATGTGGTAAATATGACTTATTATGTCTCTGGTGCGTTTGTTGCCTGTCCTGTATAGTTACCTTCTGTGTGTCCTCATTGAGGCAGCCACTCTCAATGTCCTTAATGTCTTTCTTTTACTCATGGCGTCTTTAATGTCTTTTTGTCACAAAGTGTCCAATGGCTTTGTCATCCATGTCTGTTTCCTTCTTCTTAAACAAATCACTTTCTTTTCTTCTTCTTTTCATAATCACCTCTTTCTTCTTTCAATCACTTTCTCATGTCCTTTCTTTGTCTCAGTGTGTGTTCCCATCTTCTTCTTGTTAGGTTTACACAACGTTCTTCTCACGTGCACATAACTCCACTCGTTTGTGCAAAATCTGGTTCTTCTCCATAAATGGAGGCCGGAGAGGCTTCTTTCGAGAGTTTCCTGTTATGCTGCTGCAGCCGATGCTGCAGTCTTTTGCTGCCCCCTGTGGGTGAAACGGGGAGACGCAGAGGGTCCGTGCTGATGGCGCCCGATTGAGGTCTTGTGGCAGGAAACGATTTTTGGCCAAATGAAGACAGACAGAAGTTTTCTTCGGAAAAAACAGACAACGAGAATCACAAACAAGTGTGTTAATTACCTCATGACGAAACCAATGTTAATTACAATTCAAAATTAAAAACCTATGAAATAATTAATATTAACATTTTAAACATTGAAATTCTGAAAACCAATTCTGCATTCAACTGCTATCCTAAGCCCTACTTTTTCTTCAAAAGTATAATGCCTCGCTAAAACATTCTTATACTTTGTTATATCACCAAAATGTAGGGAAAAAAAAACTTGTCCAGATAAAAAATAAAATAAAATAATGCCTCTTTATATCTAACTCAAAGTTTTCTGTGATCCTATGTCTCCCATGTCAGTAACATATCGTGTGTATATATGTAATTTTCCTACAATAAAAATCTTCTTCACGAGAGAGAGAGAAAGAACCAAGAGAGAGAGGAGAGAGCAGAGAGAGGAGAGAGAGAGAGGAAGGGAGAGAGAGAGGACAGAACGAGGGAGGGAGGGGCCGAGTGGCTTGTATGCCCAAAGCATTTTTAAGAGGAGGGAGCCAGGAGGGAGAAGGAGGGGCTGTAGGTTTCTCAACAGAGGAGTACAGTACGACTGAAATACACAAAATTCATGAACATCCCCTTTTAAAATTTGCTACATTTTTCCTCTTGTTATCGTGGTGACAATGTTTTATCAGTGGTGAGAAGTTCTCTCACGCTATCAAACGAACACTTTACATGTTATTTAAATACCGTCAGTAATGGAAAACATAACAATTTGCTATCTACCTGATTAATGTTTCGATAGTTACAGAGAAAATAAAACGGAAAAAAGATTCTGCTGGAACCCTCGATACATTTAATCAGGTAGCAAATTGTATTGTTTTTCCATTACTACTGACGTATTTTAATAAATGGTAAAGTGTCTTTGACGTGAGAAACTCTCTCACCACTGATAAAACATGTCACGATAAAAAACGAGGAAAATGTAGCAAATTTTAAAGGGATGTTCATGAATTTGGTGTATTCATCGTACATGTACTCCTCTGTTTGAGAAACCACACAGCCCCTCCTTCTCCCTCCTGGCATCCCTCTCTGAAAAATTGCTTGAGTCATACAAGCCACTCGGCCCCTCCCCTCCCTCGTTCTGTCCTCTCCTCTCTCCCCTTCCTCCTCTCCTCTCTCTCTCTCTCTCTCTTTCTCGTCTCTCTCCTCTGTCTTTATTCTCTCTCTCCTCGTGAAGAATGAATTTTTTGTAGAAAATTACATATATACACACGATAATGTTTTTACTGAAATGGAGTCCATTAGGATCACAGAACTTTGAGTTAGATTATAAAGAGGCATTATTTTATTTTTATTTTTATCTGGACAAGTTTTTTTTCCCTACATTTGGTGATATAAAAGTTAGAATGATCTTTAGAGGCAATTATACTTTTTGAAAAATAGGGCTTGATAGCAGTTGAATGCAGAATTGGTTTTCAGAATTTAATGTTTAAAATGTTAATATTTAATTATTCATAGGTTTAGTTTGAATTGTAATTAATCATTGGTTTCGTATGGTAATTAACACACCGTGTTTGTGCTTCGTGTTTGTCTTTTTTTTTCCGAGAAAACTTCTGTCTGTCTCATTTGGCCAAAATGCCGTCTGCCACAAGATCCTCCAATCGGCGCCATCAGCACGGACCATCTGCGTCTCCCCCGTTTCACCCACAGGGGGCAGCAAAACTGCCAGCTTCGGCTGCAGCAGCTAACAGAACTCTCGAAGAAGACCTCTCCGGCCTCCATTTCATGGAGAAGAACCAGACTTAGCACAAACCGAGTGGAGTTATGTGCACGGAGAAGAACTTGTGAAACCTAACAAGAAGAAGAAGGACACACACTGAACAAAGAAAGACATGAGAAGTGATTGAAATAAGAAAGAAGGTGATTATTGAAGAAGAGAGAAAGAAAGTGATAGTTTAAAGAAGAAGGAAAAAGACATGGAGACAAGACAATTGGACACTTTGGAGACAAAAGACAGTTGAAAGACGCATTAGTAAACAGAAAGACATTACGGAACATTTGAGACGTGGCTGGCCTAATGGAGACACACAGAAGGTAAAATACAGACAGGCAAGAAACGCACAAGAGACATTTAAGTCAAATTACCCATTTAGCTTAGGTCATTCGTTCATACACCACAATTTAGCCTGCATGAAGAATACAAGGACAATCGTTAAATTTATTAGACTCTTGCTTTAGCATAGACACAAGGAGGATTAGAACAGCAGTATATTTAAGGTAGAGAGCTCGATTATTGAAACTAATTATTTAAAGTTATAGACCGGGAGACGTTTTTAGAATTATTGATTTAACTGCATGAATCTTGGTAATACGGATATTTTAAGCAGTGTTTTCCAACCTTTGAACCGTGGGTCGTAATTATTTAAAAACAGTCACATGCCCATTTTGATACTGGGAGCTAGAAAGAGAACTGCAGCTTTTAATGGTCTCTGCATTTAGTACAAATGGTTTTGTTTCTGACAATTAAAGTTTTGAAAAATGAATTAAAGCATTTCGAATTTTGGCTAAAGGTGATATTGGATCTATATCTGAAACACATAGAACGCAACACTGTTCATTGGTTGAAAACAAAGATGTAGGGACATTTTTTGAAATCTTTTAATGACATTTTTTCTCTTCCAAATAGTCTAAATTAGAAACAATTAGGACAATTATGACTTTGATATAACTGTTTGGCATTTATCTGAGACATGAATGGTGCAAGTACAACAACACAACATAGACAATGGTCTTTTTCTCCACATGACGTAAAAACAAGGGTGAAGTATTAAAGTTTTTAAACTAATTGTACATTTTTTAAGAATCCGAACTGGCTTTAAAAAAAAAAGGAAAAACATTTATTGCACTGCATGAGTTTTTTGTTAAAGTAACAAGATCTCATTAAAAATAAGGGGACACAGTTGTGACAGCCCGATAAAGACCACGTTGTTTAAACACTAAAGTTTTGAAATGATCTTTTAGGAAAAATCTCTCAAAGCTGTGGCAATGTTTCTGCAGGCTCTGAGTTGCAACTATAAAATAGCTCCTACAATTGTAATTGGACTTGGAAAAAATAACAAAGTTAAAATTACAGCCCTCTTGTGTATGTTATATGTTTGGTGTATGTTTATATTTTGTGTATGTTATATGTTTGTGCGTCCATGTCAAATACAAATCTACGTTTGAACCTTAACTCACGACTGCCAGGCATTTTCAGATTTGAGAAGTGCATTCTGCCAGCAATTTCAGGTGATTTAGACCAACTTTGAAGTCCCTACAAATATTCATTTTTAGACGATGTAAACACCAAGGGCACCAAATTCAAGAATTTCCACCTCTCCTGCTTTACTCTGAAAAAAACAGTTTGTATCTACATCTTACCGTTCTTGAGTATTCGCCATAGAACAAAAGCATACCTTCACCCCATAACACCTGGTCTGAGCAAGAAAACCAGAGGAAACGAGTCCTGTATGTAAACAGGAACAATATCAAGCAGAAAAGAGACTTTTGATGCATGTTTGCTGCTTTAGTGACAACTCAACAGCTTCACAATTGTCCATTACAAAAATTATAAAAACATGACTCTGACATAATACTTTTGATGGCAAATTGTTGGCAATATTCACAATAGAAAATTTAACTTTATTCTATACCCATCAACCAAAACGTCAAACAACAACAACACAAGATCAATAAAACTATAGATGAATAAAATAGAATGAAGCATGTGAATTTGAGTGTGTGTTTGTGAATGTCATGGCGAGCGAGTGGTCTTGTTGAGTGAGAGTCAGGTGCGATGAGTGTCAGTGCGAGTGAGTGTCTGTGTGTGTGAGGTGTGCATGAGGCGAGTGAGTGGTCTGTGTCGTGAGTGAGTGGAGTGAGTGCGTGTGGTGGTTGTGAGTGGTGTCCGATAAATCATGATCAGTTTTGCTGAACGAAATCCGAGCATCAGTAACAACAGCAGCTGATACGCTTGCGAGAGGCGGATGTGTGTCTCGCTCGGGGCTCTTGCGCCGCGCAAATATGGCTGCAGATACGGACCGCCACCGGGGTCCTCCCCTCTTCTCCCTCTCGACTCACTCACGGATCCGCGAGTCAATCTCTGAAGCAGTGTATACTGCTCAAGTAACTATTCTTTTTTGCCATCACTCTTGCTATACTATCGCTAACTAGATCTGATCCGTCTTCAATGCTACAGTTACGCTATCATCGCTCTGCTACACAGCACGCTCTCCAAAGACCCCACACCTCCTCCTCCTTTCCTCCTCCACGACGTATGACCTCTCCTGGTGGTGCAATACTTCATCCTACTGGTGGGTGATTTATCATTAAGGTACAATTTGCACTATTTATCAAGTGTTGTGGGTCAATTAACAAGGTGCGCCAGAAACATTACTGCAGCCTCCCGTGTAATAAACACAAAAAGTCGTCTAGAGTCGTCTGTGGACAGTGAGCGTCACTATTAACAATAGAACGACTTTTGTCGTCATGGCAGTGAATGAGTTAACAAAACTGGACCATTACTAACTGGTGGTTGTGATGTGGTGTGAGTGTGTTGTGGTGTAACTGAGGATGCTGAACGGAATCATGCATAACAAAAGTTTTCTGTAATGTTTTTAAATGTAGAACATGAATTAATTATTTTTTTGTCAACAGCATACGGTGTAAGTACTAGCATTCTAAGTTGACAAGCTTTATTGAACAGGTGTAAAAAGTGAGAGTACTCTGGGATGAGTACTCTGAGAAAAGTAAACTCGGAAAGTACTCTGAGATGAAATACCTCGCTGAAGGTACTGGAGCCCCTCCCTCTGCTGTTTGTCCGGACAGTGATTCGGTCTCAACCGCAGTGAGCGGTCATTTGGAGGAGTCAACTTTGGGTTTGTAACTCACATTTAGGGGAGTGTAAAATTAGAAACATACATATCTGTTAAGTCTGTATTTGGCTACAGCCTCTCCTGATGTCACACACCGTCTGGCAATGCAGTTTATTTTTGCCCAATTTGGATTGATTGACAGGCCGCACATGCGACGAGAGTAAAGTGGGCTTTCTTGTGTTCTAATTTTGTTTTTCAGAAGAAAGATAAACTGCACCTGCTTCAGGGATGACAGTAAGTAATGATTAAGGAAATGAGCCTCTACTTTGGCACCAAAGCCCACAATATGAATTGTGGACGATCCGGGAGGAGCAACAGAATTGGAACAGTAATCTACACACACATACAGATGCATGTTTTTTTTTTTTTATAGCTTTGACCACGACCAACAAGGGAGTATTGTATTGTCAGAGGTGGTCATGGTCCTTAACCAATAATCATTAGAAAAAGTGTAAAACAGATATTTACGAAAGAACAAATAAATAATAGAAAGGCAGCCTAAATAAAGCAAAATGGAAAATTATTAAGTAATTTTCGAGTTGCCGAAAATGAAATAAAATTCTATTATTTGTCCCATAGGGGGTCATTCTAAATTTAGTGTTGTGCAAAATGCAAAAGGGTGTTTGTGCAAATTCAAAAGGAGAAATAATAGCGCTTATAACATCAAACAGATCTACTCTTTTAAATAATAGATCATATAATATATAAGATAATAATAGAATAGAATGAAATAGTCCTGGAGCTATAATGTCATTTGATTCGAGGAGCTATAGGGTTGAAGTGTAAGAAGAAACAATATAATAATAGTTAGACTGTGAATTAATCAAAATAGTCTATTGTGAAAATAAGTATCAATAATGTCAAATTATTCTAATAACTAAAGTAAAAAGGAATCAAATAGAGTCCAGATTTTAGATGCTTCTGTTTTCCACATCTGGAGGAACTAGTTCAGATGTGTTTATAGAGAGTAGTATTATAATGCAGACATAGAACGACAGCTTTAATCACAATTTGAAATCTAAAAATAGCTCAAATATAGACATTGCTTTTGACGCAGCCTCTGACTGCTCCATTGAGAACAGGTCCAAATGTTATTGTTTATTACAAACAGCTGATTTATTTAACACATATTACGTTTGGGAAACAACTCTTTAAACATTATAAGCAGTGGACAGAGCCATGAATGTGCTTTTGTTTTATTAAATAATTAATTTCATAGCCTTATAATCGTAGAGAACGGTTTTTTGTTTTTTTTGTTTTTTAAAATAGTTAACATCCCTTTCAGGCAACTTGATTTAGAGTTTGTTTTATGTGGTTTTTTCCTTTTTTTATTTTTTTTTTTTTTTAATATTGGAGAACACGGTGTTGTTTTTGGAATTGTCTGAAATACATACATAGAATAGTGATTTGCAGAACAAACCGGCCAATATAAATCGTCTAATGCCATGCTATTGTTACAATCAGAACTCAAAGTTGGGAATATGCTTTGGCTCAAACTACACCAAATTTGGAGTCATAAACCCAATAGAGTGTAAAATAGATAGATGCTTTTCCAAAATAAGATTATTTTTAGACAGGTCTAATATCAAACGGAAAAGGACCATTTCCTTTCATATTATGTACCAAAGTATTTACTTCAAAGGGAGATAAAGTTCATTACAGTTTATCACAGTTTTTATTAGATACTGTCAAATTCACTGTTTCAAACATAGGTGAATGTTGACAATGCAGAAAAGCTAATGAATAGATGAATGAATCGATTAGAACCATCACAGATTCAAAAACATTGAAAGCATTTTACTGAATTTGGTATAGCACAAAAGTAGATCTTAGGTAGTTTTGAGAATTTTAAGAGCAGCAACAGATTAAGAATCAAAATCCCGTTGTATATGGGACCCTAACCCCAGAGAAACCTGCTAAAATAGATTAGCTTCCTTTACGATAATACCAATTTGATTAACGATGTACATTTATCCCAATCGGTCTGATAGAAGGAAGTGACAGCACTTCCTGGTTCCAACAATATGTGTTTGGAAAAATGAGAAAAGCCCCACAAAATGGGCACAGAGCCACTGATAATTACAGCAAACCTCAGTATACATTAGATTTATTAGAAAAAACATATGTTTACAGAATATGGCATCAATAAAAGCAAAGATGCAAACATATTGGTAAATAGATTAATAGTTTAAACTATAGTGAATATTTTTAGTGCATACATTACAGACGAGGTTGAAGAAGGATCAGAATGAAAGCAGTGGTCATCAAAGAGTTTAGTGAAGGAATGTTTCAATGGTGGGTTGTGTGGTTGTTCGCTTCCTGTATTAACTCTTCACAGATATCGAGTCCAGACTAGGATGATGGGAACTCCCAGTCCCGTCACCCAGAGAATATTGAGAAGATTGTGACCTATTGGTTAATATAGGTCAAAAGAGGACTGACGAGATATTCACAAAATGCTGCACAACAGACAAAGAATATGCAACTCAGGAATCATAAGAGATGACCACTACAAACCAACAATGATTGACTCCTAGAATAAACAATGCTCTCTCCCACTCTCGACGAGGGCAAAAGTCCAACAAACTCAGTCGCCCATGTGGGGGGCATTGTTTGCCTCAGGTGGAGATGGAAGACCGGTTCCAGACCAGGACCAGTGGCCAGACCAGTCCCAGGATCGTGACGTCATCGACCCTTGATAGAACAGCTGGGAGGTGATTGGCAGTCAGGTCACCGAGGGCCAGTAGAGGGAGCATTTTTAGTTTAGGAGCACTTTTTTTGTTGAATATTCTGTATCTGATTTGTAAGATAATTAAATGCAGATGTTATACGTGAAATCTCTTGTCTCGCCTCTTGCTCGACTTTGGATACGTACATCAAAGGGGAATTATTGACTTCAGTACGATGGATAAGGTTAGGTAAGTGGTCTGATTAGATGGTTAAGGTTAGGGTTATGGTGGTCTGAGTACATGGTTACAGTTAGGTTTATAGGCGGTCTGAGTAGAAGTTAAGGTTAGTTTAAGGTGTCCTAAGGAAGATGGTTAAGGTTAGGGGTAAAGGTGGTCGGAGTAAGATGGTTACGGGTTAGGTTTAAGGTGGGTCTGAGGAAGATGGGTTAAGGTTAGGGTAAAGGTGGTCTGAGTAAGAGGTTAAGGTTAGGGTTAAGGTTAAGGTTAAGGCGGTCTGAGTAAGATGGTTAAGGTTGAGGGGTAGCGGTCTGAGTAAGATGGTTATCGGTTAGGTTGAAGGCGTCTAGTAAAGATGGTTAGGGTTTAGGTTTAAGCGGTCTGATATGATGGTTAAGGGTTTGATTAAGGTTAAGGCGCTGAGTAAGAATGGTTGAGGTTAGGTTTAAAGCGGTCTGAGAAAGATGGTTAAGGTTAGGGTTAAGGCGGTCTGAGTAGATGTTAGGGTTAAGTTAAGGCGGTCCTGAGTAAGATGGTTAAGGTTGAGTAAGTTAAGGCGGTCTGATAAGATGGTTGAGTAATGGTTAAGCGGCTGAGTAAGTATGTTTATGGTTAGTTTTAAGGCGGTCCCTGAGTATGATGGTTAGGGTTAAGGTTAAGGTCGGTCTGATAAGATTGGTTAAGGTTTGAGTTAAGGTTAAGTGGGTCTGAGTAAGATGGTTAAGGTAGTCTGAAGTAAAGAAGGTTAGGGTCATGTGTTTTAGCTGTGATTGACTGACTTGGGTTGGTGGATGTTCAATGGTTTTGTTAAGTCTCTGGAGATGACCTTTCTGTTTGTGACTAGGGCTATAAGAATAAATTGTATTTGTATTGTAAGTAAGATGGTTAAGGTTAGGTTGAAGGCCTGGTCTGAGTAAGATGTTTAGGGTTTGGTTTAAAGGCGGTCTGAGTTAGATGGTTCGGGTTATGGTTTAAGGGTGGGTCTGAGTAAGATCGGTTAAAGGGTAGGTTAAGGTGGTCTGAGTCAGATGGTTAAGGTTAGGGTTAAGGTGTCTGAGTAAGAATGGGTTAAGTTAGGTTAAGTGTCGAGGAGATGGTTAAAGGTTAAGGTTAATGCTGCACTAACGGACTTTATTTTTATGCATTACGGAAAAGCTATCCATGTCTCATGCAGTGCATTGGGATATTCGTCCTTTTGAAGAAAAGTAGCGCAGATTTGGGCTGGCGTGACATTATAATTTTAGATCGAGTTGTGATGAAACAAGGAAGAGAATGTGTTCGGGTCCGCAGATTGTGACAAACTCCACAGCGGGACCATGGCCCCCACTTTCGTGAGAAACTCTACGTCCGTTAGCAACAGAAGGCTGAGTTAGCACAAACAATGGCGAGCTTAACCGGAAGCTTCCTCGTCTTCGTCAACGGTTACTGCGTACCACACGAGACAGCCATCCAAAAGAAATCTCGTTCCTCCTCCGCTTCCCGGTTCCTATCGTTCTATGGTCACGCATCGCCACGGCAAATCCATGTCCATCGGATTTAATCCATGATGGGGAGACTCGCTAAGCTCCGTCCCAACAGTGGGTGTGTGTGGGGGCGATAGCTTCGTGGTGCGGGAGGGGAGCAGAAAGAAGAGGGCCAGCGAGTCTGCGGCTTCAAAATCTCCAAAGGCAGTTAGTGCAGCTTTAACCCTAGTCCTTAACCATCTCACTCAGACCACCTTAACCCTAACCTAAACCAATCTTACTCAGACCGCCTTAACCCTAACCTTAACGCATTCTTACTCAGACCACCTTAACCCTACCTTAACCATCTTACGCAGACCCACCCTTCAACCCTAACCCGAACCATCTAACTCAGACCCGCCTTAAACCTAACCCTAACTAACTTACTCAGACCCCTTAAACGCTAACCTTAACCATTCTTACTTCCAATAGATACAATTTATTCTGTATAGCCCTCAGGGTCACAACAGAAGTCAACTCAGAACTTAACAAAACCATTGTAAATCACCAACACAAGTCAGTCAATCAACAGCTAAAACACATGATCCCTAACCTTCTTACCAACTACCTTAACCATCTTACTACCCACCTTAACCTTAACTTCAAACTTAACCATCTTACTCAGACCCGCCTTAACCTTAACCCTATCCATCTTACTCAGACCGCCTTAAAACTAACCATCAACATCTTGACCTCAGACCGCCTTAACCCTAACTCAACCATCTTACTCAGCACACGCCGTAACCTTAACTCAAACCTTAACCATCTTACTCATACCGCCGTTAACCTTAACCCCTATCCAACTTGACTCAGACCGCCTTAACCATAACCTTAACCATCTTACTTCCAGACCCGCCTTAAACCTAACCTCAACCATCTTACTCAGACCGCCTTATCCTTAACTCAACCCCTAACCATCATTACTAGACCCCTTAACCTTAACCCCAAACCATCTTACTCAACCGCCTTAAACCTAACCATAACCATCTTACTCAGACCGCCTTAAACCCTAACCTTAACACATCTACTCTGAACACCGCCTTAACCTTAACCTTAAACCTAACCTTAACCATCTGACTCAGACCACTTTACCCTAACCTTAACCACTTCCTCAGCACGCCACCTTAACCCTAACCCTAACCATCTTACTCAAGACCACCTTTTACCCTACACCTTAACCATCGTTCCTCATACCCACCTTAAACACTAACCTAACCATCTAACTCAGACTCCTTAACCTAACCGTAACCACGTGGAACTCAACCTCCGTAAGCCCTAAACCTTAACCTACTAACTCAGACCAACACCTGTAACCCTAGACCTTAACCATCGTACTGAAGTTCAATAATTCCCTTTGACTGACGTATCCAAATTCGATGCAAGAGCGAGACTAGAGATCTTCACGTTTAACATCTGCATTTTAATTATCTTTACAATCAGATAACAGAATATTCAACAAAAAAAAAGGTGGCTCCTAAACTAATATGTCCTCTCCTGGCCCTCGTCGACTGACAGCCAATCTTCCTCCCAGCAGTTTCTATCTAAAGGCCGATGACGTCACAGATCTGGGACTAGGGTCTGGCCCTGGACCTGGTCCCTTGCCCCGGTCTTTTAACCATCTCCACCTGGCAAACAATGCCCCCCACCACTTGGGCGCCTATTGTGTTGGACTGTTGCCCATCGTCGAGATGGGAGAGAGCATTTGTGTATTCATGGAGTCAATAATTGTCTGGGTTGTAAGCTGGTCATCTCTTAATGATCCTGAGTGCATATTCCTTTGTCTGATGTGCAGCATTTTGTGAATATTTCGTCCAGTCCCGTCTTTTGACCCGATATTAACCATAGGTCCACAATCGTTCTATAATTCTCTGGGTGACCGGGACTGGGGAGATTCCATCATCCTAGTTCTGGCTCGATACATGTGAAGAGTTAAATACAGGAAGACAACAACACACAACCCAACATTGAAAACATCCTTCACTAAACTCTTTGATGACCACTGCTGTCATTCTGAATTCCTTCCTTCAAACCTCCGGCTGTATTGTATGCACTATAACTAGTCACTATAGTTTTAAACCTATTCTAATCTTTTACCAATATGTTTTGCATTTTGCTTTTATGAGCATATTCTTAAACATATGTTTTTACTACTAAATCTATCTATACTGTGTTTGCTGTCATTATCATGGCTCTGTGCCATTTTGTGGGGCTTTTGCTCATTTTTTCCAAACAACATTTTGTGAACCAGGAGTGCTGTCACTTCCTTCTCTCAGTACCGTTTGGGATAAATGTAACATCGTTAATCAAATTGGGATTAGCGTACAGGAGCTGAATCTAAGTTTAGCAGGTTTCTCTCTGTGGTTAGGTCCCTATACAAAGGTATTTTGATTCTCTAATCTTTGCACGACTCTGTAAAATTCTCAAACTACCTAAAGGCATACTTTTGTGCTATAGCCCAAATTCATTAAAATGCTTTCAACATGTTTTTTGAATGCTGTTGTTGGTTTCTAATCGATCTCATTAATCTATCCTCAGTAGCTTTTTTGCATTGTCAACATTCACCTATGTTTGAAACAATGAATTGACAGTATCTAATAAAACTGTGCAATAAACTGTATTAACTTTATCTACCTTGAAGTAAATACTTTTGGACATAATATGAGGAAATGGTCCTTTTAAAAAAAACCCGTTTGCATTAGCCCTGTCTAAAAATAACTCTATTGTGAAAGCATCTAGCTAATTTTACACTCTATTGGTGACCCAAATCTTGGTTGTTAGTTTGAGCCAAAGCATAATTCCCAACTTTTGAGTTCTTGATTGTAACATTAGCAATGGCAATAGACATGTTTTAATGGCCGTTTCTTGTTCCTGCAAATCACTATTCCTATGTATTGTATTTCAGACAAATTCCAAAAACAACAGCAGTCTTCTCCCAAATATTAAAGACATACATCAAATCAGTTGCCGAAAGGGATTTTAACTATTTTACAAACGTTCTCTATCAATCTACGATTATAAGGACTATGAAATTAATTAATTTAAAAACATAAGCCATTCAATGGCTTCTGTCCACTGCTTATAACTGTTTAAAGAGTGTCCCCAAACTTAATATGTGTAAAATTACATCACTGTTTGTAATGAAACAATAACATTTGACCTGTTCTCCAATGGAGCAGCTCAGAGGCTGCTCAATAGAAATGGTCTATTTGAGCTATTTTTAGATTTAAAATTGTGTTTAAACCTGTCGTTCTATGTCTGCAATTTAAATTACTACTCTCTATAAACAAATCGGCACTAGTTCCTACAGATTTGGAAAACAGAAGCATCTAAAATCTGACTCTATTTGATTCCTTTTTTACTTTAGTTATTAGAATAATTTTTGAACATTATTGATACTTATTTTTCACAATAGAACTATTTGATTATTCACTAGTCCTAAACTATTATTACATTGTTTATTCCTGACACTTCTCCTATAGCCCCTCCGAATCCAATGACATTATAGCTCCAGACATTTCATTCTATTCTAATTATTATCTTATTATTAATATGATTCTATTATCTTAAAGAGTAGATCTGTTTGATGTTATAAGCGCTATTAATTCTCCTTTTGAATTTGCACAACACCCCTTTTGAATTTGCACAACACTAAATTTAGAATGACCCCCTAGGACAAATATACATTTTTATTTCATTTTGGCAACATCCGAAATTAGTTTATAATTTTTCCCATTTTGCTTTTTTAGGCTGCCCCTTCTATTAATGTATTTGTTCTTGTAAATATATGTTTTACACACTTCTTTCATAATGATTTAGAAGGTTAAGGACCATGACAAAAAACCTATGACAATACAATACTCCCCTCTGTTGGTCGGGTCCAAAGTATAGAAACATTCCATCTGTAATGTGTTGTAGATATACTGTTCCAATCCTGTTGCTCCTACCGATCGTCCTCATTCATATTGTGGGCATTTGTGCCAAAGTAGAGGCTCATTTTTCTTAATTCATACTACTGTCATCCCTGAAGCAGGGCAGTTATCTGTCTTCTGAAAAACAAACATTAGAACACAAGAAACGCCCACTTTTCCTCTCGTCGCATGGTGGCGGCCTGTCAATCAATCCAATTGGGCAAGAACATAACTGCATTGACAGACGGTGTGTGACATCAGCGCAGAGGCGGTAGCCATATAACTAGACTTAACAAATATTATGTTTTCTAATTTTACCCCCCTAAATTGTGAGTTACAAACCAAAGTTGTCGACTCCTCCCAATGACCGCTCACTGGCGGTTGACCGAATCACTGTCCGGACAAACAGCAGAGGAGGTGGCTTCCCATACCTTAGCGAGGCTATTTCATCTCTAAGTACTTTCCGCCAGAGTACTTTTCTCAAGAGTACTCAGTCCCGAGTACTCTCACTTTTAACACCTGTTTCAATAACGCTTGGCATCTTTGAATCTCTAGTACTTACAAGACCGTAGCTGTTGACAAAAAATAATTATTCCATGATCACATTAATACATTACAGAAAACTTTTGTTATTCCATGATTCCCGTTCAGCATTCCTCAGTTCACACCACACACACTCACATCACACCACAACACCCACGTTAAGTATGGTCCAGTTTGTTAACTCATTCACTGCCCATGACGACAAAAGTCGTTCTATTGTATAGTGACGCTCACTGCCCAAGACGACTTAGATGACACTCTTTCGTGTTATTACACCGTGAGCCTGCAGTAATGTCTGGCGCACCTTGTTAATGACCTCCACAAACAAAGATAATATATGCAAATGTACCTTATGAATAAATCACCACCAGTAGATGCAGTTGCACCACAGGAGAAGGTCATACGTCAGTGGAGAGAAAGAGGAGGAGTTTGTGGGGTCTTTGGAGAGCGTGCTGCTGTAAGGGGGGGGGGGGGGGGCAGAGCGATGATAGCGTCACTGTAGCATTGAGACGGATCAGATCTAGTTTAGCGATAGTATGCTAGTGTGATGGCAAAAAAGAATTAGTTATAAGCAGTATAGCACTGCTTGCAGAGATTGACTCGCGGATCAGTGAGTGGGTCGAGAGGGGAGAGAGGGGAGACCCCGGGGGAGGTCCGTAATCTGCAGCCATATTGCGACGGACAAGAGCCCCCGAGCAGAGACATCACCTTCCGCCGCTCGCAGCGTATCAGCTGCTGTTGAAACTGATGCCTCGGATTCCGTTCAGCAAACCTGATCATGAGTTTTCGGACACACTCACAAACTCTCACTACCACTCACTCACTCACTCCACGCAACAAGACTCTCACTTCGCACAACTGACACTCACACACACAGACACTCACTTACACGCACAACGACACTCACATACGCACACGTGACACTCACTATCACAACAGACACTCGCATCGCACAACACTGACATTCACACACACAACATCTCAAATTCACATGCTTCATTCTATTTATACATCTATAGTTTATTGATCTTTGTGTTGTTGTTGTTTGACTGTTTTGGTTGATGTATAGAAGAAAGTTAAATTTTCTAATCTGTGAATAATATTGCCAACAATTTGCCATCAAAAGTATTTATTTTCAGAGTCATGTTTTTATAAATTTTGTGTAATGGACCAAGATGTGAAGATGTTTTGATTGTCACTAAAGCTGCATAAAATGCATCTAAATCTCTTTCTCCTGCTTGATATGGTTCTGATTTACATAGCAGCTCGTTTCCTCTGTTTTCCTTGCTCCCAACCAGGGTGTTATGGGTGAAAAGTATGTCTTTGTTTATGGCGAATAACTCAGAACGTAAGTGGAGAATCAAACTGTTTTTTTTTTCAGGGAGTAAAGCAGGAGAGGTGAATCATTAATATGGTGCCGGCTTGGTGTTTACATCGTCTAAAAAATGAATATTCCTTGCACTTAGTCAAAGTTGGGTCAAATCACCTGATATGCTGGCAGAATGCACTTCTCAATCTGAAAATGCCTGGGCAGTCAGTGAGTTAAGGTCAACGGAGTGATCATTTTGACATGACGACAATCATATAACATACACAAAAATATAACATACACTAACATATAAACATACACATATGCCTGTAATTTTAACTGTTATATTTTTCCTGTCCAATTACAAATTGTCTCAGAGCTATTTTATGATAGTTGCAACTTTTCAGAGCCAGCAGAACATGCAAAGCTTTGAGAGATTTTTCCTAAAAGGATCCATTTCAAACTTTAGAGGTTAAAACCACGTGGTCTTTATTACTCGGGCCTTGTCACAAACTGTTCCCCTATATTTGTTAATGAGTGGCTCTTGTTACTTAACAAGAAAACTCATGCACGTGCAATAAATGTTTTTTTTCCCTTTTTTTTTTTAAAGCCATTCGGATCCTTAAAAATTTAAAATAGTTTCAAACTTTAATCACTTCACCCCTTGTTTTACGTTCAATCCGGTGGAGAAAAGACCATTGTCCGATGTGTGTTGTTTACTTGCAACCAATCATGTCTCAGATAAACTGCCAACAGTTATATCAAGACATAATTTGTCCAATTGTTTCTAATTTAGCTATTTGGAAGAGAAACGGTCATAAAAGATTTTCAAAAAATGTCCTAACATCTTCACTTGTTTTCAACCAATGAACAGTGTTCGTCTATGTGTTATCAGAATTATCCAATATAACTCTTTAGGCCTAATTCAGAAATGCTTTAAATCATTTTTCAAAACTTTAATAATTGTCTGAACAAAACCATTTTGTCTAAATGGCAAGCGTCCATTAAAAGCTTGCAGTTCCTTTTCAAGCACCAGTTTCAACGGGCATGTGACCTGTTTTTAAATAATATACGAACCATAACGTTCAAAAGGTTGAAAACACTGCTTTGAAATATCCGCATTACCAAGAACATGCAGTTAAAATCAATAATTCTAAACTTCTCGCGTCTATAACTTTAAATAATACTAGTTTTTTCAATAATAAGCTCCTCTACATATATATACTCTGTTCTAATTCCTTGTGTCTCATGCTAAGCAAGATCCCTAATTAATTCTAACGATTGTCCTGTATTCTTTCATGCAGCTAAATGTGGTGTTATGAAGAACGAATGACCTAGCTAAATGTGTAATTATACTTAATATGTCCGCTGTGCGTTTGTTGCCGTGTCTGTTAAATTTTACCTTCTGTGGTGTCTCATTTAGGCCAAGCCAAGTCCCAAATGTCCGTTAAGAAGTCTTATCTTTTTACTCATGGCGTCTTTCAATGTCTTTGTCTCAAAGTGTCCCAATGTCCTTTGTCTCCATGTCTTTTGCCTTCTTCTTTAAACAATCACTGTTCTTTCTTCTTCTTTCAATAATCACCTCTCTTCTTTCAATCACTTTCTCATGTCCTTTCTATTTCCTTTGTCTCAGTGTGTGTCCTTCTTCTTCTTGTTTAGGTTTACCACAACGTTCTTCTCCGAGCACAAAACTCCACTCGTTTGTGCAAAAGTCTGGTTCTTCTCCATGAAATGGAAGGCCGAGAAGTCTTCTTTCGAGATTCCTGTTTAGGACCTTGCTGCGAGCCGATGCTGCAGTCTTTGTGCTGCCCCTGTGGGTGAAACGGGGGAGACGCAGATGGTTCCGGCTGATGGCGCCCGATTTGAGGTCTTAGTGGCAGACCGATTTTGGCCAAATGAGACAGACAGAAGTTTTCTCGGAAAAAAACAGACAATCAAGAAGCACAAACAAGTGTGGTTAATTACCATAACGAAACCAAAGATTAATTACAATTCAAAATAAACCTATGAAATAATTAATATTAACATTTTAAACCTTAAATTCTGAAAACCAATTTCTGCATGCAACCATGCTATCCTATGCCCTACTTTTCACTAAAGTATAATGCTCTCTAAGATCTTTCTAACTTTTATATCACCAAATGTAGGGAAAAAAAAAAACTGTCGGAGATAAAATAATAAAAATAAAAAATGCCTCTTTATATATCTAACTCAAGTTCGGTGATCCTATGACTCCCATGTCAGTAACATTATCTGTGTAATAATATGTAAATGTTTCTACAAAAAAATTCTTTCTTCAACGAGAGAGAGAGAAAGACAGAAGAGAGAGAAGAGAAGAGAGAGAGAAGAGAGAGGAAGGGGAAGAGAGAGGACAGAACGAGGGAGGGGAGGGGCCGAGTGGACTTGTATCCTCAAGCATTTTTCAGAGGAGGGAGCCAGGAGGGTGAAGGGGGGCTGTGGGGTTTCTCACAGAGGAGGTACATGTAACGTCTGATATACACCAAATTCATGAACATCCTTTAAAATTTGCTACATTTTCCTCAGTTTTTTATCGGACACATGTTTTTAGTCATGTGAGAGTTCTCTCACGTCAAACGACACTTTACCTTTATTTAAATACGTCAGTAAGGAAATACATTACAATTTTGCTACCATGATTTAATGTTTCCGATAGTACAGAGAATCAGGAAAAAAAGATTCTGCAGGCACCCCTCGATACATTAAAGCAAGGTAGCAATGTAATGTATACCATTAGCTGACGTATTTAAATAAATTGTAAAGTGTCCGTTTGACGTGAGAGAAATCTCACCACTTATAAAACATTGTCCACGATAAAAACTAGGAAAAGTACAAATTTTTAAAGGGATGTTCATGTATTTGGTGGGATTTCAGTCCCGGAAATGTACTCCTCAGTTGCGAACCACACAGCCCCCTCCTTCTCCCTCCCTGTCTCCCTCTCTGAAAAATGCTTGCGGCATACTAGCCACTCGGCCCCTCCCCTCCCCTCGTTCTGGCTCCTCTCTCTCGTATCTCCTCCCTTCCTTTCCTCCTCCTCATCTCTCTCTCCTCTCTCCTCTCTCTCTCACTCTCCACTCTATGTCCTTTCTCTCTCGTCTCGTGAAGAAAGAATTTTTTTGTAGAAAATTTACATATATTCACAACGATAATGTTACTGACATGGAGTCATGAGATCACAGAACTTGGAGTTATATTATAAAGAGGCATATTTTATTTTTATTTTTTATCTGGACAAGTTTTTTTTCCTACAATTTGGTGAATATAAAAGATATAATGATCTTAGAGAGCATTATACTTTTTGGAGAAAAGTAAGGGCTCTTAGGATAGCAGTTGAATGACAGAAATTGGTTTTCAAATTTAATGTTTAACATGTTAATATTAATTATGTCATAGGTTATTTTGAATTGTAATTAATCATTGGTTTCGTATGTAATTAACACACCTTGTTTGTGCTTCTTGTTTGTCTGTTTATTTCCGGAGAAAACTTCTGTCGGTCTCATTTGCCAAAATTCGTCTGCACAAGACCTCAATCGGGCGCCATCACACGGAACCATCTGCCCGTCGCCCCCGTTTTCACCACAGGGGGCAGCAAAGACTGCAGCATCGGCTGCAAGCATCTACAGAAGCTCTCGAAGAAGACTCTCCGGCCTCCATTTCATGGAGAAGAACCAGACTTTTGCACAAACGAGTGGAATTTGTTTGTTTTGTGCACGGAGAAGAAACGTTGTGTAAACCTAACAAGAAGAAGAAGGACACACACTGAGGACAAAGAAAGGACTGAGAAAGTGATTGAAAGAAGAATGAAGGTGATTATTGAAAGAAAAGAAAGAAAGGTGATTGTTTAAAAAGAAGAAAAAGACTGGAGACAAGACATTGGGACACTTTGAACAAAGACATTGAAAAGACGCCATGAGTAAAAGAAAGACATTAACGGACCATTGAGACGTGGCTGGCCTAAATGAGAACACACAGAAGGTAAATATACAGACAGTCAACAAACGCAAAGAGACATATTAAGTCATATTTACACATTTAGCTAGGTCATTCGTTCAAAACACCACATTTAGCTGCATGAAAGAATACAGGACAATCGTTAGAATTAATTAGACTCTTGCTTTGAGCATGAGACACAAGGAGATTAGAACAGCTGTATATTTAAGGTAGAGAGCTTCTATTATTGAAACGTAGTATTATTTAAAGGTTAAGACGCGGAGAAGTTTAGAATTATTGATTTTAACTGCATGATCTTGGTAATACGGATATTTAAGCAGTGTTTTCAACCTTTGAACCCGTGTTCGTTTAATTTATTTAAAAGACAGTCACGATGCACAGTTGAAACGGTGCTAGAAAGAGAACTGCAGCTTTTAATGGAACTTGCATTTATACAAAATGGTTTGTTCAGACAATTAAGTTTTGAAAAATTGTTTACAGCATTCTGAATTTTTGGCTAAAGGTGATATTGGATTCATTTCTGGATAACAAATAGAACAACACTGTTCATATGGTTGAAAACAAAGACGTAGGGACATTTTTTGAATCTTTTATGGACTTTTCTCTTCCAAATAGCTAAATTAGAAACAATTAGGACAATTATGTCTTTGATAATAACTGTTGGCCATTTTAGCCTGAGACATGATAGTGGTGCAAGTACAACAACACACATAGGACAATTGTCCTTCTCCACATGAACGTTAAACAAGGGTGAAGTAATAAAGCTTGAAACTAATTTACATTTTTTTAAGGAATCCGATACTGCTTAAAAAAAAAAAAAAGGAAAAACATTTAATTGCACGTGCATGAGTTTTTTGTTAATAAACAAGAGCTCATTAAAACAATATATGGGAACAGTTGTTGACAAGCCCGAGTAAAGACCACGTGTTTAAACACTAAAGTTTGAAATGGATCCTTTTAGGAAAAATCTCTCAAAGCTTGCATGTTCTTGCAGGCTCTGAAAGTTGTCAACTATAAAATAGCTCATGAGACAATTGTAATTGTACATGGAAAAATTATAACAAAGTTTAAAAATACAGGCCTCTTGTGTATGTTATATGTTTGTGTATTTTATAGTGTTTGGTGTATGTTAATATGTTTGGCGTCATTCAAATACACTACGTTGACCTTAACTCACTGACTGCCAGGCATGTTTCAGATTTGAGAGTGCATTCCTGCCACAATTTCAGGTGAATTTGACCCAACTTTGAAGTGCCACAGAGTATTCATTTTTAGACGATGTAAACACAAGGGCCACCAAATTAAATATTCACCTCTCCTGCTTACTCTGAAAAAAACAGTTTTGTTTCTACCTCTTACCGTTCTTGAAGTTAATTCCCGCCATAGAAACAAAGCATACATTCAACCCATAACACCTGGTCTGAGCAGGAAAACAAGGAAACGAGCTGTTATGTAAACTGAACATATCAAGCAGAAAAGAGACTTAGAGCATTTTGCTCGTCTTTAGTGACAACTCAAAACATCTTCACACTTGTTCCATTACAAAAATTATAAAAAATGACTCTGAAATAATACTTTTGATGGCAAATGTTGGCAATTTTAGTCACAGAATAAAAATTTAACTTTCTCTAATACCATCAACCTAACACAAACAACAAACAACACAAGATCAATAAAACCTAGAGATGTATAAAATAGAAATGAAGCATAGTGAATTTAGTGTGTGTGTGTGAATGTCAGTGTCGAGCGAGTGTCTGTGTGAGTGAGTGTCCAGTGTGTCGAAGGAGTGTCTTGTCAGTGAGTGTCTGTGTGTGTGAGTGTCAGTGTGCGAGTGAGTGTCTGTGTGAGTGAGTGAGGTGAGTGAGTGCGTTGAGTGTTGTGAGTGTGTCCGATAAATCATGATCAGGTTTGCTGAACAATCCGATGCATCAGTAAACCACAGCAGCTGATACGCTGCGAGAGGCGGAAGTGTTCACTGCTCGGGCTCTTGCTCCGCCAAATATGGCTGCAGCTACGGACCTCCACCGGGTCTCCCCACTCTCCCCTCTCGACTCACGTCACTGATCCGCGAGTCAATCTCTGAAGCATGATACTGCTTATAACTATTCTTTTTTTGCCATCACTCTTGCTATATCTATCGCTAAACTAGATCTGATACCGTCTCATTGCTACAGTACGCTATCACGCTCTGCTACAGCAGCACGCTCACCAAAGACCCCCACACTGCCTCCCTCCTTCTCTCCACTGACTTATGACCTCTCCTGTGGCAATCTGCATCCTACTGGTGGTGATTTATCATTACAGTACATTTGCACTATATAATCAGTGTGTGGGTCTTAACAAGGTGCGCCAGTCATTACTGCAGCCTCCCGTGAAAACACGAAAAAAGGTCGTCTAAGTCGTCTTGGGCAGTGAGCCGTCACTATACAATGGAACGACTTTGTCGGCATGGGCAGTGAAGAGTTAACAAACCTGGTACCAATACTAACGTGGGTGTTGTGAGGTGTGTTGGATGTGTTGGTGGATGAACTGAGAATGCTGAACGGAATCCTGGAATAACAAAAGTTTTTCTGTAATTTTTAATGTGATTCATGGTATAATTATTTTTTGTCAACAGGCAGACGTGTAAGTATATAATTCAAGATGACAAGCTTTATTGAACAGGTGTAAAAGTGAGAGTAATCTGGGATGAGTCCTCTGAGAAAGTACACTGCGGAAAGGACTCAGAGTTGAAATACCTCGCTGAATGTACTGGGAGCCCCTCCCTCTGCTGTTTGTCCGACAGTGATTCGGAACCAACCGCAGTGAGCGGTCATGGAGGAGGAACAACTTTGGTTTGTAACTCACAGTTAGGGGAGTGATAATTAGAAAAACATACTATTGTTAAGTCTGTATTTGGCTAAAGCCTCTGCCCTGATGTCACACACCGTCTGGCAATGCATTATTGTTTCTGCCCAATTGGATTGATTGACAGGCCGCACCATGCGACGAAGGAGATGGCGTTTCTTGGTGTGTCTAATGTTTGTTTGTCAGTGAAAGATAAACTGCACCTGCTTCAGGATGACATAGTATGATTAAGGAAATGACCTCTACTTTGGCACCAAAGCCCACAATATGAATGAGGACGATCCGGGGGAGAAACAACAGGATTGGAACAGTTATCTACACACACATACAGATGCATGTTTTAATACTTTGGAACCACGCCCAACAGAGGGCGTATTTGTATTGTCATAGTGGGCATGTCCTTAACCTTCTAAATCATTAAAAGAAGTTGTAAAACATATAGTACATGAACAAATAAATAATAGAAGGCACCTAAAAAAGCAAAATGGAAAATTATTAAGTAATTTTCGGAGTGCCAAAAATGAAATAAAATTCTATATTGTCCATATGGTCATTCTAAATTTAGGTTGTGCAAATTTCCAAAGGGGTGTTTGTGCATATTCAAAAGGAACATATTAGCGGCTTATAACATCAAACAGATCTACTCTTTAAGATAATAGATCATATAATAATAAGAATAATAATAGAAATAGAATGAAATAAGTCTGGAGCTATAATGTCCATTGGATTCGAGGAGCTATATTGGTTAAGTGTAAGGAATAAACAAAAGTAATAATAGTAGACTAGTGAATAATCAAAATAGTTTCTATTGTGAAAATAAGTATCAATAATTGTCAATTTATCTAAAACTAAAGTAAAAGGAATCAAATAGAGTCAGATCTTAGATGCTTCTGTTTTTCCACATCTGTATGAACTAGTGCAGATGTGTTTATATAGAGTAGTATTAAAATGCAGCGGACATAGAACGACAGCTTTAACACAATTTTTAAATCGAAAAATAGCTCAAATATAACATTCTTTTGACGCAGCTCCTGAGCTGCTCCATTGGAGAACAGTCAAAGTTATTGTTTATTACAAACAGCTGATGTATTTACACATATTTTAATTTTGGACAACTCTTTAAACAGGTTGTAAGCAGTGGACAGAAACCATGAATGTGCTTTTGTTATTAAATGAATTATTTTCATAGCTATAATCGTAGAGAACGTTTTAAAACGTTAAAATCCCTTTCAGGCAACTTGATTTAGATGTATGTCTTTTAATATTGGAGAACGACTGTGTTGTTTTTTGGAAGTGTCTTAAATACAATACATAGAATAGTGATTTGCAGAACAAAACCGGCCAATATAAAATCGTCTATTGCCAATGCTATTGTTACAATCAGAACTCATAAGTGGGAATAGCTTTGGCATCAAACTACTACCAAGATTTGGAGCACAATAGAGTGTAAAATAGATAGATGCTTTTCAAAAATAGAGATTATTTTTAGACAGGCTAAATCAAACGGTAATAGGACATTCCTTCATAATATTCAAAATAGTTTACTTCAAAGGTAGATAAGTTCATTACACAGTTTATGCACAGTTTTATTTAGAAATTACTTTCAAATTCACGGTTGTTCAAACATAAGGTAACTGTTGACAATGCAAAAAGCAATGCGATAGATAATGAGATCGATTAGAACCAACACAGATTCAAAAAACATTGAAAAGCATTGTAATGAATTTGGGTATAGCACAAAAGTAGATCTTTAGGTAGTTTTGAGAAATTTTAAGAGTCAGCAACCAGATTAAGGAATCAAAATACCGATGGTATAGGACAACCCCAGAGAAACCTGCTAAAATTAATTAGCTCCTGTACGATAATACCATTGATTAACGATGTACATTTATCCCAAACGGTCTGAAGAAGGAAGTACAGCACTTCCGGGTTCAACAATATGTGTTTGAAAAATGAGCAAAGCCCACACAAAATGGCCACAGACCACTGATTTGACAGCAAACCTCAGTCATAGATAATTTATAGATAAAAACTTATGTTTAATAATATGGCTCAATAAAAGCAAAAGATGCAAACTTATTGGTAAATAGATTAGAATAGGTTTAACATATAGTGAATAGTTTTAGTGCATACATTACAGACGAGGTTGTAGAAGATCAGAATGACAGCAGTGGTCATCAAAGAGTTTAGTGGAAGAATGTTTCAATGTGGTTGTGTGTTGTTCGTCTCCTGTATTAACTCTTCACAGATATCGAAGCCAGAACTAGGATGATGGAATCTCCCCACCCCGTCACCCAGAGAATATGAAAGATTGTGAACCTAGGGTTAATCATAGGTCCAAAGAGGGACAGACGAATATTCACAAAATGCTGGCACATCAGACAAAGGATGAGACTCAGGAATCATAGAGAATGACCCGCTTTACAAAACCATACAATTTTGACTCCAGAAATAAAAACAAATGCTCTCTCCCACCTCCTCGACGAGGCATAAAGTCCAACACAATTCAGCCCCAGTGGTGGGGGGCATTGTTTGCTCAGTGGGATGGGAAGACCGGGTCCAGGACCAGGACCAGGGCCAGACCAGTCCCAGATCTGTGACGTCATCGGACCTTTATAGAAACTGCTGGGAGGAATTGGCAAGTCCAGTCAGCCCGAGGGCCCAGGAGAGGGACATATTAGTTTAGAGCACTTTTTTTTGTTGAATATTCTGTAATCTGTATGTAAAGATAATGTAAATGTAAGATGTTAAACGGGAAGATCTCTGTCTCGCTCTTGACATCGACTTTGGATACGTCTGTCAAATGGAATGATTGACTTCAGTACGATGGTTAAGGTTAGGTTTAAAGGTGGTCCTGATTAGATGGTTAAGGTTAGGTTAATGTGGTCTGAGACGATGTTAAGGTTAGGTTTTAAGGAGTCTGAGTTAGATGTTAAGTTAGGTTTAAGGTGGGTCTGAGGAAGATGTTAAGTTTAGGGTAAAGTGGTCTGTGTAAGAGGGTTAGGGTTAGGGTTAAAGGTGGGTCTGAGGAAGATTGGTTAAGGTTAGGTAAAGGTGGTCTGAGTAGATGGTTAAGGTTAGGGTTAAGGTAAGGTTATGGCGGTCTGAAGTAAATGGTTAAGGTTAGGTTAAGGGGGTTGATAAGATGGTTATGGTTAGGTTTAAAGGCGGTCAGAGTAAGATGGTTTAGGGGTTAAGGTTAAAGGCGGTCTGAGGAAGATGGTTAAGGGTTTTGAGTTAAGGTTAAGCGGTCTGAGTTAGATTGTTGAGGTTAGGTTTTAAGGCGTCTGAGTAAGATGTTAAGTTAGGGTTGAGGCGGTCTGAGTAATATGGTTTGGGTTAACAGGTTAAGGCGGTCTGAGTAGATGGTTAAGGTTTGAGTTAAGGTTAAGGCGGTCTGAGAAGATGGTTGAGGTTAGGGTTTAAGGCGTCTGAGTAAGATGGTTATGGTTAGGTTTAAGGCGTCTGAGTAAGATGGTTAGGGTTAAGTTATGGCGTCTGAGTAAGATGGTAAGTTTGAGTTAAGGTTAGAGGTTGTCCGGAGTAAGATGTTTAGGTAGTCTGAGTAAGAAGGGTTAGGGTTCATGTGTTTTAGCTGTTGATTGACTGACTTGTGTTGGTGATTTCCAATGGTTTTGTTAAGTCTCTGAGATGACTCTGTTGTGACCTAGGGCATACAAGAATAAAATTGTATTGTATTGTAAGTAAGATGGTTTAAGGTTAGGTTTAAGGCGGGTCGGAGTAAGATAGTTAGGGTTTGGTTTAAGGCGTCTGAGTTAGATGTTAGGGTTAGGGTTAAGGGTGGGTCTGAGTAAGATGGTTAATGTTAGGGTTAAGGTGGTCTGAGTAAGATGGTTAAGGTTAGGGTTAAGGTGGTCTGAGTAAGATGGTTAAGGTTTGGGTTAAGTGGTCGAGGAGATGGTTAAGTTAGGGTTAAAGCTGCACTAACTGACTTTTATTTTGTATTCATTACGGAAAAAGGCTTTCCATGCGCCTGCAGTGGCATTGGGTTATTCGTCCTTTTGAGAAGAAAGTAGTCGCAGATTTGGGCTGGCGTGACATTATATTTTAATCGGAGTTTTGAGAAAACAAGAAGAGAATGTGTTTCGGGTCGCAATTGTGACAAATCACAGCGGACACACGGCCCACACTTTCGTGAGTAAATCTACAAGGTCCAGTTGCACATGAAGCTAGTTAGCACTTCAAGTGGCGAGCTTCCTGAAGCTTCCACGTCTTCGTCACCGTTACTGCTTTAACAGCGAGACAGCCATCCAAAAGAAAGTCTCGTTCCTCCCGCTCTTCCCGTTCTATCGTTCGTGGTCACCCATCCACACGTGCAAATCCATGTCCATAGTATTATCCATATTGGGAGACGCTAAGCGTCGCTCCCAACAGTGGTGTGTGTGGGGCGAATAGCTTTCGGTGGGTGCGGGTAGGGGAGCATAAGAGAGAGCCAGCGAGTTCTGCGGCTTCAAAACCCAAGTCAGTTAGTGGGCAGCTTTACCCTAAACCTTAACCATCGCACTCAGACCACCCTAACCCTAACTTAACCATCTGCTCAACCACCTTAACCCCTAACCTTAACCATCTACTCAGACCAGCCTTAAACCTACCTTAACCATCTTCACTACTCAGACCCACCCTTAACCCTACCCTAACCATCTAAAAAAATACCTGCAGACCGCCTTTAAACCTAACCCTAACCTATCTTACTCAGATCAACCCGCCTTAAACCTAGCCTTAACCATCTAACTTACAATACACAATACAATTTATTCTTGTATAGCCCTGAGGTCAGAACAATCACAACAGAAGTCATCTCAGGACTTAAAACAACCATTGAAAAATCACCAACACAGTCTGTCAATCAACAGCTAAAACACATGACCCTAACTTGCTTCTTACTCAGACGACCTTAACCATCTTACACAGACCACCTAACCTTAACTCAAACCTTAACTCTTACTCAACCGAACTTAACCTTAAACCCTAACCATCTTACTCAGACCGCCTTAAAACATAACCTTAACCAGCTTACTGCAGACCTCGCCTTAACCCTAACCTCAACCATCTTACGCAGAGCCCGCCTTAAACCTTAACTCAAACCTTAACCATCTTACTCAGACCGCCTTAACCTTAACCCTAGCCATCTACTACAAGACCAGCCTAAACCCTAACCTTAACCATCTACTCAGACCGCCTTAAACCTAACCTCAACCATCTTACTCACGCGCCTTAAATTAACTCAAACCTTAACCGATCTTACTCAGACCGCCTTAACCTAACCCTAACATCTTACTAACTCAGACCGCATTAACCTAACCATAACCATTTACTCAGCACCGCCTTAACCCTAACCTTAACCATCTTACTCGACCGCCTTAAACCTTAACCTTAACCCAACCTTAACCATCTTACTCTTACCACCTTTACCCGAGACTTAACCATCTTCCTCATACCCACCTTAACCCTAACCTAACCATCTTACTCAGGAACCAACCTTTACCCAACCTTAACATCTTCCTCAGCCCACCTTAAACTAACCTTAATCCATCTAACTCAAACCACGCCTTAAAACCTAACCTTAACCATCGTACTCAGACCACCTTAAACCCTAACCTTAACCATCAAACTCAGACCAACTTAACCCTAAGCCCTAACCATCGAACTGAAGTCAATAATTCCCTTTTGACTGACTATCCAAAAGTCGATGCAAGAGCGAGACAAGAGATCTTCACGTTTAACATCTGCATTTAATTATCTTTACAATCAGATACAGAATTATTCAACAAAAAAAGTGCTCCAACTAATATGTCCCTCTCTCCTGCCCTCGGCTATGACAGCCAAATCTCCTCCAGCAGTTTCTATCAAAGGTCCGATGACGTCACAGATCTGGACTGGTCTGGCCCCTGTTCCAGGTGCTGGACCCGGTCTTCCATCTCCACCTGACAAACAAATGCCCCCACCACTGGGCGCCCTGAATTGTGTTGACTTTGGCCCTCGTCGATGTGGGAAGAGCATTTGTTTATGCTTTGGATCATAATTGTCTGGTTTTGTTAAGCCTGGTCATCTCTTATGGATTCCTAGAGTGCATATTCCTTTGTCTGATGTGCAGCTTTGTGAATATCTCAGTCCCCTCTTTGACCTATATTAAACCAATAGGTCACAAACTTTCAATATTTCTGGGTGACGGGACTTGGGGATTCCATCATCCTAGTGTCTGGCTCGAGTAATCTGTGAAGAGTGAATACAGGAAGAACGAACAACAACAACCCACACTGAAACCATTCCCTCACTAAACTCTTGATGACCACTGCTGTCATTCTGTATCCTTATTCAACCTCTCGGTAATGTATGCAACTAAAACTATTCACTATAGTTTTAAACTATTCAAAGCTATTGTACCCATATGTTTGCATCTTTGCTTTTTATTGAGCCATATTCTTAAACTTATGTTGTTTCTAATAAATCTATCTATACGTGGGTTTGCTGGTCATTATCAGTGCTCCTGTGCTATTTTATTGTTTTTTGGTGGGGCTTTGCCTCATTTTTCCAAACGACATTTGTGAACCAGAAGTTGCTAGTTCACTTCCTCTCTCAGATCCGTTTGGGATAAATGTACATCGTATAATCAAATTGTGTATTATCCGCTACATGAGTAATCTATTTTAGCAGGTTTCTCTGGGTTTAGTCCAGATACAACGGTATTTTGATTCCTCAAAAATCTGTTGCTGACTCTTAAAATTCTCAAAACTACCTAAAGATCTACTTTTGTGCTATACACCCCAAATCATTAGAAATGCTTTCCAAATGTTTTGAATCTGTGTTGGTTTTCTAATCGATCTCATTAATACTATCTCATTAAGCTTTTTGCATTGTCAACATTCACCACTATGTTAGAACTAGTGAATTTGACAGTTATCAATAAAACGTGCATAAAATGTATTGAACTTTACTACCTTTGAAGTAAATACTTTTGACATAATATGAAGGAAATGGTCCTTTTACCGTTTGATATTAGCCCTGTCAAAAAAGAATCTCTATTTTTGAAAGCATCTATCTATTGTTACACTCTAGTGGACTCCAAGTCTGGTTGTAGGTTTGTGCCAAAGCATATTCCCCAACTTTTGAGTTCTGATTGTAACAATAGCATTGGCAATAGAACGGATTTTTTATTGGCCGGATTCTTGTTCTGGCAAATCACTATTCCCTATTTTTGTATTCAGCACAATCCCAAAAACCAAACACAGTCGTTCTCCAATATAAAGACATACATCTAAATCAATGCCTGAAAGGGTATTTTTTAACGATTTTAAAACGTTCTCTACGATTATAAGCGCTATGAAATTAATTATTTAATAAACAAAGCCACATTCATGGGGCTTCTGACCACACTGCTTATAACTGTTTAAAAGAGTTGTCCCAAACTTAATAGGTGTAAATACATCAGCTGGTTTGTAATAACAATAACATTTGACCTGTTCCCAAGTGGGGAGCAGCTCAGAAGGCTGCGTCAATAAGCAATGTTATATTTTAGTATTGTGTAGATAATAAAATTGTGTAAAGGCCCTGTCGTTCTTGTCTGCATTTTTAATACAACTCTCTATAAACACATCTGCATCTAGTTCCTACAGATGTGGAAACAGAAGCATCTTAAAAATCTTGACTCTATTGATTTCCTTTTAACTTTAGTTATTAGAATAAATTTGACATTATTTGATACTTATTATCACAATAGAACCTATTTTGTTATCACATAAGTCTAACTATTATTACTATTGTTTATTCTGACACTTCACCTATAGCTCCTCGAATCCAATGATACATTATAGCTCCAGACTAATTCATTCTATTCTATTATTACTTTTATTATATGATCTATTAATCTTAAAGAGTAGATCTGTTTGATGTTTATAAGCGCTATTATTTCTCCTTTTGAATTTGCACAACACCCCTTTTGACTTTGCACAACAACCTAAATTAGAATGACCCCCCTAATGGACAAATATAGACATTTTATTTCTTTTGGCAACTCCGTAACAATTACTTAAATAATTTTTCCCCATTTTGCTTTTTTAGGCTGTCCCTTTCTATTAATTATTTTGTTCTTGAAATATATGTTTTACACTTCTTTCTAATGATTAGAAGGTTAAGGACCATGACCACCTATGAACGATACAATACTTCCCCCTCTGTTGGTCGTGGTCCAAAGTATAAAAACATGCATCTGTATGTGTGTGTAGTATTACTGTTCCAATCCGTGCTACCTCCCGATCGTCCTCGAATTCAATTGTGGGGCTTTGGTGCCAAAGTAGAGGCTCATTTCCTTAATTCATACTACTGTCAGCCCTGAAGCAGGTGCAGTTTATCTTTTCAGTCTGAAAAACAATCTTAGAACACAAGAAACGCCCACTTTCCTCTCGCGCATGGTGCGGCCGTCAATCACTCCAATTGGGCAAAACATAACTGCATTGACATACGGTGTGTGACATCAGGCAGAGGCTGTAGCCAAATACAGACTTAACAATATGTATGTTTTCTAATTTTAAACTCCCCTAATTGAGTTACAAACCAAAGGTGTTACTCCACCAATGACCGAATCACTGCTGTTTGGACCGAATCACTGTCCGGACAAACAGCAGAGGGAGGGCTCCCAGTACCTTCAGCGAGGTATTTCATCTCAAGAGTACTTTCCGCAGAGTACTTTTCTCAGAGTACTCATCCCAGAGTATTCGTCACTTTTACACCTGTTCAATAAGAACTGTCATCTTTGAATCTCTAGTACTTACACCGTATGCTGTGTGACTAAAAATGAGTATTCCATGATCACATTAAAACATTACAGAAAACTTTGTTATTCCATGATTCCGTTCAGCATTCCTCAGTACACATCCACAAACACACTCACGCAACACACTCACAACACCCCCACTTTAGTATTGGTCCAGTTTTGTTAACGCATTCACTGCCCATGACGACGAAAAGCGTTCTATTGTATAGAGACGCTCACGGTGCCGCAAGACGACTGATAGACACTTGTTCGTGTTATTACTCGGGAGCTGCAGTATTGTCTGGCGCATCCTTGTTAATGACCCACAACACTGATATATAGTGCAAAATGTACCTGTAATGATAATCACCACCAGTAGGATGCATTAATGCCCACAGGAGAGGTCATAAAGTCTGTGGAGAAAGGAGGAGGCGTGTGGGTCTTTGGAGAGCGTGCTGCTGTAGCGAGCGATGATAGCGTACTGTAGCAAGTTGAGACGGATCAATCTAGTTTAGCGATAGTATGCAAGAGTGATGGCAAAAAAGAATAGTTATAAGCAGTATACACCTGCTTCAGAGATTGCTCGCGGATCAGTGAGTGAGGTCGAGAGGGAGAGAGGGAGACCCCGGTGAGGTCCGTATCTGCAGCCTATTTTTGCCGCTGGAGCAAGAGCCCCGAGCAGTACAACAAACCGCTTCCGCCTCTCGCAACGTATCAGCTGCTGTTGTTACTGATGGCCACGGATTCGTTAGGAAATACACTGATCAAGATTTATCGGACAACACTCACAAAACTCACACCCTCACTCACTCCACTCACCCGCTACGACAGACACTCACGGTCGCACACTGACACTCACAACATACAGACACTCACTCGCACAGACACTCACTCGCACACTGACACTCACTCACAACACACCGCTCGCACACTGACATTCACCGCACACACACACTCAAGATTCACATGCTTCATTTATTTTATACATCTATAGTTTTATGTGTATCTTTGTGTTGTTGTTGTTTGACGTTTTGGTTGTGGTAATAGAAGAAAGTTAAATTGTCTATCTGTGAATAAATTGCCAACACTTGCCATCAAAAGTAATTACTTCAGAGCATGTTTTTATAAATTTTTGTAATGGAACCAAGTGTGAAATGTTTTGAGTTGTCACTAAAGCAGCAAAAATGCATCTAAAGTCTCTTTTCTGCTTGATAATGTTCCTGTTTTACATACGCTCGTTTCCTCCGGTTTTCCTTGCTCAGACCAGGGGTTATGGGTGAAAAGTATGCTTTGTTCTAAGTGGCGAATACTCAAGAACGTAAGAGGTGAAACAAACCTGTTTTTTTCAGATAAGCAGGAGGTGAATCTTTAATTTGGTGCCCTTGTGTTTACACGTCTAAAAAATGAATATGCTGTGCCAAGCAAAGTTGTTCAAATCCACACTGAAAATTGCTGGCAGAATGCACTTCTCAAATCTGAAAATGCCTGGCAGTCAGTGAGTTTAAGGGTCGCAACGTAAGTGTATTTGACATGACGACAAACTTATGAACATACACAAAAATATAACATACACAAACATATAACATTCACAAGAGGCCTGAAATTTTAACTTTGTTATATTTTTCCATGTTCCAAATTACAATTGTCTCCATGAGCTATTTTATAGTTTGCAACTTTCAGAGCCTGCAGAAACAAGCATAACTTTGGAGAGAGTTTTCCAAAAAGTATCCATTTCAAACTTTTGTGTTTATAACCACGTGGTCGTTACTCGGGCTTTCACAAACTGTGTCCCCTATATTTTTTAAATGAGATCTCTTGTTACTTAACAAAAAACTCATGCACGTGCAATAAATGTTTTTTCCTTTTTTTTTAAAGCCATTCGGATTCCTTAAAAAATGTAAATTAGTTTCAAACTTTAATAGATACTTCACCTTGTTTTACTTCATGTGGAGAAAAGAACCAAGTGTCCCTATGTGTGTGGTTTTAACTTGCTCCAATCATGTCTCATGATAAACTTGCCAACAGTAATCAAAGACTTATATTGTCCTAGATTGTTTCTAATTTTAGCTATTGTGGAAGAGAACACAAGTCATAAAAGATTCAAATAAATGTCCTACATCTTTTGTTTTGCCACCAATAACAGTGTTTAGCTCCTATGTGTTATCAGAAATTATCCAATATCACCTTGTAGCCAAAATTCAGAAATGCTTTAAATCTTTTTCAAACTTTAATTGTCTGGAACAAACCATTTTTACTAAATCAGCGTCCATTTAAAGCTGCAGTTCTCTTTCCTAGCTCAGTTTCAACTGTCATGTGACTGTTTTTTAAAATAATTAACGAACCACGGTTCAGAGAGTTGAAGAACAACTGCGTTAAATACCGTATTACCAAGATCATGCAGTTAAAATCAATAATTCTAAACTTCTTCCGCGTCTATAACTTTAAATAATACTAGTTTCAATAATAGAGCCTCCTCTACCTTAAATATACTCGCTGTTCTAATCTCCTTGTCTCATGCAAAGCAAGAGTCCTAATAAATTCTAACGATTGTCCCCTGTATTCTTTTCATGCAGCTATAAATGTGGTGTTATGAACGAATGACTATCTAATGTGTAAATTTTGACTTAATATTCTCCTGTGCGTTTGTGGCCGTCTGGAAATTTACCTTCTGTTTGTCTCATTTGAGAGGCCAGCCACGTCTCAAAATGTACCGGTAAGGTCTTTCTTTTAACTCATGGCGTCTTTCAATGTACTTTTGTCTCAAAGTGTCCAATGTCGTTGTCTCGCATGTCTTTTTCCTTCTTCTTTAAAACAATCACTTTCTTTTCTTCTTCCTTCAATATCACTTCTTGCTTCTTTCAATCACTTTCTCATGTATTCTTGTCTCAGTGTGTGTCCTTCGTCTTCTGTTAGGTTTACACAAACGTTCTTCTTTCCGTGCACATAACTCCACTCGGTTTGGTGCAAAAGTCTGTTCTTCTCCTGAAATGGAGGCCGGTAGAGGTCTTCTTCGAGAGTTCCGTTAGCTGCTGCAGCCGATTCGCAGTACGTTGCTGCCCCTGTGGGTGAAACGGGGAGACGCAGATGGTCCGTGGCGATGGCGCCCGATTGAGGTCTTGTGGGCGACGATTTGGCCATATAACAGACAGAAGTTTTTCCCTCGGATAAAAACAGAACAAACAAGAAGCACAAAACAAGTGTGTTAATTACCATAACAAACCAATATTAATTACAATTCAAAATAAACCTATGAATTATTAATATTAACATTTTTAAATACATTAACTGCCTGAAATACCAATTCTGCATTCAACTGCTATCCTAAGCCCTACTTTTTCCAAAAGTATTTGATGCTCTCTAGGATCATTCTAACTTTTTATATCGACCAAAATGTAGGAAAAAAAACTTGTCCAGATAAAAAATAAAAATTAAATATTGCCTCTTTATAAATCTTAACTCAAATTCTGGTGACCTATGACTCCATGTCAGTAACATTATCGTGTGTATATATTTAATTTCTACAAAAAATTCTTTCTTTCACGAGAGAGAAGAAAGAACAGAGAGAGAAGAGAGAGAAGAGAGAGAGAGAGAGGAGGAAGGGGAAGAGAGAGAGGACAGAACGAGGGAGGGGAGGGGCCGAGTGCTTGTATGCCTCAAGCATTTTCAGAAGAGGGAGCCAGGAGGTAGAAGGAGGGCTGTGTGGTTTTCTCAAACAGAGGAGACAGTACGACTGAAATACAACCAATTCATGAACATTCCCCTTTACAATTTGCTACATTTTCCTCGTTGTTTTTAAAATTGAGACATATGTTTTTTCAGTGGTGAGAGTTCTCTCACGTCCCCCCAAACGACACTTTACATTTATTGAAATACGTCAGTATGGAAAACATTACAATTTGCTACCCTGATTAATGTTTTCGATAGTTACAGAGAAATCAGGAAAAAAAGATTCTGCTTGATCCTCGATATCATTAAACAGGTAGCAAATTGTAATGTTTTCCATTACTGACGTATTTAATAAAGTAAAGTGTCGTTTGACGTGAGAGAACTCTCACCACGGATAATACATTGTCACGATAAAAAACGAGAGGAAGAATGTAGCAAATTTAAAGGGATGTTCATGAATAGGTGTATTTCAGTCGTACAAGTACTCCTCTGTTTGAGAAACCACACACCCCTCCTTCTCCCTCCTGGCTCCCGCTCTGAAAAATGCTTGAGCATACAAGCCACTCGGCCCCCTCCCCTCCCTCGTTCTGTCCCCATCTCTTCTCCCCTTCCTCCTTCTCTCTCTCTCTCTCTTCTCTCTCCTCTCCTCTCTGGTCTTTCTCTCCTCCTCTCGTGAAAGAAAGAATTTTTTGTAGAAAATTACATATATACACAAGATAATGGATTACTGACCATGGAGTCATAAGGATCACAGAACTTTGAGTTAGGATTATAAATAGCATTATTATTTTTATTTTGTATCTGGACAAGTTTTTTTTCCCTAATTTTGGTGATATAAAAGTTAGAAGTTATCTTTAGAGAGCATTATACTTTTGGAAAAAGTAGGCTTAGGATAGCAGTTGAATGGCAGAATGGTTTTTTCAGAAGTTAATGTTTAAATGTAATAATTAATTATTTCATAGGTTTAGTTTTGATTGTAATTAATCTTTGGTTTCGTATGGGGAATAAACACCTACTTTTGTGCTCTTGTTTGTCTGTTTTTTCCGCAGAAAACTCTGTCTGTCTCATTTTGGCCTAAATCGTCTGCAACAAGACCCGCCCCGGGGGGGGAGGGGGGGGTGGGGGGGTGGGGCGGGGGGGGGGGGGTGGTGGTGGCCGCTATCGGCGCCATCAGCACGGACCCATCGGCGTCGCCCCCGTTTCACACACAGGGGGCAGCAAAGACTGCAGCAATCGGCTGCAGCAGCTAACAGGAACTCTCGATGAAGACCTCTCCGGCCTCCCATTTCATGAGAAAGAACCAGAACTTTTGCACATACCGAGTGGAGTTATGTGCACGGAGAGAGAACGTTTGTAAACCTAACAAGAAGAAGAAGGGACACACACGAGACAAAGAAAGAACATAGAAAGTGATTGAAAGAGAAAGAAGGTGATTATTGAAAGAAGAATAAAGAAAGTGATTGTTTAAAGAAGAAGGAAAAAGACATGGAGACAAAAGACATTGGACATCTTTGAGACAAAAACATGAAAGTCGCAGAGTAAAAGAAAGACATTAACGGACATTTGAGACGTGGCTGGCCTAATTAGACCACAGAAGGTAAATTATACAGACAGGCAACAACGCACAGAGACATATTAAGTCATATTTACACATTTACCTAGTCCATTCGTTCATAACAACCACATTTAGCTGCATGAAAGAATACAGGACAATTCGTTAGAATTAATTAGACTCTTGCCTTTAGCATGAGACACAATGATATTAGAAACAGCAGTAATATTTAAGGTAGAGGAGCTCTATTATTGAAACTAGTATTATTTAAAGTTATAGACGCGAGAAGTTAGAATTATGGATTTTAACTGCATGATCTTGTAATACGGATATTTAAAGCAGTGTTTTCAACCTTGAACCGTGTTCGTTAATTAATTTAAAACAGTCACATGCACAGTTGAAACTGGTGCTAGAAAGAGAACTGCAGCTTTTAATGGAACTGCAATTTAGTACAAAATGGTTTGTTCAGACAATTAAAGTTTGAAAAAAATGATTTAAAGCCGTTCTGAATTTGGCGAAAGGTGATATTGGATCATTTCTGATAACACATAGACGCAAACACTGTATCATTGGTTGAAAACAAAGATGTAGGGTCATTTTTTTGAAATCTTTTTATGACATGTTTCTCTCCAAATAGCTAAATTAGAAACAAATAGGACAATTATGTCTTTGATATAACTGTTGGCAGTTTATCGGAGACCATGATTGGTGCAAGTACAACAACACACATAGGACAAGGTCTTTTCTCCACATGATCGTAAAACAAGGGTGAAGTATTAAATTTGAAACTAATTTACATTTTTTTAAGGAATCCGAACAGGCTTTAAAAAAAAAGGGAAAAACATTTATTGCACGTGCATGAGTTTTTTTTGTTTAAGTAACAAGAGCTCATTAAAAATAAGGGGACACAGTTTGTGACAGCCCGAGTAAAGACCACGTGTTTTAAACACTAAAGTTTTGAAATGGACCTTTTAGGAAAAATCTCTCAAAGCTTTGCTTGTTCTAGCAGGCTCTGAAAGTTGCAGACTATAAAATTAGCTCAGAGACAATGTAATTGGACATGGAAAAATATAACAAAGTTAAAATTTACAGGCCTCTTGTGTATGTTATATGTTTGTGTATGTTATTGTTTTGTGTATGTTAAATGTTTGTGGCGTCATGTCAAATACACTACGTTTACCTTAACTCTCTGACTGCCAGCATTTTCAAGATTGAAAGTGCATTCTGCCAGCAATTTCAGGTGATGTTAAGAAAAAAAAAAGAAAAGACCCAACTTTGAAGTGCCACAGAATATTCATTTTTTTAGACATGTAAACACCAAGGGGCACCAAATGTAAAGATTCACCTCTCCTGCTTTACTCTGAAAAAAAACAGTTTGTTTCTACCTCTTACCGTTTCTTGAGTTATTCGCCATAGAACACAGCCATACTTTCACCCATTAACACCTGGTCTGAGCAAGAAAACAGAGGGAAACGAGCTGGATGTAAACAGGAAACATACAAGCAAAATAGACTTTAGATGCATTTTTTGCTGGTCTTTTAAGTGACAACTCAAAACATCTTCACACTTGTTCCATTTACAAAACTTATAAATACATGACTCTGAAATAATACTTTTGCATGGCAAATTGTTGGCAATTTATTCACAGATAGAAAATTAAACTTTCGTTCAATACCATGCACCAAACGTCAAACAACAACAACCCAAAGATCAAAAAACTATAGAATGTATAAAATAGAATGAAGCATGTGAATTTGAGTGTTGTGTGTGAATGTCTGTGTGCGAGCGAGTGTCTGTGTGGAGGTGAGTGTCAGTGTGCGAGTGAGTGTCCTGGGCGGAGTGAGGTCTGTGTGGGTGAGTGTCCAGTGTGCGAGTGAGTGTCTGTGTGCGTGAGTGAGGTGAGTGAGTGCGTGTGAGTGTTTGTGAGTGTGTCCGATAAATGCATGATCAGGTTTGCTGATCGAATCCAGGCATCAGTACCCAACAGCAGCTGATACGCTGCGAGAGGCGGAGGTGTGTTCTCTGCTCGGGGGCTCTGCTCCTCGCAAATAGGGGCTGCAGATACGAACTCCACCGGGGTCTCCCCTCCTCCCCTCGACCTCACTCACTGATACCGCGAGTCAATCTCTGAAGGCAGTGTATACTGCTTATAACTATTCTTTTTGCCATCACTCTTGCTATAACTGATATCGCTAAACTAGATCTGAATCCGTCCCCTCAATGCTAAAGTACGCTCTCATCGCCTCTGCTACAGCAGCACGCTCCTCAAGAGAACCCCACACTCCTCCTCCTTCTCTCCACTGACTTATGACCTCTCCTGTGGGGGGCAATTCTGCATCCTAACGTGGTGGTGATTGTATCATTACAGGTACATTTGCACTATATATCAGTGTTGTGGGTCACTAACAAGGTCGCGCCAGACAGTACTGCAGCCTCCGCGTGTAATATCACGAAAAAGTCGTCCTAATGTCGTCTTGGGCAGTGAGCGTCACTAACAATAGATCGACTTTTGTCGTCCATGGGCAGTGAATGAGTAACAAACCTGACCAATTTTAACGTGGGGGTTGTGAGTGTGGTGTGAGTGTGTTGTGGAGTGACTGAGGAATGCAGAACGGAATCAAGAATAACAACCAGTTTTCTGTAATGTTTTATGTGATCATGGAATCATTATTTTATGTCAACAGCAGAAGGTGTAAGTACTAAGAGATTCAAAGATGACCAAGCTTTTATTGAACCAGGTGTAAAAAGTGGATACTCTGGGATGAGTACTCTGAGAAAAAGTACTCTGCGTGAAATTTCTCTGAGATGAAATACCTCGCTGAAGGAACTGAGCCCCCCCCTCTGCTTGTTGTCCGGACAGTGATTCGGTCCAACCGAATGAGGCGGGTCATTGGGAAGGAGGACAACTTTGGTTTTAACTCACATTTAGGGGAGTGTAAAATTTGAAACATACATATGGTTTCAGTCGGATTTGCTACAAGCCTCGGCCCTGAAGTCACACACCGTCTGTCAATCAGTTATTTTGGCCCAATTGGATTGGATTGACAGGCCGACCATGCGACGAGAGGAAAGTGGCGTTTCTTGTGTTCTAGATGTTTGTTTTTCAGATGAATAGATAAACCTTGCACCTGCTTCAAGTGATGACTAGTATAAATTAAGGAAATGACCTCTACTTTGGCACCAAAGCCCACAATAATGAATTGGAGGACGATCCGGAGGAGCAACAGATAGGGAACAGTAATCTACACACACATACAGATGCCATGGTATTATTTACTTGGACCACGACCAACAAGGGAGATTGTATTGTCATAGGTGGTCATGGTCCTTAACCTTCTAATCATTAAGAAAGAAGTGTAAATCATATATTACAAAACAAATAAATAATAGAAAGGGCAGCCTAAAAAAGCAAAATGGGAAAATTTATTAAGTAATTTTTCCGGAGTTGGCCAAAATGAAATAAAATTCTAATATTTGTCCCATAGGGGGTCATCTAAATTTAGTGTTAGTGCAAATTCAAAAGGGGTGTTGTTCAAATTTCAAATGAGAAATAATAGCGCTTATAACATCAAACAGATCTCTCCTTTAAGATAATAGATCATATAATAATAAGATAATAATAGAATAGAATGAAATAGTCCTGTGAGCTATAATGCATTGGATTCGAGGAGCTATAGGGTTGAAGAGTCAGAATAAAACAATATAATAATAGTTAGACTATGGAATAATTAAATAGTCTATTGGAAAATAAGTATCAATATTGTCAAATTAATCTAATAACTAAAGTAAAAAGGAAATCAAATAGAGTCAGATTTTAGATGTTCTGTTTTCCACATCTGTAGGAACTAGTGCAGGATGTGTTTATAAGAGAGTAGTATTAAAATGCAACATAGAACGACAGGCTTTAACACAATTTTAAATCTAAAATAGCTCAAATATAACATTGCTTTTGGACGCAGCCTCTGAGCTGTCTCATTGGAGAACAGGTCAAATGTTATTTGGTTATTTCAAACAGCTGATGTTTACACATATTAAGTTTGGGACAACTCATAAACAGTTATAAGCAGTGGACGAAGCCATGAATGTGCTGTTGTTTATTAAATAATTAATTTCAAGCCTTATAATCGTAGAAGAACGTTTTTAAAATAGATAAAATCCCTTTCAGCAACTTGATTTAATGTATGTCTTTAATATGGAGAATCGACTGTGTTGTTTTTGGAATTGTCTGAAATACAATACATTAGAATAGGTGATTTGGCAGAATCAAGAACCGGCCAATAAAAAAATCGCTATGCCGAATGCTATTGTATTACAATCAGAACTCAAAAGTTGGGAATATGCATTGGGCTCAAACTACAACCAAGATTGTGGAGTCACAATAGAGTGTAAAATAGATAGATGCTTTCAAAAATAGAGATTATTTTTAGACAGGGCTATTATCAAACGGTAAAAGGACCATTTTTCCTTCATATTTTTCCAATAGTATTTACTTCAAAGGTAGAAAAAGTTCATTACAGTATTATGCACAGTTTTAATTAGATACTGTCAAATTCACTTGTTTCAAACATAGGTGAATGTTAGACATTGCAAAAAGCTAATGAGATAGATTAATGAGATCGATTAGAACCAACACAGATTCAAAAACATTTGAAAGCATTTTAATGAATTGGGTATAGCACAAAAGTAGTCTTTAGTAGTTTATGAGAATTTTAAGAGTCAGCAACAGATTATAGAATCAAAATACCGGTTTGTATAGGGACTAACCCCAGAGAAACCATCTAAAATTAGAGATTAGCTCCTGACGGATAATACCAATTTTTGATTAACGATGTTACATTTATCCCAAACGGTCTAAGTGCAAGGAAGTGACAGCACTCCTGTTCAACAAAATGTGTTTGGAAAAATGAGCAAAGCCCCACAAAATGGCACAGAGCCACTGATAATGACAGCAAACCACAAGTATAGATAATTTATTAGATAAAAACATATGTTTAAGAATATGGCTCAAAAAAAGCATAGATGCAAACAATATTGTAAAAGATTAAAAAGTAGTTTAAAACTATAGTGAATAGTTTTAGTGCATACATTACATACAGTGAAGAAGGATCATAAAGACAGCAGTGGTCCATCAAAGAGTTTAGTGAAGGAATGTTTCAATGTGTTGTGTGTGTGGTTCGTCTTCCGTATTAACCTTCACAGATATCGAGGCCATAACTAGGATGATGGAATCTCCCCAGTCCCGTCACCGCAGAGAAGATTGAAAATTGTGACCTATTGGTTAATAAGGTCCAAAAGAGGACTGACGATTTTCCACAAAATGTTGGCACATCAGACAAAGGAATATGCACTCAGGAATCATAAAGATGATCCACTTACAAAACCAGACAATTATTGGACTCCAAGAATAAACAAAGCTCTCTCCCACTCGCGACGAGGGCAAAAGTCGCAACACAATCAGGCGCCCAGTGGTGGGGGGCATTGTTTTGCTCAGGGAGATGGAAGACCGGGTCCAGACAATGACCAGGGCCAGACCAAGTCCCAGATCTGTGACGTTGCCATCGGACCCTTTGAATAGAAACTGCCTGGGAGGAGATTGGCAGTCAGTCAGCCGAGGGCCAGGAGAGGGACATTTAGTTTAGGAGCACTTTTTGTTGTTGAATAGTCTGTATCTGATTGTAAAGATATTAAATCAGATGTTCAAACGTGATGATCTCTTGTCCTCGCCTCTTGCATCGACTTTCAGGATACGTCAGTCAAGAGGGAATTATTGACTTCAGTACGATGGTAAGGTTAGGGTTAAGGTGGTCTGAGTTAGATGGTTAAGGTTAGGGTTAAGGGGGGTCTGATACGATGGTTTTAAGGTTAGGTTTAAGGCGGTCCTGAGTTAGATGGTTAAGGTTAGGTTTAAGGTGGGTCTGAGGCAGATGGTTAAGGTTAGGGTAAAGGTGGTCGAGTAAGATGGTTTAGGGTTAGGTTGAGGGTGGTCTGAGGAAGATGGTTCAGGTTAGGGTAAAGGTGGTCTTAGTAGAGATGGTTAAGGTTAGGGTTAAGGTTTAAGGTTTAAGGCGGTCTGAGTAAAGATGGTTAACGGTTAGGGTTAAGCGGTCTGAGTAAGATGGTGATGGTTAGGTTTAAGGCGGGTCTGAGTAAGATGGTTAGGGGTTCAAGGGGTTAAGGCGTCTGAGAAATGGTTAAGGTTTGAGTTAAGTTAAGCGCGTCTGAGTAAGATGGTTGATGTTAGGTTTAAGGTCGGTCTGAGTATATGGTTAAGGTTAGGTTAAAGGCGTCTGAGTAAGATGTTAGGGTTTAAGGTTAAGGCGGTCTGAGGAAGATGTTGAAGGTTTGAGTAAGGTTAAGGCGGTCTAGTAAGATGGTTGAGGTTAGGGTTAAGGGCGGTCTGAGTAAGATGGTTATGGTTAGGTTTAAGGCGTCTGAGTAAGATCGTTTAGGGTTAAGGTTAAGGCGGTCTGAGTAAGATGGTTAAGGATTGAGTTAATGGTTATGGTGGTCTGAGTAAGAGGTTAAGGAGTCTGAGGTAAGAAGGTTAGGGTTCATTGTGTTTTTAGCTGTTGATTGACTGACTGTGTTGGTGATTTCAATGGTTTTGTTAAGTCGCTGAGATGACTTTCTGTTGGACCTAGCTATACAAGAATAGATTGTATTTTATTGTAAGTAAATGGTTAAGGGTTAGTTTAAAGGCGGTCGGAGTAGAGATAGTTAGGGTTAGGTGTAAGGCGGTCTGAGTTAGATGTTAGGGTTAGGGTGTAAGGGTGGGTCTGAAGTAAGAATGGTTAAGGTTAGGGTTTAAGGTGGTCTGAGTAAAGATGGTTAAGGTTAGGTTAAGGTGGTCTGAGTAAGAGGGTTAAGGTTTTAGGGGTTAAGTGGTTGAGGGAGGATGGTTTAAGGTTAGGGATAAAGCTGCACTAACAGACTTTATTTTTTGTATTCATTCGGAATAGCTACCATGGCCATGCAGTGCATTGGGATATTCGTCCTGGTGAAGAAAAAGTAGCGCAGAGTTGGGCTGGCGTGACATTATTTTTAGACCTAGTTTTGTGAAACAAGGAAAGAGAATGTGTGTCGGGTCGCAGAGTGGACCAATCACAGCGGGACCACTGGCCCCCACTTTTTCGTGAGATATCTAACAGGCCGTTAGCACAGAAGGCGAGTTAGCACAACAAGTCGGAGCTAACCTGAAGCCTTCCTCGTCGTCGTCACCAGGTTACTGCTTACACAAAAAGCGAGACAGCCATCCCAAAGTAAGTCTCCGTTCCTCCGCGCTTCCCAGTCTATTCGTTCTATGGTCACGCCATCCACGTGGCAAAGTCCATGTCCATTATTATATATTATCCATGTTGGGAGACGCAGCTCCGCCCAACAGTGGTGTTGTGTGGCGATAGCTTCGTGGGTGCGGGGAGGGAGGCAGAAAGAGAGAGGGCCGACGAGTCTGCGCTTTCAAATCCCAACGTCAGTAGTGCTGCTTTAACCCTAACCTTAACCATCTCACTCAGACCACCTTAACCCTACACCTTAACCATCTTACTACAGACCACCTAACCCTATCCTTAACCATCGTACTCAACACCTTAACCCTAACCTTAACCATGCTTACTCAGACCCACCCCCTAACCTCCTACCCTAACCTACTAACTCAACCTCCTTAAAACCTAACCCTAACTATCTTACTCAGAACCCCCGCCTTAAACCTAACCTTAACCATCTTACTTACAATACAATCCAATTTATTCTTGTAGTAGCCCTAGTACAACAGAAGTCATCTCAGAGACTTAACAAAACCATTGCAATCACCAACACAAGTCAGTCAATCAATCCCAGCTAAAACACATGAAACCCTAACCTTCTTACCAACTACCTTAACCATCTTACTCAGACCACCTTAACCTTACCTCAAACCTTAACCATCTTACTCAGGACCGCCCTTAACTTTAACCCTATCCATCTTACTCAGACCGCCTTAACCTACCATAACCATCTTGACTTCCTACCGGCCGACAGAGGCCTTAACCTCTAACCTCAAACCTCTTACTCAGAACCGCCTTAACCTTTACTCAAACCGTTAACCATCTTACTCATGAAGCCGCCTTAACCTTAACCCTAACCATCTTACTCAGACGCGCCTAGACCCTAAACCTAACCATCTTACTCAGACCGCCCTTAAACCTAACCTCAACCATCTTACTCAGACCACTCCGCCTTAACCTTAACTCAAACCTTAACCTCTTACCCAGAACCGCCGTAACCTTTACCCTAACCATCTTACTCAGACCGCCATTAAACCTAAACATAACCATCTTACCACCCGCCTTTTCCCTAACCTTAACCATCTTACTCAGACCCGCGCCTTAACCTATAACCTTAAGCCCTAACCTTAACCATCTTACTCAGACCGACCTTTACCCTAACCTTAACCATCTTCCTCAGCAAGCCCCACCATAACCGAAACCCTAACCATCTTACTCAGACGCAGCCTAACCCCTAACCTTAACCATCTTCCTCAGACACACCTTAAACCTTACCTTAACCATCTAACTCAGGACCGCCTAAACCTAACCTTAAACCATCGTAACGTCAACCGACCTTTACCCTAACCTTAACCATCTAACTCAGACCCACCTTAACCCTGATAACCCTCAACCCTTAACCATCGACTGAATTCAATAAATTCCTCCCTTTGACTGACGTATCCAAAGTCGTTGCAAGAGCGAGACAAGAGATCTTCACTTTAACATCTTGCATTTAATTATCTTTACAATCAATAAACAGAATATTCCAACAAAAAAATTGCTCCCTAATCTAATATGTCCCTCTCCTGGCCCTCGCTGACTGACTGACCAATCTCCTCCCAGCAGTTTCTATCAAAGGTCCGATGACGTCACAGATCTGGGACTTGTCTGTGGCCCCTTGGTCCTGGTCTGGATCCCGGTCTTCCATCTCCACCTGAGCAAGACAATGCCCCCACCACTGGGCGCGCTGATTGTGTTGGACTTTTGCCCTCGTCGAGAGTGGGAGAGAGCATCTTGTTTATTTCTTAGGAGTCAATATTTGTCTGGTTTTGTAAGCGGTCGATCTCTTATGATCCTGAGTGCATATTCCTTGTGTCTGATGTTGCAGCAATTTTGGAAATATTCGTCAGTCCTCTCTTTTGACCTAGTATTAACCAATAGGTCACAATCTTTCAAATCTCTGGGTGAACGGGACTGGGGAGAATCCATCATCCTAGTTTCTCTGGCTCGATATCTGTAAGAGATTAATACAGGAAGACTGGCAACACACAACCACATTGAAACATTCCTTCACTAAACTCTTTGATGACCACTGGCAGTCATTCTGTTCCTTCTTCAACCTCGTCTGTAATGTATGCACTGAAAACGATTCAACTATAGTTTAGAACTATTTCTAATCTAATTACCCATATGTTTGCAACTTTGCTTTTATGGAGAGCCATATTCTTAAACAAATTTTTTTAATCTAATAATCATCTATACTGTGGTTTGCTGTCATTTATCAGTGCTCTGTGCCCTTTTTGTGGGCTTTGCTCATTTTTCCAAACACTTTTTGTTTGAACCAGAAAGTGCTGTCACTTCCTTCTCTCAGAACCGTAGGGGGATAAATGTACATCCGTTAATCAAATTGGTTTTATCCGTACAGGAGCTAATCTATGTTTAGCAGGGTTTCTCTGGGGGTTAGGCCCTATACAACACGTATTTTGATTCTCTATATCTGTTGCTATGACCTCTTAAAATTTCTCCAAACTGACCTAAAGATCTACTTTTGAGGCGTAGACCAAATCATTAAAATGCTTTCCAAAAATGTGTGTTGAATCTGTGGTTGGGTTTCTAATCGATCTCAATTATCTATCTCATAGCTTTTTGCATTGTCAACATTCAACTATGTTTGAAAACAAGTAATTTTGACAGTAAACTAATAAAACTGTGCATAAACTGTAAATGACCTTTATCTACCTTTGAAGTAAATACGTTTGGACATAAATAATGGAAGGAAATGGTCCCATTTTACCGTTTGAATATTAGCCCTGTCTATGGGGGTAGGAGGTAGGGGGGGGAGGGGTCGGTGCGTGGGTGGGGGGGGGAGTAGTGTGTGGGGTTGTGGAAGGGGGGGGGGGGGGGGGGGGGGGGGGGGGGGGGTGGGGGGGGGGGGGGGGGGGGGGGGGGGGGGGGGGGGTGGGGGGGGGGGGGGGGGGGGTGGGGGGGGGGGGGGGGGGGGGGGGAGGGGGGCAGGGGTGGGGGTGGGGGGGGGGGGGGGGGGGGGGGGGGGCGGGTGATGGTTGGGGGGGGGGGGGGGCGGTGGGAGGGGTGGGGTATAGGGTCGGGGAGCGGGGGGGGGGGGTGGGGGGGGGGGGGGGGGGGGGTAGGGGGGCTAGGGGGTTGGGGGGGGTGGGGGGGGAGGGGGAGGGGGGGGGGGTGGGGGGGGGGGCCAAAAGGGGTCTTGGGTTTTTAGGTGTTGCCAGAAGGCAGGTGTGGTGGAGGGGGGTGGGGGGGGGTGTGGGGGGGGGAGGCCAACTGGGTGGGAGGTAGGGTAAATATAATAGCATGGAATATTGTACGATGTGGTTAGGTGGCACGGTGATGGGTATGATTTGCTCTTGGCTATTGTTGGGTTTGGATAGTATTTTGAATTATTTAATTATATGTCGGGAGGACAATATTAAAGACCATACATCTAAATCAAGTTGACTGAAAGGGATTTTTAAATAATTTTTAAAAACGTTTTTCTCTAAGACGATTATAAGGCTAATGAAATTAATTATTTAATAAACCAAATGGCACATTCAATGGCTTCTGGTCCTCTCTGCTTATAACTGTTTAAAAAAAAGAAGTTGTCCCAAACTTAATATGTGTAAATACAACAGCTGTTTGTAATAACAATAACATTTTGGACCCTGTTCTCCAATGGAGCAAGCTCAGAGGCCGGGCTGGTCGAAAAAGCATGGTTATATTGAGCTATTTTATAGGATATTTAAAATTGGTTAGAAGCCTGTCGTTCTAGATGTCTGCATTTTAATAGACTGGACTCTCTAAAACACATCTGCACTAGTTCATACAGATGTGGAATACAGAGAAGCATTAAATCTGACTCTATTTGATTCCTTTTTAACTTTATTTTAATAGGAAATAATTTGACATTATTGATACTTATTTTTCACAATAGAGACTATTTTGATTATTCACTAGTCAAACTAGAATACTATTGTTTGATTCTGACACGTTCAACCTATAGCTCCTCGAATCCAATGACATTAAGAGCTCGAGTACATTTCATTCCTATTCTATATTATCTTATTATTATATGAGACGTAATATCTTAAAGAGTAGATCTGTTTGATGTTATAGCGGGAGCGCTAGTATTTCCTCCTTTTGAATTTGCACACACCCCTTTTGAATTTGCACAACACTAAATTTAGAATGACCCCCTATGGGACAAGCATATAGAATTTTATTTCATTTTGGCAACGTCCGAAAATTACTTTATAATTTCCCATTTTTGCTTTTTTAGAGGCTGCCCTTTCCTATTATTTTGAGGTTTGTTCTTGTAAATATATGTTTTTGAACACTTCTTTCTAATGATTTTAGAAGGGTTAGAGACCATGACCACCTATGACAATGACAATCTCGCCCTCTTTTGGTCCGTGGTCCAAAGTATAGAAACAGGCATCTGTATTGTGTGTGGTAGAATACTGTTCCAATTCGGCTGTTGCTCCACCCGGATCGTCCTCGAATTCAATATTGTGGGCTTTGGTGCAAAGTAGAGGCCTCATTTCCTTAATTCAACTACTGTCATCCCTGATCAGGTGCTGTTTATCTTTCATCTGAAAAACAAACATTAGAACACAAGAAACGGCCCGACGTTTCCTCTCGGTCGCATGTGCTGTCCTGCAATCAATCCAATTGGGCAAAACATAACTGCATTGACAGTGAGCAGGTGGGGGTGACATCAGGGCAGAGGTAGGCTGTAGCCAAATACAAGACTTAACAATAAGTATGTTCTAATGTTTACTCTCCCCTAAATGTGAGTTACAAACCAAAGGTTGTCCTCCTCGCCAATTAACCGCGTCACTGCGGTTAGGACCGAAGCCTGTCGCGGGAGACAAACAGCAGAGGGAGGGGCTCCAAGTACCGATTCAGCGGAGGTAATTTCATCTCAGAGTACTTTCGCAGGAGTACTTTTCTTCAGAGTACTCATCCCAGAGTCCCTCCCTCCTCAACCCACTTTTACACCTGTTCAATAAAAGCTTGTCATCTTTGAATCTTCTAGTACTTACAAGAGCGGTATGCTGTTGACAAAAAATAATTATCCATGAATCACATTAAAAATTACAGGAAAACTTTAGTTATTCCATGATTTCCGTTCAGCATTCCTCAGTTCACACCCAGGTCCACAACACACACACAAACACACTCACCAACACCCCACGTAAGATTGGTCCATGTGTGTTAACTCTTTCACTGCCATGAACGACAAAAGTCGGTCTAATTGTATAGTGACGCTCACTGCCCAAGACGACGTAGACGACTTTTTCCGTGTTATTACACGGGAGGCTGCAGTAAGTCTGCGCATCGAACCCTTGTTAATGACGGCACAACACTGATATAATAGTGCAAAATTACCTGTAATGATAAATCACCACCATAGGATGCAGTCTTGCACCACAGGAGAGGTCAAAGTCAGTGGAGAGAAGGAGGAGGAGTGTGGGGTCTTGTGATGGAGAGCGTGCTGCTGTAGCAGAGACGATGATAGCGTACTGTAGCATTGAGACGATCAGATCTAGTTTTATCGATAGTATAGCAAGAGTGATGGCAAAAAAGAATAGTTATAAGCATATACACTGCTGTCAGAGATTGACACGCGATCAAGTGAAGTGAGGTCGCGAGGGGAGAGAAGGGGAGACCCCGTGGAGGAGGGTCCGTTATCTGCAGCCATATTTGCGCGCATCAAGAACCCCGAGCAGGAGACACACCTGCCGCCGGCTCGCGAGCGTATCAGGCCTGCTGGTTGTTACTGATCGCCGTCGGCATTCGTTCAGCAAACCTATCATGATTTATCGGACACACTCGACCAAACACTCACACGCACTCACTCACGTCACTCTCGGGCACACAGACACTCACTTCGCACACTGACACTCCACACAAACACCGACACTCACTCGCAGACAAGACGACACGTCACTCGCACACTGACACTCACTCACAACAGACACAAGCCACCGACAAGCTCGCTCGCAGCCACTGACATTCACAGACACACACAACTCAAATTCACTATGCTTCATTTATTTTATTTACATCTATAGTTTTATTGATCTTGTGTTGTTGTTGTTTGACGTTTTGGTTGATGGTATAGAAGAAAGTTAAATTTTCTATCTGTGTATTAATTGCCAACAATTTGCCATCAAAGTATTATTACAGAGTCAAGTTTTTTTTATAATTTTTGTAATGGAGACACGTGTGAAGATGTTTTGAGTTGTCACAATAAAGCAGCAAAAATCAACTAAAGTCTCCTGTTTTCTGCTTGATATGTTTTCCTGTTTAACATACAGCTCGTTTCCTCTGTTTTCTGCTCAGACCAGGTGTTATGGGTGAAAGTATGCGTTGTTACTATGGGCGAAATAACTCTAGAAAACAGGTAAGAGGTAGAAACAAACTGTTTTTTTTTCAGAGTAAAGCAGAGAGGTGAATCTTTAATTTGGTGCACCTTGGTGTTTACATCGTCTAAAAATGATATATTCTTGGCACTGTCAAAGTTTGGGTCAAATCACCTGAAATTGCTGGCAGAAATGCACTTCTCCAAAAATCTGAAAATCCTGCAGTCCAGTGAGTTAAGGTGCAACGAGTGTTATTTGGACTGACGCACAAACATATAACAAACACAAACATATAACATACACAAACATATGAACAAATGACAAGAAGGCCTGTAATTTTAAACTTTGTTATATTTTCCATTCCAATTACAAGGTCTCAGTGTAGCTTATTTTATATAGTTTGCAACTCTTAGAGCCTGCAGAACATGCAAAGCTTTGAGATATTTTTCCTAAAAGGATCCATTTCATACTTTAGTGTTTCAACCGCGTGGTCTTTACCTCGGGCCTTGCACAAACTGTGTCCCCCTATATTTTTAAGAGCTCTTGTTACTTAACAAACAACTCATGCACGTGCAATAAATGTTTTTCCTTTTTTTTTAAAGAAGGCCAGTTCGGATTCCTAAAAATGTAAATTAGTTTCAAAACTTTAATACTTCACCCTTGTTTAACGTTCATGGTGGAGAAAAGGACCATGAGTCCTTAGTGTGTGTTGTTGTACTTCACCATTCAATGTCTCAGATAAACTGCCAACAGTTATATCAAAGACATAGTGTCCTAATTGTTTTCTAATGTAGCTATTTGGAAGAGAAACTTGTCATAAAAAGATTTCAAAAATATGTCCCTACATCTTTGTTATTCAACCAATGAAGCAGTGTTGCGTCTATGTGTTATCAGAAATGATCCAATAGTCACCCTTTAGCCAAAATTCAGAAATGCCTTTAATCATTTATCGAAACTTTACATTGTCTGCCAAACCCATTTTGTACTAAATGCAGCGTCCATTAAAGAGCTGCAGTTCTCTTTCTTCTAGCACCATTTCAACTGTGCATGTGACTGTTGTTTAAATAATTAACGAACCCACGGTTCAAAGGTTGAAAACTGCTTTAAATATCCGTATTACCAGATCCATCGCAGTTAAAATCAATAATTCTAAACTTTCTCCCGTCTATAAACATTAAATATACTAGTTTCAATAATAGAGCTCCTCTACCTTAAATAGTACTGCTGGTCTAATCTCCTTGTGTCCCTCATGCTAAAGCAAGAGTCTAATTAATTCTAACGATTGTCCCCTGTATTCTTTCATGCAGCTAAATTGTGTGTTTATGAACGAATGACCTAGCTAAATGTGTAAATATGACATTAATATTTCGTCTGTGGGCCCGTTTTTTTTTGTTGCCTGTCTGTATAATTTTACGTCTTCTGTGTGTCTCATTTGAGTGCCAGCCACGGTCTCAAAAGTCCGTTAATGTTTTCTTTTACTCATGGCGTCATTCATTCAATGTCTTTGTCCTCAAAGTGTCCAATGTCTTTGTCTCCATGTCTTTTTCCGTTCTTCTTCTTTAAACAATCACTTGCTTTCTTCTTCTTTCAAAAATCACTACTTTCTTCTTTCAATCACTTTCCTCCTGTCTGGTTCTTTGTCCTCAGTGGGTGTCCTTCTTCTTCTTGTTAGGTTACACAACGTTCTTCTCCGTGCACATAACCCTCTCGTTTGTGCAAAAGTCTGGTTCTCTCCATGAAATGGAGGCCGGAGAGGTCATCTTCGAGAGTTCCTGTTTACTGCTGCAGCCCGATGCTGCAGTCTTTGCTGCCCCTGTGGGTGAAACGGGGGAGACGCAGAATGGGTCCCCGTGCTGATGGCGCCCGATTGAGGTCTTGTGGCAGACGATTTTGGCCAAAGAGACAGACAGAAGTTTACATCGGAAAAACAGACAAACAAAGAAGCACAACAGTGTGTTTAATTAACCATACAACGAAACAATGAATAATTAACAATTCAAAATAATCCTATGAAATAATTAATATTAACAATTAAAACGAGAAATTCATATTCTGAAACCAATTCTGCATGCAACAGCTATCCTAAGGCCCTACTTTTTTTCTCCAAAAAGTTATAGATGGCGCTCTAGATCATTCTTTACTTTTATATTCATCCGAAAATGTAGGAAGAAAAAACTTGTCCAATAAAAAATAAAAATAAAATAATGCGCTCTTTAATAAATCTAACTCAAGTTCTGTGATCCTATGAACTCCATGTCAGTAACAAATCTCGTGTTGTATATAATGTAATTTTTCTCAAAAAATTCTTTCTTCATCGAGAGAGAGAGAAAGACAGCAGGAGAGAGATAGAGAGAAGAAGAGAGAGAGAGAGAGGAGAAGGGAGAGAGAGAGGACAGAACGGAGGGAGGGAGTGCCGAGTGGCTTGTGTATGCCTCAAGCATTTTTTCAGAGAGGGAGCCAGGAGGGAGAAGGAGGGCTGTGTGGTTTCTCAAACAGGGAGTACATGTTACGAACCCTGAAATACACCAAATTCATTGAACATCCCCTTTAAAAATTTGCTTACATTTTCCCCTCGTTTTTTATCGTGACAATGTTTTATCAGTGGTGAGAGTTCATCTCACGTCAAACGAACTTTACATTTATTAAATACGTCAGTAATGGAAAAACATTACAATTTGCTACCAGAATAATGTTTCGATTGTGACAGAGAAACAGGAAAAAACAATTCTGCGGAACCCTCTCGATACATTAATCAGGAGCAAATAGGTAATGGATTTCCATTACTGACGTATTTAAATAAATGGTAAAGTGTCGTTGAGCGTGAGAGAACTCTCACCACTGATAAAACATTGTCACGATAAAAAACGATGAAAATGTATCAAATTTTAAAGGGATGTTCATGAATTAGTGTATTTCCAGTCGTACATGTACTCCTCTGTTTGAGAAACACACAGCCCCTCCTCTCCCGCCTGCTCCCTCTCTGTTAAAATGCTGAGGCATACAAGCACTCGGCCCCTCCCCTCCCTCCGTTTCTGTCCTCTCTCTCTCCCTTCCCTCCTCTCGTCTCTCTCTCTCCTCCCTCTCTCTCTCTACTCTGTCTTTCTCTCTCTCTCGTGAAGAAAGAATTTTTTTTGTAGAAAATTGAACATATATACACACGATAAGTGTTTACGACATGGAGTCATAGGAATCACCGAACTTTGAGTTTAGATCTATAAAGAGGCAGTTATTTATTTTTATTTTTTATCTGGACCATATTTTTTTTCGCCTAACATTTTGGAGTGATATTAAAAATGTTAGAATGATCTTAGAGAGCATTATACTTTGGAAAAAGTAGGTCCTTAGGAAAGCAGTTGAATGCAAATTGGTTTTCAAATTTAATGTTTAAAATGTTAATATTACTTATTTCATAGGTTTATTTTGAATTGTAATTAATCATTGGTTTCGTATGGGAATTAACACACTGTTTGTGCTTCTTGTTTGTCTGTTTTTCCGAGAAAACTTCTGTCCTGTCGCATTTGTCCAAACTCGTCTGCCACAAGACCTCAATCGGCGCCAATCAGAATGGGGGGGGGGGGGGGGGGACCATCTGCGTCTCCCCCGTTGTTACGCCACAGGGGGCAGCAAAGACTGCACATCGGCTGCACAGCTAACAGGAACTCTCGGTAGAAGACCTCTCCGGCCTCCATTTCCAGGGAGAATGAAACCAGCTTTTGCCACAAACCGAGTGGAGTTATGTGCACGGAGAAGACGTTTTTGTGTAAACCTAACAAGAAGAAGAAGGACACACACTGAGACAAAGAAAGACATGAGAAAGTGATTGAAATAAGAAAGAAGGTGATTATTGAAAGAAGAAAGAAAGAAGTGATTGTTTAAAAAGAAGAAGGAAAAAGAGACATGGAGACAAAGACATGATCACTGTGAGACAAAGGACATTGAAAGACGCCATGAGTAAAAGAAAGACATTAACGACAGTTGAGACGTGGCTGGCCTAAATGAGACACACAGAAGGTAAACTATACAGACAGGCAACAACGCAACAGAGACATATTAAGTCATATTTTACAATTTTTAGCTAGTCATTCGTATCATACACACATTTAGCTGCATGAAAGAATACAGGACAATCGTTATGAATTATATTAGACTCTTGCTTTAGCATGAGACACAGGAGATTAGAACAGCAGTAAATTTAAGGTAGGGAGCTCTATTATGAAACTAGTATTAGTTAAAAGTTATAGACGCGGAAAGTTTAGAATTATTGATTTTAACTGCATGATCTTGGTAATACGGATATTTAAAGCAGTGATTTTTCAACCGTTGAACCGTGGTTGCGTTAATTATGTAGAAAACAGTCCACATGCACAGTAGAAACTGGTGCTAAGAAAGAGACTGCAGCATTAAAATGGACGCTGCATTTAGTACAAAAAATTGTTTGTTCAGACAATTAAAGTTTGAAAAAGATTTAAAGCATTTCTGAATTTTGGCTAAAGGTGATATGGATCATTTCTGATAACACATAGACGCAACACTGTTCATGGTGAAACAAAGATGTAGGGACATTTTTTGAACTTTTATGAATGTTTCTCTTCCAAATAGCTAAATTAGAAACAATTAGGAAGCTATTATGTCTTTTGATATAACTGTTGGCATTTATCTGATGACATGATTGGTGCAAGTACAACAACACACATAGGACAATGGTCTTTTTCTCCACACTGAACGTAAAACAAGGGTGAAGTATTAAAGTTTGAAACTAATTTACATTTTATAAGGAGATCCGAACTGGCTTTTAGGGGAAAAAAAAGGGAAAAACAATTTATTGCACGTGCATTGAGTTTTTTGTTAGTAACCAAAGCTCATTAAAAAAATAGGGACACAGTTTGTGACAAGCCGAGTAAAGACCACGTGGTTTAAACACAAAAGGTTTGAAATGGATCCTTTTAGGAAAAATCTCTCAAACTTTGCATGTTCCCTGCAAGGCTCTGAAAGTTGCAACTATAAAATTGTCATTGAGACTATTGGTAATTGGACATGCAAAAATATAACAAAGTTAAAATTAGCAGCCTCTTGGTATTTTATATGTTTGTGTATGTTATATGTTTGTGTAATGTTATAAGTTATGGCGTCATGTCAATACAACTACTTGACCTTTAACCACATGACTGCCATGGCATTATCGAATTGAAAGTGCATTCTGCCAGCAATTTCAGGTGATTTTGACCAACCTTTGATTGCCACAGAATATTCAGTTTTTTAGACATGTGAAACACCAAGGGCACCAAATTAAAGATTCACCTCTCCTGCTACTCTGAAAAAAACAGTTTGTTTCTACCTCTTACCGTTCTTGAGTTTTTCGCCATAGAACAAAGCATACTGTTCCACCCAAAACACTCTGGTCTGAGCAAGAAAACAGAGAAACGAGCTGTATGTAAACAGGAACATATCAACAAAAAGAGACTTTAGATGCATTTTTTGCTGCTTTAGTGACAACTCCAAACATCTTCACACTGTTCCATTACAAAAATTATAAAAACATACTCTGAATTAATACTTTTTGATGGCAAATTGTTTGGCAATTTATTCACGAGATAGAAAATTTAACTTTCTTCTCTACCACGAACCAAAAACGTCAAACACAACAAACAAAGATCCATAAAACTATAGATGTATACAAATAGAATGAAGCATGTGAATTTGAGTGTGTGTGTGTGAATGTCAGTGTGCGAGCGATGTCTGGTGTGAGTGAGTGTCATTGTCGAGTGAGTGTCCTGTGCGAGTGAGTGGTCTGTGTGTGGTGAGGTGTCAGTGTGCGAGTGAGTGTCTGTGTGCGTGAGTGAGTGAGTGAGTGCGTGTAGTGTTTGCGTGAGTGTGTCCGATAATCATGTTCAGTTTGTTGAACGAATCCCGAGGCATCAGTAACAACAGCAGCTGCAGACGCTGCGAGAGGCGGAAGGTGTGTCTCTGCTCGGGGCTTTGCTCCCGCGCAAATAGGGCTGGCAGATACGGACCTCCCACCGGGGTCCTCCCCTCTCTCCCCTCTCGACCCTCACTCACTGATCCGCGAGTCAATCCTGAAGCAGTGTATACGGCTTATAACTATTCTTTTTTTGCCATCACTCTTGCTATAAACTAACGCTAAACTAAGACTGTTCCGTCTCCAATGCTACAGTACGGCTATCATCGCCTCTGCGACAGCAAGCACGCTCTCCAAAGACCCCACTCTCTCCTCCTTCTCTCCCACTGGACTTATGACCTCTCCTGTGGTGCAATTTTTTAAAAAAACTGCATCCAACTGGTGGTGATTTTATCATTAAAGTACATTTGCACTATATACAGTGTTGTGGGTCCATTAACAAGGGCGCCAGACATTACTGCCAGCCTCCCGTGTACTAACACGAAAAAGTCGTCTACGTCGTCTTGGGCAGTGAGCGTCACTATACAATAGAACGACTTTTGTGTCGTCATGGGCAGGTGAATGAGTGTTAACAAAACTGGACCAATACTGAACGTGGGGTGTTGTGAAGTGTGTTTGAGTGTGTTGTGGAGTGAACGAGAATGCTGAAACGGAATCATGGAATAACAAAGAGTTTTCTGTGAATGTTTTTAATGTTATCATGGAATAATTATTTTTTGTCACAGCATACGTGTAAGTACTAGAGATTCAAGTGACCAGCTTTATTGAACAGGTGTAAAAGTGAGAGTACTCTGGGATGAGTACTCTGAGAAAAGTACTCTGCGAAATACGCTGAGATGAAATACTCGCTGAAGGTACTGGGAGCCCCTCCCTCTGCTGTTTGTCCGGACAGTGATTCGGTCCCAACCGCAGTGAGCCGGTCATTGGAGGAGGAAATCAAAAACTTTGGGTTTGTAACTCACATTTAGGAGTGTACAATTTAGAAAGTTACTAGTTGTTATGTCTGTATTGGGGCTACAGCCTCTGCCCTGTGTCACAAACCGTCTGTTCCAATTGCAGTTTATGTTTTGCCCTATTGGATTGATTGACAGGCCGCCACCATGCGACGAGAGGAAAGTGGGCGTTTCTTGTGTTCGAATGTTTGGTTTTTCAGATGAAAGATAAACTGCACCTGCTTCAGGGATGACAAGTAGTATGATTAAAGGAAATGAGCCTCTACTTTGGCACCAAGCCCACAATATGAATTGAGGACGATCCGGGAGGAGCAACAGGATTGGAAACAGTAATCTACACACACATACAATGCTGTTTTTATACTTTGGACCAACGACCAACTGAGGGGAGTATTGTATTGTCATAGGTGGTCAGGGTCCTTAACCTTCCTAATCATTAGAAAGAAGTGTAAACATATAGTTTACAAGAACAAATAAATAATAGAAAGGGCAGCCTAAAAAAGCAAAATGGAAAATTATATGTAATTTTTCGGAGTTTGCCAAATGACATAAAATTCATATTTGTCCCATAGGGGTCATTCTAAATTTAGTGTTGTGCAAATTCAAATGGGTGTTGTGCAATTCAAAAGGAGAAATAATAGCGCTTATAACATCAAACAGATTCTACTCTTTACGAATAATAGATCATATAGATAATAAGCATAATAATAGAATAGGGAATTGGAAATAGTCTGTATGTCTATAATTGTCATGTTGATCGAGGAGCTATAGGTTGAAGTGTTCAGAATAAACAATAGTAATTATAGTTAGAACTAGTGAATAATCAAAATATTCTATTTTGAATATAAGTTTCAATAATGTCAAATTATTCTAAGAACTAAAGTACAAAGGAATCAAATAGAGCAGATTTTAGATGATCTGTTTTTCCCATCTGTAGAAACTAGTGCAGAAGTGTTTAAGAGATTAGTATTAAAGATGCAGACATAGAACGACAGGCTTTAACGAAATTTTAAATCTAAAAATATGCTCAAATATAACATTGCCTTTGACGCAGCCTCTGAGCTGCTCCATTGGGAGAACAGGTCAAATGTTATTGTTTATTACAAACAGCTGATGTATTTACACATATTAAAGTTTGGGACAACTCTTTAACCTGGTAAAAGCAGTGGCAGAAGCCGATGAATGTGCTTTTTTTGATTAAATAATTAATTTCATAGACCTTATAATCGTAGAGAACGGTTTTAAAATATTTTAAAATTCCCTTTCAGGCAACTTGATTTTTAGTTGTATATCTTTATTATTGAGAACGACTGTGTTGTTGTTTGGAATTGTCTGAAATACAATACATAGAATACGTGATTTGCAGAACTAGAACCGGCCAATAAAAAATCGTCTTGTTGCCAAGTGCCATTGTTAAAATCAGAACTCAAAAGTTGGGAAATATGCTTTGGCTATACTACAACCTAGATTTGGAGTCAAATAGAGTGTAAAATAGATAATGCTTTCAAAAATAGAGATTATTTTTAGAAAGGGCTAATATCAAACGGTAAAAGGACCATTTCCTTCATATTAGGTGTCCAAAAGTAATTTAACTTCAATGGTAGATAAAGTTCATTACAGTTTATGCACAGTTTATAGATACTGCAAAATTCACGTTGTTTCAAACATAGGTGAATGTGACATGCAAAAAGCTAATGAGATAGATTAATGAGATCGGATTAGAACCAACACAGATTTCAAAACATTGAAAGCATTTATGAATTTGGGTAATAGCAAAAATAGAATCTTTTAGTAGTTTTAGAAATTTAAGAGTCAGCAACAGATTAGAGAATCCAAATACCGTTGTATAGGGACTACACCCAGAGAAACCTGCTAAAATAAGATTAGCTCCCTGTTCGGATAATACCAATTTGATTAACGATGACATTTATCCAACGGTCCTGAGAGAAAGAAGTGACAGGCACGTCCTGGTTCAACAAAATGTGTTGGAAAAATGAGCAAAGCCCCACAAAATGGGCACAGAGCCTGATAATTACAGCAAACCACAGTATAGATAGATTTATAAGGATAAAAACATATGTTTTAAGAATATGGTCTCAATAAAAGCAAAGATGCAAACATATTGGTAAATTAGATAGACTAGTTTAAACTATAAGAGTGAAAAGTTTTAGAGCATACATACAGACGAGGTGAATTAAGGAACAGAATGACAGAAGTGGTCATCAAAGAGATTAGTAAGGAATTGTTTCAATTTGTTGTGTGTTTGTTCGTCTCCTGTATTAACGCTTCACAGATTCGGCCAGAACTAGGATGATGGAGATCTCGCATAGTCCCCGTCACCCAGAGAATATGGTGAAAGATTGTGACTATTGTTAATATAGGTCCAAAAGAGACTGACGATTATTCACAAAATGCTGCTCATCAGGACAAAGGAGTATGCACTCAGAACATAAGAGATGACCAGCTTCCAAAACCAGACAATATTGACTCCAAGATTAAACAAATCCCTCTCCCACACTCGACGAGGGCAAATAGTCCAACACAATTCAGGCGCCAGTGGTGGGGGTCATTGTTTGCTCAGGTGGAGATGAAGACCGGGTCCAGACCAGTACCAGGGGGCCAGACCATCCCAGACTGGACGTCATCGGACCCTTGATAGAAACGGCTGTGAAGGAGATTGGCATCAGTCAGCCGAGGCCAGGAGAGGACATAGTAGTTTAGGAGCACTTTTTTTGTTGAATATTCTGTATCTGATTGTAAAGATAAATAAATGCAGATGTTAAACGTGAAGAACTCTTGTCTCGCTCTTGCAATCGACCTTTTAACGTCATCCAAGGGAATGATTGACTTCAGACGATGGTTAAGGTTAGGGTTAAGGTCTGGGCTGAGTTAGATGGTTAAGGTTAGGGTAAGGGGGGTCTGAGTACGAGTGGTTAGGTTAGGTTTAAGGCGTCTGATTTTAGATGGGTTTAAGGTTAGGTTTAAGGTGGGTCTGAGGAAGATGGTTAAGGGATAGGGTAAAGGTGGTCTGAGTAAGATGGGTAGGGTTAGGGTTTAATTGGGTCTGAGGAAGATGGTTAAGGTTAGGGTAAAAGGTGGTCTGAGTAAGATGGTTAAGGTTATGGGTTAAGGTAAGGTTAAGGCGGTCTTATTAATATGTTAAGGTTAGGTTAAGCGGTCTGAGTAAAGATGGTTTATGGTTAGGTTTAAGGCGGTCTGAGTAAATGGGTAGGGTTAAGGTTAAGGCGGTCTGAATGATGGTTAAGGATTGAGTTAAGGTTAAGGCGTCTGAGTACGAATGGTTTAGGTTAGGTTTAAGGCGTTCTGAGTAAGATTGGTTAAGGTTAGGGTTATGGCGGGTGCTGAGTAGAGATGGTTAGTTAAGGTAAGGCGGTCTGAGTAAGATGGTTAAGGTTTGAGTTAAGGTTAAAGGCGTCTGAGTAAGAGGTTGAGGTTAGGGTTTACGCGGTCTGAGTAAGGAGTGGTTAAGGTTAGTTTTAAGGCGGTCTGAGTAAGATGTTAGGTTAAGGTTAAGGCGGTCCTTGTAAATGGTTAAGGTTTGAGTTAAGGTTAAGGTCGAGTAAGAGGTTAAGGTAGTCTGAGGTAAGAAGGTTAGGGTTCATGTGTTTTAGCTTGTTGATTGACTGACTTGTGTTAGGGATTCAATGGATTTTTTGTTAAGTCTCTGAGATGGACTTCTGTTGTGCACGTAGGCTAATAACAAGAATAAATTGTAGTGTATTGTAAGGTAAGATGGTTAAGTTAGGGTGATGGCGTGTCCGGAGTATGATAGTTAGGGTTAGGTTTAGAGGCGGTCTGAGTTTGATGGTTAGGTTAGGGTTAAGGGTGGGTCCTGAGTAAGATGGTTAAGGTTAGGGTTAAGGTGGTCTAGTAAGATGGTTAAGGTTAGGGTTAAGGTGGTCTGGAGTAAGATGGTTAAGGTTAGGGTTAAGGGGTCTGAGGTGAGATGGTTTAAGGTTAGGGGGTAAAGCTGCACTAACTGACTTTTATTTTTGTATTCATTACGGAAAAGCTATCCATGTCCTGCAGTGCATAGGGATATTCGTCCTGTTGAAGAAAAAGTAGCGCAGATTGGGGCTGGTGGCGTGACATTATATTTTAGATCGAGTTTTGATGAAACAAGAAGAGAATGTGTTTGCTGGTCGCAGATTGTGACCAATCACAGCGTACCACTGCCCCCACTTTCGTGAGAAATCCTGGACAGGAGTCCGTTAGCACAGAAAGGCTGAGTTAGCACAACAAGTGGCGGAGCTAACCTGAACTTCCGTCGTCTTCGTCACCCCCGGTTAACTGCTTACAACAGCGAGACGCCATCCTAAAGAAATTCTCGTTCCTCAGCGCTTCCCGGTTCTATCGGTCTATGGTCACCACCATCCCACCGTGCAACATCCATGTCCATGGTAATTTTATCCATATTGGGAGGACTGCTATCTCCGTCCCAACAGAGGGTGTGTGTGGGGGGCGATAGCTTCGTGGGTGCGGGGAGGGGATCTGAAAGAGAGAGGGCCAGCGAGTCTGTCTGGCGGCTTCAAAATATCCCAAAAGTCAGTTAGTGCAGCTTTAACCCTAGACCTAAACCAATCTCACTCAGACCACACCTTAACCCCTAACCATAACCATCCTTATCCTTCTTACTCTCAGCACCTCCTTAACCCTAACCCTTAACCAGTCTTACTCAGACCACCTTAACCCTAACCTTACCATCTACTCAAGACCCCACCCTTAACCTAAACCAAACCATCTATACTCAGAACCGCCTTAAACCTAACCCGAACTATCTTACCTCAGGACCCGCCTGAAGAACCTAACCTTAACCATCTTACTTACAATACAATACAATTTTATATTTCTTGTATAGCCCTAGGTCACAACAGAGTCATCTCAGAGACGTAACAAAACCATTGAAATCACCCCAACACAGAGTCGTCAATCAACAAAGCTAAAACACATGAACCCTAACCTTCTTTCTCAGACTACCTTTAACCCATCTTATACTCAGGACCACCTTAACCTTAACTCAAACCCCTAACCAACTTACGCATACCACGCCTTAAAACCTTAACCCTAACCACTTACTTCAGACCGCCTTAAACCTACCCATAACCATCTTACTCAGGGACCGCATTAACCCTAACCTCAACCATCTACTCAGACCGCCTTAACCTTAGACCTCAAACCATGTAACCTATCTTACTCAGACCGCCTTAAACCTTGAACCCTAGACCATCTTACTCAGACCGCCTTAACCCTAACCTTAACCATCTTACTCAGACCGCCTTAAACTAACCTCAACCATCTTACTCAGACCCCGCCTTAACCTTAACACAAACCTTAACCGATCTTTACTCAAACCCGCCTAAACCTTAACCCTAAACCATCTACTCAGACCCGCCTTAAACCTAACCATAACCATGCTTACTCAGACCCGCCTTAACCCTAACCTTATCCAGCTACTCAGACCGCCCTTAACCTTAGACCTTACCCTAACCTTAACCATCTTACTCAGACCAACCTTTACCCTACCTTGAAACCATCTCCTCAGACCCACCTTAACCAAAACCCTAACCATCTACTCAGACTAGGCACCTTTACCCTAACCTTTAACCAGCTTCCCCTCAGACCCAACTTAAAAACCTAACCTTAACCATCTAACTTCAGACCGCCTAAAAACCTAAACCTTAACCCATCGTACTCAGACCACCTTAACCTATACCTTAAACCAGCTAACTCAACCACCTTAACCCTTCCCCTAATCCTTAACCCATCGTACTGAAGTCTATAATCTCCTTTGACTGACGTTTCCAAATTCGATGCAGAGCGAGACAAGAGATCTTCACGTTTAACATCTGCATTTAATTATCTTTACCAAACAAGATACAGAATATTCAACAAAAAAATGTGCTCCTAGACTAATATGTCCCCTCTCGCTTGCCCTCGGCGGACTGACTGCCCAATCTGCCTCCCGCAGTTTCTATCAAAGGGTCCGGGATACGTCACAGATCTGGACTGGTCCTGGCCCCATGGTGCCTGGGTCTGGACCCGGTCTTCCATCTCCACCTGACACACCAATGCCCCCACCACTGGGCGCACTGATTGTGTTTGGACTTTTGGCCCTCGTCGAGAGTGGGAGAGAGAATTTCATCTTATTTCTTATTCTTGGAAGGTCCAATAATTGTCTGGTTTTGTAACTGGTCATCTCTTATGAATTTCCCTGAGTGCATATTCCTTTGTCTGGATGTGCAGCATTTTGTGTTATATTCGTCAGCCCGTCTTTGGACCTAATTAACCAATAGGTCACAATCTTTCAATATTCTCCTGTGGACGGGACTGGGGAGATTCCATCATCCTAGTTCTGCTGGCTCGATATCTGTGAACGAGTTATTACAGGAAGACGAACACCACACGAACCACATTTGAAACATTCCTTCACCTAAACTCTTTGATGACCACTGCTGTCATTCGACTGATCCTTCTTCAACCATCGTCTGTAATGTATGCAACTAAAACTATTTCACTATAGTTTAAACTATTCTAATGCGATTTACCAATATGTTTGCATCTTGGCTTATTATGAGCCATATTCCTGTAAACATATGTTTTTTATCTAAGTAAAGCTAATCTATACGAGGTTTCTTGTCATTATCAGGTGGCTCTGTGCCAGTTTGTGGTGCTTTGCTCATTTTTCCAAACACATTTTGTTGAACCAGGGAAGTGCTGTCACATCCTTCTCTCAGACCGTTTTGGGATAAATGTACATCGTTAATCAAATTGGTATTATCCGTGACAGGAGCTAATCTATTTTTTAGCAGGTTTTCTCTGGGGGGTAGTCCCCTGATACAAGCGGTATTTTGCATTCTCTAATCTGTTGCTGACCTCTTATAATTCTCAAATACTACCTAAAGATCTACTTTTGTGCTATACCCCAAAGTCATTAAAATGCTTCAAATGTTTTTGAATCTGTGTGGTTCTAATTCGATCCTCAGTTAATCATCTCAGTAGCTTTTTGCATTGTCAACATTCACCTATGTTTGAACTAGTGAAGTTTGACAGTATCTAAGTTAAACTGTGCATAAACTGTAAATGAACTTTATCGAACCTTTGAATATATACTTTTGGACATAGGAATGAAGGAAATGGGGTCCTTTACCGTTTGATATTTAGCCCTGTCTAAAAAATAATGCCTCTATTTTTGTAACATCTACTATTTTACACTCTATTGTGAACTCCAAATCTTGGTTGTAGTTTGAGTCCAAAGCATATTCCCCAACTTTTGGTGTTCTGTTTGTAACAATAGCTTTGGCAATAGACATTTTTTTTATTGGACGGTTTCTTGTTCTGCAAAATCACTATTCCTATTTATTTGGTATTTCAGAGCAATTCCAAAAACAACACATTCTTCTCTCAATATTAAAGACATACATCTAAATCAAGTGTGCCCTGGAAAGGGATTTTAAACTATTTTTTAAAACGTTTCTCTACGATTATAAGGCTATGAAATTAATTAATTTAATAAACAAAAGCACATTCAATGGTTCTGTCCAATGCTTATAACCCTGTTTAAGATTGTCCCAAACTTAATAATGTGTAAATACAATCAGCTGTTTGTAATACACAAATAACAATTTTGACCTGTTCTGGACAATGGAGCAGCTCAAGGCGCGTCAAAAGCAATTGTTATATTTGAGCTATTTTTAGATTTAAAATTGTGTTAAAGCCTGTCGTTTTCTAAGTTCTGCATTTTAATACTACTCTCTATAAACACATCTGCACTATCCTACAGATGTGGAAAACAGAATCCATCTAAAAATCTGACGTCTAGTGTGATTCCTTTTTACTTTAAGTTATAGAATAATTTGACATTATTGATACTTATTTTTCACAATTGAACTATTTGTGAATTATTCCACTTTATCTAACAATTATTACAATTGTTTATTCTGACACTTCAACCATACTCCTCGAATCCAAATGACAATTATAGCTCTCCAGACTATTTCATTCTATTCTATTATTATCTTATTTTTTAATATGAACTATTATCTTTAAAGAGTAATCTGTTTGATTTATAAGCGCTATTATCTTTTGTCTCCTTTTGAAATTTGCACAACACCCCTTTTTGAATATGCACACACTAAATTTAGAATGACCCCCTATGGGACAAATATAGAATTTTATTTCAGTTGGCAACTCCGAAAAATTACTTAATATTTTTCCCCATTTGCTTTTTTAGGCTGCCCTGTCTAATTATTTAGTTGTTCTTGTAAAATATGTTTTTACCCTTCCTTTCGAGATGATTTAGAAGTTAAAAAAAGGGGAAAAAGGGGGAATAAAACCACCATCGACCACCTATGACAATACAAGACTCTCCCTCCTGTTGTTCGTGGTCCAAAGTATAAAACAAGCATCAGTATGTTGTTGGTAGATTACTGTTCCAATCCATGTTGCTCCTCCCGGATCGCTCAATTCATATTGTTGGTCTTTGGGTGCCAGAAGTAGAGAGCTCATTTCCTTAATTCATACTACTGTCCTTCCCTGAAGCAGCGTGCAGTTTAATCATTCATCTGAAAAACAAAACATTAGAACACAAGAAACGTCGCCCACTTCCTCTCGTCGCATGGTGCGGCCTGTCCAATCAATCCAATTGGGCAAAACAATAACTGCATTGACAGACGGTGTGTGAACATCAGGGCAGAGGCAGTAGCCAAATCACATGACTTAACAATATGTTGTTTTTCTAATTTTTACACTCCCTTAATGTGAGTTACAAACAAAGTTGTCCTCCTTCCCAATGACCGCTCCACTGCGGTTGAACCGAATCACTGTCCGACAAACAGCAGAGGGAGGGGCTCCCATAACCTTCAGCGAGGTAATTTTCATATCAGAGTACTATTCCCGCAGAGTACTTTTCTCAGTGTACTCATCCCCGATGTACTCCACTTTTAACACACTTTCAATAAAGCTTGTCATCTTTGAAATCTCTAGTACTTACACCGTATCTGTTGACAAAAATAATTATTCCATGATCACATTACAACATTACAGAAAACTTTGTTATTCCATGATACCGTTCCAGCATCTCCTCAGATTCACTCCACAACACACTCACACAACACACACCCAACACCCCACTGTTAGTATTGGGTCCATGTTGTTAACCTCATTCACTGCCCATGACGACAAAAGTTCGTCTAATTGTATAGTGACGCTCACTAAGAGTGCCCAAGAACGACTTAGACTACTTTTTCGTGTTTATTACATCTGGATGCTGGCAGTAAATGTCCCTGGCGGCACCTTGTTAATGACCCACATACACTGATATATAGTGCAAATGGACCTGTAATGATAAATCCACCACCAGTAGGATGCAGTATTGCACCACAGGAGAGGTCATAAGTCAGTGGAGAGAGGAGGAGGAGTGGGGGGTCTTTTTGGAGAGCGTGCTGCTGTAGCAGAGCGATGATAGCGACGTGTAGCATTGAGACGATCAGATCTAGTTTAGCGATGGTATAGCATGAGTGATGGCAAAAAAGAATAGTTATAAGCTGTATACACTGCTTCAGAGATTGACTCGCGGATCAGTGGGAGGTCGAGAGGGAGAGAGGGTAGACCCCGGTGGAGTGGTCCGTATCTGAGCAGCCATATTTGCGCGGAGCAAGAGCCCCGAGCCAACAACAGCCTTCCGCCTCTCGCAGCGTATCAGCTGCTGTTGTTACTGAGCCAGTGGCGATTCGTTTCAGCAGCAAACCTGTTCATGATTTTTCGGACACACTCCACAAACACTCACAGGCGCACTCACGGCACTGAAAAGGAGTCACTCACGCACGACAGACAATCCTCACAAAAGTCGCGACTACTGACACTCACACACACAGACACTCACTTCGCACAGACACTGTCCACTCGCACGAGTCTGAACACTCACTACACAGGACAACTCGCTCGGCACACTGGACATTCACGACACACACACTCAATTCACATGCTTCATTCTATTTTATACAGCTATAGTTTTATTGATCATTTTGTTTGTTGTTGTGTGTGACGTTTTGGTTGATGGTATATAAGAAAGTTAAATTTTCAATCTGTGAATAAATTGCCGAACAATTGCCATCAAAAGTATTATTTCTGAGTCACATGTTTTTATAATTTTTGTAATGGAACAATGTGAAGATGTTTTGAGTGTTGTCACTAAAGCAGCAAAAATGCATCTAAAGTCTCTGTTTCTGCTTGATATGTTCCTGTTTACATACATCTCGTTTCCTCTGTTTCTTGCTCCAGTACCATGTTTTATGGGTGATAAGTATGCTTTGTTCTTGGCGAATAACCTCAAGAACGGTAAGAGTTAGAAACAAACTGTTTTTTTTTTCAGATAAAAGCCAGAGAGGTGAATCTTTAATTTGGGCCCTTGGTGTTTTACATCGTCCTAAAATATGAATTTAATGTCTGTGGCACATCAACGTTGGGTCAAATCACCTGAATTTGCTGCAGAAATGCACTTCTCAAATCTGAAAATCCTGGCAGTCCAGTGAGTTAAGGTCCACGTAGTGTATTTTGACATGACGCACAAACATATAACATACACAAAAACATATAACAGTACACAAACATATAACCCATACTCGAGAGGCCTGTAATTTTAACTTTGTTATATTTTGTTTCCATGTCCAATACAATTGTCCTCATAGAGCTATTTTATAGTTCTAACGTTCAGAGCCAGCAGAACATGCAAAGCTTGAGAGATTTTTCCTAAAATGATCCATTTCCAAACTTTAGTGTGTTAAACACCAGTGGTCTTTACTCGGCGCTGTGTGCACAAACTGTGTCCCCCTATATTTTTAATGAGCTCTTGTTACTTTAACAAAAATCTCATGCACGTGCAATAAATGTTTTTCCCTTTTTTTTTAAAGCCAGTTCGGATTCCTTAAAAAATGTAAATTGTTTTCAAAACTTTAATACTTCATCACCCTTGTTTTTAACGTTCATGTGGAGAAAAGACCATTGTCCTATGTTGTTGTTTGTGTACTTGCACCAATCATGTCACAGATAAACTGCCAACAGTTATATCCAAGACATAATGTCCTAATTGTTTTCTAATATTAGCTTGTTGGAAGAGAAACATGTCATAAAAGATTTCAAAAAATGTCCCCAACATCTTTGTTTTCAACCAATGATCAGTGTTTGCTCTATGTGGTTATCAGTTATGGATCCAATATCACCTTTTAGCCAAAATTCAGATAATGCTTTAAATCATTTTTCAAGACTTTAATTGTCTAACTAAACCATTTGTAACTAAATGCAGCGTCCTTAAATAGCTCATGTTTATCTTTCTAGCACCCAAGTTTTTACTGTGCATGTGACTGTGTTTTAATATAATTTAACGAACCAACACGGTTCAAAAGGTTGAAAAACACTCGCTTTAAATATCCGTATTACCAAGATCATATGCAGTTAAAATCGAATAATTCCTAAAACTTCTCCGCGTCTATATCTTTAAATAATACTAGTTTCAATAACTAGAGCTCCTCCGACCTTTAATAGACTGCTGAGTTGCTATAATCTGCCTTGTGTCTCATGCTAACGGCTAGTGTCTAATTAATACTAACGGATAGTCCTGTTTCTTATCATTGCAGCTAAATGTGGTGTTTATGAACGAATGACCTAGCTAAATGTGTAAATATGACTTAATATGTCTCTGGTGCGTTTGTTGCCTGTCTGTCAATTAACTTCTGTGTGTCTTCATATTTAGGCCACCACGTCTCAATGTCCGTTAATGTGCTTTCTTTTAACATCATGGGCGTCTTTTCAATGTCTTTTGTCTCAAAGTGTCCAATGTCTTTGTCTCGGTGTCTTTTTCTCTTCTTCTTTTAAACAATCACTTTCTTTCTTCTCTTTTTCAATAATCACCTTCTTTCTTTCTTGCAATCACTTCTCAGGTCCTTTCTTTGTCTCAGTGTGTGTCCTTCCGTCTTCTTGTTAGGTTTTGAAACACCAACGTTCTTCTCCTCACGTGCACATAACTCCACTTCGGTTTGTGCAAAAGTCTGGTTCTTCTCCAGGAAAAGAGGCCGGAGAGGGTCTTCCTTCGAGAGTTCCTGTAGCTGCTGCAGCCAATTGCTGCAGTCTTTTTGCTGCCCCCCTGTGGGTGGGAACCGGGGGAGACGCAGATGGTCCGTGCTGATGGCGCCCGAATGAGGTCTTGTGGGCAGAACGAATTTTTTGGCCAAATGAACAGACAGAAGTTTTCTTTCTCGGAAAAAACAGACAAACAAGAAGCAGCAAACAAGTGTGTTAATTACCATCACAAACCATTGATTAATTACAATTCAAAATAACCTATGAAATAATTAATATTAAAAACATTTTAAACTTTACATTCTGACAACCAATTCTGCCTTTCAACTGACTATCCTAAGCCCTACTTTTTCCAAAAGTATCAATGCTCTCTAAATCAATCTAACTTTTATGTCACCCAAATGTAGGGAAAAAAAACTTGTTCCAGATAAAAAATAAAATAAAATAATGCCTCTTTATAATCTAACTCAAAGTTCTGTGATCCGATGACTCCATTCTGTAACATTATCGTGTGTATATATGGTAATTTCTACAAAAAATTCTGTCTTCACGAGAGAGAGAGAAAAGACAGAGATAAGAGAGAGAGAGAGAGGAGAGAGAGAGAGAGAAGGAAGGGGAGAGAGAGAAGGACAGAACGAGGGGAGGAGGGCCGAGTGCTTGTTATGCCTCAAGCATTTTTCAGAGAGGGAGCCGAGGAGGGAGAAGGAGGGGCTGTGTGGTTTCTCAAACAGAGGAGTACATGTTCGACTGAAATACACCACATTCATGAACATCCCCTTTAAAATTTGCTACATTTTCCTCGTTGTTTTTTAATCGTGACAATGTTGTTAACAGTGTGAGAGTTCTCTCACGTCAAACGACACTTACATTTTATTTAAATACGGTCAGTAAAGGAAAACATTACAATTTGCTACCTGATTAATGTTTCGATAGTTACAGAGAATCAGGAAATAAGATTCTGCTGGAACCACCGCGATACATTAAGCAGGTAACTAATTGTAATGTTTTTCCTTTACTGACGTATTTAAATAATGTAAAGTGTCGTTTGAACGTGAGAGAACTCCACCACTGATGAAACATTGGTCACGAAAAAAAAACTGAGGAAAATGTTAGCAAATTTTAAAGGGGATTTCCTTGAATTTGGTGAATTCAGTCGGACATGTACTCCTCTGTTTGAGAAACCACACAGCCCCTCCTTCTCCCTCCTGGCTCCCTCTCTGAAAAATGCATGAGGCATACAAGCCACCGGCCCCGCCCCCTCTCCTCGTTCTGTCCTCTCTCTCTCCCCTTCCTCCTCGCTCTCGCTCTCATCTCTCTCTCTCTCTCTCTCTCTGTCTTTCTCACTCTCTCGTGAAGAAAGAATTTTTTGTATGATAATTTACATATATGTACACACGATAATGTTTACTGACATGGACATGGGGATCACAGAACCTTTGAGTTAGATTATAAAGAGGCATTATTTTTTTTTTTATTTTTGTATCTGGACAAAGTTTTTTTTCACCTACATTTTTGGTGATATAAAAAGTTAGAATGATCTTAGAGAGCATTATACTTTTGGATAAAAGTAGGGCTTAGGATAGCAGTTGAATGAAGAATTGGTTTTTCAGAATTTAATATATGTTTAAAATGTTTAATATTAATTATTCATAGGTTTATTTTGAATTGTAATTAATCATTGTTCGTATGGTAATTAACACACTTGTTTGTGCTTTCTTGTTTGGTCTGGTTTTTTTCCGAGAAAACGCTGTCTGTCTCATTTGGCCAAAATCGTCTGCCACAAGACCTCAATCGGCGGGCATCAGCACGGACCATCTGCGTCTCCCCTTTTTCACCCTCAGGGGCAGCCAAGACGCGCATCGGCGTGCAGCAGCTAACAGGAACTCTCGTAAGAAGACCTCTCCGCCTCCATTTCATGGAGATGAACCAGACTTTTGCACAAACCGAGTGAGTTATGGCACGGAGGAAGAACGGTTGTGTAAACCTAACAAGAAGAAAGAAGGACACTCACTGAGACAAAGAAAGACATGAAAGAGTGATTGAAAGAATAAAGAAGGTGATTATGAAAGACAGAAGATAGAAAGTGATTGTTTTAAAGAAAAGGAAAAAGACATGAGACAAAGACATTGGGACACTTTGAGACTAAAGACATTGAAAGACGCATGAGTAATAAAAGACATTAACGGACATTTGAGACGTGGGCTGCCTAAATGAGACACAAAGAAGGTAAATATACAGACAGCAAAAAACGCCACAGAGAACATATTAAGTCATATTTACACATTTAGCTAGGTCATTCGTCAAACACCACATATAGCTGCATGAAAGAATACAGGACAATCGTTAGAATTAATTAGACCTCTTGCTTTAGCATGAACACAAGGAGATTAGAACAGCAGTATATTTAAAGGTAGAGGATCTCTAATATGAGAACCTAGTATTATTTATAAGTTATAGAACGCGGAGAAGTTAGAATTATTGATTTTTAAACTGCAGATCTTGGTAATCAGGATATTACAGCAGTGTTTTCAACCTTTGGAACCGTGGTCTCGTTAATTATATAAAAACAGTCACATGCCCATTGAAACTGGTGCTATAAAGAGAACTGGCGCTTTTAAGAGACCTGCATTTAGACGAAAATGGTTTGTTCAACAATTAAAGTTTTGAAAAATATTTAAAGCATTTCTGGAATTTTGGCTAAAGGGTGATATCTGGATCATTTCTGAAAACACCATAGACGTCAAACCACTGTTCATTGGATTGAAAAGCAAAGATGACCTGGAGCATTTTTGAAATCTTTAGACATGTTTCTCTTCCAAATAGCTAAATTAGAAAACTATTAGGACAATTTATGTCTTGATATTACTGTTTGGCGTTTATCTGAGACTGATTGGTGGCAAGTACAGACAACACACATAGGACACTGGTTCTTATTCTCCACATTGAACCGTAGAAACATGGTGAAGAATTAATGTTTGAAATCTAATTTAACATATTTAAGGAATCCGAACTGGCTTTAAAAAAAAAAGGGAAAAACATTTATTGCACGTGCATGAGTTTTTTGTTAAGTAACAAGAGCTCATTAAAAATATAGGGGACAACAGTTTGTGACAACCGAGTAAAGTCCAGCGTGTGTGTTAAAACACTAAAGTTTTGAAATGGATCCTGTTATGAAAAAATCTCTCAAAGCTTTGCATGTTCTGCAGCTCTGAAAGTTTGGCAAGCTATAAAGATGAGCTCATGAGACAATTGTAAGGGACATGGAAAAATATAACAAAAGTTAAAATTACAGGCCTCTTTGTGTAAGTTAGATGTTTGTGTATGTTATATGTTTTGTGTATGGTTATCATGTGTTGTGCGTCAGGTCTAATACACTACGTTGACCTTAACTCAATGACTGCCAGGCATGTTTCAGATTGAGTAAGAGTGCATTCTGCCAGCAATTCAGGTGATTTAAAACAAACCCAACTTTGAAGTGCCACAGAATATTCAATTTTTAGACGATGTAAACACCAGGGCACCAAATTAAAGGTGAGATTTCACCTCTCCTGCTTAAACTCTGAAAAAACAGTTGGTTTCCTACCTCTTACCGTACTGAGTTATTCGCCATAGAACAAAGCATACTTTCACCCAGAACACCTGGCTAGCAAGAAACAGAGAAACGAGCTGTCTGTATACAGGATCATATCAAGCAGAAAAGAGTATTAGATCAATTTTTGCTGCTTTATGTAACAACTCAAAACATCTTCACACTGTGTTCCATTTACAAAAATTATAAAAACATGACTCTGAAATAATACTTTTGATGGCAAATGTTGGCAATTTATTCACAGATAGAAAAGTTAACTTTCTCTATAACATCAACCAAACGTCAAACCAAAACAACACAAAGGATCAATAAAACTATAGATGTATAAAATAGAATGAAGCATTGAATTGGAGTGTGTGTGTGTGAAGTCAGTGTCTGCGAGTGTCGTGGGAGTGAGTGTCAGTGCGATGGTGTCCTGTGCGAGTGAGTGTCTGTGTGTGAGAGTGTCAGAGTGGCGAGTGAGTTGTCTGTGTGCGTGAGTGAGTGAGTGAGTGCGGTTGATGTTTGTGATGTGTCCCGATAAATCATGATCAGGTTTGCTGAACGAAGCCCGAGCAATCAGTATCGACAGCAGCTGATACGCTGCGAGAGGCGGAAGGTGTGTCTCCGCTCGGGCTCTGGCTCCGCGCAAATAGCTGCAGATACGGACCTCCACCGGGTCTCCCTCTCAGCCCCTCTCGACCTTCACTCACTGATCCGCGAGTCAATCTCTGAAGCAGTGTATACTGCTTATAACTATTCTTTTTTGCCCATCACTCATTGCTATACTATCGCTAAACTAGGATCTGATTCCGTCTTCAATAGCTACAGTACGCTACATCGCTCTGCACAGCAAGCACGCACTCACAAAGACCCCACACACCTCCTCCTTCTCTCCCTGACTTATGACCTCTCCTGTTGCTATACTGCATCTACTGTTGGTGATTTATCATTACAGTAACATTTGCTCTATATAGTCAGTGTTGTGGGTCATTAACAAGGTGCGTCCAGACATTACTGGGCACCTCCCGTGTAATAACCACGAAAAAGGGTCGTCTAAGTCGTCTTGGGCAGTGAAGCGTCACTATACAATAAGAAACGACAATTTGTCGTCATGGCATGAATGAGTTAAGCAACGGGACCAATACTAACGTGGGGTGTTGGGAGTGTTGTTTGTGAGTGTGTTGTGGGAGTGAACTGAGGAATGCTGAACGGGATTCATGGAATAACAAAAGTTTTCTGAATGTTTAATGGATCATGGAATAATTATTTTTTGGTCAACAGACATACGGTGTAAGTACTAGAGATTCCAAGATGACAACTTTATTGAACGTGTATAAGTGAGAGTACTCTGGATGAGTACTCTGAGAAAGAACTCTGCGGAAATACTCTGAGATGAAATACCTCGCTGAAGGTACGGGGAAGCCCTCCCTACTGCGTTTGTCCGGACAGTGATTCGGTTCCAACCGCATGAGCGGTCATTGGAGGAGGACAACTTTGGTTTGTAACTCACATTTTAGGGGAAGTGTGAAAATTAGAAAACTTACCATATTGTATAAGTCGTATTTGGCTACAGCTCTGGCCCTGAAGTCACACACAGTCTGTCCCATGCAGTTATGTTTGTGCCCAATTGGATGATTTGACAGCCGCACCATGCGACGAAGGAACGTGGGCGTTTTTCTTGTGTTCTAATGTTTTGTTTTTTCAGTGAAAGATAAACTGCACCTGGCTTCAGGGATGACCGTAGTAGAATTAAGGAAAAGAGCTCTACTTGGCACCAAAGCCCACAATATTGAATTAGGACGATCCGGGAGGAGCAACAGGATTGGAACAGTAGAACTACACACACGATACGATTGCGATTTTTTATACTTTGGACCACCGACCACAGAGGGGAGTATTGTAATGGTCATAGGTGGTCCGAAGGTCCTTAACCTTCTAAGATCATTAGAAAAGAAGTGTAAAACATATATTTACAAGAACAAATAAAGATTAGAAAGGCAGCCTAAAAAAGCAAAAAGGAAAATTATTAAGTAATTTTTCGGAGTTGCCAAAATAAATAAAATCACTATATTTGCCCATAGGGGTCATTCTTAATTTAGTGGTTATTGCAAATTACAAAAGGGTGTTGTGCAAATTCAAAAGGAGAAATACATAGCGCTTATAACATCAAACCAGAGCTACTCTTTAAGATAATAGATCATATAATATAAGATAATAATAGAATAGAAAGAAATAGTCTGGAGCATAATGTCATGGATCGAGTAGCTATATGTTTGAAGTGTCAGAATAAACAATAGTAATAATAGTTTAGACTAGTGAATAATCCAAATAGTTCTATTGTGAAAATTAAGTATTGCAATAATGTCAAATTATTCTAATAACCTAAAGTAAAAAGGAATCAAATAGAAGTCAGATTTTTAGATGCGTCTGTTTTCCACATCTGTAGGAAATAGTTGCAGATGTGTTTAAATAGAAGTAGTATGTAAAATGCAGACATAGAACGCAGGCTTTAACACAATTTTAAATCTAAAAATAGCTCAAATATACCATTGCTTTTGACGCAGCCTCTGACTGCTCCCATTGGAGACAGGTCAACATGTTATTTGTTTTAGTACAAACCAGCTGATGTATTTACACATATTAAGTTTGGGACAACTCTTTTAAACAGTTATAAGCAGTGGACAGAAGCCAGAAAGTGCGTTTAGTTATTAAATAATTAATTTCATAGCCTTAAATCGTAGAGAACGTTTTAAAATAGGTAAAAATCCCCTTTCCGGCAACGTTGATTTAGATGTTATGCTTTAATATTGAGAACGACTGTGTTGTTTTTTGGTATTGTCTGAAATACAATACATGAATAAGTGATTTGCAGAACAAAACCGGCCCAATAAAAAATCGTCTATTGCCAATGCTATTGTTACAATCAGAACTCTAAAGTTGGAATATGCTTTTGGCTCAAACTACAACCAAGATTTTGGAGTCACAATAGGAGTGTAAAATTGATAGATCTTTCAGAAATAGAGATTATTTTTAGACAGGGCTAATATCAAACGGTTAAAGGACATTGTCCTTCATAGTTATGTCCAAAAGTTATTTACTTCTAAGGTAGATAAAGTTCATTACAGTTTATGCACAGTTTGTTTAGATACAGTCAAAATTCACTTGTTCAAACATAGGTGAATGTTGACAATGCAAAAAGCTAATGAATAGATTATGAGATCGATTAGAACCACCCCCCCAACAGATTCAAAACATTTGAAAGCATTTGTAATGAATATGGGTATAGCACAACGTAGATCTTATGGTAGTTTTGAGAATTTATGAGTCAGCAACAGATTAGAGAAGCAAAATACGTTGTATAGGGACTAACCCCAGAGAAACCTGCTAAAATAGATTAGCTCCGTACGATAATTCAATTTGAATTAATGACGATGTACAATTATCCCAAACGGTCTGAGAGAAGAAGTGACAGCACTCCCTGGTTCAACATAATGTGTTTGGATAATGAGCAAGAGCCCGACAAAAATGGCACAGGAGCCACTGATACTGGAACAGCAAAGCCACAGGTATAGATAGATTAGTAGATAAAACATATGTTTAAAGAATATGGCTCATAAAAGCATTGATGCAAACAAATATTTTGGAAAATAGATTAGGAATAGTTTAACTATATTGAATGTTTTAGTGCAAACCTTACAGACGAGTGTGAAGAAGGATCAGAAATGACAGCAGTGGTCATCAAGAGTTTTAGTGAATGAATGTTTCAATGTGGTTTGTGTGTTGTTCGTCTTCCTGTATTACTCGTCACAGATTTCAGACCAGAACTAGGATGAATGGAATCTCCCCAGTCCCGTCACCCAGAGAATATGTAAAGATTGTGACCTAGTTGGTTAATATAGGTCAAAAGAGGGACAGACGAATCTCACAAAATGCTGCACATCAGACAAAGGAATATGCACTGAGTCGCAGGAAGTCATTAAGAGATGACCAGTTACAAAACCAGGACAATTATGAGCTCCAAGAAAAACAAATGCTCTCTCCACTCTCGACGAGGGCAAAAGTCCAACACAATCAGCGCCCAGTGGTGGGGGCATTGTTTGCTCAGTGGAGATGGAAGACCGGGTCCAGACCAGGACATGGGCCAGACCCGTCCCCAGATCGTGACGTCATCGGACCCTTTGATAGAAACGCTGGGAGGAGATTGGCAGTCATTCCAGCGAGGGCCAGGGAGAGGGACATTTTAGTTTAGGAGCACTTTTTTGTTATGAATATTCTGTATCTGATTGTAAAGATAATTATATGCAGATGTTTAACGTGAAGATCTCTTTCCTCGCTCTTGGCATCGACTTTGATACGTCAGTCAAAGGGAATAATTACTCAGTACGATGGTTAAGGTTAGGTTAAGGTGGGTCTGAGTTAGATGGTTAGGTAGGGTTTAGTGGTCTGAGTACGAATGGTTAAGGTAGGTTTAAAGGCGGTCTGAGTTAGATGGTTAAGGTTAGGTTTAAGGTGGGTCCTGAGGAAGATGTTCAGTTAGGGTAAAGGTGGTCTGAGTAAGATGGTATAGGGTTGGTTAAGGTGGTCTGAGGATGATGGTTATGAAGGTTAGGGTAAAGGTGGTCTGAGGAAGATGGTTAAGGTTAGGGTTAAGGTTAAGGTTAAGGCGGTCTGAGGGTAAGACGGTTAAGGTTAGGGTTAAGGCTGTCCTGAGACGATGTTATGGTTAGGTTTTAAGGCGTCCTAGTAAGATGGGGTTAGGTTAAGTTAAGGGCGGTCTGAAGTACGATGGTTAAGGTTTGAAGTTAAGGTTAAGCGGTACTGAGTAAGATGGGTTTGAGTTAGGTTTTATGGCGGTCTGAGTAAGATGGTTAAGGTTAGGTTAAGGCGGTCTGAGTAGATGGTTAGGGTTAAGTAAGGCGGTCCTGAGTAAGATGGTTAAGGTATTGAGTTAAGGTTAAGGCGTTCTGAGGTAAGATGGTTGAGTTAGGGTTAAGGCGGTCTGAGTAAGATGTTTATGGTAGGATTTAGGCGGTCTGAGTAGAATGGTAGGGTAAGGTTTATAGGCGGTCGAGTAAATGTTAAGGTTGAGTTAAGGTTAAGGTGTCTGAGTAAGATGGTCTAAGGTAGTGCTGAGTAAGAAGGTTAGGGTTCCATAGTGTTTTAGCTGTTGATTGACTGACTTGTGGTGGTGATTGCAATGGTTTGTTTAAGTCTCTGAGATGACTTCTGTTGTGACCTAGGGCTTTACAAAAATAATTGGGTATTGTATGTAAGTAAGATGGGTTAAGGTAGGGTTTAAGGCGGTCGATAAGATAGTTATGGTAGGTTTAAGGCGGTCTGAGTTAGATGTTAGGGTTGGGTTAAGTGGTCTGAGTAAGATGGGGTTATGTTTGGGTTAAGGTGGTGCTAGAGGTAAGATGGTTAAGGTAGGGTTTAGGTGTCTGAGTAAATGTTAAGGTTAGGTTAAGGTGGTCTGAGTGAGGGTTAAGGTAGGGTTAAAGCTGCACTAACTGACTTTATTTTTGTATTCATTAACGGAAAAGCTATCCATGTCCATGCAGTGCATTGGGAGATTCGTACGTTTGAAGAAAAAGTAGCGCTGATTTGGGCTGGCGTGACATGTATATTTTAGATCGAGTTTTGATAAACAGAAACAAGGAAGAGAATGGTGTTTCGGTCGCAATTGTGACCAATCACAGGACCACAGGCCCCCACTTTCGTGATGAAATCTACAGTCCCGTTAGCACAGAAGGCTGAGTTAGCAAGCGACAACAAGTGGCGGGCTAACCGAAGCTTTTCCTCCGTCTTCGTCACCGGTTACTGCTTACAAACAGCGAGACGAAAGAAGCCATCCAGAAAGAAAGTCTACGGTCCTCCGCGCTTCCCGTTTCGATCGTTCTATGTCACAGCCATCCACGTGCAAATCCATGTCCATGTTATTTATCCATATTGGTAGATGACGCTAGCTCCGTCCCAACAGTGGGTGTGGTGTGGGGGCGATAGTTTCGTGGTGCGGGGAGGGGAGCAGAAAAGAGAGAGGCAAGCGAGTCTGTGCGGCTTCAAAATCCCAAAGTCAGTTAGTGCAAGCTTTAACCCTAACCTTAACCATGCTCACTCAGACCACCTTAACCCTACCTTAACCATCTTACCAGACCAGACCTTAACCCTAACCTTAACCACTTATCAGACCACCTTAACCGCTAACCTTAACCAACTTAGCTCAGACCCGACCTTAACCCTAAACCCTAACCATCTAACACAGACCCGCCTTAAACCTAACCCTAAACTATCTTACACCAGGACCCCGCCCTTAACCCCTAACCTTAACCAGACTTACTACAATACAATACCAATTTATTCTGTATATCCCTAGGTTCACAACAGAAGTCATCTTCAGAGAACTTAACAAAAACCATTGAATCACCTGTAACACAAGTCAGCTCAATCACAGCTAAAACACATGAACCCTAACCTTCTTACTCAGACACCTTAACCATCTTACCCAGACCACCTTAACCTTAACTCAAACCCTTAACAATCCTTACTCAGACGCCTTAACCTGAACCCGGAACCATCTTACTCAGACCGCCTAAACCTAACCATAGACCATCATTCTTTACTAGGACCGCCGTTAAACCCTAACCTTCAACCATCTTACTCAGGACCGGCGGCCTAACCTTAACTCAAAGACCTTAACCATCTACTCAGAACCCGCCTTAACCTTAACCCTAACCATCTTACTCAGATCGCTAAACCCTAACCTTAACCATCTTACTCAGACCCGCCTTTAAACCTAACCTCAACCTCTTACTCAGGACCGCCTTTAACCTTAATTCAAACCTTAACCACTTAACTCAGACCCGCCTGGAAGCCTTAACCCTAACCATCTACTCAGACCCCGCGCCTTAAACCTAACCATAACCATCCTTACTCAGACAGCCTTAACCCTAACCTTAACCATCTTACTCATAACCGCGCTTAACCTTGAACCTTAACCCTCAACCTAACCATCTACTCAGACCACCTTTACCCTAACCTTTAACCATCGTCCTCTGACCCACCTTAACCCTAACCCTAACCCATCTTACTCAGACCACCTATACCCTAACCTTAACCTCTTTCCTCGAGACCCACCTTAACCTAAACCTAACCATCTAACTCAGACCGCCTTAAACCTAACCTAACGCACGACTCAGACCACCTTAACCACTAACCTTAACCATCTAACCAGACCATCTTAACCCTAACCTTAAAACCCGTACTGAAGTCAATAATTCCCTTTGACTGAACGTATCCAAAGTCATGCAAGAGCAGACAAGAGATCTTCACGTTTACCATCTGCATTTAATTATCTTTAACAATCAGATACAGAATATTCAAACCAAAAAAAGTGGCTACCTAACACAAATATTCCGCTCACTGGCCCTCGGCTGACTGACTGCCCAATCTCCTCCCAGCAGTTTCTATCAAAGGGTCCGATGACGTTCACAGATCTGGGACTGGTCGGGCCCCTGGTCCGGTCTGGACCCCGGGTCCCCCCCCTTGCCCATCTCCACCCTGAGCAAACAATGCCCCCACCACGGGGGGCGCCTGATTGGTTGGACCTTTTTTGCCCTCGTCGAGGAGTGGAGAGACATTTGTTTATTCTTGGAGTCAAAATTGTCTGTGTTTGTAAGCTGGTCTTCTCTTATGATTCCTGAGTGCATATTCCTTGTCTGATGTGCAGCAGTTTGTGAATATTCGTCCAGTCCCCTCTTTTTGAACCTATATTAACCAACTAGGTCCACAATCTTCAAATATTCCACGTGGGTTGAGCGGGACTGGGGAATTCCATCGATCCTATTTTCTGGCTCGATATCTGGTGAAAGAGTTAATACAGGAAGACGAACAAACACACAACCACATTGAACATATCCTTCACTAAAAACTCTTTGATGAACACTGCTGTCATTCCTGATCCTTCTTCAACCTCGGTCTGTAATGTTAATGCACTATAGCTATTCACTATAGTTTTTAAACTATTCTAAAATCTATTTACCACTATGTTTGCATCTTTGCTGGGTTATTGAGCCATAATCTTAAACATATGTTTTTATCTAATAAATCTATCTATAACTGTGGTTTGCTGGTCATTATCAGTGGCTCTGTGCCATTTTGTGGGGCTTTGCTCATTTTTCTCCAAACACATTGTTTGTTGAAACAGAGAGTGCTGTCACTTCCTTCTCTCAGACCGTTTGGGTTAAATGTACATCGTAATCAAATTGGTATTATCCGTACAGGAGCGAATCTATTTTAGCAGGTTTCTCTGGGGTATAGTCCCTATACAACGGGATTTTGATTCTCTAATCTGTTGCTGACCTTAAAATTCTCAAAACTAACCAAAGATCTACTTTTGTGCTATACCCAAATTCATTAAAATGCTATCAAATGTTTTTGAAATTTCTGTGTTGTTCTAATCGATCTCATTAATCTATCTCATTAGCTTTTTGCATTGTCAACAGTTCACGCTTTATGTTTGAAACTTTGAATTTGAACAGTATCCTATAAAACTTTGCAAAACTGTAATGAACGTTATCTACCTTTGAAGTAAATACTTTTGGACATTATATAAGAAATGGTCCTTTTACCGGTTTGAAATTAGTACCCTGTCTAAAAATAATGCTCTATTTTTTGACAAAGCAACTATCTATTTTACACTCTATTGTGACTCCCAAATCTTGGGTTGTAGTTTGAGCAAAGCAATTCCCGCAACTTTGAGTTCTGATTGTAAAAATAGCATTGCGAATAGACGATTTTTTTTATTGCGCCGTTCTTGTTCTGCAAATCACTATTCTATGTATTGTATTTCAGAACAATTCCAAAAACAACACAGTCGTTCTCCCGAAATATTAAAGACAATATACATCTAAATCAAGTTGCCTGGAAAGGGATTTTAACTATTTTAAAACGTTTCTCTACGATTATAAGGCTAGGAAATTATGATTTAATAAACAAAGCACATTCATAGGATTCTGTCCACTGGCTTATGAACTGTTTAAAGGAGATGTCCCACAACTTAATATGTGTAAATACATCAGCTGTTTGTAAAAACAATAACTATTTGACCTGTTCTCGCAATGAGCGAGGCTCAGAGGCTGCGTCAAAAGCGATGTTTATATTTGAGCATTTTTTAGATTAAAAATTGTGTTAAAGCCTGTCCGTTCTATGTCTGCAATTTTAATACTACTCTCTATAAAACACATCGCACTAGTTCCTACAGATGTGGAAAACAATAGCTACTAAAATCTGAACTCTATTTGATTCCTTTTACTTTAGTTATTAGAATAAATTTTGACATTATTGATACTTATTTTCACAATAGAACATTTTGATTATTCCAATCTAACTAAATTACTATTGTTTTATTCTGACACTTCAACCTATAGCTCCCTCGAATCCACTGACATTATAGCTCCTGACTATTCTCATTCTATTCCTATATTATCTTAATTATAATGAATGATCTATTATCTTAAAGAGTAGGATCTGTTTGGATGTTATAAGCGAGTATTATTCTCTTCCTTTTGAATTTGCACAACATCCCTTTTGAATTGCACAACAAGAAATTTAGAATGACACCCCCTATGGGACAAATATGAATTTTATTTCATTTTGGCAACTCCGAAAATTACTTAATAATTTTTCCCATTTTGCTTTTTTAGGCTCCCTTTCTCTATTTATTTGTTCTTCGTAAATATATGTTTTACACTGTCTTCTATGATTTGGAAGGTTAAATGAGGAACCCATGACCACCTATGACAATACAATACTCCCCTCTGTTGGTCGTGTTCCAAAGTATAATAACATGCATCTGTAAATGTGTTTGGTTAGATTACTGTTTCCAATCCTGTTGCTGCCTCACGGCTCGTCCTCAATTTCATATTGTGGGCTTTGTGCCAGAAGTAGAGCTCATTTCCTTAATTCATCCTACTGTTCATCCCTGAAGCAGTGCAGTTTATCTTTCAATCTGAAAAACAAACATTAGAAACACAAAAACGCCCACTTTTCACTCTCGTCGCATGGTGCGGCCTGGTCAATCAATCCAATTGGGCAAACTAACGGCATTGACAGACGGTGTGTAGACATCAGGGCAGAGGCTGTAGCCAAATACAGACTTATCCATATGTATGTTTTCTAATTTTAACACTCCCGCGAAATGTAGTTACAAACCAAGTTTGTCCTCCTCCCAATGACCGCTGTCACTGAGGTTTTGGACCGAAATACACTGTCCCGACAAACAGCAGAGGGAGGGGCTCCCAGTACCTTCAGGCGAGGTATTTCATCTCAGAGTACTTTCCGCAGAGTACTTTTCTCAGAGGACTCGTCCAGAGTACTCTCACTTTTAAAACACACTGTTCCATAAAGCTTGTCATCGTTTGAATCTCTAGTACTTACACCGTATGCTGTTGACAAAAAATAATTATCCATGATCTCATTAAAACATTACTGAAAACTGTTGTTATTCCATGATTCCGTTCAGCCTTCCTCAGTTCACCGTCTCACAAAAACTCACAAGCACACTCTCTAACACCCCACGTTAGTATTGGTCCATTGTTGAACGCATTCACTGCCCATGACGACAAAAGTCGTTCTATTGTATAGTGACGCTCACTGCCCTAGACGACTTAGACACTTTTTCGTGTTATTACACGGGAGCTGCTGAATGACGGCGCACCTTGTTAATGACCCTCACACTGATATATAGTGCAATGTACTGTAATGATAAATTCACCACCAGTAGATGAAGCCGTATTGCACCACAGGAGAGGTCATAAGTCCAGTGGAGAGAAGGAGGAGGAGTGTGGGGGTCCTTTGAGAGCGTGCTGCTGTAGCAGAGCGATATCAGCGGACGTACATTGAGACGGATCAGATCTAGTTTAGAGCGAAAGTAAAGCCAGAGTGATGGCAAAAAAGAATAGTTTTTATAAAGCAGTTATACACTGCTTGCAGAGATTGAGCTCGCGGATCAGTGATGGATCCGAGAGGGGAGAGAGGGAGACACCCGGTGGAAGGTCCTATCTGCAGCCATATTGCGCGGGAGCAAGAGCCCCGAGCAGAGACTACACCTTCCGCCTCTCGCACGATCAGCGCTCGTTTGTTACTGATGCCTCGGATTGTCGTTCAGCTAACCTGATCATGAATTTTTATCGGAAAACAACACTCACAAACACTCACACGCACCTCACACCACTCAACTCACCGGCACACAGACAGCTCTCACTCGCACACTGACACTCACAACACACAGACAAGCTCACTTCCACAGACACGTCCCTCACACACTGAACACTCACCTTCACACCGGACCACGTCGCATCGCACACTGACATTTCACACACACACAACTCAAATTCACAGCTTCATTCTATTTTATACATCTATAGTTTTATTGATCTTTTGTGTTGTTGTTGTTTTGAACGTTTTGGGTTGAGGGTATAAGAAGAAAGTTAAATGTTCTATCTGTGAATAATATGCCAACAATTTGGCCATCAAAAAGTATTATTTCAGAGTCAAGTTTTGTATGAATTTTTGTATGGAACAAGTGTGAAGTGTTTTGAGTTGTCACTAAAGCAGCAAAAATGCCAGCTAAAGTCTCTTTTCTGCTTGATAGTTCCTGTTTACATACAGCTCGGTTTCCTCTTTTTCTTGCTCAGGCACCTGGAGTTATGGGTGAGAAAGTAGCTTTGTTCTATGGCGAATACTCAGAACGGTAAGAGGTAAAACAAACTGATTTTGTTTCAGAGTAAAGCAGGAGAGAGTGAATCTTTAATTTGTGCCCTTGTTTTTACACAACATCGTCTAAAAAAGGATATTCTGATGGCATTCTGCAAAGAGTTTCAAAGTTGGGTCAATCACCTGAAATTTGCTGGCAGAATGCACTTCTCAAATCTGAAAATGCGCTGGCAGTCGAGTGAGTTAAAGGTCAACGTAGTGTATTTGACATGACAGCACATACATATAACATACACAAACATATTACATCACAAACATATAACATAGCGACAAGAAGGCCTGTAAATAATTAACTTTGTTATATTTTTCCATGTCCAATTACAATTGTCTCATAGCTATTTTATAGTTGTCAACCTTTCAGAGCTGCAGAACATGCAAAGCTTAGAGAGATTTTTCTAAAAGGAAATCATTTCAAACTTAGTGGTTTAAAACCACGTGGTCTATTTTATGATTACTTTGAGTGCCTGACTTAACCAAGACTAATACGATATTGATTTTTTTATTGTGTGTTAATTTGGTTTATAGGATAATTATTATTATGTTATTTCTTTGTCTATTTCTGTTTCTAGCCTCACACAATTGCACACTCATCAAAACAATACTTTGTACAATTGGAATCAATGCCCAAAACTGCCTTATCGATTCTCTTACCCGGAGGTCGGCGGATTTTAGTGTCCCCACCCACCCCTAGGTGCCATTAAAAATCGTTTGTGTGCCCTCTTGGGTTTGATATATTTTTATGAGATCTTGTTGTGGAAATTGTAAAAATGTTTGGTTGTGAATTGTTTTCGTCGCATCTAGATTCGGTTTCGGGAGGTGTTGGGTCAAGTGGTAATTATTGCGTGTGTTTTTATATGGTTTGTCCACCTTATCGCCACCCTAGGTGCCAATTAAAAAATATTTATGCAATCTCACTAAAGATACAATCCCTGTCTCTCGCAATAATAATATCACAATGGGAAAAAAGACCTTATTGACCATAACAGATGATCTTTGGGATGCAATGCTACAAGAAGTACACTCCTCCTCTATCTGTAAAAGACATGGCCTTTTTCAATTTAAGATACTTCATTGACTACACATCTCCAAAAAAAAAATTGCCAAATTTTAATCAGGTATTGATTTGTTGTGCAATTGCTGTAAATTGGACACTGGCACACTTATCTATACATTTTGGTCATGTCTTGAGTTATTGGCAGTGATAGGAATAACGGCGTTACTTTTTTCAGTAACGAGTAATCTAACCAATTACTTTGACTGTAACGCTGTATCATTGATGACACCCCGTTACTGCATGTTACTCAAGTCACACAATGAACTTTTTTAACTTCATGATAGGACTCGTGTTGTCATGAGAGAAGGGAGGATGAGAAAATTATTATTAAGCCAAAATTATTGGCTGATGTAAAACATATTTCCTTTACAATCTACATGTCTACAGTTGAGAGGATGGGTCATAAGTTGTGTTTTTGACAACAAATATGGGTCTTAATTGCGCTCAACCACGGCTTGTAATGTCACCAAGTGAGGCCAGCCTCAGGGCAGGGGGCACATGTGAGCGCAGAATTCTGCTGCATCCGATTCCATCAGAAAGCCCCTTTCTTGTTCTTCATCTGCTAAGGGCAGCAACAGGTTTGGCTAACATACAGATAACACATTTTAAGATAATTTAAAATGCACTTAGCATAATGCTCCAATGACGATAGGAATGATGAGAAAGAGAGGTGAAGGGTAAGAAGGTTGATTTTAGAAATTGGATGCACCCGAGATTTGGCTGCAGCTAGCGAAACACATAAGGGGTCAATGGATGAGACACGCGTTTTGTTTTACTTTTTAAAATTCATTGGTCTTATTTCCAAATGGAGGATTATATATCTACGCTCTAACTGGTCTGAACTGGTTTGTGCAGTTTAGGTTTAACCCTCTATTCACATGGGTCATTTTGGGGAACTTTCCTCGCCTGGTTTTCTTTGTGTATAATTGTTCATAAAACAGTCATCTTTTGATGCAGAGTCAAGCAGTATACTTTGTTTTTTTCAGTACAGCCTGGGGTTTTAGAATATTCATATTGTAAAGCTGTCATATGAATTATATAAAAAATTATGGAATCATGAAGATAAAGAGAAAAATCAAACGGAAAATCAATTTAACAAAAAAGTATTGAAAAAACACAATGAAATGCTATAAACAACTTTTTACACTGCATAGAAATGTTATTTAGGGACTTGGGGATAATGGGGAAAAAAATTGAATCTCTAATTATTATACTTTTTACAAAATTCCACTATAAAAGCAAAAAAACTCTGTACTCCTGATGCCCTTCCTGAAGCAGTTTGTCTATAATGCTGGGGTTGCTTCTGTAGCACAGCTGTAAAAAACGTAAAACATAAGAAACTGAGCCAAAAAAACATCAATTATTTATATAATACATATATTTATTTACATCATATAGTAAATATTGAATGAATAAATACATTCTTGATTTTAATCTAATTCATGAGTGTTGTGTGTTTGCTTGGTGCCAAAGTAACATTTTTTTTTATCTTTCACAACATAGTGACTAAAACAAGTGTGTGCCATAACAGAGTAATTCAAATATGACATGTTATATTTGACTGTGGTGATTCTATTTAGAAAGTCTATCTTTAAACCTGTTTTTCTCAAAATTATGTTTCATAAAACCATGTTAATAAGCCGACTTCAGATAATAACATTTGTTACAAACATGCTTTGAAAAAAAGGAAAACAGATTTGAAAAGAGATTTAAAGCAGCTTTTAGATGGTATCAGTGATGGGTTTTCATAGATCGCATAACATATGTCTGTGCATGTTTTGCAAAGATGTGTGAAGCACTTTACAAATAAAAAGCTGCTATTTTGATCTACAATATCTATCTATAGATGCCCTGGCAAGCAAAACATTGCAGGTCATTTTGTGTAAAAATGATTGATTTTAAAGATATTGGGCCTCATTCACAAATAACTTCTTAAGAAACTTCTTAAATTACTTCTCAAGTCGTTCTTAAGTAGATTTCTAAGAAGACCCTACGTGGGATTCATCAACGCGCTCGTAAGCCTCTGAATTGTTCGCAGCTGTTCTCTTAGATTGATGAATGCCATCTCCTCTTAAAGTGGTTCTCACCCCCGCTCCTCGGAGCTTACGTCACTCACATTTCCTGTTCAAATCTTCCTCTAAATGGGCGTAGCCTGGAGGACTAAAGGGGGCGTGAACGAGACTGGGCCGTTTACATTGCTCTGGGCGGGGGGCTGCTGACGTCAGGTCTTGCTTCAGATGTCAGGTCTTGCTGCCGTGCCAGTGTTGGCGCCAGATTCAAAATTCAAATGTAGTAATACAGGTCGCCAGCAGATGGCGCCTCACAGACGGTTTTAGGCAGAAAGTTTAACTTTCAACTAATTTGCACCAAAGTGACAAAAATATGACCAGGATATGTAGACAACACTATTGGACAATCATTTAAATCGTTTATCAGCAAAAAAAAAGTGGATTTGAGGGCGAGTTGTCCTTTAAGTAGAGCGCGCGTGCCCGGTGCTTCATTAGCATAGGTACTTAGCATAGGTAACCGCCCATTAATGCCCATATAAGGGACTGCAGGGCCATGTGCAGACGGCAGAGGAAACAGCAACAGGCCAAAGAGTTACGGAGCCAAACAGTCACCCTTTTCTCTTCTTTTGTCAGACTGAGAATAAAGTCAAAACATGTTGACTTTAAAGTCGAAATATTATGAGAATAAAGTAAAACTAGCAAAATTATTAGATTAATAAAAAAATATTATGAGATTAATCTCAAAATGTTATGAGATTAACTCACTGACTGCCAGGCATTTTCAGATTTGAGAAGTGCGTTCTGCCAGCAATTTCAGGTGATTTGACCCAACTTTGAAGTGCCACAGAATATTCATTTTTTAGACGATGTAAACACCAAGGACGCCAAATTAAAGATTAACCTCTCTGCTTTACTCTAAAAAAAACAGTTTGTTTCTACCTCTTACAGTTCTTGAGCTATTCGCCATAGAACAAAGCATACTTTCACCCATAACACCTGGTCTGAGCAAGAAAACAGAGAATACGAGCTGTATGTAAACAGGAACATATCAAGCAGAAAAGTGACTTTTCACTTTGCCCAAAGCCCCCACTGTAAGATCAAGGCTATGCTCACACTCAGAGAGCAGCCGTCCTCCTGTGGACTCACCACCTGCAGAGGGTCAGTGAGGGGCTGGTGCTATGAGACTTGGGTGGCATCTCTGACTGCCACCCCCCTGACCCAGAAATGGATTAAAGGGTAGAAAATGGATGGATGGATGGATGGACTCTGAAATAATACTTTTGATGGCAAATTGTTTGGAATTTATTCACAGATAGAAAATTTAACTTTCTTCTATACCATCAACCAAAACGTCAAACAACAACAACACAAAGATCAATAAAACTATAGATGTATAAAATAGAATGAAGCGTGTGAATTTGAGTGTGTGTGTGTGAATGTCAGTGTGCGAGTGAGTGTGTGCGTGCGTGTCTGTGTGCGTGTGAGTGAGTGAGTGAGTGAGTGAGTGAGTGAGTGAGTGAGTGAGTGAGTGAGTGAGTGAGTGAGTGAGTGAGTGAGTGAGTGAGTGAGTGAGTGAGTGAGTGAGTGAGTGAGTGAGTGAGTGTATGAGTGAGTTTATCTGCTTTTTCAGTCCTTCCAGTAGTTCAGCTTTGAGTTGTAGAGGTTGCAACACTGTGTGCAACGGAACACGACACGCTGTGTACCATTTGTAGTTCTCCCTCCATGAAGAAGTCCTCCAGAAAGTCAGCTGGATCAGATGAATCCAGCTCCAGAAAGTCTGGATCAGATGAATCCAGCTTTGCAGCCTCTGTCCGCAGTCTCTGAGGTCCAGATGTTCCTGTGAAGGGCAACTGACTCGGCTCCCACTCATCCTCCTGTCAGCCATCTTCCCCAGAGCTTCTGGGTGACGAACGTGCTGGAAATTGGATACACACAATAACTATATTATACAGTGAATTTGTTACAATAATCAATACATAAAATACAATGAAGGCCTTCCTCCCACATTATCGACTGACTACTTTTGGACCAAACACAGTATACTATATTATTATTATATTATATTGCCATGGGATGTACAAGAATAGAAATAGTAGTTCTTTTACCTTTTTTGTGCACAGCAACTGCCTCTTGATGCACCACCTGTAAATAATATAAATTTGTATATCACTATACCAGGAGAATATATACAAAAATAATATGTACAATGGTATGAGGAGGCATTATCTTTACCTCTGCTCCTTGCCCTGTCAACCCCAATGGGGGAGGGCTCTTTATCAGAATCTGTGAATGAACACATTTCATTTAGTCAGAGCTATGACACTACAACAAGATGTTCAAGTATGAAATAACTAAACATAAAAATAATAAATACAACAATGATAAAACGCATAACTGGCATTTACTAAAGAAACAGTAGGATTTGAGCGCTGTGTTACTTAGCAGATCAAAGCAAGTTTCCGCGCCTTTCCCTCCTCTCAAGTTAGCATATTCTAGGCAATTTAGCAAGTTCTTACCTTCGACTCTTTGTGGAGCTTCTGGAGAGGATGCTCTGCTGGATTGAGACTGCAACCACTCATCCGATAAATCATGATCAGGTTTGCTGAACGAATCCGAGGCATCAGTAACAGCAGCAGCTGATACGCTGCGAGAGGCGGAAGGTGTGTCCCTGCTCCGGGCTCTTGCTCCGCGCAAATGTGGCTGCAGAGACGGCCTCCACTCTCTCCCCTGTCGACCTCACTCACTGATCCGCGAGTCAATCTCTGAAGCAGTGTCAACTGCTTATAACTATTCTTTTTCGCCATCACTCTTACTATACTATCGCTAAACTAGATCGCTAATCTGTCTCAATGCTACGCTATCATCGCTCGCTCTGCTACAGCAGCACGCTCTCCAAACACTCCTCCTCCTCCTTCTCTCCACTGACTTATGACCTCTCCTGTGGCACAATACTGCATCCTACTGGTGTTGATTTATCATTACAGGTACATTTGCACTATATATCAGTATTGTGGGTCATTCACAAGGTGCGCCAGACATTACTGTAGCCTCCCGTGTAATAACACGAAAAACTCGTCAAACTCGTCATGGGCAGTGAGCGTTACTATTCAATATGACGAGTTTTGTCGTCATGGGCAGTGAATGAGTTAATCTCAAAATGTTATGAGATTAATCTCAAAATGTTATGAGATTAATTTTAAAATATATTATGTATTAATTTTAAAATGAATCTCAAAATGTTGTGAGATTAATCTCAAAATATTTTGGACACTGAGGAGATCCAGCGCGGACCAGCGCTGAGACCACTGCAGACCTGAGGAGAGACTGGAGTGACCAGCACACAGAAACCAGCGCGGACCAGCGCTGAGACCACTGCAGACCCGAGGAGAGACTGGAGTGACCAGCACACAAAAACCAGCAGACCGAGGAGAGGCCGTAGACTGGAGAGACCTGACTGGACAGACCGGTGCACAGAGACCAGTGCAGACCAAAGAGAGACCGCATAGACTGGAGAGACCGGCGCCCAGAGACCAGCGCGGACCGAGGAGAGACCGCATAGACCATAGACTGGACAGACCAGCGCGGTCCTGTAATAGATCAATGGGAGAGACCAGCGAGGACCCGTATGGATCCAGGAGCATGCAGCACGGACCCGTATGGATCCAGGAGCATGCAGCACGGACGGACCGTATGGATCCATGGGAGAGACCAGTGCAGACCCGTATAGATCCATGGGATAGGCCAGTGCAGACCTGTATAGATCCATGGGAGAGACCAGTGCAGACCCGTATAGATCCATGGGAGAGACCAGTGCAGACCCGTATAGATCCATGGGAGAGACCAGTGCAGACCCGTATAGATCCATGGGAAAGACCAGTGCAGAGACTCAGCGCGGACCCCGCAGCCTCCTGCAGCAGCAGTATATATGCCATTGTTCTGTGGCCCGTGGATGGAGAAATGCCCCCTATAAATAGGATGGGGTCACTAATATACGGCAAGATTTCCAATGTATTTGATAAAGCGTTGGCACATTTCATTTCACAATGAATTAAAAAATAGGCTAAATTACCATTAACAATTAAATAAATAAATACATACATAAATATGGCGGATATATCACTGTAATGTTGTGTTTTATTGAACTTCTTAACACCAGCGTGCAAACATGTCGGCACTGAATGTGCGTACGAGTGCTCCTGAGGACTCGTAGGATTTGTACTTACCCAAGAGAAATTCTGGTTACGAGAAAATTTCATGAATGCCACAATCTTCGTAAAATCTTCGTAAGTAGGATTTACGCACAGATTTGTTCTTAAGTACGGTTCGTGAATGAGGCCCATTGTGACAATATCATTATCGGGAGTTGGGAAACAAATATTGAGAATATAGCCCATATCGCCCACCCCTAGTTCGAAGATGATGCTCCTCCTGTTAGTGTTTACATGTTTATTTAACTCATGGGGCCAATTTGGAGGTCTTTTAATTTTTTCATTGTTATGGGCCTGTTATAGCTTTGTAAAGCAATTAAAAAGACAAATATATACTCTGTATTCGTGTCTCATGGCTTATTATTGATAGACGAAAACGTTAGTCATCCTTGTGTTTTTTTCTCACAAAAACTCTTAACTGTTTGTAACTGACTAATAAGTCAGGCACTGCAGTATTAATATATGAATAATTGTCACACTAACGGGCCTTTAACAAATGTGTAGTAAAGTGTAAATACTTTACACAAGGCACAAAAACTCTTAACTGTTAGTAACTGAATACATCATGCACTGCAGTATTAGTTCATAATCATGTATATAATTATGAATCATTAACATGTGGTTTAATAATGGTGAAACAAACATCTATATATGTAGGAACAAATGGTTACTTCATAATCATTAAATTATTAAATAATCATGAACAAGTGAATTACGCATTTATTAACTGTAGTTAAGTGTTGGTCACACTTTTTTTTAATGACCAACATTTAGGCTTAATTTATTAAGCCTAAATAAGGTGTAGTTATTATAAAGTGTTACCTAATTTTCTTTGTGTGAGTGTTATTGGGTTTTTTATTTGGGGGAAAACATTATCTTTTTGTATATTTGGAATTTTGCTGTTGGCAAATGTTAAATAAAACATACATATACATATACAGTGACGTGCGGTGAGGTTGGTGATTGGTGAGGCACTGACTTCACCCAATCAGATAAACATACTGTATATCATAAATCAACAGGACCTACAGAGCGGCTAATTCACAATTTGTTTAGCTACAGCATAATATCTTTCATGTCCGCATTGTTTTGTCATACCAAACACAAAAGTTTGTAAAAAACACATTTAAAAGTGCGTTATGGGCCTTACCTTACTGTAAACATGAACTGCACAGACCACTTCAGTTAGACCAGTTTCATGTTTAAATCCAGATAATAGTTTGAGCGTAAATATGTAATCCTCCATTTAGAAATAAGTCCAATGAGTTTTAAAAAGTAAAACAAAACGGGTGTCTCCTCCGTAAACTCTCTCATGTTTCGCTAGCTGCAGCCGCCTCTCGGGTGCATCTGATTTCTAAAATCAACCTTCTTTCCCTTCACCTCTCTTCCTTGTCATTCCTATCGTCATTGGAAGCATCACATTACCCTAAGTAAATTTTAAATAATCTTACAATGTGTTACATGTATTTTAGCCAAACCTGCTGCACTTAGCAGAGGAAGAACAAGAAAGAAGCTTTCTGATGGAATTGGATGCAGCCAAATTCTGGGCTCACATGCGCCCCCTACCCTGAGGCTGGCCTCATTTGGTGACATTACAAGCCGTGGTTGAGCGCGATTAAGACCCATATTTGTTGTCTAAAGTTGAGAGGATGGGTCATAAATTGTGTTTTTTGACATGTAGATTGCAAAGGAAATATGTTTGAACTTTGTAAACCGCGATAAATAGAGAAAACAGTTCGATAACGCCGCATGGGCTCCTGCCTCTAAGAATTACAGGCATTTATGTCTCCCAAGTGAGGCTCGCCTCACAGCGCACCGCTCTGTCAAATATGAGAAAATATGACAAAAATCTGCTAGGTAAGGTAAGAATTAATGAAATAAGGAAAAGTTACATGAAAATAATACAATGACATAAATTACCTGATATAGTCCCCAAGTATTATTGTTTCCATTTTATTTTTTCTTTCCATGATCGTAGGTGAGGCTGGGCCTCACCTGCCTCACTGTAAACATTTACATACACATACATATAAAGTTCACACCCGGTCTCATGAAGCAACGCTGGGTACTGTTATGCTCGGCCCTTTGGCGATATTTTTGTAGGCATATGCGAAGGATTTCTGTCACACATGTCGCCGCTGTATGCATTCATCTGAAACCGGATGTGCAGCCATGGGGACCGAAAGATTAGCGGAACTCTCCTATATTTTGGCATTGTCTGGTCCTCCTGCTTCTGGGCAGTGGAGGTTATTCCCATGATGTGTTGCGCCAAATACACTTGTGTGGTTCTCCTACATGTGCACAGAGGGGCTCAGCTGCGCTCTGACCAATCAGCGGCCTGTGATCCGAGCTCGGAGTTCGGGCGGGAGTCAAACGAGCAGAGTATGTTGCATGAATGTGTGGATTTGTAGAAAAAAGTTCAGGATGACAAGGGACACTAATCCTCCTTTAAGAAAGCTGTAGGTTCTTTGTCAGCTGAGGTCAAGCTGTTTTAGTTTACATTGAGTTCTATGGGACATTTTTCTGAGTAGCCCACGTGAATTCAGTCTGCAGGCGCCCCCTGTGCCCATTGGTGGTATAAGCTAGCCTACCCTATCCAGATATAATAGATCAATGTATGGCGCTGGCCATCCACAACAACAACAAGGGCTAAAACAGCCACATACTACTTATCTGTTTCTGTCAAGTTGCGGAAAAGTAGCTGCGTTTAGAAGAACTTGCAAGGTCGCACTGATTTTGCGGAGTTTGATTTTGCATTAATAGTTGCAATCGCAACATTGCAAAATTCTGGATGGACTGGTAGATGGGTCATAATAGAAGCAGTAAAAGTAGTAGCAGTAATGGCAGTAGCAGTAGTTTTCTTACCTGCAGCTGTGCACCACCACTATGAGCCGGTTCCTCTGAGAGCTGTGTCTCAGTGTGAGCTGGATTTCCCCAAGAGGAAAGTGAGCGGAGCCACTGGAACAGAGGACACAAGTATTTATACTACCCCATAAAGTCTCCAATCTGCTGTTACATCACATTCAGTTGTGCTGCTCTTAAACCTGAGGTATGTAACTTTCACTGGAACTCTGTAATAAATTGGGGCGGCATGGTGGCTAAGTGGATAGCACTCTCGATTCTCAGCAAGTAGGTCTTGGGTTTGAATCCCGGTCAGAAGATTAAAAAGAATTCCACAACATAGCAACAGACAACTGTGAAAGAACATAATTATTCATTTCTCTAAAGTCAATAAGTGAAGCTCAGTTACCGTACTTCTCTAATGGTGAAGCTGGATGACGCTTTTCGAACGGAAGCGCCAGTTAGACCCACCCCCAGCTTCCTGACAGAACGCAATTAATTCAAATCCTTGATAGACAGCTGAGGCTCCTCCCCATGGGTCTAACTATACTTCATACTTCATTTACAGGGTCAAAAGTTACAGAAATTACCTTTAAAGCATTTGTTAATGTCCTATGTAACATTGTGACGTTTTTCTTGTAGTTGGGGCATTGTCCTATTGAAGCGTCAAGTTTTCAGAGGATAATATAATATCATTTGTGTTGCTGTTGGGGGTTAGGGTTAGTCGGAGGACTTAATCGTTTGAATTTCCGTTTCAGAGTGATGTTGATAATCCAAACAATAAAGATAAAATAACAACTGGAATGTACTATGTGATGAAATATTAAGTGGGCCTCAAAACTAACAAATGAAACTACAATAAACATGTGAGCGTGCTAAAAACGTTTTGCGACTTCAGTTAAGCACCGCCCACACCAGTGAGGAAGGCCATCAAACTATTAATGCTTGATTTCTCACATGTTTTGCGTATGTGCATTAAAAACTTCTTCAGCTCTGCTTCTACCGCCTCAGTCCTGGATCTACCAGTCGTGAACTAGTCTGTCCGTTTGTGGACTCGGGGCCTCCAAGGTTTTTTTTTTCTCCCACTGTATTAATGATGACCTTGCTGATTCAGGAGGGTCTAAGGACAGTGATAATCCTGGATTCATAAAGATATATGGATAGTAGTTAACACATTCCTTATGGATCAGTGGGTCCAATGTGTTTAACATGATTGCATTTCCTGTGTTTGAACCGTTTGACTTTCTTTGTAAAGTCCTCCGAGACGACTGCTGTTGTGGTTTAGGGATATACAAAAATAAACTGAATCGGATTTTATTGAATTGTATTAGTACTTTAGAAGCTACTCTTGTGAGACTGCGTGTGACTCACTTTGGCAGCTGTGAGAGGCGGTACTGCAGCTCCTGAGCTGCGTACGGGTTTGAGATGTCTGAGGCGATAGACGGAGTGGGTTCTTTGGCATTCAGGTTCAGACTGGACTGGTTCCGGCCGTTGTGCAGTTCAGCCCCAGTCTGGCTCGAGACTGAGGCTGGGTCAGAGTGGTTCGGCAGGCCGCTGTCAGACGAGATGGAAGGGCGAGGCGTGGAGCTGGACTTACGCACCTGCACTGCGGAGGGCAAGCCGTTTGAGGGGGTAGTGTCTTTCTCCAGACACAAGACCTACAAAAACAAGCAACAGAACAGTCTTCACAGGAGGCACTGCAAACACTGACATGAAAAACTCACTGTATTTAGTCAACTTTCCTTCCTAGTCTGTCCATTCTGTTTGTCCGGAGTCAATGTAATCCCACGTATTTTCCCACACAATTGTCCAGGACCAAATCAACTTTGAGCAGAACTGTTCTTAAATCTGTTGTGGATATTCTACTATGAAGATCATAACAGATATTTATTTCATGCTCTTTATTATCAAAAATGCCACAGAGCATATACACATTGGGTTGTTGTATTTCATGAACACAGCTCTCAGTCGAGGGAAACTCTTTAGGACCTTCAACTCTGAGCCTGATCTTAGATACTCAAGTACCTCAGCGTTTGAGCTAAAGAACGTTGTGTCTTCCTACTCATCAAAAGAAAAAAAGTCAACCTCACTGGTGTAGCTGTGAGTGGCAACTCCTCTTTGTTTATTCTCAGCTGGCTCTTCATCATGGGGTAAAGTGCGACACGCCACGATGAGCAGCGCCACTAGCGGCCAGCCTCTTGCTGTCACATGCAATGTGGAATGGGAACTTGCGCGTGAGTCGTGACTGATGCGCAAGCACCAGCACACAGCTGTCCATGGTAAATAAAAAGTAACGGAGGAAGAGGATCAAAAAATAAACTGCCTTACGTTAGTAAATTGTTGACAGTTAACGCGTTACTCTACTTTTCCCCGGAAAAAGTAGTTTTGTTAGTGTACCGTGTTACGGCCACTACCAGGCCGTATAGCCTCTCCTCTCAGACGAGAGCGGCTCTTCATCGCACCCAGACATTCTTGTTGGCTCATTCCGCTCCCATCCTGCCACCTGCGTGCCCCGCCTCCTTCGGTTTGGTTTGCCTGGTTTGGTTTGGTTAGTTTTGGTTCGTTTAGGTTGTGGTCTATTTTCTACACACTATTCAACACCGCAGACTTACCTTCACAGCACATACACTTGCACGCACTCACTACAGACTTACACACCCCATTAAAACATTAAGTTTGGTTATTAATAAACATTATTCCAATTGGCAACGGTCATTTCTATTTGAGCCGAGTTATGACAGAATGGGGGCTCGTCCGTCAACCTGGCGAAGTGTGAGTTCGCCAAAGCAACGGTCACGTATCTGGGTCGTGTCGTGGGCCAGGGTGCGGTCGCTCCTGTCCACGCTAAGGTAATCGCTGTGGCGGAGTTTCCCCCGCCGTCTACAAAAAAGGAGTTGCAGCGGTTTTTGGGGTTGGTGGGTTATTACAGGAGTTTTTGTAAGAATTCTTCTACTGTCGTCTTTCCACTGACGGAACTTCTTAAGGCCAAAGCAAAATTTATTTGGTCTCAGGAGTGCCAGCAGGTGTTTGAGAGTGTCAAGTCTGTGCTCTGTTCCCATCCTGTGTTATCTGCTCCTTGTTTTGACAGACCATTCATGCTCCAAGCCGATGCCAGTCAGGTGGGCGCAGGGGCGGTCCTGCTCCAGATGGATGGCCAGGGAGTGATGAAACCAGTTTGTTTCTTGTCAAAGAAGTTTAATCGGCATCAGCAGAACTATTCTGTTATTGAGAAAGAGGCATTGGCTTTGATATGGGCTTTACAGTATTTTTGTGTGTATTTGAGTGGTTCTGTCCCATTGGTTGTGTACACGGACCATGACCCTCTCACATTTTTGAGCTCGTTGAGGTGTCCCAATCAAAGGCTGGTTCATTGGACTTTATTTCTTCAGGCCTATGATATGGAGATCCGGCACATTAGAGGACGGGATAATTTTATGGCTGATGCCTTGTCCAGGGCACCTGTGAGTTGAGTGTTGTGGTTTGTTCATTCTGTCTGCCTCTGTTTTCCCTTTAGGCACCAGCGGGGGAACTTGGAGCAGGGTGTGGTGTCCTGGGTGGTTTGTGTTGTGCTGCGATAATTCTTTGGGGAGAATTCTCGTAATTATGGGGGGGGGGTGTTACGGCCACTACCAGGCCGTATAGCCTCTCCTCTCAGACGAGAGCGGCTCTTCATCGCAGCCAGACATTCTTGTTGGCTCATTCCGCTCCCATCCCATCTGTGCCCCGCCTCCTTCGGTTTGGTTTGGTTAGTTTTGGTTCGTTTAGGTTGTGGTCCATTTTCTACACACTATTCAACACTTACCTTAGACTTACCTTCACAGCACATACACTCGCACGCACTCACTACAGACTTACACACCCCATTAAAACATTAAGTTTGGTTATTAATAAACATTATTCCAATTGGCAACAGTTTGGCCTGTTTCTGTCATTTCTATTTGAGCCGAGTTATGACAACCGCGTTTCTTTGTTACCCACTGGTGCTTACTCAACAGTCCCCCGTTATCTGGGGGTTGGCGGTTTACACCCATCACTATCTTGTAAACCACATTGAACTGGTTTTTCTTCATTCGGTGGGAAGGTGGTCTCCGCGAAAGCCAACTTGCATCCATGTAGACCAGGGGTGTCAAACCGGTCCTCAAAAGGCCGGTGTCGCTGCATGTCTTAGTTCCAACCTGAGCAGGAGCCCACAAGACTCCACCCTTTCCTCAGGTGAGTCCGGTTTTAACCTGAATATTTGAGGAAATGATTGATGATTTGACACCCCTGATGTAGGCGCAGTGATTGTCATGAAAATAGTGTGGCAACGGATCGAAAAACTCACGGTTCAGATCGTTTCTCGGATCAGAGTCACGGATTCTCTGATTCGTCCGGGTTTTTGGACGAATAAAATAAACATACGTTTATTTGTCAAATTATTATATTAAAATGTATAAAATCAACTTGCCACACGGAAAAACGCATAAACCATCCATCCATCCATCCATTTTCAACCCCTTAATCCATTTCTGGGTCATTTTACTGGCATAGGGGCTGCTTTAATGCTGCGGTGATAATCAGTTGTTGAGCAGCCCTCGTTTTCACTGCTGTTAGTGAAACCCCCGCCATGACCATGCTGTGTGTAGACTAAACATATGCACAACTTTTATTTTCATAAATCTAACCGAAGGTCACGTGTGTGCCGAACCGAAGATATTGATTCGAACAGATCACGGATCAATAATGATCTGCTGCACCAATACATGAAAACACTCAAAGACTTAAGCATTGAATTTATCTTGATTTAACATTAGGGTCTTAAACACGTCGGATATCACCTCCGATAGTTGTTATTTCAAAAACTTAAAAGAACCGTTACAGTGTAAGTCTGTGTAATTAAGTCAGTTTTTGCAGTGTACTTCTTGCTGCTGCGATGTCAGTTGTGTGAGTTTTGTCTGTGGCCTGTGGGGGCTCTCTCCTCACCCGCAGAGCCAGCTTCATCTTCAGGCTGCACGTTGGGCCACTGCTCCTCAGGGGGAAGCTCTTGTTCAAGGTCATGTCTGGAGCGTCCATGAGGGTGGTCAGAGAAACGGATAGCTTGCCCAGAGAACACTCGTGCTTCTCGTCCCTCACCTGAAACACACATCTGTTACATGCTGTCGAGTCGGCCACACTGCTGAGGCTTTGGTTCACTGTAAACTGAGGCAAAATTGTTTGCCTAAGCTGCAAGGGACACCGTGCTGAGCGGCAGTTGTAGAACTGGGGACTAAGGAAAGGCAGCGGTAGCCCTCTGATCTAATCACCCTGGTGCACACAAGCTAAAAAAAAGTTTTTTATCTTTAGCTCAATCCTAAATATAATGAAACCGGCTCCATACCTCCACCTCCAGCTCCTGAGTCTTTGGGTTGTGGATAAGGAAGGTGAAGGCTTCCTCCCAAACCGGTTCGTTGGTCTTATAACGTGTCTGCAGGAGGATTACAGCCGTTATAATACAAATTAAAAGTTTATATGTGAAGTTGTGCCTTTCTCACTTTGCTCTCAAAGCTCTTATGTCCCACGTTGAACAGGACGAAGGGACTGGGCTCCGATGTTACCTTTTTACCCGTCTGACAAGAGAGAGCGTTTTAGTAACAATACAAGACAAACACACACAAGCTGAGGTACCAAACTTGTATTCTTATGAATAACACATAATTTGTCCAACAGAAAAGTAGTATGTTTTGAGCAAATCAGACCACAAGACGCACGCACAGAATGCAAGAATCCACTGATCCTTTTCCTAACTGAAAAACTGAAGCAATCGATTGATAAAGTAATGTTAAGCGATATGAAACGTTTGTGATTGTCTGTATATTCTTGTTAAAAGACAGTGAATAGTCAAGCCATTAGCCGGGATATTTTAATGGTTCAGCCGGAGTGATTACATGTCTGAAAAACTAAGATTATTTGATTAGGAGGATTAGGATGGACTCGCTTCTGGAACAACATCAAATTTGATTTAGATTTGTCAAGTAGCTATTTGTTGGAAGCCCGAGCTTCCCGCCAGAGAGAAATCAATGCTCCAATCACGTGCCAGTCCCATCAATAAATAGCCCTCTACAGCCCGCACCTGCCACTTTTCACTCTGGCGCCATTGAGAGAAGTCCAACTCACCATTAAGAAGAAAGCTGAAGATGTCGTCTCCTTCCCCGTCTCGTCCGAAGACCCCGTCGCCCCTCCGGCGTCAGACGAAGGCGCTGCAGCGGCTGCAAGACGAAACTCTCCCGCAAGGACCGGCACAGCCTGTGCTTCCCCTGCCTGGGCGTCTCCCACTACCAGGGGAACGACGCTGGCTGCGAAGCGTGCCTCTCTCTCCCCAGGGAGGAGAGCGAGCGCCGCTTAGCGTGTGCTAGCTCCGCGGTGGCTCACCCGGGTTCCTCCCAGGAGGAGGAATTCAAGGTCGAGTATGTGCCGCTGGACCTGCCTCCCGCACCCAGGGAGTGGGGAGACTGCGTCGTGGAGGATGAGCGTGACGAAGACCAGGGTTCCTTCCTCACGCTCAACGAGGCTTCCTCCTCGAGCAGCCGGACCAGTTCCAGCTCGACCACATGCCCCGCCTCTTCACGGCTGCGGCGAGGACCATGGAGGTCGCTCCTCATCTGGCTCCTCATCTGGCGCCGCGGAAGCAGCGCCGCCATTTTGGGAGCAGAGAGAGAGAGAGAAAGAGGGGGACCGGTCCCCCCTGCGTCGCTCTGCCCTCCCCCAGACCACTACACGCACGTCTCGCCCTGCTCCAGCGAGGTCCAGGGGCCAGGAGTGGACCTCCGGAGGCCCACGAGACCAGACTTCCCAGCGTCGCCCTCCCTTTGGTGGAGGAAAGCGCGGGGGAAAAACTTTTTTAAAAAAAAGAAAAGATTACGCTTATCCAATTCTCTTGCACCACATGCCTTCACAGGTAGAGGGCAGTGTGGTCTTACCTACAGTCCAGGCACACTTTACAGAGGGTGGTTTGCAGTGCCAGTCTCAGGCCACCGCTCTAGGTACCACCAGATATAGCGCTTTACCTCTCCAGGAAGTTTTGAAACGCGAGGGTCTCACTAGGGGTAGGCCTATGACCTCTGCCGCTAGCTCCGCTATCTCTCACACTTCCCTATTTGGTATGGGTCTGAAGCGTAAGAGGCAGGCTGTTGTTACTAGGACAACGGAGCAGGGTCCGTTCGTCCCACACAGCACAGCATTGGGACTTGCTGCTATGAGCGAGGCAGAGAGTAAGGACTCCTCTGTCTCGCGCAGCAGATCAAAGGGGCAGGATGCTATGGGCGGGACGTTGGTGGGAGAGCCATCTGTCCCGCAAGGCACGGCGAGACAGTGAGGGAGAACTCATCTGTCGCGCACTGCATGACACACAGAGACCCTCGGCCCTTTAGGGAACCCCCCCTCCCCTGTGATGGGTTAGTCACACCAGGAGAGTGGGGGGCATTAGGGTCAGGTGTCACGAGCCCGGTGCCACCTCTCACGTCCTTTTACCAGGTCTTGAGAGAGCAGGGACTCCTCTCAGACGCGTGGTTGGACAAGACGTTGCGCAGAGGCTATGCTTTGCAGTTCACGAGGAGACCATGGCCGTTCCAGGGCGTTCGAGCAGCGTGATCCAGGCGACATGGGACAGAGGAGGGCCTCCAAGAGTAGGTAGCCTCCCTGCTGAGAAGCGGCGCTGCGGTCCAGGTCGACCCGCAGGACGCTCAAAGGGGGCTGTACTCCCCATACTTCTTGGTTCCCAAAAAGTCAGGGGGGGTGCGCCCTATTTTGGATCTGCGCGCTCTCAACCAGTGCATCTCCAGGCGGCCGTTCTGCATGCTCACTATGAAGCAGCTGCTGGAATGTGTCAGACCTCAAGGTGGTCTTGAGGGGGTTATCGGGACCTCCCTTCGAGCCTGTGGCTCAGGCCAGCCTTGAGTGTGTGGCTCTCAAGACCGCCCTCTTACTGGCTCTGGTTTCAACCAAGAGGGCAGGTGAACTATGCGCACTCTCCATTCGCCCCGAATGTCTGGCGTTTGGTGCTGAGGATGGTGTGATGGAGCTTTGGCCGAATCCAGCCTTTCTGCCTAAGGTCGTCACTTCGGCCTTTAGGTCAAAGGTCATCAGGGTCCGACCCTTTCACCCGCCGCCTCACGCCTCGGAGGAGGCCGAGCGGCTGCATCTGTTGTGTCCAATCAGGATGCTGAAATCCTACCTGGCTGTTACAGCTTCTTTCAGACGGTCTGATCAGCTGTTTGTGTGCACAGGCCCTAAGAACAGGGGCGCACCATTGACGCCTCAGAGGCTGGCGCACTGGGTTTCCCGGGCGATTCGTTTGGCATACCAGGCCCAGGAATTGGTTCCCCCGGTAGGGTTCAAGGCGCACTCCACACGAGGAGTCGCGGCCTCCACAGCTCTGCTCCGGGGGACCTTGGTGGAGGACGTCTGCCAAGCAGCTTCTTGGGCTTCGTCCTCTTCCTTTGCTCTGTCTTATTTAGTGGACGTTGCAGAACGGTCGGTTGCTCATTCCGTTCTGAACACGGGGGTCTGACTCACCGCGGGCCTCTTGCAGGGAGTCGACCCGCGGTCTGTGGTTGCTCTAGTCCGCCCTTCAGGAGCTCTTGATAGAGGCGTCCTGGGGTCGTGACCTGCTCTTCCCTTACCTTCCATACTTCAGGAGCTCTTGGTAGAGACGTCCTGAGTATCTTTTCTTGCTACTCCTACTGGAGTTTTTTCAGAGTGTCTTGGTAGGAGCGGCCCTTGCTCTGTTCATGCTCTTCAGGAGTTTGTCAGTGTCTTCAGGCGTCCTTGGTAGGAGCGGCCTTTTACACTGCTCTCTTTCTCTTCCTGCCCCGAGTCCATGCGCCTTGGTAGTGCGGTGGGGACTCGAGCAGGGCTCCAATCACTGTACGCTGGCCTGATGGGAGTACATCTCTCTACTGCTACGCGTGGTACCCAAGGCGAAGCCTAAGTGGCGTTAGCACCATGCTGTAGAATTGGTAGTTACCTAGTGTAACTTAAGTTCTACGAATGGTGCGTAGCCACTTAGCTACGGGCCCATCAGTCCAGCCTGGCTTTGGCAGAGTTCAAAGTGGCAGGTGCGGGCTGCAGAGGGCTATTTATAGATGGGACTGGCACATGATTGGAGCGTTGATTTCTCTCTTAAGTTCTACGTACCATTCGTAGAACGTAAGTCATACTAGGTAACTACCAATTATATTCTGGAGAAAACATCTGTGTCATCAACATAGAGTTGAATGGTACAGTTTTTGCATGCATAGCGGCTTTGTGAATCTAATCAATCAATAACAAAATCTGGGAAAACCCCAGGACATTTTACTCAATATTTATTTCACATGTCTTTCCCATTGAGTTGTATTGGCACCTGCTGTAATACTGTCATACAATTTTACAAAATGAACGCAGTCTACAGTTACTTGTTTTTTTATATTTCAAAATGTACATAACACGCCATTGCTCCCAAGCATCATATAGTTTCCACTTCTAACGTCTTCCACACCATATACAGTTTAAAAGCAGAAACATTCTGCATTTCAAAGTCCTCTCATTCAGAAATAAAACATAACTTTCTTTGGCCTCCATTAAAATATTCTTGGGTTTCATATGACGTCGGGGCAGTGGCGCAAATGACATACATGGGACAGCCGACCTGATGTGACGTGACGCACCCTGGCGGTGCAGTCTGCCGGGTATATACACGGAGATATAGTAGAAGAAGAAGCGCTGTCAAAATGCCAAAATGTTTGAAACTTTCTTGCTACAACCGTACACCACACTTTTTGTGTGGTGTACGGTTGTAGCAAGAAAGTTTCAAATAAGGCCGCACATCCCTGTAGTTTGAGCTAGCGTGCTGGATTAAAAGACGAAGGGCCTCAGCCCGAAACGTAACAGTTTTTGGTGTGTAAATAAAATACACTTATTGGGAGCTGCATAGCTGTACGGTTGTAGCAACCATGAGAATAGAGAGAAAGACAAGAGTTTCTTCCGTGTTCCGTGGTCTCAAATATAGGAGTACATATTGAAAAAATCACTCGAATGAGGTGGGTGGTGAGGTGGATCAAGGCTTTCCCAGATAAGCACCCCCTGCAGGCTACCCGAATGAAATGCAGCAATTTCTTCTGTTATTATTTCCAAAAATCTCCAAAATCAAGACTCTTGAGAAATATTTTTTTAGAACTCCATTAGAATTGAGTGTCCCCCTCCCGCTTAAGACTGTTACAACAACCGTACACTGCACAAGATTTACATGGTTTTCAAGGGGAGCAAAACTGAGTTGTCCCATCTCTGCTCATTCGCCCCCTACAGGCCAGGTTAACCCATAAATGCTACCTAACTTTCCCGTCTCGAAAAATAACGTGAACTTTGTCCAACGCAAAGTCTTGTAAAAGTAAAATGTTGACCACAACAAGCTGTTTTCATCTCCTATTTTCAATTGTTTCATACTTTTTCTATTTTAGTACGTACATAATTCCACAAGAGTTAATTCATAGGTTTAATGCCTTCAGTGTGAATATACAATTTTCATAATGATGAAATTAAAAAACTCTTTGAATGAGAAGGTGAGTCCAAACTTTTGGTCTGTACTGTATATATATATTATTTCATCACATCGTCCTATTTTCCTCATTTGGAACAGAATTTCCATTTGAGACTGACAAACAAGTTTAGGTTGGTTTAATCTTATTAGGTTTAGTGACAATTTATATGAAAGGTACTAGTAGCATATGCTACTACAGCGATCTCCCATCCAAGCACTGACCAGGATGTTGGGAGTTAAAACATACCTATAAAGTGTGTAATGATCATCATTTGGTGTGTTTGTGAGGATATTTGGCCTGGAGTGTCCGTAAGCAAATGTTCACCTGTTTTGGCATGTGTTAGCATGTGTTAGGCTGTGGCAGAATGTGTTAGCATGTTACCTTGAGGACCTTACTGACCGTGGCCGTCTTCAGATGAGTCCAGGAGAGATGCACACACAGATTAATGACACCAGAAAGAAGGAACCATTTCTCAGAAGCGTGCAAGAGGCTTTAAAACTAGAGGAAAGCGTGGGTGATTTGGCAACAAAGATATTTCTTAACAATCTGAATACCAATATCACTTTTCTAATTGTGGACATATAATCAGTGCGTGAATGCTGTGTGTTTTAAAGAACATGTATTCTTTATCTCTACGTCAAAGATATTCTGCAAAATCCATAAAAAACCTGCCGCGCTCATAGAATCTGGAAACTAACTCTGGAAACTTGGGCTGAAACTCTAGCTGGGTTGAGTTTGTGTCACTGTGCCCGATTGGGCTTGAATGAAAGAATGGAGACAAACTGAGGGGAAGCGTTTTCTATCACACTGATGGTTCTGTATTTATGGCTACACTAGCTTTGCAGAAATATCTGAGATTGTTATATGTCTAAGCATGTTTATCACAAATAAACAACACATTTGCTCTTGTATTTCTGTCCCTTTCTCATGAACGCGCAAAAAGGTGCATTTCTGAATATTTTGTATTTTTGTCGTTGTGTGCGTGGCAGCCTCATGTACACTCTGATCAGTCTTGAAGTAGTGTGATGTCATTGTAACACTATAACATCAGTCTTTAAACTTGTGTAGTTTTTAAACTTATTATAATTTGAGAGAATATGACAGTGTTGACGCTTCCTATCCAAGACTGAGTGGCTGCTTGTAGACTCTTTCGACTGTAACATTGTTTTACTTGTTTGAACCCAAGTTGTCAAACAGTAGCGGTTATGCGACATAATCATGGAGCGCGTGTGTGGTTTGTGATGTTGACAGTTTGCTGTTATGACGTCGCTTTCTAGACTTTTGCGTGATTATTTTTCTAAAAGATTCTTGTTTGGGTTGTTCTTTTACATAACTGTGGTCCTCCATTATTCCTTTTCATGAACTTGTCAGCTCTCATGTATATTTATAAGTCAAATTCTAAGCCTATGAAAACAATTCAAAAACATGGTAGAGGTAAATATTCTTTAAAAGGTCACATTTATTATTAGCTACCATGTTTTTTGATTTGGAGCAATTGTAAAAATTACACATACTACCTTTAAAACAAATGTATTGTCCATTAATTAGTTTAGTTTAGTTTTTGATTTTTATCCAAGAACTATTCTGAATATTTGTTCTTTAAAACAGACTCATCAATGCAGATGTTATCTCAAACTATTTCCACATTTCAGGGACAAATTAGAAACACATTGTTAGTGTTTATGTGAAGCCATACATCGTCAAATAAACATGTTTTCTATTCTCAAAAGATTTACATCTTTTTACATCAGAGAAGATATTTTAGAGCCTGTGATCAAGATAGCAGAGGGACCAGAGAGAGACTAGGGAGAGAACAAAGAGAGACCAAACAGACCAGAGAGACCAGGGAGAGAAGAAAGAGATAAGAGTGAGAGAAACCTGAGAGAGACGAGAGGATCACAAACCTCATCCACAACTACCACAAAAGACTCTAAGCTGTCAGAGATGTTAAAGGGCAACACAAGCTATTGAGAACTGGTGGATGGAGACTTCTGATCAGGGTCAGAAGAGGCGTTTCTAACTCTCATTATCATTTGAACAGAGGAAACATCTTTATTTGAGAACATAGATTTGTTTCACACAACATCAACAAAGAGCGAAGAAAACATATTTGCAATATTGTTCATAGTCTCCAATACAATGCCTCTCGAAAGTACTAATACACCTTGGACTTCAGCACATTTTGTCATGTTTACTGACCTTTTTACTGAAGGTTCACACACAAGTAACAGACAACTGTGAGGAGAAAGTAAAATTATACAGGATTCTGTTATTTAAAAAAATAGAAAAGTGAAAAGTAGGGTCTAGACAATAGGGTTTAATCCCGGGACACGGGATCAAAACTATTTCCCGATTCCCGGGAAATGTTATAACGGGAAACAGGAAACGAAAGTAAAAAAATACCAGTGCGCACCTATTATAGTGCGTGTCTATTGTTGTACAAAGTTCAAACATATTTTCTTTACAATCAACATGTATACAGTTGAGAGGATGTCTCATGAATTGTTTTTTTTTTTTTTTTTTCAACAAATATGGGTCTTAATTGCGCTCAACCACGGCTTGTAATGTCACCAAGTGAGGCTAGACTCAGGGTAAGGGGGGCATGTGAGCGCAGAATTCGGCTGCATCCAATTCCATCAGAGGGCTTCTTTCTTTTTTTCATCTGCTAAGGGCAGCAACAGGTTTGACTAAAATACATTTAACACATTTTAAGATAATTTAAGGTAAAGGGTAAGAAGGTTGATTTTAGAAATTGGATGCACCCGAGATTCGGCTGCAGCGAAACGCGTTTTGTTTTACCTTTTAAAACTCATTGGACTTATTTCCAAATGGAGGATTACATATCTACGCTCAAACTATTATCTGGACTTAAACATGAAACTGGTTTGAACTGAAGTGGTCTGTGCTGTACATTAATAACTAAGGTGAGGCCCATAAAACACTTGGAAATGTGTTTTTTACGAACTTTTGCGTTTTGTATGAGCAAACAATGCAGGCATGGAACATGTTCTGCTGTAGCCAAACAAATTGTGAATAAGCCGCTCTGTAGGTCCTGTTGATTTATATGATATACATGTTCATCTGATTGGGCTGAAGTCAGTGCCTCCAAACCTCACCGCAGGTCACTGGTCGCAAGTGAATTTCGCAGACATTTAGAATCTCAGCATAGTGAAATTCCTGAAGAAAGCCCATCAACAAAACGTCTGAAAACTCTAGATGGCTACTTTAGCAAAGCTTGCAAGTCGCTTGGTGAAACATTAGGGGAGATGGCAGCTTTTGATGGATTTATGTTTAATATTATACATATTTGAGTAATATCATACATTACTTGGGCTAAAAACAACTACAAAAAACAGCTATTTCCCGGGATTCCCGGGAAATGCGTCGTCTTTTCCCGGGATTTGATACACCTCATTTTCGGGAAAAATATTAAACCCTACTACACAAGTATTCATACAGTTTTTACATTTTTGCATAACATTGCCTTTAAAGCATTTCTGATGACTGCTGAATATGCACATCTTGCCCGAATGATTAAATAGAGGCCTCCTGTGTATAATCTACTCAAAGTAAAAATACAGCTGATCTGTGAGGGCCTCAGAGCTGTGGTTGGAGTGTATTGGTCACTAAACAGCCTCATGGAGGCTAACGAGCACACCAAAGAGCTGTGGAGAGGTTTAAGATTTGAACGTCTCGAATAGCTTGGAAGATGGATTAAAAACCTGCTAGAGTCTGCAAGAGAATTGGGGCTAGGGTGAAGATCCGTCTTCCAGCTGGACAAGGACCCTGGAATGGCCCGGTCAAAATCCAATAGAATAAATCTGTGGACAGACCTATAAACTGCTGTTCACAAACGATCTTCATCTAATTTGACAGAGCAAGTTATTTTGTAAAGAGGAATGTGCTAAACTCTAAATGTGCACATCTTGTACAGTCATACCTCCAAAAATGTGCTGCTATTGTAGCAAAAGGGGGTTCTACAAAGTATTAACACATGCGGTTTTTCTAATCTTTTTTTTTTTTAATAAGATAATCATATATCATTTTACTTTCACTTCACAGTTGTCTGTTACTTGTGTGTGAACGTAAAGTAAAACATTGTACATAAAATATGTTTTGTTTGTTGTTGTAAACCTGACAAAATGTGCAAAAGTTCAACCTGTATTAATAATTTAGCAAGGCACTGTATATGGCAAAAAGTTCTGCCTGAAAGTCTAAACTTTAAAACATTATATCAGTATCTGATCATATCTAATATGTGGTAAATAGACTGAATGCTTATTAAAAAGTCTCTTGCACATGTACATCTGAAATAAAAAATTCCCTCCATGTAAAAAGAGCATGGCCCACACCAGAAACACCAATAACAGACAGATGATCCGGTTAGAGATATCAGATACATTAAACACAGAAGACAGATGTTATGAGTACCTTAGGGTTAGGGTTCATTTCAGAAATTCATTTTTGTAAATATGCAAACAGTCACTGATAAATGCGGTGAGAGGAAAATGGAAATCCCATTTAACATTTTGATTGAGTGTACTCCCCCCTTATGAGAATGATTACTTGATGAAATGAAAACATGCTCCGTAGTTCAGTGCTCCAAACAGGCCTACAGAGTGTTTAAGCCTGTAACATATTATGGATATTTGGACCTACAGTAATATCTGTCAGTAAGTGTGTTTACTTACCATAAAGTAAGTCTAAGATGATTCCCATTAGTAAGTTCTATTGAAAACATTAGGAACTAATAATGTTAGTTATCTAAATTAGCATTGCACAAATTGCTATCAAATGCCAGCGTTTAATTTAAACAGCAAGAGGCTCCCAGGTCATTTATTGGGTACTGTTAGCTATCTGTAAAGCAAATTATACAATAACGCTTTCCCTATTTTACATTCATTCAATTAGCTACTTTAATGTCAGCGTAAAAGCTCCTATTTACTCACAAATGTTCAGCTAATTGCCAAAAGTAAACAAATATTTATTTATATATGTGCATCAGAAAGTGGAAGTTTATCTTTGAAATGCACAGACAAATTAGACACACTGGTTAAAAGTGCTTTTCACTCCTAAATCTAACAACTCACAAATAGAGTTCTGTAGAGAGAAGATGTGTTCTCACAAAACACAAATCCAGTGTTTCAGCTGAACTCCAGGCCCCAGTAAGCCTTCAAACACAGACTAACAAGAAAGGAGAAGAGGAAAAGGGAAAAGTATGGACCAAGAGAGTCTTGAAACACAGCCTATAGAGAGGGGAAAGGAGTATAGGGGAAAGGTGAGGATCAAGAGAGCCTTAAAAACACAGTCTAAATAGGGAATAAGGAGAAATATGAATATCGAGACAGCCTTCAAACAGATTAAGACAGGTAAGAGTAGGGGAAATATAAAGACTATATAAGGTACACTACGGCGCAAAAAAACTATTTTCATGTGACGTTTGCAGAGCGTCTGGCTTCTTGTGCCATTTTGAGTCTAAAGCGGTTTTGGGGCTTGTTGACAAGTGTGTGGAGAACTCTGAACTCATCGCAGTATAGTTGGATATAGTAAAAAAATGTTAGAAGGCAAAAAAATCAGGATGGACGATCCTTTTCAACAATTTGATTAGTCAATTCACAGTGAATTTTGACTGTAATTAAAAACATGCATGTATATAAATGATCTAGATCAACATGACAGGTGATTATAAGGATTTGTGCAACAAAATTATTGTTTTATGTGCTGGGGCTGATTACAGGAGTTGATCATGGGGAGATGGGACACAGGGGTGAAAGGGGAATGACTCACTGGCAGATTTCGAGCTGAATCCAGGAACACCACGAGGACGGCGGAGGACAGACCGTCGTTGGCATGACCACGATCAGCTCTGATGCTGGACAAGACCTGAAGGATATTGTACATACACAGGTTTTTGGCTCTAGCCAAACCTCAGCTGTGCTTGAAAGTTTACACACACAGAAAGAAATGATTGACAGTTGTGACATACCTGGTCCAATAGGTCTGGTTTGGGGAGCAGAGATAACCACTCAAGCTTCAGATGCAGCTTCCCCTGAGAAACTTCATCCAGGATGAACCACTGCGCAAACACCCAATGTTCAAATTCAATACACTGTGACGAATCTTCTAAAAATAGGTTTTTGCACACACCCCATGGGATTTCCTATATCCCACTGTTCCTAGTTAATCACTGAAAACATCAGGTTCCTATTGTTTGAGTTCCCACCAAACATTATTTAGATAAACAATGCTAACCCACCAGCAAGGAATTCTAATTACTGGGCTGCACCTGACGTCACACTGCGTGAAAGTCTTCCGAGGGACAGGAATTAAATTTTCTCATTAAGAACAATGTAAATATTATCTCAAAGTCGAAATGCTCTTTTTCTGTGGCGTGTACAGTTGGTAACTGCTTATATCAAGTGGAGAACTTATGGAGTCTCTATGTGGCTAACACTTATTTCTCTAAATACATGTATAAATCATTTTAGGATAATGCTTACTAAGGAACAGAAGAAATATGTTAACATGAGCAATAGCCAGCGTAGTGGCCGCAGTCAACAGTTTTTACTTCACTGACTTTCATAGATACAATGCAGTATTTTTGTGTGGTATACGGTTGTAGTAACCGAGGCAACAGAGAGAAGGATTTTAAATATATGTTTTAATGCCAAAGGTTGTCTCAAACCAACATGTAAACGTGTATGACAAAGCTAAAAGCAGGCTGTACAATCTAAGTCTTCTCACATCACTTTTGAATGCGCTGGAAAACGGCAGCAGGTCCTGAGTAGCTCTGAAACACTTGCTTTATACGTTTTATTTTTCTAGCTTTTTTCTACCTGAGATGTTGCTGCAGTACAGTGTTATTGGTTCCAGACCGGAACGGAGAGGATTCATGGTCTGAACCAAGTGGATCAGATGAAAATCTACTGGAGGAATGCTATCTTTTAGAAATGGACTAGAGCAGAGAAAATGGTCCAAAACAAGCGGCTACTCCACCTTGTGACCTGTCCTGCTCCACCCAGAGGCTACTCCATCTCTGCTGCTGTGACCCGTCCTGGTCCACCCAGAGGCTACTCCACCTCTGCCGCTGTGACCTGTCCTGGTCCACCCAGAGGCTACACCACCTCTGCTGCTGTGACCCGTCCTGCTCCACCCAGAGGCTACTCCACCTTTGTTGCTGTGACCCGTCCTGGTCCACCAAGAGGCTACTCCACCTCTGCTGCTGTGACTTGAAGGGCTGTTGCTGATTATTACTATTGTTATCTTTTTTGAATGATCAATTTTAATTTTAATTTTTACTGCTACTGGACACCTGAATTTCTCCGACGGGGATCAATAAAGTATCTATCTATCTATATAATCTAGTCATTGTGTTATAAGAGTCATTGTTCATTGTCATTTCCACAACTGGTACTGTGAGGACCAGGGTGATGTCGGAAGTTGTATCCAAGCCCCATGCCCCAAGGATGGCAGCGTTCGTTGCAGCCCCCCGGTGCTAGCTTTACACTACGGAGCTCCCCCCTTGGAGCACAAGTCCGAACCTTTTTGTTATTTGCAGCTCAACAAATCATCAATCACAAATCAGGGTCATATATCTCGCCTCAAATGTTGTTAAAAGTAACATTTGTGCCCTATTTATTGTATTATTGATCAGAACTATCATCTCAGACGTGATTCTGTTGATACCAGAGTAACGAGCTCCACTATCGTCACAATAACAGCTGCTTAATCCTCCCCATTGTTGAAAAAACTGGACTCATTTAAACTCTACAAGGCAAACGCTGCATTGAAAGTAATTTTCACTCAAAATAAGAGTGATATTAAGCGGCGAAAAGTTCCTGTGTGTGCGTAGTCCTGCATCGCCCATTCTATTTATTAGAAGAAAAATACTTCCTGTCCTACCTGTCACGCCCCCTTTTGGTCACATGGTTGCAACCCAGCAATAACTCCATTTTGGTCTTAAAATGATGCAAAGCTGAGCACTGCACAACAAAAACTGTGGTATGCTGTAGAGACAGAGTTGCTAGCCATTGGCATGAAGCCTTACTATCTGCCTCGGGAGTTTAGCCATGTTATTGTCGTAGCGGCCTACATTCCCCCATCAGCCAAGGCTGAGGGTGCGTGTGACCTTTTGCACTCTACTGTCAGTAACCTACAGACTCTGCACCCGCAAGCTCTGTTTCTTATCACTGGGGATTTCAACCATGCAAATCCCCAAACTGTACTTCCCACATTCACCCAGTACATCAACTTTAAGACAATAGAACTTTGGACCTCTTCTTTGCCAATGCCACAGGGGCATACAACCCAACTGCCCTCCCCCCCTCGGCTGCTCTGACCATAACATCGTGCACCTAAGGCCTGTGTATACGCCCATTGTACACCGAGAACCAGCCACTCCCCGGCTGGTCCAGAGGTGGAGTGTGAAGACAGACTGAGGGACTGAGGGGTTTTGACTGCACTTTGTGGGATGAACTGAGCGACCACGGGGACGGCATCAATGCCATCACGGAATGCATAACGGATTACATCAACTTCTGTTGTGAAATCGCTGTGCCTTCCAAGATAGTACAATGTTTCTCCAACAATAAGCCGTGGATAAACACCGAGATTAAGGCCCTGCTGAAGGAGAAGAGGGCCTTTCTATCTAAAGACAGACAGGCACTGAAGGAGGTACAACGGAGACTGAGGCTGAGCATCAGAACTTCTAAGGCTCGCTATAAGAACATTTGACTACAAAGTCCTGCTCAGATAGCGTCTACAAATAACAATAAGCAATTAGCTAAATCCAAATAGCAGCTAAATGTTCAAAGGCTATAAAACCCCTCACCAGACACACTTGACACACGACTTGAACTCACAACTGCTGAAGTGCAATTGCAGAGATAGAAAACTTGTTCATTGAAGGTCTGAGAGCGGCTGCAGCTGTCGAAAGCCGTGCATACACTGTAAAATACTGCTGCAGAGGACCCCTGAGGGGCAAGAGCTCGGAGTTGCAAATGGCCCGCGGGTAGCGTCTTTGGGACCCCTTTTCTGAAACATGCAATGTTAAAAGTCTGGCACTACATTTCCCAAACATGCATAAAGAGTTCCGAGCTTCCGGCTCGACTGCACGGCATTGTGGGTAGTTCTCTCAAAAAGGTGGGCATCAAATCACGCTGTCATATTGGATTACTTGTTGCGAACGTGATCTCTCTTTCTTGTTTCCAGCCCATAGATTGTTTTAATAGCTAAAAAATTCACCAATTTCAGACATTTTGAAGGTAAGGTAAAGCTTTTTTCATTTAACAAAAAAGCAATGCATTTTTTTCTTGTGGTTTTAGATGTAAACACAACCGACAGACTATAGAGCTACATGTAGCTTATGCTACATGTTCACGTTCACAATATGTAATCCAATATGGCAGCGTGATTTGATGCCCACCTTTTTGAGAAAACAACCCACAATGCCGTGCGGTCGAGCCGGAAGCTCGGAACTCTTAATGCATGTATAATGCGCATGTGGGCCCTTCTCCCGCAACCATTTTCAGACCTGGTTCAAACGATGTTAGGAGCCTGTGGAAGTTCTGTCTACGTCTATGTAATGTCAATTGAATTGAGGATCATGTGGAAATGCATAACTTCACGTTCTCCTCATAATTGCGCATTTAATTGCCTCACTACAGCACTGAACTACAATAATGTTTTATGCCACATACTGTATTTTAGGAGTGTCTATTAAAGTGCATTGTATCATAGGGCACGCTAAACTTTGCAACTCTCCACCTGGGGTCCGGCAATTCCTTCTGTCAGGTCAATACGTATATTTTCTTAAATTCAGGTTAATTATGTTGAGACTACCTCGTCCACTTTCTGCTCCTTTTGCAGCTCGGCCAAATCAATCACCAGGCTTGAAACAAAAGACACAACAAGTAAACATAACTCTTTTATGCACAGGCAGTTTTTAAAGAAAATATTGTGTTTAAATGACCACAACTAAAACATAGCTCTTGTTCTACCTTCCTAAGAAGTCGTCTTTGTCCGTGTCCTCGTCGAACAGCTCCAGCTCCAGGTTCTTTGCTGTAGAGCTGTCATAGATCAAAGCCTGTGGACAAAAAGTGTCTTATTCTCAAAGACTGTGTATAGATGAACAGAGCTAACCCGCTGGCTCTAATATAGCCCATTCATCCTTGGGAGCGGATCCATGCCTCTATGAAGTTTCTTACTTTTTTTTACTCACTGGGTTTTTATTGAGGTCTGAGCTGCAGGAGGGTAAAAGGACAGTAGTGATGATCCAGGTCTTTTAAGGACATTTATGGACGTTTATTAAACTTTATGGACATTGGTCATCTGCTCCCTACTTAAGGTCCATTAACTTACACTGTAAAGTAAACTCCTCCTTCTCTGTAATGGGGCGTTCAGACCGGATCATGCGTTGCAGCAACTATAATAGTTAAGATAATGGTGACGTCTGTTCGAGCGCGGAACTGCATGTGCGTCACGGCACTGACTGCGCGGCAGAAGCGGCATTGCGGCGCGGTAGCTGCAAATCGACGCAGGCAGGAGATAAACATTGCTGAACTTTTTCCGCCGGTCGCACATGCAGCGACCAATCAGAGAGCTGTGGTCATGGGGACACAAGCGGCCTAGCGACAAGCTCCGGCGATCCAAGATGGCGCCGTATTCAAATGAATGGTTGTGCTCAGTGGCGCCGGCATGGGGACTGAAAGATTAGCGGAAGTCGCCTGGAACTCGCAAAGATCCATGGGAAACTCGCAAAGATCCATGGGAAACTCGCAAAGATTCATGGGAAACTCGCCTGTATTTGGGCATTGTCTGGTCCTCCCGGTTCTGCGCAGTGGATGATCTCCCATGATGCGTTGCGCCAAACATGCGTGTGTGGGTCTCACACGGGGTCTTGTGCACGCGCACAGAGGGGCTCGGACGCGCTCTGACCAATCAGAGCTGCTCATCAGAGCGGGAGTTAGAGCGAGAGCCAGACGAGCAGAGTTTGTGGCACTAAAGTGTGGATTTAAAGAAAACCAAAGGATTTAAGAAGAAGAAAAGTTCAGGATGACAAGGGACACTAAAATCCACACAAAATCCGACCTTTATGAAAGCTATAGGTTCTCTGTCAACTGAGGTCGAGCTGTTTTAGTTTGCATTGAGTTTTATGGGGAAAATTTCTGGGTAGCCCACGTGAATTTAGTCTGGTTTAGTCTGCAGTACCGCGAAAATCCCCCGAGCACATGAGTTCTTCAGCTCCAAGCTAGTAATACCCTATCCAGTTATTATAATAGATCCATGCCTAGCGAGCAGACTGAAAATACTTGAAAAGAGCCAAAAAAGGAGCTAAACCAGGACTAAACCAGGATTGACAATGGGGGAAACAGTGAACATATGCCTCCTGAGTTCTCATGCTCCCGTGACTGTAAACAAGTGCTGCTAACGTGTTCGCCAAAGCACCATTTAATAATAAAATAAACTTATGGCGCACCTCCGTGAACACATACTGCTGTAATATAAAGTCTCTGGAAGGTCTCTGGACACAGAGACGTTGCAGAACGGCATTCTTGGAGAAGAACTTTCTACAAAAAGCCGCTAGCTTAACTCAGTTAGCATCAAAGTTCGCCCCCCACTTCTGCCCTGCATTTTTTTCTACCGCAGGCCAGGACTTCCGGTCTGAACGCCCCTAGCGTCTGAAAATTGTGCTAGAAAGCTCTAATTTTCATGGAACCAGTTAAGTGGGTCTGGACCAGGTCTTACCTCGTAGACCTCGTTCCACTTGGGGTTGACAGTCTCGTGGACGACTTTGCTCTGGAACAGCTGCGTCCCCACCTGCAGGACTCCGTATGGGTCTGACTTCCCTTTGATCAGACCCCCCAGGAACTTATCCTTCCCCAGGAGCTCGTGGGCCTCTAGAAAGTGGATCCTTAGCACGCCCTGTAGAAGAAAAATATGTGATACAGAGACCACACGCTCTAGGGAGGACCCGAGAGGACCATAGACTGTATACAGATGGACAATGCAAACCAACTAGCTCAATAAAGCCTAATCAGGAAGTGCTCATGGACAAAGTTTTGCATTGAGTAATAAATTCCTCTAGCTCAGTAACAGTTTGTGTCACAGTCACCAATCTGTGGTTCAGCGCTCTCAGTGATCCTGGCGTCTTTGTAAATCAAAATATGAGCCATATACCAATCAGATGCCTTCATTCACAGGGGAAACTCCAGCCTGCCATTGCAACCACTTAACCTCTTTACTAACACCGGCGCGCCGGCGGCTGTTTTTATGTTTTTAAATGTTCTGCTGGCAATAGCAGATGTATTTTGAACACCAAACCCCAAAAGCTGTATATCATTTTAAAGCTTATTTTCTTATCTACATTTATATACAAGTGTAAACCACATCAGACTTTGCATTCAAAAGATATAACACATAATGTGGGCACAAAATAAATCAATTCCGAAATAGTTTTTTACCTTTGGGCTTGTGCTGTACAAATAAATCAGCTCTCCTCCCAGCTTGCAATACATAATTCTCTCTGGAACAGTCCAAACGAAAATTATATCCACTTGTATTTCCCAAAGTAAAATCCATTCTGCAGAAATAATCCAAAAATGTGCATTTATCTTTAGCGAAAAAAACGAAAAAAAAGAGCACAGATGTTACTCTTTCACTTTTAACGGACTTTTAGCTTTGTTTTTCACCCGAACATCTGGTATCCACGTGTTCCTTAGCGCCTTATCTTTCAAATGAGACTACTCCCGAAAAGCTAGACCAATTTTTGGGTCTGCAAGAGGTCCCGTAAGTACATCTTGCGCTGCTGTTTGCGCATTGAACACTGATCTTTTGTGGGGTCCCAACTTGTTTGCTTTTACTTCCGGGATTTACGATTGACATGTCCTTGTAGCCAATGAGGAACGCTTTCGAACAAGGGGTGGGACAATGGTGTCCTGTCTTATGTTGGGCCTGGACAATTGTGCGTAATGGAAGCCAAAAGACGCTCTCGAAGCTGCAATGAATTTACACTCATAAAAAAATAACTTTGACATTTAAAAAATAAAAACACACATAGATTAGTAACTTATAAGTACCAATAATAAAAAATATCGTTTTTATGATGATTAAATGTAAGTAAAGATATTTGGCACAAGTGTGCCAAATTGTGCCAAATGTGCACTACTTGATGAAAAGGAGAAACTGCATTAAAACTATAAGACTTAGGAGTCTGAAACTTTAGACAGTTGTTGTCAACAACACAATGAACAGAGGGTTTGAATATTGTGAACTTACAATGAAGTATGCCTTTTTTAGGGCCTTTAGAAATTGAAAATGTTAGGGGAGGCTAAAAAAATTGTTTTTTTTCCCCTAACTTCAAAGGATGCAGAGGAAAATAGGGATGACAAACATTATTTTAGTGTTTTTTTACATAAACTAGAAGGCTCTAGCTTTAAAATGATGCATCACACAAGCATGTGAGATGTAAGATGTGTTTTTAAATAAGCAAAGACATTTGGGTATGCCCAACCATTGTGCACGAGCCAAAATGAGGCGGATGTTAAGAGGTTAAGCAACATATCTCCCTCTGTTGCGGCGCAAAGCTAAAAGTTATGAGTGTGTTCACAGTACGAGTGTGACAATATATTGATTTTTTGATTATCGCAATACTTTTGCCCGCGATCAATTATTGATATGTGATGCGATCTGGGAAAACCCGTCGGATGTCGCGCTAGCACGTTCTGAGTAAATAGTGAAAATAAGTCGAGTGTCATTTTTTTGGCTAAATTGTGTTTTCATTAAATAATTATTATACAACATCTTGTCTTTAACTCCTGAAAATATCTAGGTGAAATTCACTAATTTTATACATTAAAAATTGTGATATGTTTTGATAAATCGAACGTTACGTTACATCCTCCGCTCTGACCCCGGGAGCAGCTGCGGCCGCTTTGTGACAGCCGCTATGACAGCTCAGTGAACGCACGCCGTCTGCGCTCCGAGCACGGACCATAGACATGCGGACAGGACCATAGACACGCGAAGAGGACCATAGACAGGACCATAGACACGCAAACAGGACCATAGACGGGACCATAGACACGCGGACAGAACCCATACACGCAAATCATAGACACGCGAATCAGACACGCGAGACACGCAGATCATAGACACTTGGACAGGACCATAGACACTTGGACAGGACCATAGACAGAACCATACGCGGACAGAACCATTGACACGCGTTCAGACAATCCCCAGCTTGTTGTGGTTGTGGATATTTATACTGCGTGATTGGATAGAATAATACTGGCATTGTCTAATACATATATAATGTTCAGTAACTTATAAAGAGAAAGACACTAAAAAAGAGTTAGAAAAGTTTCATAAAACATCTAATTCATCTAATTCATGAGTGTTGTGTGTTTAATTGGTGCCAAAGTAACATTTTTTTTTTATCTTTTACAACATAGTGACTAAAATAAGTGCCATAACAGAGTAATTCAAATGTAACATGTTGTATTTGACTGTGGTGATTCTATTAAGAATGTCTAACTTTAAACCTGTTTTTCTCAGAATTCTGTTTCATAAAACCATGTGAATACGCTGACTTCAGATAATGATAACTTTTGTTACAGACCTTCTATGAAAAAAAAGAAAACAGATTTGAAAAGAGATTGAAAGCAGCTTTAAGATGGTGTCAGAATCTTAAATTTGTCAAATTTCACCATGTGATGGATTTTCCCAGATCGCATCACATATGCATTTGCCAAGTATCGATTTTGAAAAAAAAAAAAAAACCTTTTTATTTTTATTGTATTAGTATAAATATTTAATATATGGCTACATTACACATCTCCATTCCATTTATCAGGAAATAAAGTGTAATTTTTCACTTAACATTTTTCTATTTTATGTGTGCAATATATTGGCATAATGGTATATTGCTGATATATATAATATTGATCATTGTCATATCGTGATATAATCGTTATCGTGAGCTTTGTATCGCGTATTGTATCGTATCGTGAGGCACCCTTAGGTTCCCACCCAGTAAAGTATCAATAAAATTATCTGGACTTAAAACTCAAGAACTAAAATTACTATCATAGATTGGAAAAAAGATTTAAAACACTGACATATCAAAGAGATAGTGTGGATACAATCAAACGGAAAGATTGACAAATATATTTTTGGCGACATTTTAAACGACCAAATCATACTCTGATTACTGTGACGCCAGTTACATAGAAAATAAAATGTCCTCAATCTGAAAAAGCGGCAGATGAACTCCCACAAGATTAACATGGTTAACACAACATAAGTAAATCACTTGATTTGAAAAGGAATTGTAAAAAAAAAAAAATATTAAGAAAAGATTAAATGACCCATGATAAATGTGTAACGGATGTGATGGTTTCCGTCTATTTTTCTCCAACAGTTAAATTTGAGAACGAAAAAAAATCTAGTGTGGTTACAAAAACATAGAATATCTTCTGATTATTAAAATCACACTTTTGTACCCTTTAGTGCTGAACTCCACCGGCCGTTTACGCGCGCGTCCGTAAAACAGAATAGTGGCCACTCCGGCTTCAGCTCTGGCTGTGCGTTTATCAGCACCCGTGAGGCATTGTTTTAAATAGAAGAAGCGGTGTGTGATTTGCATGAGCTGTGGCTGTGATCGATGCAAAGCACGGCATATTGAAGCATCGAGGACGTTGCGATGGATGAGGCAAAACTCATTGAAAGCAATTGGAAAAAGGGGAGAGAGAAAAGAGACAGATCTCAAAACTCCAGTGTGGTGAGATCTGTGTCTCATAAGTGCAGTAGGTCTCTGTGTCTGTGTGTCTGTGTGCCACTTCCATTCACCCTCATGGAGATAACGGAAACGGACACGAAACGGACACATTTGGACGCATACGTAGTACATTTTACGCAGCCAGTGGAGTCGGGGCCTTAGTGTGAACAAGCCCTTATGCGAGGAGAAAAAACTGCATTCTCCTTGAGAGTAGGGGTTTCCTGCACACGCCTGTGCGTGTAGGATGAGGACTTTAATTTGACAAATCTTATATTGATTTACATTTGGTGGAGCTGTAGTTACCCATTCTCTCACTAGATACTGAATTGTAGAGGTTCTTAAATGAATGATATGTGGCACGTTTGGAGCTGAAGTTGCCTGGATAACTATGTGAACCTGTGTTTATGATTTGGGTCAGTGATTGATAACAGATGTGTTGATTGTCAAGAGCTTTAAAAAGAGTTTGTGGCTGAGTGGAGGCTGTGACTTCAGCAAAAATCTGAAATGTTTTCAGATTATTGCTATTTTGCAAGACTTCCGAATCCCTACCTTGGGCACAGGGAAGCGCATTTGTGCAAGCTGGGCCTCTCCCACTAGAGGAATACTGATCTTGTTTGGAAGAACCAGGAATTGACAGATGATGTCCTGGATCAGACCGTCACTCAGACCACTGCACACACATAAACAAGAGAAGAGCGTTACAATGATCACACACAAGCAATTTTTCAATTATCACATGGATGCATTTCTGATCAATGCTCTCCTTGTTCAAGCAGTGAGTTTGACCAGAGGGCCGTATCTTAGTAGGTTAGGAAAATGTTTTTATAAGCAACCATGCCTAAAACTGCTCCGCAACTTCTCCCCTCGGTTAGGTGCTCCTTGGACTTCATGATGCTGTTTAGGCTCCGTTTAGGCACTGTTGAGGCCCTCCGAGATTGCTTTGAAAGGACCCTCTGGGACGAGCTCTGCAACCCCCATGGGCACCCCCATTAATAGCATGACTGAGTGCATCACGGGATAAATAAACTTCTGCTTCAATAACACTTCGGTAACCCGGAAAATGCAGTGTTTTGCCAACAACAAGCCGTGGATTAATCCCGGTGTACTGTCGAGACGGCCTCCCCCGTCGAAACATATTATCTAGTGCATCTGCGCATGCGTCGAAGTAGGTTTACCAAGCCATCGGATTTTGCATCTCCAGCTTCACGTGAGTAGTTGTATTTACGATAAACAAGATTACACTTGTGTATTTTGTTATGTTTGCTGAACACTATGGCACTACACATTACAGTGATGTAGTACTAGTTCAAATTCACGTGAAGATGCGGACAATAATGTAAATATACGTCTTAAGTTGGCGTCAGGACTTCTGCATTAGCAACTATTGCATTCCAGTAAAGGATAATTCGTCATTGTTGCAGTATTTTGTTTTGATCTTCACCGTAGTAAGCTGCTACAGACTTAATATTCATGTGGATATGCCTACCTGAACATCCGTGTGTCTGAATTACTGCTAGTTTCCATTTGGGCTACCTCTGTTTGTGGTTTACATCACTTATTTACGTACTTTATGTGAACTTTATGTAGACCTTCTAGGGGGACCTATGTTGGATTTTTATTTTGTTATTATTTTTATGACTTATTTTAGTTCCTACTTGCCCAGACACATAAGTTATTGGTTGTTTAATGTGTTATTCGCTGTAGAATAATTATTAATACTCTTTTCCTTTGTCTATTTCTGTTTCCTCAGCATACAATGTACAAACTGTGATCTCCTGCCAAACCTGCATTGCAGCTGATTGAAGATTCTGTCGATAGTGTCCCCAACCATAAAATAACCTCTCCATTCTTCACAATGTTCTTCTTGTGTTACTTGAATTAGATTTTTAATGTTAATATATGTTTGTGCATGTTATGCAAATGTATGTATTTAATTCATGGGGCCAATATGGCCACCGTGGGGCTTTTTATTTTTTTCATTATTTTTGCCCTGTTATAGCTTTGTAAAGCAATTTAAAAGATTAGTATGTATTCTGTATTCATGTCTCATGGCTTATTATTGTTATACAAAAGCGTTAGTATAACAAGGGTCTTTGACAAATGTGTAAAAGTGTAAATAGTGTACACTTTACAAAAGCTCACAAAAACTCTTAACTGTTAGTAACTGATTGAATAAATCATGCACTGCAGTATTAGTTGATAATGAAGTATACAATTATTAATCATTAACATGTAGTTTAATCATGGTGGAACAAATCATCTATATATGTAGTAACAAATTGTTACTTCATAATTATTAAATAATTAAATAATCATGAACAAGTGAAGTACTTGAAGATGTATTCATTTTTAGTTAAGCATTTATTAACGTAGTAGCTAAGTAGTTATTGTTTTTCACACTTAATGAATTGTTCATGATTAATTAAGAGTTATTTAAACATTTATTAAGCCTAAATAAGGTGTAGTTGTTATAAAGTGTTACCAAGGTTGTTTCTGAATTCACTGTAGATATTTGAACTCCTTGAAACAATAAAACATGAACGCGCCTTAACTCATTCACTGCCCATGACGACAAAACTCGTCATGTTGAATAGTAACGCTCACTGCCCATGACGAGTTTGACGAGTTTTTCATGTTATTACACGGGAGGCTACAGTAATGTCTGGCGCACCTTGTGAATGACCCACAATACTGATATATAGTGCAAATGTACCTGTAATGATAAATCAACACCAGTAGGATGCAGTATTGTGCCACAGGAGAGGTCATAAGTCATTGGAGAGAAGGAGGAGGAGTGTGGGAGTGTTTGGAGAGCGTGCTGCTGTAGCAGAGCGAGCGATGATAGCGTAGCAATGAGACGGATCAGCGATCTAGTTTAGCGATAGTATAGCAAGAGTGATGGCGAAAAAGAATAGTTATAAGCAGTGTACACTGCTTCAGAGATTGACTCGCGGATCAGTGAGTGAGGTCGAGAGGGGAGAGAGTGGAGACCCCGGTGGAGGTCTGTCTCTGCAGCCATATTTGCGCGGAGCAAGAGCCCGGAGCAGGGACACACCTTCCGCCTCTCGCAGCGTATCAGCTGCTGCTGTTACTGATGCCTCGGATTCGTTCAGCAAACCTGATCATGATTTATCGGATGAGTGGTTGCAGTCTCAATCCAGCAGAGCATCCTCTCCAGAAGCTCCACAAAGAGTCGAAGGTAAGAACTTGCTAAATTGCCAAGAATATGCTGACTTGAGAGGAGGGAAAGGCGCGGAAACTTACTCTGATCTGCAAAGTAACACCGCGCTCAAATCCTACTGTTTCTTTAGTAAATGCCAGTTATGCGTTTTATCATTGTTGTATTTATTATTTTTATGTTTAGTTATTTCATACTTGAACATCTTGTTGCAGTGACATAGCTCTGACTAAATGAAATGTGTTCTTCATTCACAGATTCTGATAAAAGAGCCCTCCCCCATTGGGGTTGACAGGGCAAGGAGCAGAGGTAAAGATAATTCCTCCTCATACCATTGTACATATTATTGTATATATTCTCCTGGTATAGTGATTTACAAATGTATATTATTTACAGGTGGTGCATCAAGAGGCAGTTGCTGTGCACAAAAAAGGTAAAAGAACTATTTCTATTCTTGTACATCCCATGGCAATATAATATAATAACTAGAAATGGTACAATGGCTGAAGCCATTGTGAGTGGCTGCATAGATGTTGGAAAGGTTAGGGATGAAGAAGGAAGAGGAAGGGGAAGAAGAAGGAAGAAGAAAGAAAAGGGAAGAAGAGGAAAGAAGAAGAAGGAAGAGGAGGAGGAGGAAGAAGAAGGGGAAGAAGAAGAAGAAGGGGAAGAAGAGGAAGAAGGGGGAGAAGAGGAAGAAGGGGAAGAAGAGGAGGAAGGGGAAGAAGAGGAAGAAGGGGAAGATGAAGTAGGAAGAATGTGTTGTAAAGTGCTGAATGTGTTGTAAGGTGCTGAATGTGTTGTAAAGTGCTGAATGTGTTGTAAGGTGTTGAATTTGTTATAAAGTGCTAAGTGTGTTGTAAAGTGCTAAATGTGTTGTAAGGTGTTGAATTTGTGTTAAAGTGCTGAATGTGTTGTAAGGTGTTGAATTTGTGTTAAAGTGCTGAATGTGTTGTAAGGTGTTGAATTTGTTATAAAGTGCTAAATGTGTTGTAAAGTGCTAAATGTGTTGTAAGGTGTTGAATGTGTTGTAAGGCGCTGAATGTGTTGTAAGGTGTTGAATGTGTTGTAAGGCGCTGAATGTGTTGTAAGGTGTTGAATTTGTGTTAAAGTGCTAAATGTGTTTTAAGGTGTTGAATTTGTGTTAAAGTGCTAAATGTGTTGTAAGGTGTTAGATTTGTGTTAAAGTGCTAAATGTGTTGTAAGGTGTCGAATGTGTGTTAAAGTGCTAAATGTGTTTTAAGGTGTTGAATGTGTTGTAAAGTGCTAAATGTGTTGTAAAGTGTTGAATGTGTTGTAAGGCGCTGAATGGGTTGTAAGGTGTTGAATTGGTGTTAAAGTGCTAAATGTGTTGAATTTGTGTTAAAGTGCTAAATGTGTTGTAAAGTGTTGAATGTGTTGTAACGTGCTAAATGTGTTGTAAGGTGTTGAATTTGTTGTAAGGTGCTGAATGTGTTGTAAGATGTTGAATTTGTTGTAAAGTGCTGAATGTGTTGTAAGATGTTGAATTTGTTGTAAAGTGCTAAATGTGTTGTAAGGTGTTGAATTTGTTGTAAAGTGCTAAATGTGTTGTAAGGTGTTGAATTTGTTGTAAAGTGCTAAATGTGTTGTAAGGTGTTGAATTTGTTGTAAGGTGCTAAATGTGTTGTAAGGTGTTGAATTTGTGTTAAAGTGCTAAATTTGTTGTAAGGTGTTGAATTTGTACTGGTCCAATGTAAGTCTATGGGAAAAAGTGCTTGAACTTTTGTTAATATCTGAAAAAGTGCTAAAGGTGGAAGTGTGAAAAGTAATAGCAATAATGAGACGGTGAAGCCGGTCGTAACGATGTATAATTTGTTGAATTTGGTGAAAGCGTTGAAGAGTTGAAAAGTGCCAAAATCTGGCGGAAGTGGAAGAAGAAGAAGAACTAGAAATGGTACAATGGCTGAAGCCATTGTGAGTGGCTGCATAGATGTTGGAAGGGTTAGGGATGAAGAAGGAAGAAGAAGGGGAAGAAGAAGGAAGAAGAAGAAAGAAAAGGGAAGAAGAGGAAAGAAGAAGGAGGAAGAGGAGGAGGAAGAAGAAGGGAAAGAAGGGGAAGAAGAAGGGGAAGAAGGGGGGGAAGAAGAGGAAGAAGGGGAAGAAGGGGAAGAAGGGGAAGAAGAGGAAGAAGAGGAAGAAGGAAGAAGAGGAAGAAGGAAGAAGAGGAAGAAGAGAAAGAAGGGGAAGAAGAGGAAGAAGTGAATAAGATGCAGTAAGAAGAATGTGTTGTAAGGGGCTGAAAGTGTTGTAAAGTGCTTAATGTGTTGTAAAGTGCTGAATGTGTTGTAAAGTGCTGAATGTGTTGTAAAGTGCTGAATGTGTTGTAAAGTGCTGAATGTGTTGTAAAGTGCTGAATGTGTTGTAAAGTGCTGAATGTGTTGTAAAGTGCTTAATGTGTTGTAAAGTGCTAAATGTGTTGTAAGGTGTTGAATTTGTTGTAAAGTGCTAAATGTGTTGTAAGGTGTTGAATGTGTTGTAAAGTGCTAAATGTGTTGTAAGGTGTTGAATGTGTTGTAAAGTGCTAAATGTGTTGTAAGGTGTTGAATTTGTTGTAAAGTGCTAAATGTGTTGTAAGGTTTTGAATTTGTTGTAAAGTGCTAAATTTGTTGTAAGGTGTTGAATTTGTGTTAAAGTGCTAAATGTGTTGTAAGGTGTTGAATTTGTGTTAAAGTGCTAAATGTGTTGTAAGGTGTTGAATTTGTTGTAAAGTGCTAAATGTGTTGTAAGGTGTTGAATGTGTTGTAAAGTGCTAAATGTGTTGTAAGGTGTTGAATTTGTTGTAAAGTGCTAAATGTGTTGTAAGTTGTTGAATGTGTTGTAAAGTGCTAAATGTGTTGTAAGGTGTTGAATTTGTTGTAAGGTGCTAAATGTGTTGTAAGGTGTTGAATTTGTTGTAAAGTGCTAAATGTGTTGTAAGGTGTTGAATTTGTTGTAAAGTGCTAAATGTGTTGTAAGGTGTTGAATTTGTTGTAAGGTGCTAAATGTGTTGTAAGGTGTTGAATTTGTTGTAAGGTGCTTGATTTGTGTACGTGCTAATGTGTTGTAAGGTGTTGAATTGTGTTGTAAAGTGCTAAATGTGTTGTAAGGTGTTGAATTTGTGTAAAGTGCTAAATGTGTTGTAAGGTGTTGAATTTGTTGTAAAGTGCTAAATGTGTTGTAAGGTGTTGAATGTGTTGTAATGTGTGTAAGGTAAATGTGTTGTAAAGTGCTGAATGTGTTGTAAAGTGTTGAATGTGTTGTAAAGTGCTAAATGTGTTGTAAGGTGTTGAATGTGTTGTAAAGTGCTAAATGTGTTGTAAGGTGTTGAATGTGTTGTAAAGTGCTAAAATGTGTTGTAAGGTGTTGAATTTGTTGTAAAGTGCTAAATGTGTTGTAAGGTGTTGAATGTGTTGTAAAGTGCTAAATGTGTTGTAAGGTGTTGAATTTGTTGTAAGGGTGCTGAATGTGTTGTAAGGTGTTGAATGTGTTGTAAAGTGCTAAATGTGTTGTAAGGTGTTGAATTTGTTGTAAAGTGCTAATTGTGTTGTAAGGTGTTGAATGTGTTGTAAAGTGCTAAATGTGTTGTAAGGTGTTGAATGTGTTGTAAAGTGCTGAATGTGTTGTAAGGTGTTGTTGTAAAGTGCTGAATGTGTTGTAAGGTGTTGAATGTGTTGTAAAGTGCTAAATGTGTTGTAAGGTGTTGAATTTGTTGTAAAGTGCTAAATGTGTTGTAAGATGTTGAATGTGTTGTAAGGTGCTAAATTGTTGTAAGGTGTTGAATTTGTTGTAAAGTGTTAAATGTGTTGTAAAGTGTTAAATGTGTTGTAAGGTGTGTTGAATTGTGTTGTAAAGTGCTAAATGTCTTGTAAGGTGTTGAATGTGTTGTAAAGTGCTAAATGTGTTGTAAGGTGTTGAATTTGTTGTAAAGTGCTAAATGTGTTGTAAAGTGTTGAATGTGTTGCAAAGAGCTAAATGTGTTGTAAAGTGCTAAATGTGTTGTAAAGTGCTGAATGTGTTGTAAAGTGCTTAATGTGTTGTAAAGTGCTAAATGTGTTGTAAAGTGCTGAATGTGTTGTAAAGTGCTAAATGTGTTGTAAAGTGCTGAATGTGTTGTAAAGTGCTAAATGTGTTGTAAAGTGCTGAATGTGTTGTAAAGTGCTAAATGTGTTGTAAAGTGCTGAATGTGTTGTAAAGTGCTAAATGTGTTGTAAAGTGCTGAATGTGTTGTAAAGTGCTGAATGTGTTGTAAAGTGCTAAATGTGTTGTAAAGTGCTAAATTTGTTGTAAGGTGTTGAATTTGTTGTAAAGTGCTAAATGTGTTGTAAGGTATTGAATTTGTTGTAAGGTATTGAATGTTTTGTAAAGTGCTAAATGTGTTGTAAGGTGTTGAATGTGTTGTAAAGTGCTAAATGTGTTGTAAGGTGTTGAATTTGTTGTAAAGTGCTAAATGTGTTGTAAGGTGTTGAATGTGTTGTAAGGTGTTGAATTTGTTGTAAGGTGCTAAATGTGTTGTAAGGTGTTGAATGTGTTGTAAAGTGCTAAATGTGTTGTAAGGTGTTGAATTTGTTGTAAAGTGCTAAATGTTTTATAAGGTGTTGAATGTGTTGTAAAGTGCTAAATGTGTTGTAAGGTGTTGAATTTGTTGTAAGGTGCTGAATGTGTTGTAAGGTGTTGATTTTGTTGTAAAGTGCTAAATGTGTTGTAAGGTTTTGATTTTGTTGTAAAGTGCTAAATGTGTTGTAAGGTGTTGAATGTGTTGTAAAGTGCTAAATGTGTTGTAAGGTGTTGAATTTGTTGTAAGGTGCTGAATGTGTAGTAAGGTGTTGAATTTGTTGTAAAGTGCTAAATGTGTTGAATTTTTGTTAAAGTGCTAAATGTGTTGTAAGGTGTTGAATGTGTTTGTAAAGTGCTAAATGTGTTGTAAGCTGTTGAATGTGTGTACCTATCATCCATCTAATACCTTATAATACCCTATCACCCATATACTACCCTATACATCCATATAATACCCTAATATCCAATATAATACCCTATATTCCATATAATACCAATCACCCATATATACCCTATACCCATATAATACCTCATACCCATATAATACCCTATTATCCAAATAATAACCCCTCTCACCATATAATACCTAATCACCCATATAATCCCTTAAAATACCACATACTCCCCAATCACCCCTATACTACCTTAAAATCCACTAATACCCTATCCACCCCTATCATACATCTATCCAAATATACCACCCTATACCAAATATTACCTTATAAACCAACTAATACCTTCTCACCCATATAATACCATCATAAACCAAATAAATACCCAAAACCCCACTAAACCAAAACACCCTCAAAATACTAATAAAAACCCATCACCCAAACACCAAATAAAACCACCACATCCATAAAATAACCAACACAACCCCAATACTCCCTACACATACCCAAAATCCCTAAACATCCATATCAAAACCCCACTACCCCACAAAACCCACTAAACCCAATACCAACCCCAAACCACACCACCTCTCATCAAAAAAACCTCAAAATCCCAATAATACCTAACACACCACATTCACCCACTCCCCCAATAAAACTTATCCAACCACATAAACCCTATAACCCATATCATACCTCCAATACCCACTACTAACCCTATCACCCACAAAATACCATAAAATCCACCCTCAAACCCAATACCCCTACTAATACCATACATCCCCTCTAACCCTATAACCCATAAACTACAAAAACAAACTAACCCTCTCTCAATATAAAACCAAATACTCCAAATCAAACCCAATACCTAAAAAAACTTAACATCCCAATCAAACCCTCCACCCCCCCAAAAATACCTTATAATCCATATCATACCCTATACCCATATAATACTTTATAATTCCAAATAAAACCCTAACACCCATATAAAACATTACTCCACCTACTACCCTATCACCCATATAATACCATATAATCCAATATACCTATATAAAAAACCCAAAAAATACCTTATAATCATATCATACCCTATCACCAAATAATTACCTTATAATCAAATATACCTTATATCCTATACAACCTTATAATCCAAATAATACCTTATCACCATAAAAATACCTTCTAATCCTAAATAATACCTAATATCCATATAATACCTTATAATCCAAATAATACCTTATAATCCTATCTACCTTATATCCACCTAATACCCTATACCCATATAATACCTTATAATCCAAATCATACCTATACCCCTATAATACCATTACACTATAATACCTCATAATCCATACAAAACAATATTACCATCCAATAACTATATTACCAATATAATACATTTTCTACACCAACCAATAAAACATTACCCATACCCTACCCATTTCCCCTATCAATATCCCAAAATAAAACCACTCATCCCCCCTATCCACCTTATTTCCATTCCTTATATCCCATAACAACTCCCCCACCATCTCCCTTATCCTCTTTTTATACCTCATACCTAACCCCAAATAATCCAAATATCCCTCTAATCCTCTATCCCCCTTTCCCCCCACATTCTTCTCTTTCCTCCTCCTCTCCTCCTCTCCTCCCTCCTCCCCTTCTCCTCCTCCAACCCCCTACTCCTTCTCTTCCACACTATTCATCCCCACTACAATCCTCCACACTCCATTACCCCCAAAAAATCCATCTCCAATATCTATTCTCCCACTCATAATTCTTTAACTTTCATCCTCCTCCTCCTCCTTTTCCTCCTCCCTCCTCTCCCTCCCATTTCCTCCTCTTCCCTCCTCCTTCTCTTCTTCTTCCTCCTCCTCCTTTTCCTCCTCTTCCTCTTTTTCTCCTCTTTCATTTTCTCTCTTCCTCCTCTTCTCTTCTTCTCCTTTTCTCCTCTTCCTCCTTTCCTCCTTTCCTCCTCTTCCTCCTATCCTCTCATCCTACCTCCTCCATATAATACCCTATCACCCATATAATACCTCTTACATCCAATAATACCTTACAATCTTAAAAATACCCTATCACCATATATTACCTTTAATCCATATAAAAATACCTATCACCCATTAATACTTATAATCCAATATAACCCTATACCCATATAATACCCTATAATTCCAAATAATACCATATCACCTATATCATCCAAATATAACCCTATAACCATATAATACCTCATAATCCATATAATAACTCTAAATACACATATAATACTTATAATCCAAATAATACCATTATAACCATATAATACCCTATCCCCCATATAACTCCAAATAATACCCTATCACAACATAATATCTTATAATCCAATAATACTTATCATCATATAAATACCTTATAAATCCAAATAATACCTATCACCCACATAATACCTCATAATTCCAAATAATACCTATTCACCCATATACATACCTTATAATCCATATAATACCTATCCACCCATATAATACTTATCAATCCAAATAATACACTTTATCCATCCATATTAATACCTTATAATCCAAATAATACCCTATCACCCATAATAATACCTTATAAAATCCAAATAATACCTAAAATACCATATCAATACCTTATAATCAAATAAATACCCTATCAACCATATAAAACTTATCATACATATAATCCCTCACAATACCATACAATACACATATTACCCATCCATAACTACATTACCATATCCATACCTTTTCTAACCACATAATAACATTACCCCATACCTACACTTTCCCTCCCCCTATCAATCCCAAAATAACCACACATCCCCCCTATCCCCCTATTCCTTTATCCCTACAACTCCCCCCACCATCTCCTTATCTCTTTATACCCTCATACACAAATATTCCAAATTATCCCTCCTAATCCTCTTAATCCCCTATCCCCCCACATTCTTCCTATTCCCCCTCCCCATCCCTTTCCCTTTTTTTTTTCCTCCATCCCATTAACCCATTCATCCCCAATATCTATTCATCCCTCTTAATTCCTTTAACTTTCATCCTCCTTCCTCTTCCTTTTCTCCTCTTCCTCCTCCCTCCCATTCCTCCTCTTCCCCTCTCCTCCTTCCTCTCCTTCTTCCTCCTCTCCCCCTTTACCCTTTTTCCCTCCTCCTTTTCCTCCTCTTCCTCCTTTTCCTCCCTTTCCCTCCCTTCCTCCTTTCCCTCCTCTTCCTCTTTTCCTCCATTTCCTCTTCTTCTCCTCTTCCCCCTTCCTCCTCTTCTCCCACTCCCTCCTCTCCTCCTTTCCTCCTCTTCCTCCTCTCTCATCAATCCAACCTCCTCCATATACTAACCATTCATCCCTAAAAATACCCCTATAATCCCTATAATACCCTATACCCATATACAACCCTATATATCCATATAATACCCTATCATCAAATAATACCTTATAATCCAAATATACCCTATACCCAATAATACCTTAAATAATCCAATATAACCCTATCAACCCATATATTACCTTCTAATCCAAAAAAAAACCCCTATCATCCATTATATCATACCTATAAATCCAAATAATAACCCATACTATCAATACAAATATAAACCTATCACCCATATAATACCTTATAATCCAAATATAACCCTATCATCATTATAATACCTATAATATCAAATAATACCCTATCCCCCATATAACTCCCAATAATACCTATCACCCATATAATATTTATAATAAATTAATACCTTATCATCCTATAATCCTTATAATCAATCATACCCTATAACCCATATAATACCTTATAATCCATATAACTACCCTATCACCCCTATACCTTCCAATAATACCTATCACCCATATAATACCTTTAATCTTTAATACTTATCACCCAATATAATACTTATAATCCAAATAATACCCAATACCCATCTACTCAAATATACCCTATACCATATAATACCTTATATACCTATAATACCACATAATACCATACAATACACATATTACCATCCAATAACTATATTACCATATAATACCCATTTTTCCAATAATACCATTACCCCCCCCATACCTACACATTTCCCCCTATCAATCCCAAAATAACCACACATCCCCTATACCCTTATTCCTAATCCCTACCACTCCCACCATCTCCTTAATATCCTCTATATCATACACCAACTACTCCAATTATCCTTAATCCTCTAATCCCCTATCCCCACATTCTATCCTATTTCCTCCTACCACCTACCACCTCCTCCACACCCAATCCCATATCATCCACCAATCCCACCCACATTCCCCACCAAACAATCATACCCAAACCCCCCCCCCCACACCCCACAAACCCCCTTCCAATCCCATAACCCCACCAAACTCCCAATTCCCCACATCCAAAATCCAATAATACCCCAACCCAAAATCCCCCCCCAATCCCCATAATCCCACTCCCCCACCCCATCCCACAAATCCCCAAAAACCCCCCATCCCCATCATCTATATTCCCCACCATCCCACACACCAATCCCAAATCCCATAAACCCAAAACCCCCTCAATCCCACCCACATCCCCACCATCCCAACAATCCCTATAATACAATCCCAATCCCCCACCCACTCATCCCCCCCCCCCAAAAAAACCCATCCCACCATCCCCATTACCTATTAACAATACAAATAAATTAAACCCTAAAAACCTACACTTATACACCATCCCCCCACAACTAACACAACACCATCCCCACAACCTAAACCCCACCCATTAACCTACCCCCCCCACACCCTACTCCCAACACAATAACCCATATCCCCCCCCACAACCTAACTCCCCACATCTAACCCCCATTCCCCACCCACACATCCACCCCATTAAAACAACAACCCCCCCCCCCCAAATTACCCCCCCACTCACACCACACCACCCTTAAACCCCATCCCCCCCCAAACAAAACCCCCCCCCCTAAAACAATTATCAACCCCAAACCCCATTAAACCATATCCCCCCACAACCTAATCCCAACAACATTAACCCCATACCCCCCCCACAACCTAATCCCAACAACATTAAACCCATCCCCCACACCACCTAATCCATCACATTAAACATCCCCCCCCACAACCTGATCCCCCCATTAAACCATTCCCCCACCCCAACCTAATTCCAACACATTAAACCATCCCCCCCCCCACAACCTAATCCAACACCATAAACCATTCCCCCCAACACACCTAATCAAACCACAATAACCATTCCCCCACCACCAACTAATCAACCCATTAAACCCCATCCCCCCCCCCACAACTAATACCAACCATTAAACATTCCCCCCCCCACAACCTAATCCAATACCATTAAAACCCCATTTCCCCACCACAACCTATCCAACACATTAAAAAACCCATCCCCCCCCCCCACACTATCAACACCATTAAACCCCATACCCCCCCACAACCTAATCCCCATAACACCATTAAACCATTCCCCCACCACAACCTAATCAAACATTAACCATTCCCCCAACACAACCTAATCCAACACATAACCATTCCCCCACCCCACAACCTAATCCAACACATTAAACCATTCCCCCACCCCAACCTAATCCCTACCCATTAAACCATCCCCCCCCCACAACCTAATCCCCCCCCCCCCCAAAAACCATTAAAACCCATCCCCCCCCCACACCTAATCCACACATTAAACCCACTTCCCCCAAACTAATCAATACCCTTAAACATTCCCCCCCCCCACCACCAAACAAACACATTAAAACCATACCCCCCCCCCACAACCTACTCCAAACATTAAATTAAAAAAACCCCATTCCCACCCCCAACCTAATCCACACATTAAACCATCCCCCCCCCCAAAACCTAATCCAACACCATCTAACCCCATCCCCCCCCCCCCCACCAACCTAATCCAACACCATTTAACCCATTCCCCCACCCCCACAACCCCTAATCCACCACCATTACTAAACCCATTCCCCCAACCCAACCTTAAACCAACACCTTAACCCATCCCCCCCCCCCACCCACAAACCTAATCAAACACATTAACCCATTCCCCCACCACAACCTAATCCAATACCATTAAACCATCCCCCACCACAACCTAATAACACATTAAACCCATACCCCCCCCCACAACTAATCCAACAACCATAAACCCATTTCCACCAACCCCAACCCTAATCCAAACACCATGAAACCCATCCCCCCCCCCCACTACCTAATCCAAAACATTAAACCCATCCCCCCCCACAACCTAATTCCAACACATTAAACCCTTCCCCAACCCACACCTAATCCCCCACTCAATAAACCATTTTCCCCAACAACCATAATTCCAACACATAACCATCCCCCCACCACTAATCCCCACACCCTTAAACATACCCCCACCACAACCTACTCCAATACATAATCCCATTCCCCCACCCCACAACCTAATCCAACACATTAAACACATCCCCCCCCCCCACAACCTAATCAACACATTAAACCATACCCCCCCCACACTAATCCACACAATAAACCCATTCCCCCCACCCCACACCTAATCAACAACCATTAAACCCCATTCCCCCACCCCCCACAACTAATCAACACCATTAAACATTCACCCCCACCACAACCAATCCCAACATTAAACCCCATTCCCCCACCACAACCTATTCCAACACATTAAACCATTTCCCCCACCCCACAACTAATCCCACACCATTAAACCATTCCCCCACCACAATTAATCCCAACACATTAAACCATACCCCCACCACCAACCTAATAAACACATTAAACCCCCCATACCCCCCACAACTTAACCAACATCTTAATCCCATACCCCCACCCCTAATCCACCACATTAAACCCATACCCCCCCCCACAACCTTAACCAAAACATTACCCATACCCCCACAACCTAACCCAACACATTCAACCTACCCCCCCACAACCCCCCCCCTAAATCCAACACATTTAAACCATCCCCCCCCCCACACTAATCCAAAACACCCATCCAGAGGAGAGGAATTCGTTCTACCGAGATATGCACACTATTTTAACTATATTAGTCAAAAAGATAAAAACGTTGTCGTGGAGTGCAAGCTTTGTGCGGGCAGCAAGCGATTGCTCCGACAGTCAGATATCAGTCTCCCACTGCCTACCCTAAAATGGGAAAAAGACTTAGACCTAATCCCCGATGCGGATTTCTGGACCCAGATCTTTGAAAACATCTACTTCATGTCCCGAAATGCAAACATCCAATTAATCCAATATAAAATTATTCACAGATTCCACTACACGGGTGAAAAGTTACACAAAATGGGTTTCACATCAAACATATGCACACAATGCTCACAGAACGCGCCAGATACATACCTGCACGCACTCTGGGCCTGTTCACCTGTTAGGACACTCTGGGATAACATTGAAATCACTCTCCCCTCCATCCTTGGCCGCCACATCCCATTATCACCAGCTCTCTGTCTGCTAGGAGACACAACTGCATTGAACCTCACACTCCCACAAACTCGCCTTCTGCTTATTGCCCTCACAATCGCCAAGAAGACAATCCTCATAAACTGGAAGACATAAAAAACCATACACATTGCCCACTGGAAGAACCTACTCACAGGATTTATATCATCTGAACTTTCTTCAACAACAAATACACATGATCATCTCAGCAAAAACCTCTCTTGGCTAACCCTGATAGAAAGCATCACTTAAAAAAAAACAAAAAAAATAAACATCTTAACCACCTCACATACCACTCCACATAGACCTCTCCTTCTTCGTTTCACTTCATCCTCTCATCTCTCCGTATACAGTATACATTTGATTTAGTAAAACAGTATACATATGATAAAATAATACAGTAGGAATAGGATATAATTAGGGCTGGGCGATTAATCGATTTTAATCATTAATTCGAGTTTTACGTTTAGGGCGATTTCTTTTTTTTTAAATTCGATTTTTATTTTCTCCAGCGCAGAACTACAGCGCTAACGCGCTAACCGCGGGTCTATGGTGTTGAGCAGTCATTTTGAAGCTAACCTAATGCTAAGTCTCCCTCTGGCCTGATGCTCGCTCTCACAGTTGGTGCTGTTGCAATAACACTTCAAACGTTCAAGAATCAGACTTTATTTAAATCGCCAGAACACACACACACACGCACGCAGGCTCCGGTCGCTATGTTCGTACGCCATGTTCGTACGCCACATCTTTCACGCTCTCTCACGCTCGTTATTCCAAAGCGCACTCCCGTGTCCGTGGCGCGCACGCACTCGTGTCCCACTGAGCCGCTGCACTTTGGGGAAAGACACGTCTCACACATTGCTCTCATTGCTCTGATACAAACAACGTGTTCCCCGCTGTCTGTTAGCTACAGTAGCTGCTACTGTAGCTGTTAGCTACAGCATCAGAATGTAAACAGGAAGCTCGCACAATGCGGGAGTCACTGAAGTTAGTATTAGCGCCACCAGCTGGACCGAGCGTTGTACTACAGCACAGTTACTCAGGCACAGTTGAAAGAACAAGCATGAAAACCCGAGGAGGCTTTTGGAAAAGACTGTCTGTTACAACATTTCTATTTTGAGTAATCAGTTTTAAAAATGTGATATTTCATGTAAATAATGCATGTGTTTAATAGGATTGATATATTTGCGATGGGCCTTGTTTGTGTGATTTAAGTTATTTTGAAGGTGCATAGTGTCATTGTAAGTGAAGTTATTATAAAACTGTTAAGCTACATTTTCACTGTTTACAATGGCAGAGCCATCTCGTTTACAAGCATGTTTTAAGGCTTAATTCCTGTTACACTTATGCTCCATGGGGATTAGATTAAACTGCATAAAGGAAAATCTATTTCTTTGTCAGTTGTAGTTTGTTTTTAAATAGAAAAAAATAAATCGATTAAAATCGAAAATCGGATTTGGTGTGAAAAAATCGGAGATTTTTTTTTTTGCCATATCGCCCAGCCCTAGATATAATAGTAAAGTATGGTATGATGGTGATAAAGTATAATATTGTATAATAGTATAACATTGTAATACATTCAATATTACATTCAATAATAATAATAATTATTATTATTATTTTTTTTTTTTTTTGCAACACTATTCAATAAATAGATAATACTCTTACACAACCCAGACGATAGTGGGGTGTCTGTTCTAGACTAGTCTGGCACAAAAACCCCTCTATCTCTTTTAATGCAACACACACATGACACACAGAAAAAACACCAAAAACAAACAAATGCACCATAACAGATGGATAAGAGGAATGTATGATCGGTATATGTATATGTATATATATATATGTATGTATAATAATATAATAACATTCAATTCAATTAGATCACATCTATAAAAAATAAATACATTTAAAAACACATTCAATCCAAACAAGCGCATTTATTGTTGCAGTTATTAATTTTATTATTGCGGATGTTATACTTTATTTCTATTATCACCATCATCATCTTTATTATAATCATTATCAATGTTATTATGCAACAATCGTATATCATTATTCATTATTATTATAATTTAAATGTTATATATATATTTATATGTATATGTTTAAATTTACTATTATATGTTTATAATTATTGTTTGTGTGAATGTATGTATGTGTAGATATACACTTTCTTTCCTTCTCCCCCTCTTCTGTACATAGGAAAAGATTTCTGTAATGCCACATTCACTCTCATGCACACACATGCACACACTCACTCACACACACACACACACACACACACACACACACACACATGCGCGTGCGTGCAACGATTGCTTTTTCTTTCTTGTTGGTCTCACTGTCCTCTCTCCCCTCTTTGTATAGATTCTCCTCTTACGTTGTAAATATCACTGAAACTGATCACCTATGTTGTCTTTGTTGTCTGTGTTTGCTTCTTGTTTGTCGTATTGTATGTATTGTATTGTATGTTTTGTATGTCTACTCTCAACAATAAATGAAAAAAAAAAAAAGCAAGCGATTGCTCCGTTCACATTATTCCAGTGGAATAACTGCTTGCCCAAGGCCAGCAGTCATCAGTGGGAGTCGGTGGAGAAGGTGCAGAGGTGGGAATTGAACCCACGACCTTCTGGCCTTAAGGCCAATGCTCTACCAACTGAGCTACTGTCGCCCTGATGTCACAATAGCATATGCCAAATGTGGAAAAAGCTGATTCGAGACTACAAAGACAAATATCAAAAAATATTATATGACTTGGATTACCATGACAATTGGTCTGCAGCTTTCCTCGGTAAAAAAGAAATAATGAGCGACGACTGGGAGCATTCCTCCTGTGAATTCTATTATCCGGGCGAACCGCTCAAATAGACCGCGGTCTGATATTTCTCTGTACAGACCTCGCGCTTGTTTAATAAGCCGTTAATATAAACACCAGGATCCCAGAGAGCATTTAAACCACGGATTTCTTAATCCCAAAATGGTGTGTGACACAAACCGTTACTGAGCTAGGGGAGTTTACTCTTTAATGAATTCGACAGTTGGAACAAAACTTCATCCATGAGCACTTTACTATTGGGCTTCATTGAACGAGAGTGTTGGCGTTCATCTATCTACAGTCTATGGTCTCACACCAGCTTCCTCACAATGATCTTCTTTTCAAAGTTGTTTTAATTTAAGTAATGTATGTATGGTGACAGGGTTGACTGCGTTTCCCTGTGCAGTCCAGACCATGACATCTAACCATCACGTTTTTGGACTGCTCCAACATGCAACACTACTGATGCATTTATATTTATTGCTGAAATAATGATCTACAGATTATGTCACAAAATTGTCACTGGCAGAGACCAAATATCCGAAAATTGTTTATTGAAAAAGTTTTTAACTGTCCTGTGTAGTCTATGGAGAAGTGTAGAGGACTATACGGGCCAGAAGAATGATGTAGAGCAGGGGTGCCCAAAGTTGGCCCGCCATACCATTTCAGTTGGCCCGCCGGACATTTCCCGCTCCTATAGGAGAATTCTATCTGCGTCCCTCAGGCTGGCTGGACACGCAGAGGTATGTGGGGTCGCGCGGGCGGGCCCAGGCCTCCTGAACCGTTGCTTTCCGATACTTTACTCTTGTGTCGAGATACACGCCTCACTCATGGTTCACATCAACTTGCACTAAAAGGTTTTTAAAGTGGACATATCGTGTTTTCAAATAATTGATTTTTACATCTAAATCATTAATTTGTGGCCTATATAAAGCGTAACTGCAATGCCTGGGTCTGAGTCTCATTATTTGTAGCTTCACGGGCCTTTCTTCTACACCTGTTCTGAGGTGCGTCTGAGAGCAACCTGTTTTGGTGCTGTCTCTTTAAATGCAAATGAGGGGCTTTTGACCACCCCCCCCATCCAGGTGACACAGGTTCAACTCCACCCCAAGCGGCCATTTTCGTAGTTTCTAAGCACAGATACAATTGTCTCGTAGAAACTTCTCATTACATCGCAAACATGAAGCTGACTGAAAGCAAATGTTAATTTTCAGTCTTAGTCCAGTCTTATTATCGACTCTTCTCTTTTTAGCTTTGGGATCCATGCGCACAGTCAAGGCAAGGAAAGGCAAGTTTATTTGTATAGCACAATTCATACACAAGGCAATTCAAAGTGCTGAACAAAATAAGAAAGCATTAAAATCATAAATAATCACAGAACATTAAAAACAAAGATAAAAATATAAAATCTCTCAGTTGCATGCACAGCTAAACAGAATTGTTTTTAACCTGGTTTTAAACATTGTCAGAGAGGAGGCCTGTCTCACATCTTCAGGAAGACTGTTCCAGATTTTAGCAGCATGAATCTGAAAATCAGCCTCCCCATGTTTAGTGCCTATGACTCTGGGCACTAACAGGAGTCCAGTCCCTGTGCTCCTCAGAGTCCCAGCAGGAGTCCAGTCCCTGTGCTCCTCAGAGTCCGGGCTGGTTCGTATGGTACTAACATGTCACTAATATATTTTGGAGCGAGGCCATGGAGAGACTTGTACACAAGCAGAGCTCACATGCCGGTTTGTTTACAACAGCGGCCGCCTGGCGCTGGCCTACGTCGCAGGATATGACGCACTACGTTGACAGAAATGTTTAAATTGAATATTACTTATGCACAATTTTCCAGCATTTAAAAACGTTAAGAACGTTTTTCCTTCTACAGAAGGAAAAAGACGAATGCGCCTCCGGAGCCGCAGGTTGCCGACTCCTAGTTAATACAGTATGTGGAAGCAAATACTGTAGAGGATCAGGATATGTGCAGTTTCAACAATAAAATAAAATGCCATTGTCTACATTACAAGAGGGTAATGAACATGTCTCAGAGTGAAGGAGGTGGACACAGACAACACTATTGTTTGTTACAGGGATGAGAATTGGTCAAAAAAGACTGAAATGCATATTGTCAGCCATTAGCTGGCTCTAAATCTGTTTAATTTGTTCACAACATATTACTTTTGGGCTCAAACATGAACTTTTAATGCAATGCAAAATTTAGGTATCAGAGCTTTATTTAGGGTGTTTAATCGCGCTTCGAGAGGAGAGGGGAGACGCGGACTGTTTCCTGCAGCATTGTATTTATTGGGTGCACAGATTACTCAAAGACACGCATGGTCCTGTGCGCGTTTATGGGGTTGGGTACATGGCCACGTTGAGGCTGCGCGCTCAGCCACAACACGGTGGAGCGGCTGTGAGCGGCTGGACGCTCACAGCCTCTCGCAGCCGTCGGACGCGGAAGCTGCTCATTACAAAGCGGCCGCAGATGCCCCGGAACACTGCGGCCGCTGAGGTGGCGGAATCCCGTTCGAGTACATACAGCAGGTGCCCCGCGGATACGCGCGCCCCCTCGAACAATTCTCAACGGATTTACACTTCTCATAAACATGTGTTTTGTATGAGGCAGACAGACCGGCCCAAATATGGGCATCGGCCCTTTGGGCATTGCCCGGTACGCCCGATGGCCAGTCCAGCCCTGTCTCTGGCATCCTTGAGCTTGGACTACAAATTCGAAGTGATGCACAGTTAGGCCTGTCGCGATAGTCAATAAATCAATTAATCGCACGATAAATAAAATTTGCTCAATAACTTTTCTGGCCGCGATAAATCCCATTTGCATGCTTGTTTGTTTCCCCCGTCTCTCTCGGGTCAGAGAGCCGCAAAGTGGTCACGGGAACACTAGCGGTCTAGCAAGCAGACAGAAATTACTCAAAAATACAAAATACAGCCAAAACAGGACCTAAACCAGGACTTAACCAGGATTGACAATGGGGGACACAGTAGTTGTGAACATATGCCGGCAGCTGAGTTCTCATTCAGGCTTGATTAGTGACTATACTAGTGCAGCTAGCGTTAGCGTGTTCGCCGATGCAGAAGTACCGTACCATACCAATAAAATAAACTTATGGCGCACCTCCGTGAACACGTACTGCTGTTATATAAAGTCTCTAGAAGGTCTCTGAACACAGAGATGCTGCAGACTTGCATTCTTGGAGTAGAACTTTACACAAAAAACCCGCTAGCTTAGCTCTTAGCATCAAAGCCCGCCCCGCTACTTCCGGTGGGCACTACCGCAGCAGGACTTCTGTACGCCCCATTGGTAAACCCACATGTCAGTCACTTGTCATTCGCCTGGTGTGTGGGGAGGTGGGACTACTCCTGAGAGATCCTGTCTTAAGCCACACAAAGTCAACATGTTGGTATTTCTTTCTCTTAATCTGCCATAAAGTCTGAGAAATTATTGACATTTGAGGCATCTGTTTCATATTTTCTTTACAAAGGTCCTGGCAGTTTTATTCCTGGTCATTTTTTGTTAAGAGACTGAGTCTATTTTCTTTATTGTTTTTGGTTGTTTGTTAATTTATTGTGTTCTAGCGTTAAATATTCGTTAAAAATAAAAGTTTATTTCTCTTTGAAAAGGTGTACCTGCATTATCATTGTAATCGATGCAAATGATCTCAGAACGACAATATAATCGCTTATCGCAATAATTTCTGAAACAATTAATCGTCCAGCAAAATTTGTTATCGTGACAGGCCTATGCACAGTAGAGGAGGGCTGGGTCGAAGTGTTTTGTTAGACGCCCATGCCCTTATATAGCAGTCTCGCTGCAAAGACTGTGACGTAATAATTCTAAACACGTAATAGAGAATGGCAAAATCAGAACGGGTTGAAAAATCTTACCTAAACAATACAATTACAATACAATTTATTCTTGTATAGCCCTAGGTCACAACAGAAGTCATCTCAGAGGACTTAACAAAACCATTGAAATCACCAACACAGGTCAGAGAATCAACAGCCAAAACACATGGAGAATATAAAGCACACACAGAAGAAAATGTCCATACATGTTGTAGAATGCTAAAGTGTCCTGATCATCACCAATCCTTTCTGTTGGACACTAACCGTCCAACAAGACCCTCCTGCATCGACAAGGAAAAACTCTTAAAAAACCCAGTGGGAAAAAGTGAGAAACCTTGGGGAGCACTAGGGAAACCCACAGGGAGGGAGACCCATATGAGAAAGGGATCCGCTCCTCCGGACGGACAGGCTAATGATCTAGGACCTAAGCTAGCTACAGGACGTGGACCAGTGGCCGCTGAACGTGGACAGGTCCGGTGCAGGACCGAAGCACTCCCAGGCGGGTCGGGCGGGGCAGTCCGCAGGTGCAGATGGAGGAGGCCAGGCTCAGAGATCCCGTCATTGTACCATGAAACAGACAATGGGCAACGGGTGAATAGCAATGAACAAACTACAGTCAGAATCCTAAAAGTGCTAAACAGATAAAGTAGATAAAGTAGGAAGGAGGAGAGGATAGTGCTCAAGTTACCATACTTCTCCCAGCAAACTGACTCCCTATGCAGCTTGACTGACACTCTGAGGAGTTTAGCCTTCCAGAAAACAGAATATGAAGTGTTCTCTGCAACCCATGAAGAGACTGATTTCAACTTTTTTGCACTTCTAGAGGCTCCAACTACACAACATAAGGCATTTAAGACACAAAAAGTGGATTTTTCATGATATGTCCCCTTTAAATCAAACACACTTCATCAAAACAATTGGGTGCGAGGCACCTTTTTGTTCATTTTCAGCCTACTATCAATTATTTTTGAGCAATTTTATGTTTTATCAATTTGAGAGGATCTCCCATGAGCCTTTTGGGCTTGTAGGAAAGTATAGGAAAGCCAAGCAGATAAGTGCGTGTTAGGTTTCTATTTTGCATATTGAAGTACTTGAGCACGTAGCTATTGCCAGAGCAACACGCTGCTGCATGCCTTCATTCATTCTTTTTGTTGCCTGTGTCAGTGTGCGTTAATGACCAGAAAGTAAGTACCATGTGTGACTTGTTGATATATATGTGCAGCTTTAGCCATATGTCTGTGTACTTAACAGACTTTACTTGTGTTTTGAGTCTGTTTATCATTTGTGATGTGATGTACCTACTTCAAGTAGTTTTGACCTATGTCAAATGTTTGGTTTTGCTGCTAATTTATAGTTCAAAGTTCATTCTATTGCTAGTTTACTATTAGTTACGTGACGTCTATTGTGCATCTGACAATCTGCCCTGCGTCTTGTGCCAAAATTAAAGGGCATGTCTGTAACTTTTTAGGAGCAACCAATTAAGTGCTGCATTTTTTAATTATTGAATTATAGACCCAATTTATAGCTGTTATATGATTATATATATTTGATTATAACCTATAAATAAGCTACAACAGAAATCTCCCTCCTCTGGACCCTGACTCTCTGACCGGAATCTTTCCGTATACTGTAGTCTCCTCAAACCAGCATATTTCCCTGGAGCCTCCACTTCACTAAGAGTGTGTTTTCCTTCATTCAGCTGTGATTTGCACTGATAGACAATGATTAATGCAGTTAATCATTCATCAAAAATTAAAGGAACTTGATCAAATTTACATTTATTTGTTTTTCACGCATAATATTGGTGTATTTGGCCCACTGGCAATTTTTGACTTTGGCCCTTGGAGGCAAAAGGTTTGGGCACCCCTGATGTAGAGCAACACAAATCACATGCGTGTGTTTGTCTTCATGGTCTCTGTCCGCTGGTTTGGCCAGACGCGAGAAAGAAAAAAACGATGTCCAGAATCACTGTAAAACCTGCTGCTCCTCCTGCTAATGTTTAGAAACAAGTGCTGTGTGTGTGTAGATGTAATCTAAAGCCAAGGGCCGCTAGAAAAATCATGTTTCAAATGTGTTTTCAATGGGAGACGCGTTGCTGCGTGCATAAAATTAGAAATCCATCCTAAATTAGGCTCAGCCTCGCGTCATACGTCTGTCATGCGCGCCTATACAGTGTAAATATCCCCATTGGTTTACATGTAAAAATGTTATGCGCATCTGCTGCGCGTATAACGCGTACGTGCTGTAACGCCTCCTGTGTAAATTAGCAGTGATGGAGCACACAGATACCCCTGGTCCAATGAGGTCGATCAAATACTGTCAGAGGTAAACTCACGAACAAGATTTTTGAACAATATACAGTGCAAAAAGAAGGCCAAGAATATTCAAGAGTTCAATAAACAACATTTAATTCTCTTTACAATTAAATATTTAAAAAACTCTCTGAGCTCCTATTCCATATATTGTCGCCATCTTTGAAGATGGGATCAGTGGAAATGATCCGTCTTTTCAAAGCCCAGTCTTTGTGTGTCCAATAAAGTGCTATATAAAACAGAAGCATTATTGTTATTATCATTATTATTATTAAGTCCACATGAGCTGAGCACATGTGTGGATGACACTAAAATGATTCATTCATATATTTAATTCATGATTAAATATATGATGTAGCTGTTTAGCTACAATCTGGTGCAGAACATATCTGTCTTTGAGCTCTATGTCTCTGTACATTGTCGCTTCCAAATAAAGACTAAACTAAACTAAATGTAACCCACTTCAAGGTATGTACACGTTGGACCTCTAGGTTCGTAGGAGCTGAGGATAGCAATAAACACCGCACACAAATAGTTAAATCAAATGTGACTTTTAGTTAAGAAAATTAAAATAGTGCACATACATTTTTAAACAAAATCTATGGGCCCAACTAAAAAATAAAATTGTATTTAGGAATAATGTTCTTTCCGGAATTTGTGTTCAATGTTCAAGTCAATATAGTCAGGGGAAATAGTCAAGTCAGGGAATGTAGGTACTCGTTGACTGTTGAAGACTCTTGTTGGTGTCCGTCAGTGGGACTGACACAATCCTACCACAGCATCTGCAGGAACGGTGGTAGGACTCAGAATTCTACTGGGAGGCTCGCCATCGATGATTCTATCCCTCAACCTCGTTGTACTCCAAGGCTGGGATCTCTCAGTATCACGACCTCACAAACAGACCTGACCTGTATTTACAAAACAGGTTTTATAGTACATTCTCTTTTTATGCAATTGCAATTAGGTTCTTAAAAAATAAAGTGTTGTACAACAAAAGTATCTTTCAAAAATAAAATCAAGTTACAGATGGGTAACTTAGTTACATGTAATTAAAAGTATTTAGTCAAAATATAACATTTTAACAAATCTGGATATCTCTATGAACTGAAACACCACATTTTACCAATGGAATTAACTTATTTATGGAAAATACACTCACTTGAATAGTATAATGTATAGACCATATATTATATCACTTGAACCCTTTTTAACATAGGAATTTTTTTAACTCAAATAAAATACATGAAATACATCGGTTTTAATAACAAAATAACAGCTTGTGTCCATTTAAATGACTTAAATGCATTTGGTAAAATAAAATAGCTTATTTATCGGACCCACAGTCACGTTCAGTGAGTGTGACTTGGTTTTTTTAGTGTAACACATTCATATTGCACTTATTTCAATGACACAGCGTGTAAAACCATGAATTCACAAATAAAATACCTTAAATGTCTCTTATGACTTCAAAATAAACTTAAAATGTGAAAAAGTAACGAAAGAAATACGCTAGCATGACCACAAAATGGCGTCTGTGCATATAAAAATCTATGGGAACAGGTGGATGCTAGCTTACCAAGTTTCACTTCGGGAGATTCAGGACAAATAAAAGTGCTTCCTCAACGGTTCTCCAACCTCTAAACGGAGTTATAACCACATTAGAACATTTACTTCACAATGAATACTTTTCAATTACATCCTGATTCGGTTTTCATACCTTACGATGTGTTTTTATCAACCAACATGCAAGAGGAGAAGTAGAGCAGTTAAGTCGAGTGAGCGCCATAAATCTAACTGCGTTTTTGCATACTACTTCCGGTTTTACGGCAAAATAAAACTTCCGGTTTTCAAAATAAAAATGTAAAATAAACTTTTCTACATAAATAATAATAAACCCTTTTAACCAGGCGGGTTACATAAATTTAAAACAATATACTATATATTTATCTAAGAATCTATTCTTCTTTTTTAGCACACCCCTAATAATGTCAGCATTATTGTGTGGCTGTCCTGGTCCGTTGCGTTTACACAGTAAACAATGAGCTATTCTTACAGGTTTTATATTTGTTTTAACTCACTGACTGCCAGGCATTTTCAGATTTGAGAAGTGCGTTCTGCCAGCAATTTCAGGTGATTTGACCCAACTTTGAAGTGCCACAGAATATTCATTTTTTAGATGATGTAAACACCAAGGGCACCAAATTAAAGATTAACCTCTCTGCTTTACTCTGAAAAAAACAGTTTGTTTCTACCGCTTACCGTTCTTGAGCTATTTGCCATAGAACAAAGCATACTTTCACCCACAACACCTGGTCTGAGCAAGAAAACAGAGAAAACGAGCTGTATGTAAACAGGAACATATCAAGCAGAAAAGACTTTTAGATGCATTTTTGCTGCTCTAGTGACAACTCAAAACATCTTCACACTTGTTCCATTACAAAAATTATAAAAACATGACTCTGAAATAATACTTTTGATGGCAAATTGTTGGCAATTTATTCACAGATAGAACATTTTACTCTCTTCTATACCATCAACCAAAACATCAAACAACAACACAAAGATCCATAAAACTATAGATGTATAAAATAGAATGACGCGTGTGAATTTGAGTGTGTGTGTGTGAATGTCAGTGTGCGAGTGAGTGTCTGTGTGCGTGAGTGAGTGTGTGTCTGTGTGCGCGTGAGTGAGTGAGTGCGTGTGTGTGTTCGTGTGAGTGTTCGTGAGTGTGTGTATGAGTGAGTTCATCTGCTTTTTCAGTCCTCCCAGTAGTTCAGCTTTGAGTTGTAGAGGTTGAAACACTGTGTGCAACGGAACACGACACGCTGTGTACCATTTGTAGTTCTCCCTCCGTGAAGAAGAGCTCCAGAAAGTCTGGATCAGATGAATCCAGCTCCAGAAAGTCTGGATCAGATGAATCCAGCTCCAGAAAGTCTGGATCAGATGAATCCAGCTTCGCAGCCTCTGTCCGCAGTCTCTGAGGTCCAGGAGCTCCTGTGAAGGGCAACTGACTCGTCTCCCACTCATCCTCCTGTCAGCCATCTTCCCCAGAGCTTCTGGGTGACGAACGTGCTGGAAAATGGATACACACAATAACTATATTATACAGTGAATTTGTTACAATAAATACAATACATAAAATACAATGAAGGCCTTCCTCCCACATTATTGACTGACTACTTTTGGACCAAACAAGTATACTATATTATTATTATTGAGTGGCTGCATAGACTATGCAGCCACTATATGCTCTCCTACTGTTTATTGAGTGGCTGCATAGACTATGCAGCCACTATATGCTCTCCTACTGTTTATTGAGTGGCTGCATAGACTATGCAGCCACTATATGCTCTCCTACTGTTTATTCTTCTTCTTCTTCTTCTTCTTCTTCTTCTTCTTCCACTTCCGCCAGATTTTGGCACTTTTCAACTCTTCAACGCTTTCACCAAATTCAACAAATTATACATCGTTACGACCGGCTTCACCGTCTCATTATTGCTATTACTTTTCACACTTCCACCTTTAGCACTTTTTCAGCTATTAACAAAAGTTCAAGCACTTTTTCCCATTGACTTACATTGGACCAGTACAACAGATTACTCCCCATACAACACATTACCACACTAACAATTCATTACCACAGATAAAATACATTGCAACATCTTACAACACTTATAGCACCTTACAACACATTCAGCACTTTACAACAAATTCAACACCTTACAACACATTTAGCACTTTACAACACATTCAACACCTTACAACACATTCAGCACTTTACAACAAATTCAACACCTTACAACACATTTAGCACTTTACAACACATTCAACATTTTACAACACATTTAGCACTTTACAACACATTTAGCACTTTACAACACATTCAACACCTTACAACACATTCAGCACTTTACAACAAATTCAACACATTACAACACATTCAGCACCTTACAACACTTTCAGCGCCTTACAACACATTTTTCTTACTTCATCTTCTTCCCCTTCTTCCTCTTCTTCCCCTTCCTCCTCTTCTTCCTCTTCTTCCTGTTCTTCCCCTTCTTCCTCTTCTTCCCCTTCTTCCTCTTCTTCCTCTTCTTCCCCTTCTTTCTCTTCTTCCTCTTCTTCCTCTTCTTCCCCTTCTTCCCCTTCTTCCTCTTCTTCCCCTTCTTCCCCTTTTTCCTGTTCTTCCTGTTCTTCCACTTCTTTCTGTTCTTCCCCTTCTTCCCCTTCTTCCTCTTCTTCCACTTCTTCCCCTTCTTCCTCTTCTTCCTCTTTTTCCTCTTTTTCCTCTTTTTCCTCTTTTTCCTCTTCTTCCCCTTCTTTCTCTTCTTCCTCTTCTTCCCTTCTTCCTCTTCTTCCCCTTCTTCCCCTTCTTCCTCTTCTTCCTCTTCTTCCCTTCTTCCTCTTCTTTCCCTTCTTTCCCTTCTTCCTCTTCTTCCTCTTCTTCCCTTCTTCCTCTTCTTCCCCTTCTTCCTCTTCTTCCTCTTCTTCCTCTTCTTCCTGTTCTTCCTGTTCCTCCCCTTATTCCTCTTCTTCCCCTTCTTCCTCTTCTTCTTCTTTCTTCTTCTTTCCTCTTCTTCACTTTTTTTCTTCTTCCTTCTTCCCCTTCCTCTTCCTTCTTCATCCCTAACCCTTCCAACATCTATGCAGCCACTCACAATGGCTTCAGCCATTGTACCATTTCTAGTTCTTCTTCTTCTTCCACTTCCGCCAGATTTTGTCACTTTTCAACTCTTCAACGCTTTCACCAAATTCAACAAATTATACATCGTTACGACCGGCTTCACCGTCTCATTATTGCTATTACTTTTCACACTTCCACCTTTAGCACTTTTTCAGATATTAACACAAGTTCAAGCACTTTTTCCCATAGACTTACATTGGACCAGTACAACAGATTACTCCCCTTACAACACATTACCACAATAACAATTCATTACCAGAGATACAATACATTACAACATCTTACAACACTTACAGCACCTTACAACACATTTAGCACTTTAACACATATTCAACACCTTACAACACATTTAACACTAACAGAAATTCAACACCTTACAACACATTTATCACTTTAACGCAAATTCAACACCTTACAACACATTTAGCACTTTACAACAAATTCAACACCTTACAACACATTTAGCACCTTACAACAAATTCAACACCTTACAACACATTTAGCACTTTACAACAAATTCAACACCTTACAACACATTTAGCACTTTAACACAAATTCAACATCTTACAACACATTTAGCACTTTAACACAAATTCAACACCTTACAACACATTTAGCACTTTAACACAAATTCAACACCTTACAACACATTTAGCACTTTACAACAAATTCAACACCTTACAACACATTTAGCACTTTACAACAAATTCAACACCTTACAACACATTTAGCACTTTACAACACATTCAACACCTTACAACACATTTAGCACTTTACAACACATTCAACACCTTACAACACATTTAGCACCTTACAACAAATTCAACACCTTACAACACATTTAGCACTTTAACACATATTCAACACCTTACAACACATTTAGCACTTTACAACAAATTCAACACTTTACAACACATTCAACACCTTACAACACATTTAGCACCTTACAACAAATTCAACACCTTACAACACATTTAGCACTTTACAACAAATTCAACACCTTACAACACATTTAGCACTTTAACACAAATTCAACACTTTACAACACATTCAACACCTTTACAACACATTTAGCACCTTACAACAAATTCAACACCTTACAACACATTTAGCACTTTACAACAAATTCAACACCTTACAACACATTTAGCACTTTAACACAAATTCAACACCTTACAACACATTTAGCACTTTAACACAATTTCAACACCTTACAACACATTTAGCACTTTAACACAAATTCAACACCTTACAACATCTTACAACACTTACAGCACCTTACAACACATTTAGCACTTTACAACACATTCAACACCTTACAACACATTTAGCACTTTACAACACATTCAACACCTTACAACACATTTAGCACTTTAACACATATTCAACACCTTACAACACATTTAACACACTTAACAGAAATTCAACACCTTACAACACATTTATCACTTTAACGCAAATTCAACACCTTACAACACATTTAGCACTTTACAACAAATTCAACACCTTACAACACATTTAGCACCTTACAACAAATTCAACACCTTACAACACATTTAGCACTTTACAACAAATTCAACACCTTACAACACATTTAGCACTTTAACACAAATTCAACACCTTACAACACATTTAGCACTTTAACACAAATTCAACACCTTACAACACATTTAGCACTTTACAACAAATTCAACACCTTACATCACATTTAGCACTTTACAACAAATTCAACACCTTACAACACATTTAGCACTTTACAACACATTCAACACCTTACAACACATTTAGCACTTTACAACACATTCAACACCTTACAACACATTTAGCACCTTACAACAAATTCAACACCTTACAACACATTTAGCACTTTAACACATATTCAACACCTTACAACACATTTAGCACTTTACAACAAATTCAACACTTTACAACACATTCAACACCTTACAACACATTTAGCACCTTACAACAAATTCAACACCTTACAACACATTTAGCACTTTACAACAAATTCAACACCTTACAGCACATTTAGCACTTTAACACAAATTCAACACTTTACAACACATTCAACACCTTTACAACACATTTAGCACCTTACAACAAATTCAACACCTTACAACACATTTAGCACTTTACAACAAATTCAACACCTTACAACACATTTAGCACTTTAACACAAATTCAACATCTTACAACACATTTAGCACTTTAACACAATTTCAACACCTTACAACACATTTAGCACTTTAACACAATTTCAACACCTTACAACACATTTAGCACTTTACAACAAATTCAACACCTTACAACACATTTAGCACTTTACAACAAATTCAACACCTTACAACACATTTAGCACTTTACAACACATTCAACACCTTACAACACATTTAGCACCTTACAACAAATTCAACACCTTACAACACATTTAGCACTTTACAACATATTCAACACCTTACAACACATTTAGCACTTTACAACAAATTCAACACTTTACAACACATTCAACACTTTCAGCCCTTTACAACACATTCTTCTAATTTCATCTTCTTCACTTCTTCCCCTTCTTCCTCTTCTTCCTCTTCTTCCCCTTCTTCCCCTTCTTCCCCTTCATCCTCTTCTTCCCCTTCTTCCTCTTCTTCCCCTTCTTCCTCTTCTTCCCCTTCTTCCCCTTCTTCCCCTTCTTCCCCTCCTCTTCTTCCCCTTCTTCCTCTTCTTCCCCTTCTTCCCCTTCTTCCCCTTCTTCCCCTTCTTCCTCTTCTTCCCCTTCTTCCCCTTCATCCTCTTCTTCCCCTTCTTCCTCTTCTTCCCCTTCTTCCTCTTCTTCCCCTTCTTCCTCTTCTTCCCCTTCTTCCCCTTCTTCCTCTTCTTCCCCTTCTTCCCCTTCTTCCCCTTATTCCCCTTCATCCTCTTCTTCCCCTTCTTCCTCTTCTTCCCCTTCTTCCTCTTCTTCCCCTCATCCCCTTCTTCCCCTTCTTCTTCTTTCCTCTTCTTCCCTTTTCTATCTTCTTCTTCCTTCTTCTTCCCCTTCCTCTTCCTTCTTCACCCATAACCCTTCCAACATCTATGCAGCCACTCACAATGGCTTCAGCCATTGTACCATTTCTAGTTGAGTGGCTGCATAGACTATGCAGCCACTATATGCTCTCCTACTGTTTATTCTTCTTCTTCTTCTTCTTCCACCGCCAGATTTTGGCACTTTTCAACTCTTCAACGCTTTCACCAAATTCAACAAATTATACATCGTTACGACCGGCTTCACCGTCTCATTATTGCTATTACTTTTCACACTTCCACATTTAGCACTTTTTCAGATATTAACAAAAGTTCAAGCACTTTTTCCCATAGACTTACATTGGACCAGTACAACAGATTACTCCCCATACAACACATAACCAAACTAACAATTCATCACCACAGATACAATACATTACAACATCTTACAACACATTTAGCACTTTACAACAAATTCAACACCTTACAACACATTTAGCACTTTACAACAAATTCAACACCTTACAACACATTTAGCACTTTACAACAAATTCAACACCTTACAACACATTCAGCACCTTACAACAAATTCAACACCTTACAACAAATTCAACACCTTACAACACATTTAGCACCTTACAACACATTCAACATCTTACAACACATTTAGCACTTTACAACACATTCAACACCTTACAACACATTTAGCACTTTAACAAAAATTCAACACATTTAGCACTTTACAACAAATTCAACACCTTACTACACATTCAGCACCTTACAACAAATTCAACACCTTACAACACATTTAGCACTTTACAACAAATTCAACACCTTACAACACATTTAGCACTTTAACACAAATTCAACACCTTACAACACATTTAGCACTTTAACACAAATTCAACACCTTACAACACATTTAGCACTTTACAACAAATTCAACACCTTACAACACATTTAGCACCTTACAACAAATTCAACACCTTACAACACATTTAGCACTTTACAACACATTCAACACCTTACAACACATTTAGCACTTTACAACAAATTCAACACCTTACAACTTAGAGCACCTTACAACACATTTAGCACTTTACAACAAATTCAACACCTTACAACACATTTAGCACCTTACAACAAATTAAACACCTTACAACACATTTAGCACTTTACAACAAATTCAACACCTTACAACAAATTCAACACCTTACAACACATTTAGCACTTTACAACACATTCAACACCTTACAACACATTTAGCACTTTACAACACATTCAACACCTTACAACACATTTAGCACTTTACAACACTTTTTGCACCTTACAACACATTCAGCCCCTTACAACACATTCTTCTGACCTCATCTTCTTCACTTCTTCCTCTTCTTCCCCTTCTTCACCTTCTTTATCTTCTTCCTCTTCTTCCCCTTCTTCCTCTTTTTCCCCTTTTTGAGTGGCTGCATAGACTATGCAGCCACTATATGCTCTCCTACTGTTTATTCTTCTTCCACTTCCGCCAGATTTTGGCACTTTTCAACTCTTCAACGCTTTCACCAAATTCAACAAATTATACATCGTTACGACCGGCTTCACCGTCTCATTATTGCTATTACTTTTCACACTTCCACCTTTAGCACTTTTTCAGATATTAACAAAAGTTCAAGCACTTTTTCCCATTGACTTACATTGGACCAGTACAACAGATTACTCCCCATACAACACATTACCACACTAACAATTCATTACCACAGATACAATACATTGCAACATCTTACAACACTTACAGCACCTGACAACACTTACAGCACTTTACAGCACTTTACAACACATTTATCACTTTACAACACATTCAGCACTTTACAACACATTCAGCCCCTTACATCACATTCTTAATTCATCTTCTTCACTTCTTCCCCTTCTTCCTCTTCTTCCCCTTCTTCCTCTTCTTCCTCTTCTTCCCCTTCTTCCTCTTCTTCCCCTTTTTCCTCTTCTTCACCTTCTTCTTCTTCCCCTTCTTCCTCCTTCTTCCCCTTCCTCTTCCTCCCTCCTCCTTCTACCTCCTCCTCTTCCTTCTTCTTCTTTCCCCTTCTTCCCTTTTCTTTCTTCTTCTTCCTACATCTTTCATTTCTTTCAACTTCTTCCTTCTTCCTTCTTCATCCCTAACCCTTCCAACATCTATGCAGCCACTCACAATGGCTTCAGCCATTGTACCATTTCTAGTTCTTCTTCTTCCACTTCCGCCAGATTTTGGCACTTTTCAACTCTTCAACGCTTTCACCAAATTCAACAAATTATACATCGTTACGACCGGCTTCACCGTCTCATTATTGCTATTACTTTTCACACTTCCACCTTTTGCACTTTTTCAGATATTAACAAAAGTTCAAGCACTTTTTCCCATTGACTTACATTGGACCAGTACAACCGATTACTCCCCATACAACACATTACCACACTAACAATTCATTACCACAGATACAATACATTACAACATCTTACAACACTTACAGCACCTTACAACACTTACAGCACTTTACAACACATTCAGCACTTTACAACACCTTACAACACTTTTTGCACCTTACAACACATTCAACACCTTACAACACTTTTTGCACCTTAAAACACATTCAGCCCCTTACAACACATTCTTCTAATTTCATCCTCTTCACTTCTTCCCCTTCTTCCCCGTTCTTCCTCTTCTTCCCCTTCTTCCTCTTCTTCCCCTTCTTCCTCTTCTTCCCCTTCATCCTCTTCTTCCCCTTCTTCCTCTTCTTCCTCTTCTTCCCCTTCTTCCCCTTCTTCCTCTTCTTCTTCCCCTTCTTCCTCTTCTGCTTCTTCTTCCCCTTCTTCTTCTTTCCTCTTCTTCCCTTTTCTATCTTCTTCTTCCTTCTTCTTCCCCTTCCTCTTCCTTCTTCATCCATAACCCTTCCAACATCTATGCAGCCACTCACAATGGCTTCAGCCATTGTACCATTTCTAGTTGAGTGGCTGCATAGACTATGCAGCCACTATATGCTCTCCTACTGTTTATTGAGTGGCTGCATAGACTATGCAGCCACTATATGCTCTCCTACTGTTTATTGAGTGGCTGCATAGACTATGCAGCCACTATATGCTCTCCTACTGTTTATTGAGTGGCTGCATAGACTATGCAGCCACTATATGCTCTCCTACTGTTTATTCTTCTTCTTCTTCTTCTTCTTCTTCCACTTCCGCCAGATTTTGGCACTTTTCAACTCTTCAACGCTTTCACCAAATTCAACAAATTATACATTGTTACGACCGGCTTCACCGTCTCATTATTGCTATTACTTTTCACACTTCCACCTTTAGCACTTTTTCAGATATTTACACAAGTTCAAGCACTTTTTCCCATTGACTTACATTGGACCAGTACAACCGATTACTCCCCATACAACACATTACCACACTAACAATTCATTACCACAGATACAATACATTACAACATCTTACAACACTTACAGCACCTTACAACACTTACAGCACTTTACAACACATTCAGCACTTTACAACACCTTACAACACTTTTTGCACCTTACAACACATTCAACACCTTACAACACTTTTTGCACCTTAAAACACATTCAGCCCCTTACAACACATTCTTCTAATTTCATCCTCTTCACTTCTTCCCCTTCTTCCCCGTTCTTCCTCTTCTTCCCCTTCTTCCTCTTCTTCCCCTTCTTCCTCTTCTTCCCCTTCATCCTCTTCTTCCCCTTCTTCCTCTTCTTCCTCTTCTTCCCCTTCTTCCCCTTCTTCCTCTTCTTCCCCTTCTTCCTCTGCTGCTTCTTCTTCCCCTTCTTCCCCTTCTTCTTTCCTCTTCTTCCCTTTTCTATCTTCTTCTTCCTTCTTCTTCCCCTTCCTCTTCCTTCTTCATCCATAACCCTTCCAACATCTATGCAGCCACTCACAATGGCTTCAGCCATTGTACCATTTCTAGTTGAGTGGCTGCATAGTCTATGCAGCCACTATATGCTCTCCTACTGTTTATTGAGTGGCTGCATAGACTATGCAGCCACTATATGCTCTCCTACTGTTTATTGAGTGGCTGCATAGACTATGCAGCCACTATATGCTCTCCTACTGTTTATTGAGTGGCTGCATAGACTATGCAGCCACTATATGCTCTCCTACTGTTTATTCTTCTTCTTCTTCTTCTTCTTCTTCTTCCACTTCCGCCAGATTTTGGCACTTTTCAACTCTTCAACGCTTTCACCAAATTCAACAAATTATACATTGTTACGACCGGCTTCACCGTCTCATTATTGCTATTACTTTTCACACTTCCACCTTTAGCACTTTTTCAGATATTTACACAAGTTCAAGCACTTTTTCCCATACACTTACATTGGACCAGTACAACAGATTACTCCCCATACAACACATTACCACACTAACAATTCATCACCACAGATACAATACATTACAACATCTTACAACACTTACAGCACCTTACAACACATTTAGCACTTTACAACACATTCAACACCTTACAACACATTTAGCACTTTACAACAAATTCAACACATTTAGCACTTTACAACACATTCAACACCTTACAACACATTTAGCACTTTAACACAAATTCAACACCTTACAACACATTTAGCACTTTAACACAAATTCAACACCTTACAACACATTTAGCACTTTAACGCAAATTCAACACCTTACAACACATTTAGCACTTTACAACAAATTCAACACCTTACAACACATTTAGCACTTTACAACAAATTCAACACCTTACAACACATTTAGCACTTTACAACAAATTCAACACCTTACAACACATTTAGCACTTTACAACAAATTCAACACCTTACAACACATTTAGCACTTTAACACAAATTCAACACCTTACAACACATTTAGCACTTTACAACAAATTCAACACCTTACAACACATTTAGCACTTTACAACACATTCAACACCTTACAACACATTTAGCACCTTACAACAAATTCAACACCTTACAACACATTTAGCACTTTACAACAAATTCAACACCTTACAACACATTTAGCACTTTACAACACATTCAACACCTTACAACACATTTAGCACCTTACAACAAATTCAACACCTTACAACACATTTAGCACTTTACAACAAATTCAACACCTTACAACACATTTAGCACTTTACAACAAATTCAACACCTTACAACACATTTAGCACTTTAACACAAATTCAACATCTTACAACACATTTAGCACTTTACAACAAATTCAACACCTTACAACACATTTAGCACTTTACAACACATTCAACACCTTACAACACATTTAGCACCTTACAACAAATTCAACACTTTACAACACATTTAGCACTTTAACACAAATTCAAAATCTTACAACACATTTAGCACTTTACAACACATTCAACACCTTACAACACATTTAGCACTTTACAACACATTCAACACCTTACAACACATTAAGCACCTTACAACAAATTCAACACTTTACAACACATTTAGCACTTTACAACACATTCAACACCTTACAACACATTTAGCACCTTACAACAAATTCAACACTTTACAACACGTTCAACACTTTCAGCCCTTTACAACACATTCTTCTAATTTCATCTTCTTCACTTCTTCCCCTTCTTCCTCTTCTTCCTCTTCTTCCCCTTCTTCCCCTTCTTCCTCTTCTTACCCTTCATCCTCTTCTTCCCCTTCTTCCTCTTCTTCCCCTTCTTCCTCTTCTTCCCCTTCTTCCCCTTCTTCTTCTTTCCTCTTCTTCCCTTTTCTCTTCTTCTTCCTTCTTCTTCCCCTTCCTCTTCCTTCTTCATCCCTAACCCTTCCAACATCTATGCAGCCACTCACAATGGCTTCAGCCATTGTACCATTTCTAGTTGATTGACTGCGGAACCTTCCGCAGTCAACCATTGGTTTTGTATTTCTTTATTCCGTCATTTTTTTTGACACGTTTCACAGCTTTCACATTTTCAACAATTTCCACAAGTTATACATCAAAACGTTCCACATGTTTGGGAGATTATTGCTATTACTTTTGGGACTTCAGCGATTTCCGGTTTTTCCGCAATCGGACAAAAATCTGCATTGAGAATTCTGCAATGCATTTTAATAGGCCCATGCATTTTAATAGGACTTCAGCTCTTTCAGACATTTCTACAGTTTCAATGATTCAACAGTTTCAAGGATTCAACAGTTTCAAGGATTTCAGCAGTTTCAAGATTTCAAGAGTTTCAAGGACTTCAACAGTTTCAAGGACTTCAGCAGTTTCAAGGACTTCAGCAGTTTCAAGGACTTCAGCAGTTTCAAGGACTTCAGTGTAATCATGCAACCTAATAGGGATTTTTCCATGTAAACCAGTATAATGCAACTTAATAGGGATTTTTCCATGTAAACCAGTATAATGCAACTTAATAGGGTTTTTTCATGTAAACCAGTATAATGCAACTTAATAGGGTTTTTTTTCATGTAAACCAGTATAATGCAACTTAATGGGGATTTTTCCATGTAAACCAGTATAATGCAACTTAATAGGGTTTTTTCCATGTAAACCAGTATAATGCAACTTAATAGGGATTTTTCCATGTAAACCAGTATAATGCAACTTAATAGGGTTTTTTTCATGTAAACCAGTATAATGCCACTTAATAGGGTTTTTTTCATGTAAACCAGTATAATGCAACTTAATGGGGATTTTTCCATGTAAACCAGTATAATGCAACTTAATAGGGATTTTTTCATGTAAACCAGTATAATGCAACTTAATAGGGTTTTTTACATGTAAACCAGTATAATGCAACTTAATGGGGATTTTTCCATGTAAACCAGTATAATGCAACTTAATAGGGGTTTTTACATGTAAACCAGTATAATGGAACTTAATAGGGTTTTTTACATGTAAACCAGTATAATGGAACTTAATAGGGGTTTTTACATGTAAACCAGTATAATGGAACTTAATAGGGGTTTTTACATGTAAACCAGTATAATGCAACTTAATAGGGATTTTTACATGTAAACCAGTATAATGCAACTTAATAGGGATTTTTCCATGTAAACCAGTATAATGCAACTTAATAGGGTTTTTTACATGTAAACCAGTATAATGCAACTTAATGGGGATTTTTCCATGTAAACCAGTATAATGCAACTTAATAGGGGTTTTTACATGTAAACCAGTATAAAGGATAACAGTTTAAAGGATATCAGGAGCTTCAAATACTTCAGGAGTATTTTAACAGTTTCAAGGATTTCAAGGATTTTTCAGCTAAATTCCACATTAGATCTGTTCCGCAGTCAATCGCAATGGCTTCAGCCATTGCAACGGAAGGTCTGCGCGCTTGGTAACAACGATCGATCAGCGCGTGGCTCAGGACACTGGAGCTGTAACTATGTTGGGCGGGTTAAAAATGGCCGACTGTTATTGCTCCGTGCTCAGGAGATTTAATAAGGGTAATATGGCATCTGTGAATGGCCTGTTGTGATCCATATAAACACACGTCTGTGAGCCTTTGTTTGAGATGCTCAGGAAACTAAGTTTGGGAATACGCCGGCACTTCCGCCGTGTGTCAGGTTCATTACAGCACACTTTTAAAGGCTATTCTTTGCTCTCGGGCTTTATCTGGTTGTCCCAGGGTCATCTGTCTGGATTAGTGTGGCGTAAACAGAGGGGAAACAGCTTTCTGTCGGGTGACGGTGAAAAGAAGAAAGAGGAGAGGAGATTAAAGACAATGTTGTCGAACAGGAGAAGTCTTTAGACAATGCTCTCATGTTTGACTTAAGTGCAAACGGACGGGACTAGCCTGAAAAGCACCTTCTCTAGTTTTCAGCGAGGGGGTCTTGAAGACGAGATAGTCCTGGTGCGCGCCGGTGGGGTAGGAAGGTGCCTTTGATGCTAACAGAGTTGAGCTAGCGGCTTAGGGGGTAACAGAGCTTCTCCTATAATGCAGGTTTTGCTAGCGTGTGTGTGTTCAGGACCTTCACGGACTTTATTATCAACAGCCAGTATGTGTGCCAGGAGGTGCGCCTTACGTTTATTTTATTATTAAAAGGTATTTCCGCATCGGGCGGAACACACTCTGAAGCAGTTGCATAAAGTCAGGGAGCATGAAAAACTACATGTTAACAAGCTCTATGTCCCCACTGTAACACCTGGTTTAGTTCCTGCGTTTAAGTCCTGTTGTAGCTCTGTTTTGGCTGTTTACAAGTATTTCGTCTAATCGCTTAGACCGGCTAATGTCTCGCGTGGTACACTTTGCGGCTCTCTGAGTGGTTGCTGCCACGAGCGTCCCGAGAATGGTTCAGCAAAATTCATCTCATGCGTTCTCCCTTCGACTTCCAGCGCGGTCAGTGCGTGCATTCGAGACGCTTGGCGTTTTGAGGCTCAAAGCCATCACTATTGACTTTGCATTGAAAGCCAACGCAACGAATGATCCGGTCTGAACGCGGCATAAGGGCAGTAGTGTGATCCAGGACAACCACATTCAACAATATACAGTGGGGCCATAAAAGTATTTTGTCAGCCACCGATTGTGAAGTTCTCCCACTTCTAAAATTTGACAGAGTGGTCTGTAATTTTCATCATAGGTACACTTCAAGCTGAGAGAAACAGGTATGTGAAAAAAAAAAATCCAGAAATTCACATTGTAGAATTTTTAATGATTTTATTTGTAAATTATGGAGGAAAATAAGTATTTGGTCACTTCAAACAGGGAAGTCTCTGGCTCGCACAGACTGTAAACTTCTTCTTTAAGAAGCTCTCTTCTGTCCTCCACTGTACCCTGTATTAATGGACTTTTTAAGTCGAACCGGGTGGCGCCCTAGGGGAGTTAACTCGTTATATGTATGAAAGATAGCCCAAATGTAAACCAAACGATATTTCCTTACCGCTGATAATTCTCCCTCGATCTGGGGCTCACGCAAGATTCCTCCCGTGGGGTCAAAATGATTATGAGAACGGTGAATCAAAAATCCCAGAACCACACGGGGGGACTGGTGAGCATGACCTGCAGAGAGTGGGGACCATCAGTAACACACTACGACGAAGGGAATCAAATCCTGCAGTGCAGACGTGGTCCCCCTGCTTGAAGCAGTGAATTTTCAGGCCCGTCTGAAGTTGCCAGAGAGCACATGGATGATACAGCTGAGGATTGGAGAATGTCATGTGGTCAGATGAATCCAAAGTGAACATGTTTGGTATAAACTCCAATCGTCCGTGATTGGAGAAAAGGTTGCATCCCAGAGAAACACCATACCTACTGTGAAGCATGGGGTGGACACGGTCTGCTTTGGGGCTGTCTTTTCTGCTAAGGGGACAGGACGATTTTCTGATCAGTGTTAAGGAAAGAAGGAATGGGGCCATGTAGCGTTAGATTTTGGAGCAAAAACTCCTTCCATTGCTGTTGATATGTTCTGTTATTGGCAAATACTTATTTTCCACCATAATTTACAAATAAATTCTTTAAAAATCCTACAAATTGTGGAATTCCGGATTTTTTTTCACATTCTGTCTCTCACAGTTGAGTGTACTATGATGACAAAATTACAGACCACTGTCATTACTTTTAATTTGGGAGAACTTGCACAATCGGTGGCGAACTAATTACTTTTTTGCCCCACTGTATATTGTTGAATGTGGAGGTCTGGATCATCACTACATTGCCCTTATGACGCTTTCAGAGGATATTCGTTGCTTTGGCTTTCAATGCAAGTCAATAGTGATGGGCGTTTGAGCTCTCAAAACGCAAATGCGTCTCGTCAATGCACGGCACATGACCGCGCTGGGAAGTCAGGGGAGGAACGCATGAGATTGATTTTGCTGAACCTTTCTCGGGACGCTCGTGCAGAACAATCAGAGAGCCGCAAAGTGGTCACGGAGACATTAGCGGTCTTAAGGAGTAGACTGAAAATACTTGTAATCAGCCAAAACAGGAGCTACACCAGGACTAAACCCCATTCAACAACGCAACAGGGACTAAACAGGTGTTGACAGTGGGGGACATAGTGCTTGTTAACATGTGCGTTTTCAATGCTCCCGTGACTTTATGCAACTGCGTCGCGTTGTCGCGATGCGGAAATCCTTTTTAATAATAAAATAACGTTGGGCACCTCCGTGAACACATCTGCTGTTATATAAAGTCCGTGGAGGTCACCTGAACACACCACACGCTGCAAAGCTGCATTATTGAGAGACTCTTTTACACAATAAGCCGCTAGCTAAACTCCTGTTAGCATCAAAGGCTAACTTCTTCCACTCCCGGCGCGCACCAGATTTCTAGTCTGAGATGGACCCCTGCGTCTGTAAAACTAGAGAATGTGCGTTTCAGCGTTAGTCTCTCCTGTTTGCACTTAAGTCAAACATGAGAGCATTGTCTAAAGACTTCTCTGTTCAGACAACATTGTCTTTAATCACTCTTCTCTTTCTTCTTTCACCGTCACCGCATGAAAAGGTGTTTCTCTGTTTACCCGCACACTAAATCAGACAGATGCACCGGGGACAATCCAGATTAAGCAAAAAAATTAATTCTTCAAAAGATATACATATAAACTGGTTTATTTTGAGGTGAAATTACAACAAATGGATCAAGCAACTATTAGTGAGAGTAGTTGCATCCGCAACATTGGCTTTTCTTGAGGCAAGATGGAGCGTCAACACTTTGGCTCTATCCTCGTCAAAATATTGCAAAAGGACATTTAAAATTCTGTCCACATTTTTGTTTGTGGACTCGTTAATGTTTAAAGAAAAAAGTTTCCCTATCAATTTCGTGGCTAGTTCTTCTTTGTAACATTCTGCCATGCCATATGTCCAGAAGTATGAAGCATCTCAACCTTGACAGGGCATTTTGATCAACCGCAAATGATTTAATTAAATCTACCAGCGGTAGTGATATTCTGAACAACAGGTCATTTTCTGGGATAAAGCCACAGACTCTTAGTTTTAGGTCATAGGCAGGGTGTAGCACCAGGTAAAGATGAAGTGTGAGAAAGTGCACGAACAGCTGCCTTGTGCCCAGTTTCGAACTTGTGGCGAATTAAAACCGTTTTCCCATTACTCCAGTAAAAAAAAAGTATGGAAAACTACGCAAATACAAGCACCGGCCACCTTTTTGCGCCATGACCGCAACGGAATCCCATAGTCTCCCACCTCATCAAGCCATGGCCACCTCCATTTATTTTTCACTCGGTTATCAATTGCAACTTGTGCTCCTTCTTTCATAAACAACGAATCCATGGTTGTGATTGTGCGTGAATGCTAGGCTAGCGTTGATAAATTAATGTAAGACGTGCTAAACACACTAGAGCACACCTTTCTTCTGCAAGTTTCTTTCGTTCGCTCTTGTTGATCACGCTGAGTTTTGCATGCGGATCGCAACCAAGACATTATCAAAAGCTCACCAAGACATGTTTGTCCCCATTCCCAGGCCCAGCAAAGTCCGTTTTGTATACTCCGTTAAAAAAATAGCATTGCGTTTGGTTAACATTAATTAATTATGGCCTACCTTTCGTCTATAACGCACCCAGCTTGTATTGGTCCGCGGGGCTGCTGGCTGTTATTGCTTCGTTCAGGATTCAATTTTCCTTCTCCTCTTCTTTTCAAAAGCTCTATGCAGTTGCCAGAAACTTTCATCTCTGTTTTGCCATTGCTAATTTGGCAGCGTCTTCATTTGAGCGTGAGGTCAGCATCCCATTGCCTTGATTCATTTGCCAAGCGCTCATGTAGCAATGGCTACGGGAAAATTCAAGACCCACTTGTGATTATAATACTTTTTTATATATATATATATATATATATATATATATATATACACATATAAACACAATTATATTAATATTTTATAGCATAAAATATAACAAACAAATATATATTTGCATTTGTTATATATAACAAATACACACGTATATGTATTAATGATTATTTTTATAATTAACCATTTCATTGTGTTATAATTTATTTTTATTTTTTTTCAGACCAATTTTATTTGACAGAAATCAGTCACCCCGACGGAACTTTTTAAGCCCTGTAATATTCCTGAAGAAAAAACATTGCCTTAAATATTCCTTCTTAATCGGTTTAGAAATGCAGCATATACAGTAATGCTGTATTTCATTGCATTTTTTTAATGTATCAGAATCAGAATCCTTGTCATTGCCATGTGAGTAACAGGAAGTCACAAACTAAGAAATTGCTTTGGCTCTCAGTGCAAAATGTATCTCGATGCTCTGCAATGTATACTTGTGGTTCCCAACCTTTTTGTCTTGAGTACCCCGAGGACATTTTATTTATACTTCTAGTACCTTGATGGTTTTGAAAGATTATTTAAAAAGTTAATAACTAGTCCTATTAATTTATCACTGAAATTTAATCACTGCCGATATCGGTGTTTCATAATTTTACTGATCGGTAGAGGTGCAACGGTTCATCAATGATCCGTGATCCGTTCGATTCAACGTCTTCGGTTCGGTACAGACGTGATCCGCGGTTTGATTTATGAAAAAAAAGTTGTGCGCACGTTGTTCAGTCCACACACAGCGTGGTCACAGCGAGCAGAGGAACGGAGGAGCTTGAAAGCCCCGCGTCATTTAAATCCCCTGTATGAGAGCATTTTGGCTTCACTGTAACTATACTGATAATTAATATTCGACAAAACTGTTACAGTGTGTAAATACTGTGGCAAAAGAAAGACATGAGTGAAAAAAAGTGTCTCAACGACCGCTTATTGCCGCGGCATTTAAGCAGCTCCTTTACGCACAGTCAGACCGGGCTAAAGTCAACTCTCCCGCGCATCCTCAGCTGCGCTCACAACTGACGCTTGGACGTCCCGCGGAATCTATAATAGATCCATGAGCGGAACGGAGAACTTCATCACAACAGACTGGGAGATGAAAAGTCTGCCGCTGCAGACACGCCCCCTCTACGAAAGTCACACAGTCACACAGCGCAGGTTCTGACACAAGCAGCGGAGGAATGGAAGACAAAGGCCCAGTACTAATATTCCAGTCACAATTGATAATGCCAAAAATTAAATAAATGCAGTGAATGAGGCTGGACTGGGCCCAGAATGGACCGCCTCCTTGGGAGAATCAGGAAGGTGGTTTAATATATGAGGGTAAATACCCTCATAAAGTGCCTTCTTATGTTGCACTTTGTGTTGTTTTTCACTGATTATGTTAAAAAGACATAATTGGATGGATGGATGGAATATGCCTTCCATACATCCATCCATTTTCTTCCCCTTAATTCATTTCCAGGTCAGGGGGGGGGGCAGTCAGAGCAGGTGCGGAGTCCACATGAGCCGTGTTTATTAAAAAGACAAAACTTTTTTTTGAAAAATAAACCGAAAAATGAACCGAACCGTGGCCTCTGAACCGAGGTACGAACCGTACCGTGATTTTTTCAAACCGTTGCACCCCTACTGATCGGCCAAAAAAGTCCTAATCGGTGCACCTCTAATCCTGCACACACTATATTTTTACCTTAACATGTTGAAAAACCTCTGTCTTTTTGCACGATCTGAGTGATTCCGTCTATGCCAAATGTGACATGTAAATTTCTCCATTGTGAGATCAATAAAGTCAATCATATCCTATTCTTTGTTTATCGCTGTTATAATGTCTACAGTAACAGCGAGTGCACCATAGATTGTGTTTGGACACATCTGTGTCTTTTTCATGCTAAACCACGGCTTGAAAAAATAAGGTGAGCCACGGCCACACAGTGACCCGTCAAGCCGGGTCACTGTGTGGCCGTGAACCCAGGGTTTGGCTTAATCTAAATGCACCAAAAAAAACCTCCTTCCTGACAAATTCAGTGCCTCACCAATCACCAACATCACCGCACGCCGCTGGTTTATACGTACATGGTTCAGATATGGATTAGTCCTGGTACAAACTTTGATTAGACTTGGATTAGACCTGGTTCAGTCCTTGTTCAGACCTGGTTCAGAATAGTACAAAATACAAGTCCAGGACGCCTCTGACATTTGAATAGCAAATGGCTGAAGAAGATTTGGAAAGCAGATCCAGTTTGGACTTAAAGCAGTGGTACATAAGATTATCCAACCAAAAAAGTATTGTAAAATAAAAAGTTGTGAACAAATCAGACAACAACATGCCGTCTTCATCTTATCCAAAAACACTTCATCTTTTGTGTAAGAAAGAGCCCTAAGAGTCACTCTTTGAGCTGAATGAGGGTGACCCTGTCTTTGTCACTTTTTGGTCTGAAAAAGCTGATCTCAAATAGATTAATTGGAAAACTATTAATAGAATCAAACTGTTTTAGAGGCAGAAACTAATTACATGGATTTGATTCCATTGTTGAGTGAGGTACCCCCTAAGTTGTCCAAGTTAGGTACCCCCGCTGTAAAGAAGGAATATCTCTGATACGCTTTTCCACAGTAACGATACGGTATGGTACGGTACGGTATGGTAGGGCACAGTGTGGTTATTTTGCATTTCCACTCGGGTTGGGCTTGGGATAAGCAGAGAAGATCTGTGGAGCCCCTCTCCCCACCATTAACGACATGTACTCCACCCGTCTCACCCGCAAAGCCATCAGAATCACCAGGGACCCTACGCACCCATCACACAGGCTCTTCAGGGTAATGCCTTCAGGGAGGAGACTGCAGAATTTACGGAACAGTTCCAGTCGACTTAAAAACAGTTTCATTCACAAGGCCATCAGGAAGCTGAACTCCCTGCCCTCCCTCCCACCCCTCTTCCCCCACCCCCCTCTACCTGATAAACTAGAACATGGACAGAAGCTGAAGACAGGACATTTTAGCTTTGATGAACTTAATAGGACAGTTACTCACTTGACTCCAGGAATGTCCAGCATGTTTGTGAGTCCTGTCCAGTTTATGTCTAGCCACTGAAATACATAAGAACACATAATTATTAATTGTGAAAAGCCAACATGGGTCTAAACAGCAAGCTATTCTGTCGTCGGGTCTCGCCTCTCCCTCCCTCTCTCACACGTTTTGACTTGTTTTAGCTGAATAGTTCTGCACCACAGAGACAGAGAGACAGACAGAGACAGAGAGACTTTATTGGTCCTCGTAGGAGAAATTCAGGGGTCCAGTAGTAGCAAAAACAAAAAATTAAATTGATCATTCTATTTTATTTCCTGTATAATGGGCAGCACTATGACGGGATCAGTGATGTTGCCCGGCATGGCGCAGCCGGGGCCCCACCCTGGAGCCAGGCCTGGGGTCGGGGCTCAGCCTGAAAGCCCCTGTGGACCCAACACCCACAGAGGGATCCGTGGTGGCATGGTGCAGAGAGGACTGGGCAGGAGAGGTGGGTGCCTCCAGGTGGGGGACAAGTCACTCACTGTTTTGACGGCCTACGGGCCTAATAGTGCAGAGTACCCATCCTTCTTGGAGTCCCTGGGAGGGGTACTGGACAGGGCACCGAACAGAGACTCCGTCATTCTCCTGGGGGACTTCAACACCCATGTGGGAAATGCCAGTGACACTTGGAGAGGGGTGATCTGGCAGACCCAAGCGTGTAGTGAGGGTCTGCTGGGAACGTCTAGCTAAGCCCCCTGTTAGACAGACTTCTCCTAGTTTAGTTTAGTTAAAAGTGACCATGTACAATTAGAAAATAAATGTTTCCATTTGATGCATTGTACCAGAGTTAGCCTGAGATTAAGGGTGTATTCAGACCTGCACATTTGCTCCACTTTAAACGAACCAGGATTCGTTTGGAACTCTGATCCGAATCTTTTATGCAGGTCTGAATACACACAAACGAATCCTGGTCCGGACCAAAGAACCGAACCGAGACCCACTTTTTGAGGTGGTCTCGGTCCGCTTCCAAACGAATTCTGGTCCAAGTCGAATCAGGTCTGAATACATCCGGTGTCGATCCGACACAACTCCAAGATACGTGCGCATTTTTTGGGCTTCACAAGCCGCAGACAGAAACTGAGGAATTAGCCACGCAGCGGCTAACTATGCTGCTAACTATGCTGCTAACTCTGCTGCTAACGCTACACAACAACAATGAGCCGTGTGCAGACCTGGAGCAGTGAGGAGACGCTGTGCAACAGGCTTATGGAGTTAGAACTGTTCACAGTATACAGTGATGTTAATGGCAGCATCTTCAAATCATTTGCATTATTAAAAGCCTGACACTGTTTGACGCACGTCTCAAAGAGCAATATTCCGCATCATGTAGTGAATTGTGTTCTTTGGTTCCTACCTGATCCTCAGCGTCTGTTTGTCCCGTGGTTATTATAGATCCATGGTTTATCCACGATGCTGCTGTCAGTAAGTTGTGGAACAGGGTTATTATCATAGATCCATGTGTGGGACAGGACACGGAGCGCACAGACAGTCTCCTTCGGCTTTCTCCTCACGCATTCTCCGACGCTGTTCCAATATTTAAAACAACGTGTTTGGCCTGTGTCATATGAGCTGCTGTTGATGTTGAAGGTGGTTTTGCTCTAAAAAGAGCAAACATAGGCAGAGCAGACATGCTGCACATACAAGCCCTCAATTTTCCACTGGTTCCGCGTCTATCCTCCGTGAGCTCTCGCTGACCAATAGGAGCGCCGATCGTCACACGTGTCAATATGTTTATATAAAAAAGTTCACTTGCAAAAAGGACAGTCTGAATACAAACCGGAGCAAAAGAAAAAAGTTTGGTCCGCTTTTGATTCGGATCAAGCAAGCGGAGCAAAGGACTTTTCAGGTCTGAATACACCCTAATTTACATCTGCAGTCCCTGGCAGGGGGGCAGACAACCCAGAACAAGAACAAGACAAAATACAAAAGACACAGGGTTGACCAAGACAAGCAAACCACAAACAACAGATCTGAATAAAAACCCTACATCCTCCCCACATATAATCAAGACGAGACACATCAACATCACCAAAACAAACAAACAAAGTCAGTAACATCCGGAGAGTGAGACCAGAGAGCCACATTGGTGCTAATGTGTGCATTTTTGGCTGCTTTTTAGGTGTTTTTTGAGTTCCGTTTTGAAGCCCTTGATGGTCGTGCAAGTCTTTATTGTGTCCGCTAGTTTGTTCCACAGAGTAGTGGCCTTCACTGCAAAAGCTGATTGACCAAAAGTGGAGTGACGGAAAGGTACTTTCAACGCAAACCTCCGGGAGAGCTTCTCCCAGGTCCCGGCGGAGGAGGGGGACATTGAGTCTTAGTGGACCATGTTCTCCTCCTCTATCGCCGATGTGGCAGCTCGTAGCTGTGGTCGCAAGGTCTCTTGCCCATATTCATAACACTGGCTCCCTGTTTCACACAGAATACATTTTTTAATTCTGGTGCTGACTTTCAAGGTACTTCTTGGTCAGGCACCTGAATACATCCAGGGCCTGATCCCCCCTTATGTCTCCAACAGGAGCCTGAGGTCCTCTACTCAGGCCCTGTTGATGGTTCCCTGCACTCATTTTAAACCCAGAGGAGACAGATCCTTCCAGGCAGTTGCTCCTCACCTTTGGAACGAGCTTCCCCAGTCTCTGCGCATGTTAGAGTCTGTTGATGATTTCGAGTCCCAACTTAAGACTTATTTGTTTAGACAGGCTTTCTAAGTAAGTAAGTAATCTTTATTTATATACCGCCTTTCACAGACCAGAGTCATAAAGCGGTTTACAATAGTTATTTTTTGGGCAATTGTCCTCTCACTTCACCCAGAGATGGGAGCGGGATTGCCAGTACAGGAGGCGCATGCCAGACCTATTGTACATGTTTTTAGTGGTAGGGGAAAACCGGAGCACCCTGAGGAAACCTACGCAGACACGGTGGGAATATGCAAACTCCACACCTCCGAAATCCGAGGCCATGTTGCTCGACCGGAAAAAGGTGCCCTGCCCTCTCCGGGTGGGTGGAGAGATCCTTCCTCAAGTGGAGGAGTTCAAGTATCTCGGGGTCTTGCTCACAAGTGAGGGAAGGATGGAGCGTGAGATTGACAGGCGGATCGGTGCAGCGTGCGCAGTGATGCGGTCGTTTTACCGGACCGTTGTGGTGAAGAAGGAGCTGAGCCGAAAGGCAAAGCTCTTGATTTACCGGTCAATTGTCTTTCCTTCCCTCACCTATGGTCATCGGCTTTGGGAGATCGCGGGTACAAGCGGTCGAAATGAGCTTCCTCCGCAGAGTGGCCGGGCGCTCCCTTAGAGATAGGGTGAGGAGCTCAGTCACACGGGAGGAGCTCGGAGTAGAGCCGCTGCTTCTCCACATAGAGAGGAACCAGTTGAGGTGGCTCGGGCATCTGTTCAGGATGCCTCCTGACGCCTCCCTGGGGAGGTGTTCCGGGCACGTCCCACCGAGAGGAGGCCCCAGGGAAGACCCAGGACACACTGTAGGGACTATGTCTCTCAAGCTGGCCTGGGAACGTCTTGGGGTCCCCCCGGACGAGCTGGAGGAAGTGTGTGTGGATAGGGATGTCTGGGCGTCTCTGCTTAGACTGCTGCCCCCGCGACCTGGCAACGGATGAAGTTGAAAATGTAATGTAATGTAATGTAATGTATATATATAAAAAAATATAAAAAAACTTTGAGAGGATCTGAATATACAGTGGGGCAAAAAAGTAGTCAGCCAACAATTGTGCAAGTTCTCCCACTTAATGACAGAGGTCTGTAATTTTCATCATAGGTACACTTCAACTGAGAGACAGAATGTGAAAAAAAAATCAATTCAACTCAATACTTTGTAATATAACCTTTGCTGGCAATAAAAGAGGTCAAACAATTACTATAGGTCTTTACCAGGTTTTCACACACAGTAGCTGGTATTTTGGCCCATTCCTCCATGCAGAACTTCGAGAGCAGTGATGTTTTGGGGATGTCGCTGAGCAACACAGACTTTCAACTCCCTCCACAGATTTTCAGTGGGGTTGAGGTCTGGAGACTGGCTAGGCCACTCCAGGACTTTCAAATGCTTCTTATGGAGCCACTCCTTCGTTGCCCGGGCGGTGTGTTTGGGATCATTGTCATGCTGGAAGACCCAGCCACGTTTCATCTTCAAAGCTCTCACTGATGGAAGGAGGTTTTGGCTCAAAATCTCACGATACATGGCCCCATTCATTCTTTCCTTAAAGCCTAGTGTATACTTGCGCGGCGTGGCTTACGTTAGCGGTTGCGGTGGACCTACGTAAGCACAATTGATGTTATACTGGCGCGTTCCCCTTACGGAGTTTTGAGGAGAATGTTGTAATCCCACAACAAACCACATGAGGGCGATCACACAGGAGCGGTCCCATTTACGCTGCTACTTTGTCCTCTTCAGAACAACAATAGCAAACAAAGCTGTTTGAGCTAATTACACGTGTTTCTACTGCAGGTTTATGTGATAGTTTTATGGATTCATTATTTTATAAGTCATTTGAACTGTGATGCTGTGAATAAAGACACAGTTCTTGTTGGAAACATAGTTAAATTAAATTTAATTTAATAGTTTTCAGCAAAACAATAATAGTGGTAAATATCTGAGACAAACATGAACGATTTACGAGTGCAGGAGGAAAGCAACAAATGCAGCTACGATTCAAACAAGACAGGAACAGTGCAAAACAAACGACTGCACAGTTTATAAGTTATATATATGTTAGATATAGGTTATATATATGTTAGATAGTCCACAGTCTCCTGTATATCAGGCTCTGAGCCCAAACTGCTTTTCCTTCGAAGCACAAAGCTCTCTGCTCCATAGTGCCTCGTCCATGTCCCTGCTGCAGCCGCTCCGTGCTTCCTTCCTATACACACACATGGACCAATCACAGCGGAGCTTACTTGCGGCGACCCTTACGTAGTTAGAAAATTTCGATGCTGCGCGGCAGGCGACGTAAGGGCCTTGCGGTGACCAACGCATTGCGCAAGTGACGTCACGTCACCTCCGTAAGCTCCGCGCCGCGCGAGTATAAACTAGGCGTAACACGGATCAGTCGTCCTGTCCCCTTAGCAGAAAAACAGCCCCAAAGCATGACGTTTCCACCCCCATGCTTCATAGTCGGTATGGTGTTCTTGGGATGCAACTCGGTATTCTTCTTCCTCCAAACACGACGAGTTGAGTTTATACCAAACAGTTCTACTTTGGGTTCATCTGACCACATGACATTCTCCCAATCCTCCGCTGTATTATCCATGTGCTCTCTGGCAAACTTCAGACGGACCTGGACATGCACTGGCTTCAGCAGGGGGACACGTCTGGCACTGCAGGATTTGATTCCCGGTCGTTGTAGTGTGTTACTGATGGTAACCTTTGTCACTTTGGTCCCAGCTCTCTGCAGGTCATTCACCAGGTCCCCCCATGTGGTCCTGGGATTTTTGATCACCGTTCTCATGATCGTTTTGACCCCACGGGATGAGTTCTTGCGTGGAGCCCCAGATCGAGGGAGATTATCAGTGGTCTTGTATGTCTTCCATTTTCTGATAATTGCTCCCAAAGTTGATTTGTTCACACCAAGCTGCTTGCCTACTGTAGATTCACTCTTCCCAGTCTGGTGCAGGTCTACAATTCTTTTCCTGGTGTCCTTCGACAGCTCTTTGGTCTTGGCCATAGTGAAGTTTGGAGTCTGAATGTTTGAGGCTGTGGACAGGTGTCTTGTATACAGATAACGAGTTCAAACAGGTGCCATTAATACAGGTAACGAGTGGAGGACAGAAGAGCTTCTTAAAGAAGAAGTTACAGGTCCGTGAGAGCCAGAGAACTTCCTTGTTTGAAGTGACCAAATACTTATTTTCCACCATAATTTACAAATAAATTCTTTAAAAATCCTACAATGTGAATTCCTGAATTCGTTTTTCATTCTGTCTCTCACAGTTGAAGTGTACCTATGATGAAAATTACAGACCTCTCATTATTTTAAGTGGGAGAACTTGCATAATTGGTGGCTGACTAAATACTTTTTTGCCCCACTGTATGTCTAATTTGTGGTGTGACTGCAGACACCGGGGTTGTTCTTTGAGGGTGGGGGGATTCCTTCTTTCTTTACTTTTTTGTTTTTTGTAATATTTGTACTTAAAATGAAAATTAATAAATCTATCAAACACAAAAGAGTTGGTGCCAAACAAGAAGCCAGCTGAAACTGACAACTGTTGAAAAACTTAAATAAAAACTGTAGTTCCTTAGTTTCTGTAATTTTTGAGAGATGGTAATGAAAACCACAGTGTGCTACAGGGATTCATATGTCCATCACTCGAAAGTAATTAAACATTTTATTTTAGTTTTTTTTCCTCACAAAAAGAGGGGTTTGGTGAATGCGTATATGAAACTGGTGGGGTTCGGTGCCTCCAACAAGGTTAAGAACCACTGCCATATAAATACATTACCTAATTAAGGAAAACTAAACCATGTTCAAAATTACCTATCGAAGACTTGAAAAGAAATATGCTTACATTTAACCCTCCAAGGTCTAGAGTCATTTTGGGGAACTTTCCTCGCCTGGTTTTTTGTGTGTAAAATTTCTCATAAAACAGTCATCTTTTGATGCAGAGTCAAGCAGTATACGTTGTTTTTTTCAGTACAACCTGGGGTTTTAGAATAATAGAAAATCAATTTCACAAAATGTTATTGAAAAAACACAATGAAATGCTATAAACAACTTTTTAGACTCCATAGAAATGTTGTTTATGGTCTTGGGGATAAGGGGGAAAAATATTGAACCAGTGACTATTATAATTTTTACAAAATTCCACTATAAAAGCCAAAAACGCTGTACTCCTGATGCCCTTCCTCAAGCAGTTTGTCTATGAGGCAGTGGTTGCTTCTGTATCACAGCTGTATAATACGTAAAACAAAACAAACTAAGACAAAAAAATAAATAAAACATCTAATTTATATATACAAATACATTATATACACATAATATCATTTTACTGTATTTATTATTGTCTATTCTCAATAATGTGCACTCCTGGCTCCTCTGAGCGCTGCTGCCTATGCAGCAACAAGTACACACAGGAGTGAGAGATCCTACTCTCTGATGATCTTTGTGCGAGTCCCCGTTTGAGTAAACAACTTTACAATTGGCTGTGTGAAGCTCACGGGGCACCGCTCGAAGATCCGATTGGGGGACTGACTTTCATACACACGCAGTTTATCTTCCGTGCATTGCTGGAATGTGTACTTCACGGAGAGAAAAAAAGTAAGTTGCTAGCTTTTTTTATCGAGCCAGCAGGTGGCAGCATTGCTCTCTGAATGGTTTGAAAACATGTAGGTGCACATGTTGTGCCTCTTTTTTCTCAACTTTCTGGTGATTTCTGGTGATTTCAGTAAAACTTCCCTCTACTCAACGGAGGATTACAGGGGAACGAAAAAAGCTATAAACAAAATTCTTTTTGCTGAGGAAAGTAGACAGTCCATTCTTTTAGAATCTGTCAGTAAAAATCATCAGAAATGGCTGGCACTGTGGGAGTACCTGTTCTGAAATAGGCTGGCACTCAATGAGTTAAACATATAAACTACATGTGTGGAAGCACAGGAAATCACAATTTTCACAATTTTCATTTTATTTTCATGGGCTGTTGCACTGGGCAGAGCAGCCACAGCGGTAGTTCCCAGTAGGAATCGGTTGGAGCAGTGTTTGTGAGGGTTCCTTTGCTGGACTTGTAAAGGTGGCCTGCACCTGTCGATCCCTCAGATTTTGTCCCCGTTTATTTACAAAAAGAGGGGGGTCTCCTTAGAGATTTGTGGGTCTGATGTCAAAATGTGCCAGTGCTTTAGAAATGTAGATTTGATGGCTGGAGTGGAAAATTGTGTGATACAAGTGACAGAACTTTTTTTGTTTCTTAGTGTTATTTTTCAGAAGTATTTAGAGGGGCTTGTAAGGATAAGGGATACCCTTATCCCTTATCTAACTTTCGGATCTGTGGCCTGTTTAATGTAATCGTCAGTGGTATGACAAATTCTTTTAAAACTGAGAAACTGACTAATAGGTAAGGCCTTTTTTCAAGAAGGTGGGAAGGAAACTGGAAGCCAACAGTAGTGTATTTCTATCAGTTTCTTTGTGATACAGGGATGTGATAATGCTGCCATTGTCCTTGATTACCCACATGTGATTAACCACTTGGCAGGAGTTGGATTGTGCAGTGATTAAGATTAAGAAGATTAAGAAGATTTGGGTCAAAACTGTTGATTAGTGATACAAAGCCATTAAGTTCAGCAGTGCTACCATTAAAAAATACAAAAAAATATCATCTATTTACCGGACCCCTTAATGATGATCGGGTGAAATTTGTTATGCATGGAGTGGAAGATAAATTTGTCTTCAAAATATCCCATATATAGATTAGCGTAATTAGACTATAGTCCCCATACTTGTGCCTAATATCTGGATGTAAAAGTCCTTATCAAACAAAAAATAATTATGCTTCATGACAAATTCTTTCAAGTCAATGAGTTGGTTGGGGTAGTAGGACTTGTCAATGCGGCTCTGTAGGTAGAAACAAAGTGCCTCCAAACCTCCCTCATGAGGTATATTGGTATATAGACTGGTTACATTTAGGGTCAAAAGGTGGGTCAAAACATCTGACAAAATGTTTACGTCAGAGCATTTTTTTTTCATGAAGTCTGTAGTCTTTTATGTAGGCTGGTAGGGACTGAACAAAAGGCTTGATGAGGTGATCGTTGATGCATAACTATGGACACGACACTGAAACACAATCTTTAGATCCATGGCTTTTATAATAGATCCATGATCCATGGAGGCTACGCACGGTGTGCTTGTTAGGCCCGAGCCCCAACTGGGGTAAGGGCCTATTACTCGTAACTGTCATAAGTCACAATCTGTGACCTGCACGCGACGGCACGTGTCCAAGCACAGATGAATCCTTGCCGGAGGCTTTGCTCCTGCTGTAGTACACAGTGAAATGATTGAGGTCCTATTAAAGGGGGGTTCTTTCAACTGTCTTACGGACATTCGTCCCCCATACCCGACGGCGCGTGACCAGACATTGACAAAAACTGCTGTAGTACACAGTGTAATGAATGGGGTCCTATGGGGGGGGGGGGGGGGGGGTGACCTCATGATGGCGAGGCGATTGACGAGCTCCTAATGAGAGCATCCAGGAGACGACCTCGGGTCTACACCCACGTGTAGACCCGAGGTCGCTTCTGCCAAGAGCACCTCACGGTCCCACTCAAATCCCGGCGTTGAGAACGGCGTGGGCCACCGACCTCTCCGACACGTCAACCAGATAAGACTGAGCGAATGAGGAGGACGAAGCCCAGGACGCCGCCTGGCAAACGTCCTCCAAAGTACTGCAGCACCCTGCGCACTGCCTCCATCTCCAGCAGATTGATGTGGCGAGTTGGGCCCGACCAGGAGCCTCCCACCGAGCTGTGGTCCAAGACCCCTCCCCATCCTTCGAGAGAAGCATCCGTGAACACCTCCACGTGTGACACGGACCCGACCAAGGGCACACCGTCCTGCAGTAGACCCGGGGTGAGCCAGAATCTGATCTCAGATGTCAGGGTAACCACGAGCATCCTCCCCCCGTCCCGCAATGGGTGGAGCCTGAGACGGGAGAAACATCTCTGAAATCGCCTCATGTGAAGGGGGCCAAGACGCACCACAACATGGGCCGCCGCCATCATCCCCAGGAGCGATCTGAGGTTCCGAGCGAGCACTCTGGGAGCAATCAGCGCGTCCTTGGCCAAGCGGGTGATGCTCACTTGCCTGTCCTCGGATAACGCAGCTCGGAACCGCACCGAGTCCAGCTGCAGACCAAGGTAGATCACACGCTGGGCAGGCTGTAACCTGCTCTTTTCTCTGTTCACTACAAAGCACAACCGTTGTATGTGAGCCAGAACCCAGCGTGTGTGATCCGCAGCCATTTCCCTGGACACGGCCAGAATCAACCAATCGTCTATGTAGGTTAATATCCTGACCTCCGCGCGTCTGAGCGGCTTCAGTGCCGCCTCTACGCACTTGGAGAAGGTGCCCGGAGCCAGAGCGTACCCGAACGGGAGCCGGCAATACTCGTAGCACCTCCCTCCCGCTGCAAAGAGCAGGAAGCATCTGAGTTCCGGCACTATCGCAACGTGGAAGTAGGCGTCTGTCAGATCTATGGCAGACATCCAATCTTCGAGCCTGATGTACTCCAGAAGCTGCTTCGTGGAGAGCATACGGAACGGCCGCTTGGAGATGCTCTGGTTCAGTGTGCGCAGATCCAGGATGGGCCGCATCCCCCCTGATTTATTGGGCACCAGGAAATATGGCACGAGCCTCTTCCTCCCTCACTCCGGAGCCCACACCGAGGTGAACCTCTCTCTGCCTGAGTGGGCTGCGATGGGAGGGAAACTCCCTGTGCCTCACTGATAGAAAAGAGGTGGGGCAAGCGGCCTCCTCCCAAGTGACGAGAGATCCCTTGTCTCCGTCAAACTCGGATTCCACAACAGTCTTCTCACTCCCCGGGCGTAGGAGGCAGGTCAAGAGGGACAAAATGAACCTCAGACTCCTCCTCCTGAGAGGAGTTAGGGGAAGACTCCGCGGCGCTCACATAAGCCACGCGGTGCTCCGTCTCTCCTCCCTGGGGGAGATAGCAGCACGCTCTTTAGGCAGCGCTCTCCTCAGAATGGCCTCCTCCCGAGTGACAAGAGACCCCTAATCTTCGCCAACTTGGTCTCTACAGCACAAACTCCCACTGCCTGGGTGCAGGAGGCAGGTCGAGAGGGCCATAAAGAACCTCAGACTCCTCTTCCTGAGGGGAGTCTGGGAAAGTCTGGCAAGTCTTCACGGCGCTAGCATGAGCCACGCGGTGCTCTCTCTCCTGACTGGGGAGAAAGAAGCACACTCTGTGGGCAGCGCTCTCCTCTTCTTTAGATAAACTTACCTTGCCGGAGGGAGAAGTGGAACTCGGACGAACAGCAGAAGGCAGCAACATCTTGATTCTTCAGAGTAGAGTGATCTCTCTATGGCGCCAGAGTTCAAAGTGGCTGGCACGGGCTGTAGAGGGCTATTTATAGATAGGACTGGCACGTGATTGGAGCATTGAGTTCTCTCTGATGGAAGGCTGGGAGCCTCTGAGTTACCCATAGCGTAGCCTTCTAAGGGGCGGAGCACCATGAAGTAGAACTTTTTTCACACAATAATGAGAACGAGGCAGAATCTGCAACACAGTCTCAGGATGTTCCGACCCGATCTGATGTCCAACTACTGTCACAAGTTCCTACTAAACTTATTCAGGGACAAAACCTCAAATAAAGCATAGAGAATCCCTACAAAACAATTGGCAGAATACTTTATCAGCATTGTGAGTGAATGTTCTGTTTTCTTACCGTGAAGCAGATAGGGCGCTGTAGCTAATGCTAATAATAACATGAGCTTTTAGCTGTGTCCTGCCGGTACAGCTGTGTACATGTCCTGCTTCTTTGATCATCGAAGTTTTAAGCTCCCACAGACGTCATTCCTCCATGCGTCTCTTCTCTTCACACCGCGTTTGTAAAACTATATATTATAATAGATCCATGGAAAAACTCAGTACAGCCTCTGTGCAGCGGGTGACGCGTCTGAACGTGGTCTTGTTTACATGTCGCCTCCACACGACTGTCAAGTGCCCAAGACATTTGGAGAGATCAGGTAATTTATCAAACTAAAGTATTCTTTCCTTGCCATTCCTCAACTCAAAGACTACAAATTGCACAGTGAACTTTTAAGCCTGTTGAATTTGGCTTCATAATTTTTCAGATGCGAGTAGTCAAGGATACGGTCAGTGCTCCATCGATGTAATTCAGATTAGTGGGTGATAACAAGGTACAGTACACTTGCACTGCTATTGTGTGCATCATGTGCACTTGTATATTAGATATAGTAATTGTAATCGTAATAATACTATTTTAAATGTTATACCTTAGAAGTCTATGCTGATTTTTATTATGCCTTACTCTATTATCTATTCTTTACCTCCTTGTTTTCTGACTGATGCACCGAGCCAAAGCAATTTCCTAGTCTGTGACTTCCTGTTACTCACATGACAATATAAAATAATTCTGATTCTGATTCACTTCACACGAGTCATGGGTAAAGCGAGGGCGGCACCAACCAAAATAGTTACCATCCCAAGATGAGAACTGACTGCTGCAGTATCTTCAGCCGCTGTATTCAAAAGTAGTACTGGGCTATATCAATAATGAGACTAAAATATTTCACGCCTTTGTAGCTAAAAGGGTCCAAAGAATCCGTGAAACCACTAATCCTAAGCAATGGTACACAAGCAAAAACCCAGCCGACCATGCTGAAGAAGATGACAAAGTCTGGGATCGTGTCTTTCATTCAGACAGAAGACATGTTTTATTGTTGATGGTAGACAGCACGAACAACACGAACAAGGGATGTTACGACAGCAAGTTGTAATATACTCAGGAGAAACAGAGACCTCCAATCAGCAGCTGCCACAGTGCCAGCAGAGATAGTCAAAACAAGTAGTGGAAAAGTACAGGCTTCTGCACATTGATAGAATGATGAGTTTAACCTTAACAAAAGTTGCTTAAATGTGTTATGAAATCTCACAACGCCTCTAGAGAAGTCACAGACTGTATCCACTCAAATTGGTTCACTGGTCCCTGATTCTTATGGAACAATGAGACTGCCACAGAGCAAAGCACATCTGAGCTTATGGCGGGAGATCCAGAAATCAAAACAATAAAAGTGCTACAAACCAAAGCTAGGTAGGTTTCCTCCGGGTACTCCGGTTTCCCCTACCACTAAAAACATGCACAATAGGTCTGGCATGCGCCTGCTGTAGTCGCGACCCCGCTCCCATCTCTGTGTAGAGTGAGAGGACAAAAGCCCAAAAATAACAATTATAAACTGCTTTGCGACTCTGGTCTGTGAAAGACAGAGTCGCAACACTCCCGGAGAACTCCCCAAAGAACAACCCGGGGAACTCTGTTGAACGCCTTCTCCACAAAATCCACAAAGCACAGGTGGACAGGTTGGGCAAACTCCCATGAACCCTCGAGTATCTGAAGGAGAGTATAGAGCTGGTCCAGTGTTCCACGACCAGGATGAAAACCACACTGTTCCTGCTGAATCCGAGATTCGGAGAACATGGTCCACTCAGACTCGATGTCCCCTTCCTCCGCCGAGACTTGGGAGAACCTCTCTCGGAGGTGTGAGTTGAAAGTCCGTCTGACAGGGGGCTCAGCGAGATGTTCCCAGCAGACCCTAACTACATGCTTGGGTCTGCCAGGTCTGACCGGCTTCTTCCCCTGCCAGCGGATCAAACTCACAACCAGGTGGTGATCGGATGACAGCTCCTCCCCTCTCTTCACCCGAGTGTCCGAGACATGCAGTCGAAGGACAGATGATACAACAACAAAGTCGATGATAGACCCCCGGCCCAAGGTGCACTGGTGGACACCCTTTTTTCGAACATGGCGTTTGTGATGGACAAACTGTGGCTAGCACAGAAGTCCAACAACTGAACACCGCTCGGGATCAGATCAGGGAAGCCGTTGTTCCTGATCACCCCTCTCAAAGTGTCACTGGCATTTCCCACATGGGCGCTGAAGTCACCCAGGATAACGGAGTCCCCGGTCGGTGCACTGTCCAGTACCCCTCCCAGGGACTCAAAAAAGGCCAGATAATTTGCACTGTTAGGCCCGTAGGCCGTCACAACAGTGAGAGACTTGTAGTGAGTGTGGGCCTGAGTGTTGAAGTGTGACGGCAGAACTCGTATTAACCCTTTAAGCGCCAAAGTCGCAATATTGCGACAAGCAACATTGCTCACTTAAACAGGCTGTATGTAAAAATGTGGTGCAGAATCTTGTTAATACTTTTCACCAGGGGTTAGTGTGTAATATGAGCAACATTTGTGTGTGTGGTTATATTGAAAGTTTTTGAGTAAATTGAGTTCGTAAAACACCTGCGCGCAGCAGCGTGGAGGCGAAGCAGCAGCGGTAGAGCTGAGAGGAGCGAGAGCAGAGCAGAGGGAGAGTGTGTTTTTTATTTTACTCACGAGGTCTTCAGTACCAGAGAAGTACTTGGTCTGGTACTGGCTCACTCAGATTCAGAGGAGGAAGACACGCAGGTGTCCAGTGAAGCAGACACGGACATTATTGGTGACGAGGAGACCGCGCCATATAGTCCACAATCAGCCCCTGTGCAGCGGCTGCTTGTTCTCCGTGTGGCCGCGGTAGAAGCATTCTGTGAATGCCAAGCAGGGGCCGGGGTCGAGGGGACAGGGGCATCATTACACCGGGCATGTGGGAGAAAGTAGCGGGGGTAGACATCCACGGGGAACATGGGAGACGCAGGAGAAGTTGCGGGGGAGCCGCGGGAAAAAAACACATCGCTAATCGCGTTCACTGCCTTTACCAACAGCGATGATGAGGATGAAGGCAGTTCTTGAGAGAAAATAATCCACAAAAGTGAAGAGCCTGTTGTTTCTTGTTGAGACGATCTGACATGTTCTGTGCCCATTCATTTCATCTCTCTGTTTCTAAACGATAAATCATGGAGGCTCATTTCCACTGAGAAAAATAGTATGCCCACCACTTCTTTGAAAGGGAAATATTCAAACCAATCTCCAGATTTCATGACTGTAAACTATAAAGAGTGCTGTCTTGATCACTGTAGGTCTTTGAAAATATTACAATTCCATAGGCCACGAACCAGTGCTAAAACATTATCTATAATCTGGATTAGGGAATTTATTTCTATCCCAAATTAATTTCATACTAAAGATATTTAACATTGACCGATTATAGTATTCCCTGATCTCAAATAACTCCCAAGCTACAGCTTTTTGAAATCTTTATACAATAATTAACATTTTCCAAAATGGCCGCCACCTTGATGACGTCACAATATGCAAATTAGATGACGAATCAACTTCCATCCCAAAGTTTGGTTCAAACTGAAGATATTTCTAATTTACAGTATGCCTTTATCTCAAACCATTTTAAAGTTACAGCCTTTTCGTCCGTCCGTTTTCCTCCGCTTCATCCGTTGCCGGGTCGCGGGGGCAGCAGTCTAAGCAGAGACGCCCAGACTTCCCTATCCACACACACTTCCTCCAGCTCGTCCGGGGGGACCCCAAGGCGTTCCCAGGCCAGCTGAGAGACATAGTCCCTCCAGCGTGTCCTAGGTCTTCCCCGGGGCCTCCTCCCAGTGGGACGTGCCCGGAACACCTCCCCAGGGAGGCGTCCAGGAGGCATCCGGAACAGATGCCCGAGCCACCTCAACTGGTTCCTCTCGACGTGGAGTAGCAGCGGCTCTACTCCGAGCTCCTCCCATGCTCCTCACCCTATCTATAAGGGAGCGCCCAGCCACTCTGCGGAGGAAACTCATTTCGACCGCTTGTATCCGCGATCTCGTTCTTTCTGTCACTACCCAAAGCTCATGACCATAGGTGAGGGAGGGAACAAAGATTGACCGGTAAATCGAGAGCTTTGCCTTTCGGCTCAGATCCCTCTTCACCACGACGGTCCGATACAGCGACCGCATCACTGCGCACGCTGCACCGATCCGCCTGTCAATCTCACGCTCCATTCTTCCCTCACTTGTGAACAAGACCCCGAGATACTTGAACTCCTCCACTTGAGGAAGGACCTCTCCACCCACCTGTAGAGGGCAAGGCACCTTTTTCCGGTCGAGCACCATGGCCTCAGATTTGGAGGTGCTGATTCTCATCCCAGCCGCTTCACACTCGGCTGCAAACCGTCCCAGTGCATGTTGTAGGTCCTGGTTTGTTGGAGCCAATAGGACAACATCGTCCGCAAACAGCAGAGATGAAATCCTGTGGTCCCCAAACCGGACCCCCTCCGGCCCCTGGCTGCGCCTAGAAATTCTGTCCATGAATACAGTGAACAGAACCGGTGACAAAGGGCAGCCCTGGCGGAGGCCAACATGCACCGGGAACAGGTCTGACTTACTGCCGGCAATGCGAACACAGCTCTGGCTCTGGTCATATAGGGACCGAACGGCCTTCAGCAGAGGACCCCGGACCCCGTACTCCCGGAGAACCCCCTAAAGAACACCCCGGGGAACACGGTCGAACGCCTTCTCCAAATCCACAGAGCACATGTGGACAGGTTGGGCGAACTCCCATGAACCCTCGAGTATTCGATGGAGAGTATAGAGCTGGTCCAGTGTTCCGCGGCCGGGACGAAAACCACACTGCTCCTCCTGAATCCGAGATTCGACCATCGGCCGTAGCCTCCTCTCCAGTACCTTGGAGTAAACCTTGCCAGGGAGGCTGAGGAGTGTGATCCCACGATAATTGGAACACACCCTCCGGTCCCCCTTCTTGTAGAGAGGGACCACCACCCCGGTCTGCCACTCCATTGGCACCGCCCCTGATCGCCACGCGATGTTGCAGAGACGTGTCAGCCAAGACAGTCCCACAACATCCAGAGACTTTAGATAGTCAGGGCGGCTCTCATCCACTCCCGGCGCCTTGCCACCATGGAGGCTGCCAACCACCTTGGTGACCTCTGCCAGGGAGATGGAAGTATCCGCCCCAACATCCTCAGCCTCTGCCTCCGGGGCGGAGGACGTGACGGGGGGGTTGAGGAGAACCTCGAAGTATTCCTTCCACCGCCCGACAATATCCCCAGTCGAGGTCAGCAGCTCCCCACCCCCACCATAAACGGTGTTGCCAAAGCACTGCTTCCCCCTCCTGAGGCGCCGGACGGTTTGCCAGAATCTCTTCGAGGCCGACCAATAGTCATGCTCCATGGACTCTCCGAACTCCTCCAAGACCCGGGTTTTTGCCTCTGCAACAGCCCGGGCCGCAGCACGCTTGGCCTGCCGGTACTGGACAGCTGCCTCAGGAGTCCCCCGAACCATCATGGCTCGATAGGACTCCTTCAGCCTGACGACATCCCTTACTGCCGGTGTCCACCACCGGGTTCGGGGGTTGCCGCCGGGACCAGCACCAGAGACCTTGCAACCACAGCTACGAGCCGCCACATCGGCGATAGAGGAAGAGAACATGGTCCACTCAGACTCAATATCCCCCTCCTCCCCCGGGACCTGGGAGAAGCTGTCCCGGAGGTGAAAGTTGAAAATCCGTCTGACAGGGGGCTCAGCGAGACATTCCCAGCAGACCTTCACTATACGCTTGGGTCTGCCAGGTCTGACCGGCTTCTCCCCCTGCCAGCGGATCCAACTCACGACCAGGTGATGATCGGTTGACAGCTCCGCCCCTCTCTTTACCCGAGTGTCCGAGACACGCGGTCGAAGGTCAGATGATACGACAACAAAGTCGATCATCGACCTCCGGCCTAGGGTGTCCTGGTGCCACGTGCACTGGTGGACACCCTTGTGCTCGAACATGGTGTTCGTGATTGACAAACCGTGACTGACACAGAAGTCCAACAACTGAACACCGCTCGGGTTCAGATCAGCGGGGCCGTTCTTCCCGATCACCCCTCTCCAAGTGTCACTGGCATTTCCCACATGGGCGTTGAAGTCCCCCAGGAGAATAACGGAGTCCCCGGTTGGTGCACCGTCCAGTACCCCTCCCAAGGACTCAAAGAAGGCCGGGTACTCTGCACTGCTGTTAGGCCCGTAGGCCGTCACAACAGTGAGAGACTTGTCCCCCACCCGAAGGCGGAGGGACGCGACCCTATCATTCACCGGGGAGAACTCCAACACGTGGCGGCTGAGATGGGGGGCAATTAGTATGGCCACCCCAGCTCGCCGCCTCTCCCCGCGAGAAACACCAGAAAAGTGGAGCGTCCAACCCCTCTCAAGGAGTTGGGTTCCAGAGCCCAAGCTGTGTGTGGAGGTGAGGCCGACTATCTCTAGTCGGTATCGCTCGACCTACCCCACGAGCTCGGGCTCCTTCCCCCCCAGTGAGGTGACATTCCACGTCCCAAGAGCCAGATGTTGTGTGCGTGGACTGGGTCGCCGAGGTCTCCGCCTTCGACTGCTGCCCAGTCCTCTTAGCACCGCGCCACCACGGATCCCTCTGCAGGTGGTGGGCCCACAGGAGGGACTGCCCACGTCGTCCCTTCGGGCTGAGCCCGGCCGGGCCCCGTGGGCTAAGGCCCGGCCACCAGGCGCTCGCATACGAGCCCCGACCCCAGGCCTGGCTCCAGGGTGGGGCCCTGGCTGCGCCATGCCGGGCGACGTCACTGGTCTCATTTTAGTGCTGTCCATGGTGGTTTTTGGACCGCTCTTCGTCTGACTCGTCACCTGAGACCTGTCTGCCATGGGAGACCCTACCAGGGGCATGAAGCCCCAGACAGCATAGCTCCCAGGATCACCCGAGTACTCAAACTCCCCCACCACGTTAAGGTGGCAGTCCAGGGGGGAGCCCTGGACTGCCAAGATTTCAAAAGTTATAGCCTTTTGAAATCTTGAAATCAAAATTGTATATTTTCTTGAAAAAACTCTGGCGCCTAAAGGGTTAAAATGTGTAAATCAGAAGATTTGTTTTACACGAGAGCAAGACACAGTCATGTCCCTTGAGTGTGTCTCCCCCCTTCACCTATGAGCTTAAAACATGGTGGCTCCGGCAACAGTACACAAAATGACTAAGGAACCAGTATGAAAACATAAAGAGTAAGGCATTAAAAAGGAACAAAGTAACCCACATTGTCAAAAAATCAGTGAGCAGAAAATCAGTGACCAGTCAAAGTTGTTTAAATAAGACACTCACAGGTTTCTTGAGGAAGAAGACTGACAGGGCTCCGATCAGAGGCATGTCACCCAACAGTGGCTCCATCACCACACGCATCACTCCATGCAGCTGCACACATGCACACAACGTTTAGGACAGTCAGCATGTCTACAAGGTCAGAATAAATTTAAACAGAATACAGCAGGGGTCTCAACCATGTCTCAGACCTACTACAAAATATTTCATACACATGTTTCCCTGATTTTTGTCGGTTTATCTTTCTCTACTGTTATTATCAACAAATGAAATTAAGGGAGGAAGTGTGTGTGCAAAGTAAAAGAGTGTGTGCAGTGTTAGTGCATGTGTCCAAAGTATATATTTTGCACTCACTCCCTTTATGTGGACCGGTTTCACCCAGACAACATGGGGCCACCTGATAAATTGAGTTTGAGATCAATAGTTTACAGCAAGGGTCCCCAAACTTTTTCCTATGAGGGCCACATAACTTTTCCCTTCTTCGATGGGGGCCGGGTCAGTTTGTAACAGAAAAAGTGTGATGATTACAAGAGAGCCAAAACGTAAAAAAAATATTGTTTTCCAGAAAGCACAATCAAATAACCCTCTCTGGGTTCTTCACAGAACAAAAGTCAGGAAATAATTAACAACACTATTTATGAAATAAATAATAACCAAAAACTAAAATTACTATCATAGATTAGAAAAAAGATTTCCAACACAGACACATTGAAGAGATTTTGGATAAAATCAAAAGGAAAGATTGACAAATATATTTTTGGCGACATTTTAAAGGACAAAAATAGCCTCTGATTTGACCATTCTACTGTGACGCCAGTTACATAGAAAATAAAATGTCCTCAGTCTGAAAAAGTGGCATATGAAATCCCACAAGATTGACATTAACACAACATAAGGAAATCACTTGATATAAAAAGGAATCGTTAAAAAAATGAAAAAATAAAATGACCCTTAAAAAAGGTGTAACGGACGCGATGGTTTCCGTCCATTTTTAACAATTAAACTTGAGAAAAAAAAATCTGGTTTGGTTTCACATTTAATTGATTTACTAAATGAAATTATCACTTTTTTTCTACTCTATGTAAAAAAAATAGAATCTCTTAACCAAATGTGGACATCTAAAAATACGCAACAAACTTCCACAAAGCTCATTCCGTCAAATCATCACGTCCGTTACAAAAAATAAACAGAGCCGCTATAGGAAACTTGTCTAATGTATAAAACAGTTATGTAAGGGATAATGTATAGCATACAGGTCATTATCGGAAAATAAGTACCGACAGGGCGAAGCGGACCCCGACGCGCAGCGGAGGGGTCTGCTTCCGCCCTGAAGGCTGAAGCAGTATAATAAGCCTGAAGGCTTATTATACTGCTTTGTACCAACTTAACACACAAAATAAACTTCAGATCACTTTTATGAATGCCAAAAGTTTATTTAATGACAACAAATAAAGTAGTCCCAAAAAGTTTTCCCGTTGCTCGGCAACCGCGGGCAGGCAGTGTGGCTTTGACAATTGTGGCTATGCTAGCAACAGTTAGGCTGGCAACTTCTAAACTAGAACTCTCTGGAACTGCATGAAAACTGAACAAAGAATTCTGAACATCAGCGGTGAGTGACCCATACATAAACCTAACCTAAATCCATAATTCGATCCTCTGCAAATGTGTCCGAAAATGTGCCGGTATCTTAAAATGTGCCGGTATCTACTTCCGGGTTTTTCGGGATCGCCTTTTCTCGCATTACATCAGTGTTTTTGTCATGAAAACGTAAACGGAAAATTCTGAAAACTTCCGCGCACTTGTATTAAGACTGGATATGTATAATTCACTCTCCGATTAACATTTCATTGCGTTGATTGATTGGCATTTGCGTTTATTGAGCGGCCAGAACTACTTCCGGGTTTTTCACGATCGCTTTTTGACGCAGAGAAATAGTATTTTTGTCATGAAGACAAGACCAGAAAATTCTGAAAATTTCCGTGCACGTGTGTGAAGAATGTATAAGTATAAGTATTCTCCGATTAACATTTAAGTGTGTTGATTGAGCGTGGCTAGCTCAGGAGTGGCCGGAACTACTTGCGGAGTTATCCACGCATTTGAAAGACAAGCAGAGAGTGCGTTGCCATGGGCAGCGGTCATTATTGTTTTGAGAGGTCCGTTATAGAAAATAATGACCGGTAGAACGTTTTGAAATTACATTCAAATCAATGGAGCGTTCTACTGCTGCTCTGAGGAGCCGTATAATAAGTTCTAACAACTTCTAATGGACAGAGGAGGGATTTGGAAACATGAAAAACATAAAATATCTTCTGATTATTAAAATCAAATTTTGGGCCTTTTGTCACACTTTTGTGCCCTTTAGTTTGAACAAGCCCATATATGAAAATACTCTCTGGTATTGGTCAGGGGGCCGGAGCAAATGTAGAGGCGGGCCGTAGTTTGGGGACCACTGGTTTACAGGGTCATAAAATCTCCAGTTTTATCAATTTACAGAATTATCAAGCATTCCCTCATATATTGATTGATATTGAAAATCTGATAAACAACCAGGGGATTGTTGCATATTTCAGAAATGCAGCACATATCGATACACATTTTCTGTCATCCAGTAATAACATCTATGAAAATATGAAGTTTTATATTTAACCATGAAATGTCTCCATAAAATGTTTTATACTAATGATTAATCATCAAGTGTTTTTATAAAGTGTTTTTACATGAATCAATAGCAGGGCTGGACTGGCCATCGGGCATACCGGGCAATGCCCAAAGGGCCGATGCCCATATTTGGGCCGGTCTGTCTGCTTCATACAAAAAACATGTTTGTGAAAAATGTTTGAGGGGGGGCGCGCATGTCCGCGGCCAACTGCTGTATGTACTCGAACGGGATTCCGCCACCTCAGCGGCCGCAGTGTTCCGAGACAGCTGCGGCCGCTTTGTAATGAGCGGTTCAAGCATCCAGCGGCTCTGAGCTGGACGCGGGAACCACGAGATCCGCTCACAACACAACACGGTGAGCGCGTAGCCTCAACGTGACCATATACCCAAGACCATAAACGCGCACAGGACCATGCATTTCTTTGTGTAATCTGTGCACCCAATAAATACACCGCTGCAGGAAACAGTCCGCGTCTCCCCTCTCCTCTCGAAGAGCGACTAAATTAAAGCTCAGGTACCTAAATTTTTCATTGCATTAAAAGTTAATATTTGAGCCCATGTAGTAAAATGTTGTGAACAAATCAAACAGATTTAGTGACAGACAATGGCTGGCATTATGCATTTCAGACTTTTTTGACCAATTCTCATCCCTGTAACAAACAATAGTGTTGTCTGTGTCCACCTCCCTCACTCTGAGACATGTTTATTACTCTCTTGTAATGTAGACTATTGCACTGTATTTCAATTGTTGAAACTGCACATATCCTGATCCTCTAGTATTTTCTTCCATGCTGTATAAACCAGGGGTCGGCAACCTGCGGCTGGAGTCTTTTAAAAAATGTCTGAAATGGAGTGGGAGGGCTATATTTTATTTCTAGTTTGAATGTGGTTTCTGTAGGATGAAAAACATTCTTAACGTTTTTAAATGCTCCAAAAATGTGCGTAAGTAATATTCAATTTCGACATTTCTGTCAACGTAGTGCGTCATATCCTGTGAAGCGGCCCGCGTTAGGCGGCTGCTGCTGTAAACAAACCGGCATGTGCCATGGATCCCAAAGCTAAAAAGAGAAAGAGTCGATAATAAGTCTGTACTAAGAATAAGTATGAACATGAGGAAGGACTGCTTCATGTTTGTATTGAGAAGTTTTGTTACAACACGAGGAACAATGATGCGCTAAACACCGTTCACGGTGATCACGTGAAGGATTCATTCATCGCAAATTCAGAGCACCTATTTTCAAACTTCAAATACCTTCGCAAAAACGGTGAAAGAAAAGGCCATTAAGGACATTCAGCTCCAGCAAACTTCAGCCTGTGCTGTGAACTCTGAGCCAAAAAGCAGATTTATTTACTGTATTTCTACAATTGCATGAAGACAAAAAATGGAAGTTAAAGTTAAACCAGAGTCGTCACGTGGTGCGTCATTCTCTCCAGGAGACGCTGCAGTGAAAACACACATTTGATAATCATGAATGCTTATTATGCATTTGTAGCCTTTACTTTGTCATTTAGATATTAAGCTAATGTAGCTAATACAGCTGCAGCCTGTGTTACCTTCATATAAGCCTTATACAAGGCTGTTTTTTTTTGCGGCTCCAGACAGATATTGTTTTTGGCTCTTTGAACCTTTTGAGTTGCAGACGCCTGGTATAAACAAACTGTAAAAAACGTGAAAAAACATGCCTGGGCCGCCAAGAAGGCAAAAATGCCCGGGCCATTTTTTTGTCCCAGTCCAGCCCTGATCAATAGGTGTTTTCATAAAAGGCCATTTGTATTATGTGCTAGCCTGAGTCTGGTGAGTTCAGGGAAGATATAAGGACAATGTTGGTTTCTGTGATTTAGTATATTTTAAGGAACAGAGCATGCCTCTCTCATCAAGACAAGGAATGAGACCTAAAACCAGAACAGACCGGACCCGCGAGACTGATAATGAGCCAGATGACGTATCAGGAGGCACTTCCGCTCACTTTCTACACATTTTCATAAAAGTGTGTGCTAGGACATTTTTAAGAGCAGTCTGAGCAGGGACAGAGAGAGAGGGGACATCGCAGATCACCTGGTTGTCCTCTCAATACATTTTCAGGCCTGGAGGGATAGTCAGCTCATAGGGCTAGTTAGGGAAATAAGAGCTCAGAGAGTTTTGTATTAATGTCTAATTGTAAAAAATATTTATATTATTTTATTTGAACGCTGGAAAATCTGTCTTTTGTTTTCTTTATCAAATTCTGAGACACGTCTGTCTTTTTCTGCCGATAGGATGTTCAATTGTTCAACATACCAGAGACAGACCAGAGAGAGAAACCAGAGACAGGCCAGAGAAAGAAACCAAAGAGACCAGATAGAGACACAAGAGGGAGACTCAAGAGAGAGACCACAAAAGACTCCAAGCTGTCATAAATGTTAAAAGGCAACTCTACTATTGAGAACAAAGGGGTGAAAACTCTCGGTCAGGGTCAGAAGAAGAGATTTTATTTTGACCATACAACTCTTTTAAACCACCTGAACTACTGTGTGGGTGTCAGGGGGACTGCATTAGACTGGTTCAGTTCGTACCTGTCTGGGAGGTCATGTAATGGCAGGAAGGAGGATTCCTCCTCTTCTGCCGTTCTTTTAGACTGTGGAGTCCCCCAGTGTTCTATTTTTGACCCACTCCTCTTCTCAATATACCTCCTCCCACTTGGTGCCATTTTTAGAAAGTATGGCATCACTTACAACTTTTATGCAGACAACTGCCAGATCTATCTGCCCATCTCAAAGAGACAAAAGGGCCCCCGGACACCCCTGCTGGACTCCCTTGGTGACGTTCAAGGCTTGGTTGGCCCAAAACGTTTTGTGCCTGAATCAGGAGAAAACAGATTTTGTTTTGTTTGGGCCCACAGATCCCCTATTGGACCTGGGTACCCTCAGGTATAATGTCCATCCCTTAGCCACCAACCTTGGCGTCACCATGGACTGTGATTTTAACCTTAACAAGCAGATCAGCAGTCGTGAAATCAGGCTTTTATCACCTTTGTCTTTTACCTAAGGTAAAGCCTTTTTTGTCTTTTAAACATTTTGAATAAGTTGTGCACGCTTTTATTTCTTCAAGTCTGGACTTCTGTAATGCACTTTACACCGGGATTTCACAGAAGGCACTTTCGCGCTTACAGTTAGTCCAAAAATCCGCGGCACAGCTTTTCACAGGAACCAAAAAACGTGAGCACATTTATTCGGTTTTAGCTTCTTTGCACTGGTTTCCTGTTAAGATTTTATTGTATGTTTTTACAGCTTTGAAAGGACTGGCCCCACAGTACGTCTCGGACCTCATTCAAATTTACCACCCACCCCGCGCGCGGAGGTCCAAGGGCCAGCTCCAGCTCGTGGGACCTAAGATGAGACTTAGGTAGAGAGAGAAGGCCCTATGGGGACAGGGCCTTCTCTGCGGCTGGACCAAAGCTATGGAACGCTCTGCCCCCACACGTCAAAACAGCTCCCTCGTTGGAATGTTTTAAGTCTCGTCTGAAGACGCATTTTACGCTCTGGCTTTATGTTCCTCTATTTTATTTGTTTTATGTTTTTATTTATTTTATTGTTTTATGTTTATGTATGTATAAAGTTTGTTTGTATTTAAAGCTGGCAGATTTTTATATTTTAATCTGTTACATTTGTCTGTGCAGCACTTTGGAAACGTGTTTTATAAAATAGGCTACATAAACAAAGTGGATTGGATCGGATTGGTTTGTAGGGGTGTAGTTTTCTGATGTGTCTTATTTTATTGCAGTGTAGTTAGAGCAGCATGTTTGAATAAATTCAGTGGCGTGAGGGACCTGCTCTCTGACTGGACGAATGTGCACGGCTCATCTGCAGATGTGTATTTACAGACTGTGAGACCGACGACCTCTACATGAAGCAGGAGCGGAGCAGAGTTCACAAACATTTTCTCTTTAAACACTGGAGGACTGGGACCGAGCCGCTGGAACAGGGAACTTTCAAACAGGCTCATCCCTAGAGCTTTGATTTGACATGAAGTGACTGATAATGCAAATGTTCCAGTCTAGGTACAATGGTGACAGATAAAGGCAAGGCAAGGCAAGGCAGGTTAATTTGTATAGCACAATTCATACACAAGGCAACTCAAAGTGCTGAAAAAAACAAGAAAGCATTAAAATCATAAATAATCACAGAACATTAAAAAGGAAGATAAAAATATAAAATCCCTCAGTTGTATGCAGAGCTAAACAGAACCGTTTTTAACCTGGTTTTAAACATTGTCAGAGAGGAGGCCTGTCTCACATCTTCAGGAAGAGTGTTCCAGATTTTAGCAGCATGAATCTGAAAAGCAGCCTCCCCATGTTTAGTTCTGACTCTGGACACTAACAGGAGTCCAGTCCCTGTGCTCCTCAGAGTCCGGGCTGGTTCATATGGTACTAACATGTCACTAATATATTTTGGTACGAGGCCATGGAGAGATTTGTACACAAGCAGAGCTGTTTTAAAGTCTATTCTCTGAGCCACAGGAAGCCAGTGCAGAGACCTGAGGACCGGACTAATGTGGTCGTACTTCCTGGTTCTAGTCAGGACTCGAGCTGCTGCATTTTGAATGTACTGCAGCTGTTTTACAGCCTGTTGACAGACCTGTGAGCAGGCCATTGCAGTAGTTTAACCTACTGGAGACAAATGCATGGATAAGAATCTCCAAGTCTGCTTTAGACACTATGTTTTTGATCCTGGCAATGTTTTTTAGATGGTAAAAAGCTGCTGATGTTACTGATTTGATGTGGCTATTAAAATTTAAGTCTGAGTCCAGTATTACCCCTAGATTTCTGACCTTGTTTGAAGGTTTTAGGGAGAGAGACTGGAGGTGACAGATGACACTCTCCCTTTGTTTCTGGGGACCACTCTGGGGATAAACACTAGTGAAAACCAAATCCTCCACCCACTCCAATTTAATCTGATCAGTGTTGGGAGAAACGCATTACAAAAGTAATGTAATTGTATTCCTTTTTGATGTGGTACTGTAAGGCATTCCCAAAAAAAACTCAGTACAAAGGTTAGCAACATGCAATAAATTGCATTTTAAACAAAATTGAATTGCGGATTTGTTTTTATACTATGCCTCTGTGAGATCAGCAGAGGAAAAATAATCCGTACCAATAGTAGCCGCCTACAAGTTTTTTTCCTTTCAGGTAGGAGGTGGCTGAAGCTGAAAAAGTGTAACGCCCACATAGGTCCTTACCTTAATGTTCACTCAGGAGGAGTGAAAGTCTCTATTTTACAACCAATTTTGTGTACCAGGTCTGTTTTGTTACTGCACATAAGTTTTCAGATATTATTATTTTTGTTATTATTATTCCTTGACTGTGTCCTTGGAGAGACTATTTAAGAACGTAGGGCACGGGCGCGGTGGCGCGCATGGTCTGAAGTCAGACGCCGACTATAGGAGCAGGGTCAGCACCTTTACCTGGAAGACCCGTTTCTGCAGATTATAATCTCTGGTGGAGTATCTCGTTTTTGGATTACCGTGTCTTTTGGATTTCCGTATCTGTGGGATCTAACGAGACTCTGTGGAATATCCCTCCATGGTCGTTGCTGGGCTCCAGGACCTGTTTTGGTGGACCGTGGTGCATGCGCGGGGCCGTGAGTAACACCGTGGCTTCACCACTGACACTGACTCTTTTTCTTTTGTTTTCACATATTGAGAAAGCCACTGTTGTTTGTTTGTGAAGGGTTTGTGATTTTGAGCGTGGGGGGGTGTTGACCTTTCATAGTTGAACTGGAGCAGTAATAAATAGCCAGTTTTGGGGCCAAATGCATGTTCTGCATCTGTGCTTATTTCACCCCGCTTATGTGACCTCCTCTCGCGACCTTTTCAAAGCGTTGTAGCTCTAGTGCCTTTGAAAGATAGGCAAATTGTTACGAAAGAAGCAGGTACTATGTCAGGCAAAAGTACAATTTCAAGATGGGCATAATCCCTATTTTGAGTTTGTTGGAGACAAAGATGTGCTTAGCATAAAAGTTAAGTGCACTTTATGTGCGAAACCAAAAGCTCCATCAACCTCAGGCAAAATCATAAAATTCACTACATATATAGTTATTTATAATGCGGTAGTGTAATGCTTTACAATTCAGAGACAGTAATATTGTAGTGTAATGCATTACTTTGAAATAACTGACAATTAACACACACAGTGCCTTGCAAAAGTATTCACCCCTTGGCTTTTTACCTATTTTGTTACATTACAGCCTTTAGTTCAATGCTTTTTTAATCTGAAATGCATGTGATGGATCAGAAAACAATAGTCTAAGTTGGTGAAGTGAATTGAGAAACAATTCATGTGATGGATCAGAAAACAATAGTCTAAGTTGGTGAAGTGAATTGAGAAACATAAAACTGTTTTTCAGAAATAAAAAACTGGAAATTGGCATGTGCATATATGTATTCACCCCTTTGTTATGAAGCCCATAAAAAGCTCTGGTGCAACCAATTACCTTCAGAAGATAAATAAATAGTGAAATGATGTCCACCTGTGTGCAATCTAAGTGTCACATGATCTGTCAGTACATATGCACACCTTTTTGGAAAGGCCTCAGAGGCTACAACACCTAAGCAAGAGGCACCACTAACCAAACACTGCCATGAAGACCAAGGAACTCTCCAAACAAGTAAGGGACAGTGTTGTTGAGAAGTACAAGTCAGGGTTAGGTTTAGGGATGTAAAAAACTAGGAATTTTCATGACCGACCACCAAGCCTCATTAACCGATTGAAACCGGTTAACCGCGTAGTTTAATATATCTTTGAAATAACAGCCCTGCGAGCCGCGTACTTTAAATAAGTGAAGCTATGCGTTCTACTGGATCAGAGCCGAGACGTATTTTCATACATGTCTGTTGGAAAGCGACTCCTCCTCGGCCGTTTCACCGATTGGCCTCCATATCACTCCACATTGTCTAAACACATGTACCATCAAAATGGTACATGTGTTTACACACGTTTCACTGATTTTTGATCACTTTCCAACCGACATGTATGAAAATTAATGCTGTTCATTTTTCCATTTTGCAGTGAAATTTATGGGCTTCCTGTTTGTCAGAGGGCGGGGCCATAATACATTTTTTTTCATGTCTTGACTTGAGGAACATGTGTACCGAATTTCATGGCTCTACGAAAAACTTGACCTCCGAAAAATCCCATGGGGGTATTATTACGACCAAAATGTTATCATGGCTCCGCCCTCTGACAAACAGGAAGCCCACAAATTTCACTGCAAAATGGAAAAATGATCCGCAATAATTTTCATACATGTCGGTTGGAAATCTTCTCCTCCTCAGGCCGTTTCACCGATTTGCCTCAAAATCGCTCGACATCATCTCAACACATGTACCTTGAAAATGACTTCGCCGATTTTTCATCAGTGAAACGTTGTTTGAACAGGGGAGCTGCTGGGATATTAAATTTGCTCCCGTTTGCAAAAACAAAGTCTGATTTGCACAAAACTTGAATCCAATGTTCAACTCCAGGGTTTAGGTGAAAGTGAAATATTTGAAATTGGCCCATAAGCGTCCCCTACAGATTGAGGCAAAATTGAGCCAAACAGCTCTTATCATATTCATAACAATTTGACTTACGTTCTTCTATGGCTACAGCAACAAATCATCACACGGCGGCCCCACCTCCTTTGCACGGTGATGCGTGGTACGGAGTGGTGCGGCGCGTTGCAGCTTGGTGCGGGGCGGCGTGGTGCAGATCCAGGCGTGGTGCAGATCCAGGCGTGGTGCGGGGCAGCTTAATGCGGGACGGCTTGGTGCGGGGCGGTTTGGTGCAGGTCGGGGTGGTGCACGTGGTGCAGCGAGGGCCGTTCGACGCCGCTTGCGGCTTTAATTTTGATTGCTTTTTTCTACCGGAGATGTTGCTGCAGTACAGTGTACATGGTTTTACACTGGTCCAGACCGGAGCAGAGAGGATTCATGGTCCAAACCAAGCGGATCAGGCAAAAATCCACTCGAGGAAGGCAAACTTTTTGAAAAAAAGCCTTTTACTTTGGAATAGAACAGAAAAATGGTCCGAACCAAGCGGCTACTGCTGCTGTGACCTGTTCCAACCAAAGGGCTACTCCACCTAGTGACCTGTCCTGCTCCACCCAGCGGATGTTCCACCTCTGCTGCTGAGACCTGTCCTGCTCCACCAAGAGGCTACATAGCCTCTGCTGCCGTGCTCCACCCGGCAACTAGATCACCTCTGCTGCTGTGACCTGAATGGCTGTGGCTTATTTTTTACTATAGTTAGCTTTTTAGAACGATACATTTATTTTTTGATTTTTTCTGCTACTTGACACCTGAATTTCTCCTACGGGATCTATAAAGTATCTATCTATCTATCTCACTCCGAAGGATCGCAGGCTCCTCAGGATGTAGAGGCGACTTTGGCCCTTGTACAGGGAGTTGGTGTTATAGGACCAGTCCAGTTGATTGTTAATGTGAACACCCAGGTACTTGAAGCTGTCCACCAGCTCAATGATCTCCCCCTGGATTTTCAGCGGCGTGTGCAAGATAATGGTTTCCTCCTGAAGACAATTAGCATCTCCTTGGTCTTACTGGTGTTCAAGCACAAGTGGTTGCCCTCACACCAGTTGACAGTCCATGATAACCAACCGGTACTCCAGTTCGTTCCCCTCAGATGGCGGAGTCATCCGAGAACTTCTGCAGGTGGCATCTGTGTGTGTCGTATGACTCTGACGTGTAGATGGTGCAGAGAAACTGAGGGGCCCAGTACTGCAGACTACCACCTCAGACTCACAGCTGCGCAGCCGCACGTACTGTGGTCCGTCTAAGAGGTAGTTGATGGTCCATGCAGTGAGGTTACTGTCCACTCCTGCGGCCTCCATCTTAACCCGCAGCAGTGCCGGTCTGATAGCGTTGAAAGCACTGGAGAAGTCAAAAAACATTGACCTCACATCGCTCCCGGCGGGCTCCAGGTGGGAGAGCCTCCGCTGCAGCATGACAGCATCCTCAGGCCCATGTTGGGCCTGCAGGCAAACTGCAGCGGGTCAAGGATGGGACTGACCACAGAACGGAGATGGGTGAGGATGAGCCGCTCCATGGTCTTCATCAGGTGGGAGGTCAGTGCGACTGGTCTGTCGTGAGCCGGTTTCTTGTCAAATGCTGTTTTAGGAACCAGGATCACACAGGAGGTCTCCCACAGGACAGGGACCTTCTGCAGGCTGAGGCTCAGGTTGTAGATGTAGCAGCGGACCTCAAAGAGCTGTTCTGCACTGGTTCTCAGTAGCCAAGAAGAGCCAAGAAGACTGCTGGCTTGGCCCCTGCTGGTTTTGCTCCTGGGACTCAGCCACCCCCCTTTCTGGATTATCTCGCTCTCTCTACCTGATCAAGGAAATAATGAACTTCTATCTGGATTAAGAACATGGACTAAACAAAATAACGCAATGCCAATATTCACCAATATGAATTCTATTTGTGATGTGTGTGTAGCATAAATATCTCCAGACTATGGAGGTCATGTGTGCTCTATGTTGTATGTAGCCACAGGCTCCCTCGGGCAGACTGCAGTATGTAGCCACAGCTACCCTTAGGCAGACTCGTACCTGGATGTTCTTGATTCCTGCTCGGCAGTAAAACTTCTTGATGTCGATGTCTATCTCTGTGTTTCCCACAAAACTGAAACAGACACATTTTGGTATGAGCTCCGTATGGCACAGTTGATGAGTAAGTAAGTAAGTAATGTTTATTTATATAGCGCATTTTACAGACAAAAGTCACCCAAAGCACTTCACAATGTTCAGAGGCCAGATATTGTTCCAATCATTCCAGAATTCCAGACAGAAGCGAGTCGCCGAACACACTGGCACATCAGCCCCCAATCAACACCATCCATTCACTCTCTCATTTGCATTCATACCTATTAGTATTTAGGTATTTAAGAAATATTTATTTATATAGCGCATTTCACAGACCTGGGTGATAAAAATCACTTTGCAATTTGTTTGTACCAATAATTACGCTAAAGTTTTTGCTGCTTCCGTTTTATAGAATTGATGCATTGCTTAAAAAAAGCACATACCCATCAGTTTACAGTGCTCTGTCACATTTGAAAGTGTGTAAAAACTGTTCTTAAATCCAGTGTTCCTGGTCTTAATGGGCATTATATACTGTATGGCCCTTGTTTTTGCATCACTTTATATAAAGTAATTTGTATTAGGCCTACATGTGACAATGTGTGTTTATTGATGAGAGACGTACATCAATGGATATAAAATAATAATGGGAACATGTATTTCATATATAGTGAAGAAAGTAAGTGTTTGAACACCCTGCTATTTTGCAAGTTCTCCCACTTAGAAATCATGGAGGGGTCTGAAATTTCCATGGTAGGTGCATGTACACTGTATGAGAGATAACCTAAAAAGAAAAATCCAGAAATCACAATCTGTAATTTTTTTTAACAATTTATTTGTGTGATACAGCTGAAAATAAGTATTTGAACACCTGTCTATCGGCTAGAATTCTGACCCTCAAAGACCCGTTAGTCCGCCTTAAAAAGTACTGCCGTGTATGAGGCAAAACAAATCTTAAACCGCCTCCTCTGTTAAGAGAAGGTTTGTGTTTCCTCACTAAAAAATGGCTTCTTTCACCCCTCTCTCAAACTAAAAGACGTTTCTGTAGAGTTTATTTAGTACAAAAACGACTTTACCAGCATTGTAGCGAAAACACTAGTGGGCCACAATCGGCTGTACATTGCCACCTCAAGGCTACCAACCACACCGTTAAAATTCTGGCTCGAGACAAAAATTGGTTTGAGAGAGGGGTGAAAGTCCATGAATCCATGGTTCATTCGACCATGGACACACGCAAGGACTGCGCGGTAGAGACGCACTGCAGAGGCACAGGAGCGGAAAAGCCTTTTTTCTAGGGCCGCACATGCAGCGACCAATCAGAGCTGCAAAGTGGTCACAGGGACATTAGCGGTCTAGCGAGCAGACTGAAAATACTCATAAACAGCCAAAACAGGACTCAACCGGGACTAAACCAAGACTAAACCAGGATTGACACAGTGCTTGTGAACATATGCCCCCGAGTTTGGAAGAGGGGTGAAAGAAGCCATTTTTGTGAGGAAACACAAACCTTCTCGTAACAGAGGAGGCGGTTTAAGATTTGTTTTGCCTTGTATCAATGACGACGTCCTAAAAACAATGCCCTAACTATAGATAAGGTCAGTGACGTGCTAATGATTTAGGAGTGGGGAGACCTGCACTCCACTTGAGCAATCTCAGCAGACAATAGGTCTGTGACATGCTAATGAGTTAAGACCGTTAGCCCTAGTAGGGTCGTTAGACGTGCTTCCTTCCACATCAAACAGACCTTACATTGTTAATGAGTTAGGGATTAGGGTGTGGTTAACCACATCCCATCGGTTATAAATGAGATTTCATTCCCTTGAGTTTTTTGGATTAAGGACGAAATGTCGGTAAAACCTGCTAAGAAGTACAGATGATGGGTGAGAAACTTTCCTTTGCATTGACTAATCCCTGTATGACAGAGCTTACACAAACCTAGAATATAAGAAATATTTTCAGTTGATTCATACTTTTTTTAGCACGTACATGATTCCACATGAGTCAATTCATAGTTTTGATGCCTTCAGTGTGAATCTACAATGTTCATAATCCTGAAAATAAAAAAAACTCTTTGATTGAGAAGATGTGTCCAAACTCTTGGTCTGTACTGTATATATATATATATTTATATTACATATACAGTAGTATGAAAACGTTTTAATGCCATTTTTAGGATTTAAAAAAAAAAAAAATCCTTGGTTGTTTGGATCAGAAAATTCAGTTAAATATATCAAACACTGATATTTGAGGAGCGTAAATCAAGTTTGTATCATTTACGGGAAGTGTGCAAGAATTAGGTAAACCAAATCAGGCATGAATAAAATATCAATGTGTTGGCCTCAGAAAACCCCTATCGGTGCATCTGTAGTTCAGAACCCTGTGTGTATGATGAAGGGAACAGGGTGACGTCATCAGAATCTTATATGGGCATTTGTTCTGTTAGCTTTGTGCCATATCAGGGGCAGACTTGTTGCTAAGATGGTTGCTAAGGCAAGCGGAAGTTTCCCCTGTGTAAAGGCATCTGGTCAATCCGTATATGGCTCACATCTGGATTTACAAAGACAATATCACTACATGTACACACCAGAATCATAGAGAATGCCAAACCACGGATTTATAAGCCCAAAATGGCGAGTGTGAAACAAATTGTTAATGAGCAACTTTACTTTTATATACAAGTCAATAGAGCCAGAGAGAGTTGGAGCTAGACTTTGTCCACGAGCACTTCTCTATCTGGCTTCAATGAGCTCAAATGTTAGCATGGTTAGCATATACTGTGTGCAGTTGACTCACCTGACCTCCAGGTCCATGATCACCTGCCTCTTGTCCACGTTCTCGGTGTAGACCTTCACACCATTCACCCTCAAAGGCTGCACACAACATAACATGTGAGCATGTAGACAACACAACAGGTGAGCACGCACAAAAAACAACATGGTGAGCATGCACACAAAACAAAAAGGCACGAAAGTACACAACACAACAGGTGAGAAAGAACACAACACAACAGGTGAGAAAGCACCCAACACAATAGATGAGCATGCACACTGATTAGTAATTTTGTGTATAATAGATGTGATATTTAGCGCAAGGTTCCTCAGCTGTGAAAAGGGGATGCTGACCCCCTCTCTGTATGTATATTCATTGACCTAGCAACCAAGAGCGGTGCTGGTCTGTTCTCATTCCCATACATCCATGATTGGTCAGTTGGCAAGGCTCATATCTTGATTGACAAAGACAATATAAAATTATAAATAGGACCATACAGAAGTTAAACCGCCAATGTTTAAGCCCAAAATGGTGAATGTGACACAAACGGTTACAGAGTTGGGAGTTTACTTTTCAATGTAAATAAAAGGAGGCAAAGCAAAACGTCATTATAAGAAACAGTATCTGCACCTTGTCTCCGAGATCGATCTTGGTGAAGCAGAAGGAGCTCAGGTATGGTGAGGCGGTTTTCACTGAAGGTTCGATTGTTTCTCTGAAGAGTTTATCCACAAACTGACAGATGAAGGGCCACATCTGCTTAACCGTCTAGAAACAGGACCATACAGACATGAGTATCACTCTGACAAACCCTGTTTTGCAAAAGAATACACTCTGTTAGAATTTATCAGCAATATAAGCAAAAATGTCTTCTAGGCTGTTGCTTAAAAGAAGGTTATAAAACTACACACAAGCAAGACCAGGAACACTACTTTATGACAGCATATATGCTATAATGACAATACTTAATGACAGCATATACCAGAGGAATGAAATATGCACCTTATTTAACCACTCGACCCGCTCCACGTCTGGATAATGGACCTGGGAACACAAAAAGTCAGATTCAGATTCAGTTTATTTGCCATTTGCAGTAAAAAAAACCCACATTGGAATACATTAGCAAAAGTCTCCAGTGTGCACAGACAAATACAGACATAAAACAACATTAAAAGACAAAAATAAAACAAATAAAACAGTAAACAAATGTCACTGTGAAATCGATCGACTAAAACAGTTCAAAACAAGTGCAAATCATTAAAGTGCTCTGTTCACACTGATAACAGCTTGTGGATAAAAACTGTTAGCGTAACGAGATGTCCTGCATCTCAGAGAGCGATATCTTCTGCCAGAGGGAAGAAGCTGGAACATGGCTTTCCCAGGGTGGCCAGAAGAGTCATTGACAATCCTAAGAGCTTTGTTTAAAAGTCTGGATTTATAAAGAACCTCCAGAACAGGAAGCTCACAGCCCACGGTCCTCTTTGCAGAGCGGAGCACCTTGTTTAAAGATCTCTTTTCTTTATCTGTGATGTTTCCAAACCACACAGACACAGAACCAACAAGTAAACTCTCAATGGTGCAGCGATAAAAGTTAAGCAGAATCTTAGAGTTAGTGGTAAATTCTCTAAGTTTACGCAGAAAGTAGAGACGCTGACGAGCTTTCTTAACGACTCGGTCAGTGTTTTTAACCCATTTCAGGTCGTTAGAGTTAAACCCAGAAACTTGCACTCCTCTACGATCTGCACCTGGGAGTTGTCGATTACGACAGGCAAATGAGAACTATTGCGACTGAAGTCGTAGACCAGTTCACATGTTTTCGATGCGTTCAACTGGAGGTTGTTAGTTTGACTCCACTGAACCACATTTTGTATCTCTGCTCTATAAGAGGATTCATCATTGTCACTGATGAGACAGATGATGGTGGTGTCATCAGCATATTTAATGATCAAGTTTGAGTCAGAGGAGGACACACAATCGTGAGTGTACAAAGTAAAAAGCAAAGGACTCAAAATACATCCCTGAGGAGAACCAGTGCTCACAGAAACAACATCAGAAAAACAGTCATTGATTTTGAAGTTTTACACGCATAGTCTTTTCAACATGTTTCCTCGAGAGACAGTAACCAGCTCATTGTGCGTCTGTGAGCAGTGGATTGTCATCTTGAATATCCACCGATTTAGTGCAAAAAATAGACAGACAAAATGTAAACAAGCACGATAGTATGGAGGACATGTACTTCCGGATCAGACTGGTGCCCGTTGTGACGTCACTGAGGGACAAGCGCCGGTATGATTTTTTTTTGTTTCTAAGGATGTTGCTATGGTCTTTTCTCGATTAAGGGGATAATTAAAAAAAAAAAATTAACAATTGATTTTGAAACCTTTAGTAGTTTTCTAATATAAAATGGTATTAAAACTGTATTTCTAAATCAATACAAACCCCGCATAAGGTCTTTAAAGTAACTCATTTATTTGGCACTTTTCACAGACCAGAGTCTCACAAAATTATACTATTTATGCATTAATTTACTCCACACACAGATGATTACACCTCATTAAACACATGTATGACTGTTGTATATGTTTCTTATAGTAAACCAGAGCAGCTGGGAGACCCCATCCATAAACTGTAAGTAACTGGTTAGAGAACTTCTGACCCCCGCTCCTCGGAGCTTACGTACTGCTGTCACCTTACATTGTGTGCACCATGTGCACTTGTATATTGTAAATAGTAACTGTAACTATATTTTTATTTCAAATTTATTCCTTAGAAGTGTTTATGTTTTTTTTTTCTCTTTTTTTATTATTATTATTATCTCTTTCTGACTGTTGCACTGAGCCAAAGCAATTTCCAAGTCTGTGACTTCCTGTTACTTAAGTGGTAATAAAATGATTCTGATTCTGATTACGTCACTCACATATTCTTTTCAAATCTCCCTCCAAATGGGCGTAGCCTGGAGGACTAAAGGGGACAGGCGAGGGGGTGAATGTTGGGCGGGTCTAGATTGTGAGTGACACTTGACATCAGCATTGGCCGTGTCAAAGACGGAGAGTGATCAGACACCAGCTCTATAGATTCTGTGCAGTCTTGGGAGGTGGAGGACTTCTCTTGAGAGGAGGCAGACGGCGGCCCCCAGCCCTATCAATTTGAGCCACTAGCTCCCGAGCTAGCGCCGCTAGCGGCTAGTAGAGCTAGCGGCTAATGAGCTAGCGCCGCAAGCGGCTAGTAGAGCTAGCGGCCACCGGCAGCTGCCTCTGCAGCAGAGGCTGCAGCAGAGCTGGATTACTAATGCAACAACACATCATCAGTATAGGGTAAAACTAACCTGTCTCAAAGGCAGCTGAGGCAGAATGGGGCCTGTTTCTGAATGAAATCGATAAGAGTGGAATAAAAAGTACGAACTGCTTGTCACCATGGATCTATTATAATAACACTTGTCACAGGTAGCCTTCCCATATTCCCTTACAGTAACCGATTATGTTGCGGTTCTTTTCTTCTGTTTTGTCTGTACATTTTATGTATGAACCCAGACCAAGATAAATTATATGTTGTGGTGGTCATATAGTCATAAAATTCTAAACTCTGCCACAATAACTTGCGGCCATTGCACCTCCTTGTCCCCAAGGAAAATGATACCCCAATGTGCACAAAAGAGACAGTAATTTAACACACGCTCAAACATAAAGTAGTATTTATTGTACACAAGTACAATAAACAATGAAGTTGCACACGATATAGAACACTAGTAATACTAACACAAGTCTAAAGCTAAATTCAGCTAACTAATCTAACAATAAAAGCACCTAACTAATGACTAAAACTCCAATATTCAACAACAACGCTATTAACACTACACAATTATCAATAATACAAACAGCTATGCTAATAATAATCTCCCTAAATGCTATAACTAATCGCAAACCTGACAATCGATAAAAATACTCTCTGCTATTCCATCTCCAAATTGCTACGGGGGCGTGACCGAGACTGGGCCGTTTATATACCTCAGAGCGGGGGCTGCTGACGTAACGAGCCACTGCACACGAAAGCGGCCATTGCTGCAGCCAATGGTGGCGCCAGATTCAAAATTCAAATGTAGTAATACAGGTCGCCTGCAGATGGCGCCTCACAGACGGTTTTAGGCAGAAAGTTGATCTTTCAACTAATTTTCACCAAAATGACAAAATTATGACCAGGATATGTAGACAACACTATTGGACACTCATTTATACCGTTTATCAGCAAATAAAAAGTGGATTTGAGGGTGAGTTGTCCTTCAAAAGTTGTTTTTCTATTAACAGCTCACACAGCTTAGTCCAGCTGGGGTTAGTCTGCGGCTTTTGATATGAGTTCTTAATTTAAGAGTTCTGAAGTTAAGTGTGCCGAAAAACTTCCTTGTACACTCACTCAGTTATAGTCATTTAAGTCATTTTGATGGATTCAAATCTCTAGACCTGAGGTATTTTTTACATAATTTGAACACGCCCTAAGAATAAATAGCTAAAGTTAAACATAATACATTTTGTTGGGCAATCTATTCGTAATAAATAGATTGCCCATTGCGACAACTAAGAAGCAATGCTCAATTACAATACGCAGAACAAATCCAGTGCACCATTTTAAAATGATTTTATCACTTAGAATTTTTAAGCTGAAACAGAATAGAGAAGAAATAACTGTAGTTTTAACATTTTCAACACAATTCAATGAGATATGAAAAATGTCATTGAAGATTAAATTGATATACAGTGGGGCAAAAAGTATTTAGTCAGCCAGCAATTGTGCAAGTTCTCCCACTTAAAATAATGACAGAGGTCTGTAATTTTCATTATAGGTACACTTCAACTGTGAGAGATAGAATGTGAGAAAAAAAATCAAACATTCACATTGTAGGATTTGTAAAGAATTTATTTGTAAATTATGGTGGAAAATAGGAATTTGGTTAATAACAAAAATTCAACTCAATACTTTGACCTCTGTTATTGCCAACAAAGGTTATATTACAAACGATTACTATAGGTCTTTATATATATGGATATATATAAAGACATGGATATATGAAGGTTTTCATTACCAGACTGTTTCAAATGTGTCAACGCTTCTGAACTAGCTCAGACTAGCTTGTAACACTGACATCTAGTGGACAAATATAATCATTGCAGCATCAGAAGAGCAGAACTTGATTCATGCTCCAAATGTAGTTTCAAATTCTTACCGTTCTTACTGTAAGAACAGTATGACAGAGAGCATTTTACTGCAGCAGGACATGGGTATATTGAATAAAAGTTTGTTTACATCTCTCAAAAATTACAGAAACAAGAGGAACTGCACTTTATGCAGATCATACGTTTTTATTCAAGTTTTTCAACAGTTGCCTTAAACAAATTGACTGCTTCTGACTTTAAACTAAACATGATTGTGCAAATGTAGGAATGAGGCAGAAGGGAAGAAGATGAGAGGAGACGAAACTATGTGCTGAAAATGGAATCTCATTGGAATCAATGAAACCTTCCTCTTGGGGATAAGTACAACCCTCATCTTGGGGATAAGTACAACCAAACATCAACACATTGAATAATGTAATTGTTAGTGTAAAGTGTACAAAAGATCATTTAACACATGAACATATTGTAATTCTCATTTCCTTTTCTCAATCCACTCAAGTCAGCGAGTCATTTAAAATTGAAGATAAATAAACAAAGTTCATTTGTAAGTAAATACTGTACAACCTGAATGTAAAACGAAAACAAATATGATGTTTCCTTTATGTATTTTAGAATTGCTTCTTGTTGGCAGTATTGCACATAATGAAAATGGAATATGATTCATCTTCTTGGTGAGTATTCAGTGTTAATGTGCATATTATATCACTCTGATCCAATGATTATTATTCGTTTGTTACTCTCAATATAATGAAGTGTCCACACATCTGGGTCTGGTCAGTCAGGTCCAGGCCTCGACCACAGCATGAGGTAATCAGGACAGCAGTATATTGGAGTTTATTGGTTACAATTACTACATAAGTATTACCCTTTTTTAGGAAGCTTTTGATATAAGTAAGACAGAGACACACTGAGCCGATGAACTAAGGAAATTTGGAATGGCTGTGCAACCTTTGGTAAATCTGAAATGAAGTAAACACTAATGTGAAATCTCCACTGATCTAATCTGTGTGTGTTCATGTCAGACTCTGATGCGGTGGAAAGGGAAAAACCTCCATCTGAACATGACAGACCAAACTAGACAGATCTTCACCAAGATTTATCTGAGGAGGCGCCATGTGGAACCATCTGAGGTGAGGAGCTGAGGAGCTCCTTCACTGGAAGACTGAGGCACCCTCAGTGTAGGAAGGAGCGCTACCGCAGGGCCTTTATCCCCACCGCTGTCAGACTGTACAATAAGTGACTTTAAATGATCACTGTGTGAAAACCTGCACTACTATTGACACTGTTTCCAATTTACACTTGTCACTTTTGTTGCACATAATTATTGTCACTTTATTGTACATATATATCCTGCATGTAACATGTTTGCACATTTCTTCCTTTTGCACAATCTGAGTGTCTCTATCCATGCCAAATGTGACATGTAAATTTCTCCTCTGTGAGATAAATAAAGCACATCTTATCTTATCTTATCTACACCTGCAGAAGGAGAGCCATAATCTACACCTGCAGAACAAAATCCATAATCTACAACTACTGCAGCCTTTTGGACTTTCATGTAGCTATTCCCCATTCAAGATATGTATTTGTTTTGAAATGTTAATGACTAAGACATCGGTACCAAGCCCAACTGACATACTTTGTCAACAGTTTGTAGTTTCACAGAGCGGTGTGTCTGTCAAATTTTTCTGGCCATTTTAGTACCATTATGTAGCCCAGCCTTTTTTTGCTTAAGTGAATACAATGATACATAACCTGTGCTACCACTGTGTGACGGGAGGGCCAGGTTGTTAGAGGTGCAGCTGGTTTTGGATCTGACAGAAACTATTGGATTATATTCTTATGAAATTGTGTCCACTCTTTTTGTAATGCATACAAATGTCTAGTTTGCATCATAGATGATTAAAGAATGCTTTATTAATTTACTTATGGGCTAGAATGTATGAAATGAACTATGCAATATACTGTAAGTATCTCTTAGAGATTGTAATTGTCATGAAATAACATTTGAATTTATATAACAGGAGTACTGTATTGTGTCTTTTATGGTTTTTGTGTAGTTACAATGTTATGTAAAAATCTGTTATTTCATCCAATGCTTTCTAATTACTATACTTAATACTATACTAATTGCATTACAAATAAGCATGTTTACATGTTAGCAGTGAGTATATCCACAAGACATGCAGCAGAATTCAATAGATACATCATTATCATCAGATCCGCGGGAAAGAACAGGGCTCTAAGCGGGTCCTGAGTGGATCCGCCAGATCCGCAGCGGACCAGCAGCACCACCACGGAGGATCCACAGTGAAAAGGCTGTTATCCGCGGTGAGACCGGAGCTCACTTGCGTCCCATGATACATTACGATAGTTGTAAAGTAGCTGTCGGGCAAAGCCACGTCACAATGAAAGAAAACAACATTAAACGCATGAAACAACCGGGCGCAAGTTTGTGTGGAACGTGAGGAAGCTTCGAGGCGTGCACGAGACATTTTTTTCAGCTTACGTTGGTGCCGTATGTGGTGACGTTCGCTCACAAAGCGGCCGCAGCGTGTGGCATTCACTGAGGTTCACAGCATTGCTTTGACACAGTTTTCTTTGTGATCCACGGGACCGCGGCTGAACCTGACTGTCTCTCTCTGTGTGTGTGTGTCTGTGTGAGTGTCTGTACATGATATGGAGAAGTTCTGTTCCTAATTAAAGCAAATCTTCCGTATATTAAATACAATAAAAAACGTCTCACTTAAATAAACACTTTGTTTCATAAAGTCATATCTGTGTCATATCTTATCTGTGGTGAAATCAGACACATTGATTATGTGTGTGACGTGGAACAAGTTTTCTGCGTCGATTTGCATATCATCACTTCTGCTTTAGCCCAAGGTGCCTTCTGCTTATTTTTCACTATTTTAACAGGGGCAACGGTATCCAGAACATTCAAAACACTAGAGGCGACAGAGTTAAACAGTTCATCTACAGAAGTACGATGCATTCTCAAAGTTTATCATTCCCATAAATAGTTCACCTGTATTCTCATTGATACTTCTTGTTCGAACAATTGTAGAGTCCACTGGTGGTTTGTTGGTGAAACATGTCAAAAATTACACCAAAAATTATCAGAGTGAGCAACATCAACCACATTTACATTTAAAATATTCACCCCCTTAGTAACTATCAGGTCTATAGTGGGCCCTCTGCTGTGGTTGGGGCCACTCACATGCTGAGTGAGATCAAAAGTTTCAAGTAAAGAACTCAGCTCTTTTGCATTTCAACATTATCTCCATGAATATTATTAATATCAGATCTGGTTGACATTCCTGCTGTCAGCATGCCAATTGCATGCTCCCTCAATGCTTGTGGCATCTATGGCCTTTTGGTGTGAGACTAGGGATGTAAATCGTGACCGTTTAACCGGTGGTTGACCGTCACAGCGTTAACCGGTCAAAGCTGTCGGTTAAAAATAAGATAAGGGGGAGAGGGGAGGTCTCTTAATAACGCTATTTTAAGCCCTATTTGCACGGTGTGACAAGCGGGTCCGTATCTAGCTGTGCGCGCCAATGTATCAGTAAACTCCGGGACGGCTCTCATGCCGCATGCGCCACATATGCACGCACACATGCACACGCATGGGCGCGAACACACACACACCCACACTTCTCCCCCTCCATTGATACGTAACATCCACACGCATCATCTCTCCCCTCTGTTACCGCCAAAGTTGCACACTGGTGCGGGTCAGAACTACATTGGAGCTTACATTTATACACATACACATACAAGCACACACACACACATATACACACACACACATACCGGTCTGTCGCGCTCCTCTGTGTCACACAGCTCAACGGATCCTCGCAAATACGCGGCTTCAGTCAAAGCACATGGAACATGTTTGTGCTGATGGTCCTTGTCAGTAGATCAGCTCCACACACACATCATTTGTATTTAAACTTTAGAGGAGACCTGCGAGACGCGCCTCGTCACTCGTTGCTCTGACCATGTGAATGAGCCGCTTTTTGCTGCTAAAAAGCTTTAACCCGCAGCACAGAAGAATGGGAAGATTAAAAAAGCAGTTCTCTGTGCGCAAAGGTGCCGAAGCTGTTGCGGGTTTTGCTGCCGCTGTCTCGGCTCTGATCCAGTAGAATGCATAGCTGCACTTTCGAGAAGTACGTGGCTCGAAATGGCTGTTATTTCAAAGAACGTCTAATATTTTAAACTATGCGGTTAACCGGTTTCAACCGGTTAATGAGGCTCGGTGGTCGGTCATGAAAATTCATAGTTTTTTACATCCCTATGTGAGACAGAACTGCACATTTCAGGGAGGCCTTTTATTGTGGACAGTCTAAGGCACACCTGTGCACTAATCATGATGTCAGATCAGCATCTTGATATGGCACATATGTGAGGTGGGACGGATATCTCAGCAATCAGATTTGACATTCACCTGTCATTATTTTAAGTGGGAGAATTTGCAAAATCGGTAGCTGACTAAATACTTTTTTGCCCCACTGTATACGAGTGTGTTCACAGTAAAGTGTCAATTAAAGTATCTGGACTTTAAAAGGTTATAACTCAAAAATTAAAATTACTATCATAGATTGTGTTTGAGATCTTTTTTCCAAGCACAGACACATCGAAGAGATATCCATCCATCCATCCATTTTCTTCCGCTTCATCCGTTGCCAGGTCGCAGGGGCAGCAGTCTAAGCAGAGACGCCCAGACTTCCCTATTCACACACACTTCATCCGAGGGTACCCCAAGGCGTTCCCAGGCCAGCTGAGAGACATAGTCCCTACAGCGTGTCCTGGGTGTTCCCGGGGGTCTCCTCCCGGTGGGACGTGCCCGGAACACCTCCCCAAGGAGGTGTCCAGGAGGCATCTGGAACAGATGCCCGAGCCACCTCAACTGGTTCCTCTCGACGTGGAGAAGCAGCGGCTCTACTCCGAGCTCCTCCCGTGTGACTGAGCTCCTCACCCTATCTCTAAAGGGAGCGCCCACCCACTCTGCAGAGGAAGCTCATTTCGACCGCTTGTATCCGCGATCTCGTTCTTTCGGTCATTACCCAAAGCTCAAGACCATAGGTGAGGGAGGGAACGAAGGTTGACCAGTAAATTAGTTTAGTTTATTTAGTTAAAAGGGACCATGTACAATTAGAACATAAATCTTGAGCTTTGCCTTTCGGCTCAGCTCCCGCTTCACCACGACGGTCCGATACTTCGACCGCATCACTGCGCACGCTGCACCGATCCGCCTGTCATCTCACACTCCATCCTTCCCTCACTCGTGAACAAGACCCCGAGATACTTGAACTCCTCCACTTGAGGAAGGATTGCTCCACCCACCTGGAGAGGGCAAGGCACCTTTTTCCGGTCGAGCACCATGGCTTCGGATTTGGAGGTGCTGATTCTCATCCCAGCCGCTTCACACTAGGCTGCAAACCGCCCCAGTGCATGCTGCAGGTCCTGGTTCGTTGGGGCAAACAGGACAACATCGTCCGCAAAAAGCAGGGATGAAATCCTGTGGTCCCTGAACCGTAACCCCTCCAGCCCCTGGCTGTGCCTAGAAATTTTGTTCATAAAAACAGTGAACAGAACCGGTGACAAAGGGCAGCCTTGGCGGAGGCCAACATGCACCGGGAACAGGTGTGACTTAACCCTCTATGCACATGGGTCATTTTGGGGAACTTTCCTCGCCTGGTTTTCTTTGTGTATAATTGTTCATAAAACAGTCATCTTTTGATGCAGAGTCAAGCAGTATACTTTGTTTTTTTCAGTACAACCTGGGGTTTTAGAATATTCATATTGTAAAGCTGTCATATGAATTATATAAAAATTATGGAATCATGAAGACAAAGAAAAAAATCAAACGGAAAATCAATTTAACAAAAATGTATTGAAAAAACACAATGAAATGCTATAAACAACTTTTTACACTGCATAGAAATGTTATTTAGGGACTTGGGGATAATGGGGAAAAAAATTGAATCTCTAACTATTGTACTTTTTACGAAATTCCACTATAAAAGCAAAAAAACTCTGTCCTCCTGATGCCCTTCCTGAAGCAGTTTGTCTATAATGCTGGGGTTGCTTCTGTAGTACAGCTGTAAAAAACGTAAAACATAGGAAACTGAGCCAAAAAAAAAAAAAAACATCAATTATTTATATAATACATATATTTATATACATCATAAACACATAATGTCATTTTACTGTATTTATTATCGTCTTTATCAATAATGCGCACTCTTCAGCCGGTTATTGCAATCGCAGCTGTAGTTTCAACTGTGGGACAACAAGTAAACGCAGAGGAGTGAGATCTCTCACTCTCTGACAATCTTTGGCAGTCCCCGTGTGTTTGTACCTCACGGGTCACGCTTTGGACACGGACTTTCAGACAAACGTAGTTTATCCTCCGTGCATCGCACAGACAAATCAAGTAAGTTGCTACGTTTTACCGTTCGCGAGTAAATTGATCATTTGTAACACATGGTTAACACAGCATAAGTAAATCACTTGATACAAAAAGGAATCGTTAAAAAAAATAAAAAAATACATATTACATGACCATTGAAAAATGTGTAACGGACGTGATGGTTTCCGTCCATTTTTCGCTAACTATTAAACTTGAAAAAAAAATCTGTTCTGGTTTCACATTGAATTGGTTGACTATATGAGAGTATCACTTTGTTCTGCTTCATGTAAAAAAATAGAATCAAATGTAGACATCTGAAAATAAGCTCAATCCGTCAAATCATCACGTCCGTTACATAAAATAAACAGGGCTGCTATAGGAAACTTGTCTAATGTAGTTATGTTCTAGCAACTTCTAATGGACAGCAGAGGTATTTGAATACATGAAAAACATAAAATATTTTCGGATTAATAAAATACATTTTTTGGCCTTATAAGTCCATATAGATTTGTTGAATTTCAAAATTAGGTGTGAGACAAATGCTGTAACATACATTATTTATGTATGTTACAGTAAAGACCATTTACTGAAAAAGCAATTTAAAAAAAGAAAAACATGTATTCATTTAAAATTTTAAAAACTCAAATGTTGAAATCAAAGTCTCTAGCTATTGTTCATTTACAAAGCTGTTCTTGACATTTGTTGACGGTCCCCAAGCGCTTTTCTCGGCGCTTGCAGCAATGGATTTCTCTGCATTAAAACAGCGCATTGGATTTGAAAAATCAATGTAAATGTGATCATTTTGGCACAATTACTTGTTTAAAGGTACACTGTGTAATTTCTAGTGCCTCTAGCGTTGAGATCTTATATTGCAGTCTCATATATTGAGATTTGAGTACGGGTGCCTGTAGAGTTAAGGAGACTTTTGCCTACAGTGCCTTGCGAAAGTATTCGGTCCCCTTGAACCTTTCAACATTTCGCCACATTTCAGGCTTCAAACATAAAGATATAAAAAATAATTTTTTTGTCAAGAATCAACAAGTGGGACACAATCGTGAAGTGGAACGAAATTTATTGGATAACTTAAACTTTTTTAACAAATACAAAACTGAAGTGGGGCGTGCAATATTATTCGGCCCCCTTGCGCTAATACTTTGTAGCGCCACCTTTTGCTGCAATTACAGCTGCAAGTCGCTTGGGGTATGTCTATCAGTTTTGCACATCGAGAGACTGGAATTCTTGCCCATTCTTCCTTGCAAAACAGCTCGAGCCCAGTGAGGTTGGATGGAGAGCGTTTGTGAACAGCAGTCTTCAGCTCTTTCCACAGATTCTCGATTGGATTCAGGTCTGGACTTTGACTTGGCCATTCTAACACCTGGATACGTCTATTTGTGAACCATTCCATTGTAGATTTGGCTTTATGTTTTGGATCATTGTCCTGTTGGAAGATAAATCTCCGTCCCAGTCTCAGGTCTTTTGCAGACTCCAACAGGTTTTCTTCCAGAATGGTCCTGTATTTGGCTCCATCCATCTTCCCATCAATTTTAGCCATCTTCCCTGTCCCTGCTGAAGAAAAGCAGGCCCAAACCATGATGCCGCCACCACCATGTTTGACAGCGGGGATGGTGTGTTCAGGGTGATGAGCTGTGTTGCTTTTACACCAAACATATCGTTTTGCATTGTGGCCAAAAAGTTTGATTTTGGTTTCATCTGACCAGAGCACCTTCTTCCACATGTTTGGTATGTCTCCCAGGTGGCTTGTGGCAAACTTTAAACGAGACTTTTTATGGATATCTTTGAGAAATGGCTTTCTTCTTGCCACTCTTCCATAAAGGCCAGATTTGTGCAGTGCACGACTGATTGTTGTCCTATGGACAGACTCTCCCACCTCAGCTGTAGTTATCTGCAGTTCATCCAGAGTGATCATGGGCCTCTTGGCTGCATCTCTGATCAGTCTTCTCCTTGTTTGAGATGAAAGTTTGGAGGGAAGGCCGGGTCTTGGTAGATTTGCAGTGGTCTGATACTCCTTCCATTTCAATATAATTGCTTGCACAGTGCTCCTTGAGATGTTTAAAGCTTGGGAAATCTTTTTGTATCCAAATACGGCTTTAAACTTCTCCACAACAGTATCTCGGACCTGCCTGGTGTGTTCCTTTGTCTCCATGGTTCTCTCTGCGCTTTAAACAGAACCCTGAGACCATCAAAGAGCAGGTGCATTTATACGGAGACTTGATTACACACAGGTGCATTCTATTTATCATCATCAGTCATTTAGGACAACATTGGATCATTCAAAGATCCTCACTGAACTTCTGGAGTGAGTTTGCTGCACTGAAAGTAAAGGGGCCGAATAATATTGCACGCCCCACTTTTCAGTTTTTTATTTGTTAAAAAGTTTTAATTATCCAATAAATTTCGTTCCACTTCACGATTGTGTCCCACTTGTTGATTCATGACAAAAAACATTTTTTTTTATATCTTTATGTTTGAAGCCTGAAATGTGGCAAAATGTTGAAAGGTTCAAGGGGGCCGAATACTTTCGCAAGGCACTGTATACTGTTTGACAGTGCTCCTCAACTCTCAGCCTTTCACCAGACTGCCAAGGAAAGAATACTTTAGTTTGATAAATGACCGGATCTCTCCAAATGTCTCGGCACTTGACAGACGCGTGGAGCCAGCATTTAAACAAGACCGCGTTCAGACAGCAGCACCCTACACAGAGGCTCTACTGAGTATAGAGAGTATACTTGACACTTACCATGGATCTATTATAATATCGTCACACCACGTTTTACGAACGCGGTGTGAAGAGAAGAGACACATGGAGGAATAAAGTCTGTGTGAGGTTAAAACTGTGGTGATCAAAGAAGCAGGAGATATACACAGCAGCAGCAGGACATGGCAAAGCTCATGTTAGCATTAGCGTTAGCCACATCGCCCAATCTGCATCACCAGGTAAGAAAAACAGAACATTCACTCTCGCTGCTGATACATTATTCTGGCGATCGTTTTGTGGGGATTCTGTGTGTTTTATTTGATGCTTGTCCCTGAATAAGTTTAGTGGAAACTTGTGACATAGTAGTTGGACTGCGCTTGGATCGGGTCAGAACATCCTGAGACTGTGTTGCAGATTCTGTCTCGTACTTATTGTCAGTGTGAAAAAGTTACGTATTGTTCACGTGTGAGTCTGTTGTGTACAAAATACACGATGTACCTCCTGTTAACGCTGTCTTTGTGCGTGTGGTTAGACAAAAATCTCTATTGTTGGGCACATTTTTATTGCATACCGCTAATACCGTTTATATCGGCCAGGCCTAATGTATTTATTTATTTTGCGTTACGCAAAGACACACACTTGCAACAAGCAGAGAATGGTCCGCGCTGGGTACATTATGACCCCGCTCACAGCGTTATTCTCAAGGAGCCGCTGTCATTACAAAGCGGCCGGAGTGGCTCTGGAGTCAGAACACTCCTGCCACGGAGGATTTGGAATCCCGTTCGAGTACGTACAGCAAACACCAGCAAGTGCCCCGCGATCACGCACACCCTCTCTGGCATTGCACCACGCCCCCCTAGGGAGGAGCGCCCCGCTATTTGAGAAGGACTGGTCTATGTGAAGTACGTGAAGGTGCCTACTAACTCAAGAGATAGTATGCATATCTGATATTTGTCGCGCATGCGTACCTGCGTACCACTTATGTGCACCCCTGATTATAACAGCAGTTACAGAAAAAAAAAATTAAGTACGCTAAGAAGTAATTAAAGTGGCAAGAAAACGGGGAGCGATGCAACTCCGAAGCTGGCTCCTGCCCGCACATGGTGATCGGTGCACTCGGGCCAGTGACCCCGAAGCTGGAAGGGTGGTTACAGCGAATCCCTGGAACAACCTCGGAAATCTCGGTCCAGAAATGTGCAGTGCTAGGAACAGCAAAGATACTGTACAGAACCTTCAAGCTCCCTGGCCTCTGGTAGAAGACTCAAGCTTAGAGAGGGATGAACGCCCGCGTAGGGCAAAAGGTGGGAACTTATAATATAACAAAAAGTCTGTAATGTCTGCATTATTAGGATTCTGACTGTAGTCTGATCATGGCTATTCACCAGTTGTCCCATTGTCTGTTTCGTGGTGCGATGTTAAGACCTCTGAACCTGGCCTCCTCCATCTACACCTGCGGACTGCCTCCTACGCATTAAGGCTAACACTATGGTGACAAAAGCACTCACAACCAGTCCACTCCTGATATACAGTCTATGCCTAGAACATGCTGAAAAAACAGTGTTCCAAGATCCTGTTAAAAGGACAGTTGCAAATGTTGGTCACTGGAAAAAATGATTGATTCACAACAACAATAGCTTTGCCTTTAAAGATCGGAACGTGACACACCCAGAATTGTGACAAACAAAAAACACCACATGATACCAGGACAGTTACAAGAGCCTTGTCCATGACTGTAAAAACAGAGATTTGCGAAGCAAAAACTACTGACATGGATTTTAGAACATCGTTCTATGGTGGATTGAAAGTTTCATATTCCAGATTTAAAGAAGCTACACCCGATTTTTTTCTAATGAGTTCAGAAAAATGCTTATTACTACATACAAGTTGTATTATAATCCATAATTTCATTGAAAACTTGAGCTCATTGATTCAGCTTGAATGAATTCCAGAAAAAGTGCCGAGTAGAGGCTTGGCGTGACGGCCGCTCTCCTTCACTCAGGGCTTTGACTTCGAAATTCGATATTCGAATATAATTAGAAAATTAAAAAATATATAAATATTTGAACAAATATTAGACCGCCTTAAATATTCGAAATGCATTGACTGCAAATAAAGTAGTTAGCTCCCAAAGGTGTCACTGTGACATGCTAGGCGGGTAAGCTAGCTAGTTCTAAAACTCTCTGGAACTAGAGCTGGGCGAAATGGCAAAAAAGTTAAATCTCAATTTTATTTCCTGCTTTGAACGATTTTGATTTTTATTAAAGCCACCGAAGACTGACTTTGCCCTTAAAAATATGTTTTGATCTTTCCGCAAAATTCAAGTTTCAAAACTATTTCTAATTTATTTCCCTCAATACGTATTATAAAAGTCTTGTACAAACTGTGCTGATATTGCAAATACGATTAATGTGCTGCTGGAACTCTCAAAATATCCTTCATTCGATTTCACGATTTTAACACTTTTCACAAATTCGAGTTTTTCAAAAGCCGATTAATTGCCAAAATTAGATTTATTGCCCAGCCCTATCTGGAACTACATGAAAACTGAACAAAGATTTCTGAACATCAGCGGTGAGTAAGTACTGCTAAGAAGTACAGATGATAGGTGAGAAACCTTCCTTTGCTTTCACTAAACCCTGTACGACTGAGAGCTTACACAAACTTGTCTCAGTACTGGTTTAACCCTCGTTTGGTACTCGTTTAATCCTGGTTTAGTTCTTGTTTTGCCTGTTTTTTTGTGTCTTTTACTTCTTGCTCTGACCGGCATTTTGTCCTTGTGACCACTTTACCTCTCTCTCCTGGTTGCCGCTAACCTTGCCTGCAAGCTGAATTCTCGGGGTATTTGTGAGTTCACAAACACTCGAGAATACATCTTGCCCCGCTCCCGCCAACCCTTTTCGAGTAGAACATCTAGGTGTTCAAGCTAATCACGCGCCAGTCTGGGGGTTTAGGGCGGGATATGCGGGTTTGACGAAAGCAAGAAGTGCCCGGCCGAAGCAAAACAAACATGGCTATGCAGGAGGACGGACGCGTAGCTGAGGCTATCAAGTCAGTTTTAACAGAATCTCCAATTTCTTTTTTGAAAGATGAACAGCGAGAGGCGCTTTGTGCATTTCTGGACGGCAAAGATGTTACCGGGATTGGTTTAAGTGAAATCTTGGTAGGCGGGCACACAGCGTCACTTCGCCCAATCAGCTTGAAGTATTCTGCTGCTTATCCCTCCTTTCCCCGAAAGGATTCTCCTGCAGATGTCCCAGATTGATATTGTGGAGAACGCATTAGAGTTCTACACAATCATCAATCTGGCTCTTGCCAGGTTAGGTTGCTGCATGTACATCCGAAAAAATAAAAAATTCAATCTCTTGCGTTCGCACGCAAACGCGCATGGTAATATTTGCACGGACATGTGTCACCATTGACTTTGTATTGAAACTCAAAAGGTCCGGTTTGAATGCCACTTTAGACAAAAGGAGAACTTGTTGATATTAGTGTGAATAGAGTTAAACACAATCGCAGGTTTGTGCCTGATGAGGAAAAGTGTTACAAAATTGAGAAAAAACAGCAAACCATTTCCCGTCTTACTTGAAAAGAAGGAAACCGTGATTTCAAGTTTCAAAATGCTCTCGTCTATAACTACTTCATGCAAATTTTTAAACTCTCTGACTCTACAGTTGTCATGAGGCATTTAAAACTAGATTTCTCCACCAGAAGGAGTAGAATTTGTTTTTTTATTTTCCAAGTTTTTCAACTTCCAAAACTACTTTATGGACACTACTTTTGTAAAACAGAAAACAACTGAGTGTGATGTCATAATGGTACAATAGACAGGCTTTTAGACAGAAGGGCTGGAGTGACATGTTTGTGCCAGAAGTTCCTGATATAAACGTGGAAAGATCTAAAAACAGAATTTGTCTCCCTTGTTATTGTTAAAACGTTCGCACACTCACCCACGGCGGCAGCTGTGTCGTAGCTGCACTGCGCTGCGTCACTGACTCCTTGTGCTCCAGGAAGCGGAGTGCGCGGTTGATGCGGTTGTCCTGCTTGCTGTGGTTCCTCTTCCAGTAGAAGAGCGCGGCAAGTCCCACGAGAACCCAACTGAAGCTGAACTCAAAATAGCCTAGCACATAGATGGGCAGCATCATCAGGAAGGTCTTGCCAAACTTCAGCCACAACTGCGACACGTCTGTAAGTGAGGCGAGCGGGTCTGGTTCTTCAGGGAGGGGGGGGCCATGGCTGGGGTATGAGATGGGCGAGCTGTTGAGTGTTGGTCCACTCAAAGAGGCATCCATTTTGGAGGTTGTACTCATATCCTGGGCTCCTGTAAAACATATTTAGATCTCAATATTAATATAATAGTGTTTATCATCATAATATTCAGGACATGTAAACTTGCATTGCAGCCCGCGATGAGAAACAACCAATCTTAAGCTTCCTTCCCACTGCTCCCTATTCTCACTCACTGAGTGATATGGGCTGATTTGTCTTGCATAACGACAGCGTAACAAGGCGTGGATCTGTGTTAGGGTGGGTGAAGCTCTTACCATCAGAGTTTGGGTTGTTGCACTTACTGCTCTTTCTATGAGATACTTTATTGATCCCCTTGGTATTGATATCTGGTACTGACTGGGTACTCGTGCCCTGCCTTCGGTTATAAGCTTTGCTGACACAGGTCCAAACAGCATGCCAAAATGTCTTACTGTTGTCCAGGGTTTGACACATTATTCAAGATGGATTAAAAACACAGATTATTATGTCAAGTGACAATATGATAGGGTATTGAGAGTAGAATGACAGGTAAACAATTATATTTTGATACAATTTGTGATAAGCGTAGGAGGACTGGAATGCAGCTTTGTGTTTTCTGAAAATTCTAAATTGTGATTTGCACTTAGAGCAGCAGAGGGGTTTGTTGAGCATGAATCATGTCTAAATCAGTAAAACTGAATAGGCCTGCTGCAGTCTATCAACTCTCCAAACATATTTTCAAACGCGTGACATTCTTGTTCATCTCTTTAGATTTCAGTTGTTAAGCAAAACAAATGTTCAAAATCTTTTTTGCGAATCTTCCATCATCTTCAACCATGTATAAAACATGAAATCCCCCAATATTCTAACAGTTTCCAGATTTCACTGATCAACTGGAGTTGCTCAAAACATCTGAACAATTTGGATTAGTCATGCTTTTGAGCATGACTAATCCAGACACACAAGGGCTGGTGCTATGAGACTTGGGTGGCATCTCTGATTGCCACCCCCCTGACCCAGAAATGGATTAAAGGGTAGAAAATGGATGGATGGATGCTTTTGAGCCGAGGGCAGGACACACCACTATTTACAAGCAGTTTTCACAGGACAAATTCCTTTTGAACAACAAGACAAAACGTGTTTCCCTATGTAGATACAGTCAAGGGCAGATGAGGCCAGGCAAGTATGCCTTGTCTGGCCTCATAATAGTTTGACATCACTGTAACTTTGTTGGGTATTAATTCAGACATTCAAGAGTGTTAATGTTTATGTATTTTTAAGCAGGTATGGCGTGACGTTTCGCCAAGGAGACACCATCACGTATAGCGCTGACGTCGCTCAGTCCAGAAAGTAGCATCAAACCACAACAACAAACTCACCGAAATCCGTACTGGTTAAAAACAGACCGAAATTCAGCGGAAAATCCCGCTGCTGGCCATGACTTCGATTTGGAATTCACTTCGGGTGCTTTGACGTCTTTCCCCGATGCTTCCGTGGAGGCAGAAGCCGGGGCGGGAGCAGTGCGAAGAGCTGCTTAGGCGGAAGTGGTCATAATCCGGGGAGAGGCCAGTGACGTGGCCGCGGAGGAAGATCAACTCGAACTGCGATTGTGGAGAAGGGGAATTCCGCGTTCCTGTGTGTAGATGAGGAATTGCAGGTGACAGAAGCAGGTCAGAAGACAACATGGATCTATAATATAAGACTGTTGTTTTATTGCCCATTAAACATATTAATACAAGTAAGGTAAATTAATTTTGACTTTTGAATATACGTGAGCAGTGAGCAAAATTAATATATACAGTCTATGGTCCAAATGCAGGGACACTTAGTGTTACATATTTGTAGGAAAAGTGCTTTATGGACACTACGTACAAGGTGGTGATAAACTACTACTGTAGCCACAGCTGCCCTGGGGCACACTGACAGAAGAAGGGCAACCAGTATGTGCCATCAGCCCCTCCAACCACCACCAACCATTCACACACACCAGACTCATTCTAAGCAATGGGGGTGAATTAATAGTTACTTAATGTAACTTAAGTTCTACGAATAGGTGCGTAGTCCCTTAGGACTTCGCTAGTGGGATATCACTCGTGACCCCCAGGTCACACGCCAGAGAGATCAAAATAATTTGCTCCAATCACCAGCCACCTTCCTCTATAAATGCCCCTGCACAAGGCCGCACCCCCTCTTGAACTCTGCCAAGCCGGGCTGGTCTGATGGGCTCGTAGCTAAGGGACTACGCACCTATTCGTAGAACTTAAGTTACATTAAGTAACTATTAATTCTGCGTCATGGTGCTACGTCCCTTAGGACTTTGCTAGTGGGACACAACGCGGAGGCCGTAGGAAAATGTACTCCCAGCAGGCCAGCGAAGGGTGATTGGAGCTCCGCCCGAGCAAGACCCTCACAACGTGAGAGGACTCAGGGCAGAAGAAACAAGCGTGTTACGGGGCCACTCCTACCAAGGATACCCCAACGTAACACAAGCCGTAGGTCATCCGTAGTCACAGGACGCCTCTCCCAAGAGCTCCTGACGTGGACTACCAGACCGACCAAACACACAAAAATGTACCGCACCTGTAGGATGCCTCTCCCAAGAGCTCCTGCACCAGGGTGGAAATAAACCGAAGGCCCCCTCAGGGGAGGGACCCAACGGTCTAACTCAGTCCGCTGCACTCAGCACGGAATGGGCCACCGACCGGTCCGACACATCCGAAAGATAAGACCGGACGAAAGAGGAGGACGACGCCCAAGAAGCCGCACGGCAGACGTCCTCGACCGACGCCCCCCTGAGAAGGGCCGTAGAGGCCGCCATCCCACGCGTGGAATGCGACCTGAAACCCACCGGGGGGGCCAGACCCTGCGATTGATACGCCCGCCGCACAGCCGTGGCGACCCAATGCGCCAGCCGCTGAGCCGACAGCGGGGCGCCCCTGTTCTTGGGGCCCAGACACACAAACAGCTGACCACCCAACCTGAATGACGAAGTCATGGCCAGGTAATGCCTCAGCATTCTGACAGGACACAGAAGGTGCTGCCGCTCCTCCTCGGGGGAGGCATGCGGCGGCGGATGGAAAGCCCTAATCCTGATGACTCTCAACCTAAAGGCCGACGTGATGACCTTGGGGAGAAAAGCCGGATTGGGCCACAATTCCACCATGCCATCGTCCTCTCCAAAGGACAGGCAAGACGCATGGACGGAGAGCGCACACAAATCGCCCGCCCTCTTAGCAGACGCCAACGCCAGCAAGAGGGCCGTCTTAAAGGCGATACACTCGGGACTTGCCTCCGCCGCCGGTTCAAAAGGCGGACCCGACAGCCCCCTAAGGACCACCCTGAGGTCCCAAATCGGAGGCGTTCTCTGGAGCGGGGGCCTCCTCCTGCGCGCCCCCCGCAGAAAACGTTTAACCAACGGATGAGAACGGGCTGTGAACCCCCCGAATCCGTCGTGACCCGAAGTAATGGCTGCCGCGAACACCGCCAAGGTAGCGACAGCCCTCCCCTTGTCGAAGAGCTCCTGTAGGAATCCCAGGACCCCCTCCAGCGGGCAACGCCTGGGGTCCCAGGAACGAGAACTGCACCAGTCGCTGAAGAGCCTCCACCTCGTGGCGTAGGCCCTCACAGTGGACGGCGCCCTCGCTCCCTGAATGGTCTCCACCACCGCAGGGGGAAGACCCAGGTCTACGAGGTTCCGCCTCTCAGCCTCCAAACCCAGAGCCTGCGGCCGATTATCGGGCGTGAAAACAGGGCTCCCCCCCCCTGGACTAGAGCCCCGGATCGTCCGGGAGGGTCCAGGGCTCCATCACCGCCATGCCCCTCAGGAAGGGGAACCACCGGGCATGCGGACTGTCCGGAGCCACCAGGATCACCGACCTCCTCTCCTGTTCGATCCTCCGCAGCAGGACCGGCAGGAGACGCACCGGTGGGAAAGCGTACAGCAGGCCGCCTGGCCAGGGGTAATGAGCCAGAGCGTCCACGCCTAAGGGCGGCTCGTCCGCGGCCCTTAAGGCGAACCAGGACGGGCACTGTGCGTTCTCTGCACTGGCGAAAAGGTCGACCGCTGGACGGCCGAACCTCCGCCAGATCTCCGCAGCTACCCGCGGGGCCAGGCCCCACTCGTCCTGGAGCGGGCCCCCCCTGGACATCCTGTCGGCCCCCACGTTCCGGACCCCCGGGACGTGACGCGCCCTGAGAGACAGGAGGTGAAGCGCCGCCCACAGCAGCGTCACTGTCGCCATGCGATGGAGAGCGGGGGACCTGGTGCCCCCCTGCCTGTTCAGATAGGAGACCACTGTGGTGTTGTCTGAGCGAACCATCACGTGTCTCCCCTGCAGCTGAGGAGCAAAGTGCAGCAGTACTCTGTGTACTGCCTCCATCTCCAGCAGGTTGATGTGACGGGTTGAGTCCGACCAGCAGCCTCCTACAGAGCTCTGGCCGAGGACCCCGCCCCATCCTTCGAGCGACGCGTCCGTGAACACCTCCACGTGAGACACGCCGCAGGCTAGAGTCACTCCGTCCCGCAATAGACCCGGAGTGAGCCAGAACCTGATGTCCGAAGCTGCCACTTGGGGAACCCAGATCAGCCTCCCCCCGTCCCGGGAGGGGTGAAGCCTGAGGCGCGAGAACCACCTCTGAAATTTTTCTCATGTGGAGCAGGCCTAGCCGCACCACAGCATGAGCCGCCGCCATCATTCCCAGCAGGGACCTGAGGCGCCGAGCGGGGACTCTGGGGCCCGCCAGAACCTCCCGGGCCAGACGGGTAATATTCATCCGTCTGTCCACGGACAATGCAGCACGGAATGTCACAGAGTCTAGCTGCAGGCCGAGATAAATCATGCGTTGGGCTGGCTGCAGCTTGCTCTTCTCCCTGTTCACCACAAAGCCCAGGCGCTGTATGTGGGACAGGACCCAGTGCGTGTGGCTCACGGCCACTTCTCTGGATGAGGCCAGAATTAACCAGTCGTCTATATAGGTTAATATTCTTACCCCCGCGCGTCTGAGCGGCTCCAGAGCTGCTTCCACACATTTGGAAAAAGTCCGAGGCGCGAGTGCGTACCCGAAGCGTAGACGGCAGTACTCGTAATTCCTCTCTTCCACTGCGAAGCGCAGAAACCTCCTGTGTTCTGGCACTATGGGCACGTGGAAGTACGCATCTGTCAGGTCTATGGATGTCATCCAGTCTCCCTCCCTGACACACTCGAGGAGCTGCCTTGTGGACAGCATCCGAAACTGCCGTTTGGAAATGCACTCGTTTAACACGCGCAGATCCAGAATGGGACGCACCCCGCCTGACTTCTTTGGCACTAAGAAGTAAGGGGAGTACAGCCCCCTGGTGGCGTCCTGCGGGTCTACCTCCACTGCTGCGCCTCGACTCAGCAGAGAGGAGACCTCCGCTTGTAGTGCCTCTATCGATCCCCGTACCTGAGAGCGTACTGCCCGTACGCCTCGGAATGGTGGTGGCTTTCGGAAAAATTGCAGTGCGTAACCCCTGCGCAAAGTTTTCTCCAGCCAAATATTTGTCAGTAGGCCCTGCTCCCTCCAGATGCTGTAGAAGTCTGTGAGGGGCGGAACGGGAGCTGGAACACGAGACGTCACGGCCCCGCCCTCTCCTGGTGTTCCTAGCAGGGAGGGGGGGTGGCTGAAAGGGCCGGGGGGGCCCCTGCGTCACACCGTGAGCGCCGGGGGCGGTCACGTGTTCTGTAGGCCCGACGTCATAAGTACGGGACTGCTCACCACACGTGACTCGGCTGCTGTGCCCCCCCCTGGCTCTTGCCTCATGGAGGGGGGGGCGAGCCCCTGGAGTGGGAAACCCCGTGTTAGCCTCGTAGCTCGGAGATGCTAACATGCGTTCGGCCGAAGCACACACCTTATTACTCACCAGATCCCTCCGCCTGCCTCTCTGGGAGGGCCTAGCATGAACCCGTGAATCGGAGCTCGTGGCCCGCGTAGCGCGCTGCACGCCCTTCTCTGGGGGCTGCAGGCCTAGCGGCGCCACGTTATGTGCTCGAAAAGTACCACAAGCAGATTTCAGATCATTTGACATGTTACATACCCCCCAAATGAGACTCAGACAGCGAGTACTGATGAAATGCCGGTCGGCTTTTATTGAACGAATTCTTACCGCCCCGACCTCCTCTGCCATAGGGAGGTCGGCGGTGGGTACGTTGGTCCCGCGAGCCTCCCGTGTGTCTGTCTGGACCTGGGGGCCTCGTCGCTGGGGGACGATGAGCCACGGAGCGTGGATATGGCCCTGCCGGGCGAGCGCTCCCTGCCTCTGTCTCGGCTCCGCGCTGGAGGGCGGGCCTCGTTGCTAAATGCTGGGCTAGGCTAGCAGAGTCCTTAGTTGCGGTGTCCAGCCTAGTCATCAGGGTCTGCATCTCCGGACCGAAGAGCGACGTCTGGGAGATGGGCAGGTCCAGCAGCTGCCTCTTCTCCGCCTCTCTGATGTTAGCAAGCCCAAGCCAGAGGTGCCTGGCCCCGACTTGTGCTGCTGCCATGGTGCGGCCGCCATCGACAGCTAGCGCCTGGCACATGCGCAGGATCGCCGCTGAAGTGGTCCTCGCCTGAGATAAGGTGTCTCCACTGAGCGCCTGGCCAGAAGAGAGCGACCTATCCAGGGCCCCGGTGATGAAGGCCATGTTGTTCGCCACAGCAACGACCTGTGCCGCATTGGCGTAACATCTGTCGTGCATCGCCAAAGACATCCTGTCCCGCTCGGAGGGAAGGAGAGGTCTGGTGCCGGGCCACACGGATGCGGAGGGGTGCAGGGCCACTCGAACCGAATCCTCGATGTCCGGGACCCCGCCGGTCCGGGACCAGTCCTGCACGTTGCAGTACATGCCGTACCCCAAAGCGGGCCTCTTGGCCGCTAGGGGCTTTGGCCACTCACGTGTCGCGTAATGGACGATCGGGTCCATCCGCTGGCACAACGTGGGCTGCGTCCTCCTCCTCCCTCGAGTGGTGGCGTAACCAGAGGTGAAGTCCTCCACCCTCTGGTTCGGTTGCAGTGGCAGGGGCGCATCCATGATGGCCGCCGCCGTGGAGTAGAGCCCAGGCATGTGGTCCAGCGGGAAGCGGTCCGGCTCCGGGTTGGACACCACCTCGTCCAGCGTGAGGAGAGAGCCGACCCCTCCGAAACCTCTCCGTCCTCGCAGTCACCCCACTCCGCGGGCACGGGTGGAAGGTCGAGAGGGGCCAGGAGAGGCCCAGGTGAGAGAATCAGGAGAGAACAGGAGAGAACCAGGAGAGAGAACCAGGAGAGAACCAGGAGAGAACCAGGAGAGAGACAGGAGAGAACCAGGAGAGAACCAGGAGAGAACCAGGAGAGAACCAGGAGAGAGACAGGAGAGAACCAGGAGAGAGCCAGGAGAGAACCAGGAGAGAACCAGGTGAGGGAACCAGGAGAGAACATGGTGCGATGATGGTACCTCTGAACCTTTGGACCATGACTGTCGCCCACCTGCAGGACACTCTCTCTGCTCTGGAGAGCAGCTTCAGTGACAGACTAATTCACCCTCGCTGTGTGAAGGAGAGGTTCCGTAGGTCTTTCCTTCCTGCTGCTGTCAGACTGTACAACGAGAATGTGTAACAGGAACTGCTGAGTCTGCACAAGTGTTTCTGATAATTCACTAGTAACTTTGTCACTAGTCACTTTACCTGTTATCAGTACTACTACAGTACTACATATCTGATATTTACTCTTATCAGTACTACTACATTACTACATATCTGATATTTACTCTTATCAGTACTACTACATTACTACATATCTGATATTTACTGTTATCAGTACTACTGCATTACTACATATCTGATATTTACTGTTATCAGTACTACTGCATTACTACATATCTGATATTTACTGTTATCAGTACTACTACATTACTACATATCTGATATTTACTGTTATCAGTACTACTACATTACTACATATCTGATATTTACTGTTATCAGTACTACTGCATTACTACATATCTGATATTCAGATTCAGATTCATTTATTTCGCCATTTGCAGTATGTATACACCACATTGGAATACATTTGTAAAAGTTCCCCGTGTGCACAGGACAAGTACAGACACAAAACAACATTAAAAGACAAAAATAAAACACATTTTAAAAACAGTAAACAAATGTCACAACAAATGTCACCGTGAAGTTGACCAACTTAAAACAGATCTATACAAGTGCAAAACATTAAAGTGCTCTATTCAAACTGTTAACAGCTCGTGGAAAAAAACTGTTAGCATGACGAGATGTCCTGCATCTCAGAGAACAGTATCTTCTGCCAGAGGGAAGAAGCTGGAACAAGGCTTTTCCTGGGTGGCCAGAAGAGTCTCTGATAATTCTCAGGGCACTGTTAAAAAGTCTGGATTGATAAAGAACCTCCAGAACAGGAAGCTCACAGCCCACGGTCCTCTCTGCAGAGCGGAGCACCTTGTTTAAAGCTCTCTTTTCTTTATCTGTGATGTTACCGAACCACACAGACACAGAACCAACAAGCAAACTCTCAATGGTGCAGCGATAAAAGTTCAGCAGAATCTTAGAGTTAGTGGTAAATTCTCTAAGTTTCCGCAGGAAGTAGAGACGCTGACGAGCTTTCTTTACGACTCGGTCAGTGTTTTTAACCCATTTCAGGTCATCAGACAGAGTTAGACCCAGAAACTTGCTCCTCTACGATCTGCACTTGGGAGTTATTGATTGCGACAGGCAAATGAGAACTATTGCGACTGAAATCAAAGACCAGTTCACATGTTTTGGATGCGTTCAACTGGAGGTTGTTAGCCTTACTCCACTGAACCACATTTTGGATCTCGGCTCTATAAGAGGATTCATCGTTATTACTGATGAGACCGATGATGGTGGTGTCATCAGCATATTTGATGATCAGGTTAGAGTCTGAGGAAGACACACAATCATGAGTGTACAGTGTAAAAAGTAAAGGACTCAAAATACATCCCTGAGGAGATCCAGTGCTCACAGAAACAACATCTGAAAAACAGTCATTGATTTTTACACTCTGAGATCTGTCAGTTAAAAAGCTATAGATCCATTTACACTTGGCAACACTTAAACCGAGAGACATGAGCTTTTCAATCAGTATACCTGGGACAAGACAATTAAAAGCAGAGCTATAATCAATGAACAGCATTCCTTGCAACAGATTTCCTATTGTCCAAGTGACTGTAGACAGAGTTCAGAGCAAAGGAGATGGCATCCTCCACACTCCTGTTCTGTCTGTAGCAAACTGGAGCGGGTCAACACTCACAGGGATCTGGCTCTTAATGAAGTCCAGCACAAGCCGCTCGAAAGTCTTCATTAGGACAGAAGTGAGGGCCACAGGACGATAGTCATTAAGGCATGTCACAGGAGTTTTCTTAGGAACTGGGATAATGGTCGACTCTTTAAAGCAGTTCGGCACAGTACAGTTCCTTAGCGACAGGTTGAAAATGTCTGTTAGCACAGGCGCAAGTTGCTCAGAGCACAGTTTCAGGACACGAGGAGGGATGCCGTCCGGGCCAGGGGCTTTCCGGACTGTGGTCCTGGACAAGACACGCCTGACTTCCTCCTGAGTCACGGTGAAGGTACCTTGATTGAGGCAATCAGGAAAGACAGTAGGACAGGCATCAGCGGATTCAAAGCGACAGTAGAACGTGTTCAGCTCGTTTGGCAGAGCTTGGCCGACAGATGCAGTTTTCCCAGCGCTAGGTTTCCACGATGTGATGGCTTTAATACCGCTCCACATGCGCCGAGGGTCATCTTCCTTAAAATAACCCTTTAACTTGTCCCCATAACTGCGCTTTGCAGATTTAATAGAACGTTTCAATGCGTAACAGGATAGCTTATAGGCAACTGTATCGTTAGATTGAAACGCCAGAGCACGCTCATGAAGTTTTTGTTTCACTTCCGCGTTCATCCAAGGGTTTTGACTGAGATGTACTTTAATGACCTTCTGTGGGACACAACAGTCAATACAGAAGCGTATGTATCCAGACACATTTACTGTTATCAGTACTACTGTATTGTCTCTTCCTGCTCTGGACAGAGCAGTCGCATTCTCTTGCTGCCTTTTTATCTCCTTTAATCATTTTTGCTTACATTTTTATTCCACAAAACACGGATTACTCCTTTTTACAAACTTCAACCCAAGACTTGTGGAATTTACCTAACTTACAGCATGTCGGGAGGACGGAAAAAAAGAACAAAACTTTGCGACGGCTGTTTTTCACTCAAACAGGAGCTAAAACTTCTTCAAGACCGAATGTTTGTGCTTGAATCAGAATTGGGGCTGAACACAACAATACCAGTGAAAGGAAATGGACCAAATGGACAGAACGTAAGTTATGATGACGCTATTTCATTTCCCAAAATCAACAGAGACAATTGTTGGAACACATATGGTGCCAAGCCCAAACAAGGCAAAGCTAATGATAACAAGAGTGTCATAATGCCACAGCAAAAATCTTTAATTACAAGAAACCGCTTTTCACCACTTTTGGAAGATGAATTAGCAGTAGCCTCTCAGTCCCAGTCTCAGTCTCAGTCAAGGTCAAATGCAGCTGAGTCGCTCTTTATCGGGGATTCTGCGATAAGAAATGTAAACATGCGTAATCTCAAGGTTCACTCAGTACACTCTGCCAAAGTGGATGAGATAAGGCGGTTGGCTCCGAGGCTTCTGTCTGAGACCGGCGGGGTAAAAAGATTGTTGATCCACGTGGGGGCAGTAGACGTCTATGACAACACAAGTGAAAAGTTGAAACGGGATTACTCTCTCTTATTGGACGACCTTGCTAAAATGGACGTAAAAATCGTTATCAGTGGCCCACTACCAAATGTGGACGGGAAGCAAATGAAATTCAGTCGTCTGTATCAGCTAAATGCAGCCTCGCGGAAATTCAACTCTGGAAGACGTCAGCCAAAGCCACCCCTTCCAGGCCGGCCTCGCAGCCCCAGCCTATCGCACAGCAAACGCCCATTTCCAACCAACCTATGCAGGCCAGGCAAGCAGCTTAAAAGCGGAGAAACTCCCACTTTACGGCCTTCTCGAAGCCTTGCAAAGAGTCGTTCTGGAGGAATCGCTTTTGTCTACTCACGCTTACTCCTGCGGTCCCTGCTGTCCTCTGTCTTGCTGCGTGTGGTCTGCTCCTCCTCTGCGTCGCTGCACCTGCTGCGGGTCTCGTGCTGTGGTCCGTGGGTCTTTGCCGCTCTCCTCCTTTGCGGGCTCTTTCTGCGGGTTTGCCGCTGCTCGTCTCGTCCTGCTGCTGCATACGGCCGGTCTGGCCCGGTGCGGTGGGAGCTGTGCGCATCCCTGCCTCCTCGTGCCGGTACGGTGTGGTCCTGTTGTCTTTCCCTTGTCTTCTGGCGTTGTGGGTAAGTATGCTGACTGCGGACGGTTTATTCCCCTCGCATTGTACTGCAGGCTCAGTTGGCCCCGCGCATTAGTGTGCAAGCTCTTAGTTTAAAGCCCTCGCATTGGTCAGCAGGCTCTCTTTAACCTCTTGGACTGCGGCTCTCTCTTTGAATCCCTCTCTTGGACTACAAGCTCTGTTTGAATCCCTCTTTTTGGACTGCGGCTCTAAGTTTTAATCCCTCACTTTGGACTGCAAGCTCTCAGTTTTAAATCCCTCACTTAGGACTGCAGGCTCTGTTTGAATCCCTCACATTGGACTACAAGCTCTCAGTATTAATCCGTCACCTTGGACTACAAGTTGCTTAACTCCTTCACACTGGACTGCAGGCTCTCAGTTTAAACACCTCACTTGGACTGCGGGCTCAGTTTTAACACCTCACTTTGGACTGCAAGCTCTGTTTAAATCCCTCACATTGGACTGCAAGCTCTGTTTAGGTCCCTCGGCGTCTCTCGTGTCCCGCAACCTCTTCCCGGCTCTCCGTGAGCCCCAAGTCGTCACGCGGCTCGGGCGCGGGAGGTGTCCGTGGGCTACGTCATTGGCCCCTTCTCTCCGTCTCGCTCTAACCCGATGGGCATCACCACCCGCAAGCACTCCAGGAAGAAGCGTCTCATATTCGTCCTCTCCTGTCCCCGCTCCGGGCCCGCCCGAGCATCAACAGCCCCTTCCCTCCAGCGCCCTTCTCCCTGCAGTCCGCTACCGTGGACCACGCGATCAGGCTGATAAAGACTTTCGGCCCTGGCTCCTGGCTCTCCAAGGCTGACATCCCGGACACGTTCGAGCTGCTGCCCATCCACCCCGACCACTGGCGTCTGTTCAGGGGTCAAGTGGCGTCAGAGTTCTTCTTCGCCGTGCGCCTCACCTTTGACTGCTGGAGCAGTCCCTCTCTGTTCAACAATCTCTCGGAGGCGCCGTGTCGGATTCTGCTTAATTACGCACGGCTCCCCTCTGTCCTGCATCTCCCCGATGATTCCCTCGTAGTCAACCCACCCTCAGACTGCTCCGGGGGCTCTCTCCGCAAGCTCAGGCCCGCCTTCTCTGCCCTCGGATTCCTTCACTCCAAAGATAAGACCACCGGCCCCGCCACCGCTTTGGAGTTCTCGGCATCCGCCTCGTCACGCGCGCCGTGGAGGCCTCCCTCCCGCCGGACAAGCTTGGGCGCATCCGCGCTTCTCCCGGTCTGCCTTGTCTTCTCCGTCACTTTCGAAGCGTCAGCTGCTCTCCCTCCTCGGGCACCTCAATGATGCCATCCGTATCATCCCTCAGGGTCGTTCTTTTATTTCCAGATTCCTCTCCCTCGCTGGCTCCGTCCCCTCCCTCAATGATGCTGTCTGCCTGAACGCTGGGTGCCGCTCCGACCTGGCGTTCTGGTCCCGTCTGCTGAGCCGCTAGAACAACGTATCTTTTCTACAGCGACGTCGTCCCGTCCCCCGATGCTCTGCGTTTCTTTACGGACGCAGCCCCGTCCGTGGGTTTTTGGGGGTTCTTCCAGGACCAGTGGTTCGCCGGGCCCCGGCCCGACTCCTTCCCTCAAAGCATCTCCTCCGCCCTCCATGAAATACATCCCGTAGCCATGGCCTGCGCGCCGTGGAGCCACACGTGGCACAGAAAAGGATTTCTGTGATGTGTGTCAATCTCGACGTGGTAGAAATAATTAACAGAGGTCGTTCGTCCTCTCCCCAAGTCATGCCTTTTCTCAGACGCATCACATGGCTCTCAGTCCTAAATAATTTATCATCACTGCTCGTCACGTCCCTGGTCACCTTGACCGTATTGCTGACTGTCTCTCTCGTTTTAAATTCCAGGAGTTCCGACGCCTCTGCCCCTCTGCCAATTCAACGCCATGGAATCCCTCGCCCTGGACTAGTCCCTCCGTCTCTTCACCTTCTCCTCTCCTCCGCCTCATCCTACATGAAAATGGGCCTCTCACTTTCCACGCGGAAATCGTACTGCTTTGCTTGATAAGTCTACTCCCGCTTTTGCTATGCTCACAGCATTCCCCTAATTCCGCTCTCTGCTTGCACCATCTGCGCCTTCATAGTTCACTGTGCGGACAATCTCCTCTACAAGATCTCTTACATTAGCTCTCTTCTCGCCGGGATCCACAACCCCGCTTTCTCCTCTCTATTCTCTGATCCATCAATCAAACTCGTCATCAAAGGCATTCACAACTGCACCCCTCATTCCTCGGACCACAGGCGCCCCATCACACTGTCCATCCTCCACCAGCTCTGCGCCGCACTTCGCTCTAGCACACTTTCAAGATCCATGATGCGTACACTCGTCTCCGCTCTCGGAAAGGAGATCTCAACGGACCGTTATTCCTCACTCCTGACAACCTCCCCATGACATCTAACTGGTTCAGAGCCCAACTCAAGTCTGTACTGCTGCTTTGTAACTTGTCCCCTCATTTCTACACAGCTCACTCTCACCGGATAGGCGCTGCCTCTCGCGCTGCTTCCCTGGGTCTTCCCCATTCTGCCCTTCAGCAGTTGGGTCTCTGGTCATCATCTGCCCTCTCCTCATACATCAGGCCTGACACTTCGACCATTCTGGCAGCCCAGCGTCTAGTGGCATCCCCGTAAAGCACTTGCAAAACTCCCTGGTGGCGGCAGCAGCTGAGCATTTATAAATAGTGTTGCCTTTATAAATAGTGTTGCCTTTATAAATAGTGTTGCCTTTATATATAGCGTTGCCTTTATACATAGCGGTGCCTTTATAAATAGTGTTGCCTTTATAAATAGTGTTGCCTTTATATATAGCGGTGCCTTTATAAATAGTGTTGCCTTTATATATAGCGGTGCCTTTATAAATAGTGTTGCCTTTATAAATAGTGTTGCCTTTATATATAGTGTTGCCTTTATATATAGCAGTGCACGTACGACGTCCCCTGCTAACCAGGCCTGCCTAAAACCCCATCAAACACACTGCCTTTTGGGGATTGTGCGTGCACTCTCGCAGGAGCCTCGCTGACTGAACGCCACACCGGGGCCTAGGGCGCCAAACTACCTTCAATAAAAAACTTCAAACGCATTTTGTCTCCTCAAAGTCTCTCCAGGTTGAAATACTTTCCTACTCAACGAATGTTCACGCAGAGGACTTGTCTTCATTGAGAATTTTAATCTGTTCTGGAATAGGCATGAGCTTTTTGAAGGGAAAGGGCCACATCTGAACACTTACGGAGTAAAAGTGTTGATGGATAACCTTTCTTTTGCCCTGAGACCTCAGCCTGCGCAGCGCATGCAGCCATCGAAAGGGAGGAAGCCAACTCCAAAAGTCTCTGCACCTCCACCACCTCGAAGGATCTCAACACCTCCACCACCTCGAAGGATCTCAACACCTCCACCACCTCGAAGGATCTCAACACCTGCACCACCTCGAAGGATCTCTGCACCTCCACCACCTCGAAGGATCTCAACACCACCACCACCTTCAGATTCAGATTCAGATCAGATTCAGATTCAGATTCAGATTCATTTATTTGCCATTTGCAGTAAAACCACATTGGAAAAACTGTGCAAGACTACCCCGGTGTGCACCAGACAGAGAAGACGACACACACCAGAGCTCTTGCCACGGCGCCATCTTTACGGCGCCATGCGACAAACAGTAGAATAAACAGCAGAGAGCAATAACATACAGTTTCACAGACAGTTGGATAGACACATTGTGCTTTGTATAAAGCACGGATTTTTTCTCGGGATGAGCACCTCCGACAGCCGGCCCAATGTGGCTGTCAGAGGGGGGCGGGGTCAGGGAGGGGGGTGAGTCGGAAACACAATGAGGAGTGGAGGGGAGGGAGGGAGCAAGATGGATAGAGAGGGAGGCGGGGGTAGGGGATCCAAGCTGGAGACTGAATAGTGTGAGTTGTTGTAAATGGGACCTTTGTTATTATGGCCTTGGCCGAAGGAATGTGAGATAAGAGTGGAGAGAAGGCACAGCAGGAGAAAAACACATCGCCTCAGGGGGACAATATTAAATGCAATGTAGCAGTCAAAAGCAGGCAGATATTCTATTAAATCCAATTAAACCGATTTGCGCGCGCCCTCAGATCCCGTACACAGGGGCAGATCCAAGCCGGGTCAGAGAGTTCAAGCCTGACACACAATGTCATTCAATCTCATCTCCAGAGTTTTATTCCCTTCGAGTGAACGAGCTGCGAGGTCTTTAACCAACTGTTCCACCAAAACCACTCTCCTTTGTCCAGACACGGCACTCTCAACCACGACGCGGCTAAGCTCCTTGTACATCCCATCAATTTTGTCGGCCAGCAGCTCGTGAATCTTGCGAACTGCCATTCCTCCAAATTTGTGGTAGAAGAGAACAGCTCCAAACCCAAACAGGAGGATTCCCACCACCAAAATGCCAAAGATATATACGTCTACTGAATCTTCAATGGACAGGGTCGACAGACAGAGGGGCTGAAACTTGTTCCAGCTGTCAAGAGTATACCCCGCTGGTGAAGTCCCGTCCGGGCACACGGGCTCTCCAGACCCACGCTTACGTGTTGAAAAGATAGAATCAATTGCGTTGAGGGACCAGTTAATCATTTCCATTCTTGTTAAAGTTGTCTGTGGCAAAACTCCAGGAAAAAGACATAAACAGGAGATAGCAAGCAGTCAGAAGCAGGAGCGGACTTAGACACGTCTTTGCTCGACGGAGGCGGAAGTGAGAAGGATCTCAACACCGAAGGATCTCAACACCACCACCACCTCGAAGGACCTCAACACCTCCACCACCTCAAAGGATCTCAACACCTCCACCACCTCAAAGGATCTCAACACCTCCACCACCTCAAAGGATCTCTGCACCTCCACCACCTCGAAGGATCTCAACACCTCCACCACCTCGAAGGATCTCAACACCTCCACCACCTCGAAGGATCTCAACACCTCCACCACCTCGAAGGATCTCAACACCTCCACTGTCACCAGCAGCAGCTGCATCATCACCAGCAGCAGCTGCATCATCACCAGTAGCAGCTGCATCATCACCAGCAGCAGCTGCAGCAGCACCAGCAGCAGCTGCATCATCACCAGCAGCAGCTGCATCATCCCCAGCCTGCTCCAAAGCAGTCACGCCTTCTTCATCTACAGCGCCTCTGAAGCCCCCATCCTCATCCCCAGCCTACAGCAGACAGGCCTGTGCTGGGGTTTCCTCAACCACCTGCCCCTCCATCAAAGACTCCCTCGCCACCTCCCATGGACCTGTCTTGGGTCCCCCCTGCCACGTCCACTCCATCAAGAGAGAATGGGGACACCTCCCTTTGTTTTTCATCCCCGCCTTCACTGTTAGACCTACCTGAACACTCTGCAGGGCTAATAAAATCGGCGATGAAGACTATTCCTCTCACACCCATATTAGCTCGATCTAGAGTCCTGTCCAACATTCTAAACCACTCCCCATATGTACCTCCAAAACCACCTAGGGTTTCCAATTCACCTACAAAAACCACCTCAGCCAGTCCCTCCCCTAACCTCATGACCATTCCACCCCCACTTCCCCCTCGTTCAACATCCAAAACCTCTGCCTCAGCCCACCCCGGCCCTAACCCATCACCTAAAACCCCTCCACCCCCACTTCCCCCTCGTTCAACACCCAAAAGCCACCCACCTCTCCATCCTCCTCCCCCGCCTTCCCCTTCTCCTCTTTTCTCTAAACACTAGGATGCACAGGGTCTCTGCTTCGCAGCCACTGGCAGTCTAGTTAGAGGAGAGACCCGGCTGGGGCCCTGTCATGAAGCCACTGTGTAAGAGTTGTTGTAAGGGGGTGATGGGGGGGGGGGGGAGGGAGGGAGGGGGGGAGGGGGGGGGGAGGGGGGGGAGTGGGGGTGGGGGGAGGGGGGGGGGGGGGGGGGAGGTGGGGGGGGGGGGTGTGGGGTATATATATATTATATATGTGGGGGATGGGGGGGGGGGGGGTGGGGGGGGGGGGGGGGGGGGAGGGGGGGGGGTGGGGGGGGTGGGGAGTGGGGGGCGGGGGGGGGGTGGTATTGGAGTGGGGGTTGTATGTGGGGGGTTGGGATGGGGGGGGGTTGGGGGGGGGGGGAGGGGGGGGTAGGTGTAGAAAGAAGAGGGGCGGGGGGGGGGGGGGGGGGGGGGGGCCAGTGGGGTTGTAGGATGGGATGTTAGAGTTTGTTGTTGGAGGGGAGGGATTGATAGAGATTATTGGCGAGAGCTTAGGGAGTGGTAGGGTAATTGGTGGTAGTGTTTGAGGTATGGTTGGAGGAGATAGTGATTTGGGGATGGTGTGGGGGGTGGGGGGGGGGGGTGGGGGTGGGAGGTGGGGGGGGGGGGGGGGGGGGGGGGGTGTGGGGTGGTTTGTTGGTGTGGGTTGGGGTTGGGGTGTGGGGGGGGAGGGGGGGGGTTGAGTTGGTGGGTGTGGGGGTTGGGAGGTGGGTGGGGGATGGGGTATGAAAATGTGGGGGGGGTGTGGGGGTGTGGTGGTTTGGGGGTGGGGGGGGGAGGGGGGGAGGAGATGGGAGGGGGTGGTTTGGGGGTGGGGGGGTGTGGGGGTGGGGGGTTGTTAGGTGATGGGTTAGGGGGGGTGGGGGGGTGGAGTTGTGGGGGGTTGTGGGGGGGGGGGGGGGGGTGGTGGGGAGGGGGGGGGTTGGGGGTGGTGGGGGTGTGTGGGGGGAGAGGAGGTGGGGGGGGGGGGGGGTGGGTATGGGGGGGGGGGTTATATGTGGGGGGGGGGGGTGGTTGGGGTATGTGGGGGGGGGGGGGGTGGGGGTGGGGGGGGGGGGGGGGGGGGGGTTGGGGAGGGTGTGGGGTGGTGTGGGGGGGGGGTTGGTGGGTAGTTGTGGGGTGGTTTGGGGGTGGGTTTTGGATGGGGATTAGGTGTGAGGGTGAGTTTGGTGGGGTGGGATGTTAGGGGGGGGGTGGTTGGGGTTGTTGGGGGGGGGGTGGGTGGGGGGTTTGGGTGGTTGGGGGGGTGGGGGGTGAGGGGGGGTGGGGGGGGGTTATAGGGGGGGGTGGTGTGGTGGGGGTGGTTGAGGTTTGGGTTGTGTTGGGGGGGGGGGTGGATGGGGGTGGGGAAGGTGTGGGGGTGAGTGTTAGGAGGGGGAGTGTAGTGGGTATGTTGGAGATGGGGGGTGGGTGGGGTGGGTGTGGGGCGTGTGGAAGGGGGTGTGTGATAGGATGGAGGGAGGGTAGGATGGTTGTATTGAGGTGAGGGGTATGGGGGAGGTGTGTGGAGTTAATTCAGGGGTGGTAGGTGTTAGGGGACGTGTATAGGTGGTGGTGGTGTGAGTTAAGTGGGTGGGTGGTGGTGGTTGTTGTATTTGGTTAATAGAGTGTGTGAGGGTGGAGAGAGCATGTGGGAAGGAGCTCATCGGGACTCATGATTATTTCTTTTTGACAGTTTACAGTATCCACCAGGTGCAAAGTGAGTTAGCTCAAAAAAGCTTTCTCTGGCTGTTGCATTGTTATACCGTGCTGTGGAGGTGATATTGTTTTTGTTCCTTGTACTTTTGTCATCGAAAAACTGGTGCGAACTCATTACACCTGATTTTGAGGAAAATTCTAGGGGCAACTTTCAGTGGGGTTCGTTAACATCTACCAACTGTTGAAAACATAACACGAAAATTGTTACTGCAACCTCCAATAATGTAGAAATTATTACAATTTCTCTTGTTCTTCGTAGTAACCACGGTTAAATATCTTCACCCTATCTTCGTTAAAGATGTCATAATACGCCCTGGAAAATTGGACTTTCGCCACTTACGTTCGGCCCTCACGGGCACTCTTGCTTCTGTGCCCTGACAGGTCTGCCCTTAAAGTCCATGGGGCCTTTTTATTACTGGTAACTATTGTTAACCGTCACAGGAGACCATTGGCGTCCAGAACATTTCTGAAAACACTGGTGGTGACTGAGTTATACAATTCATCAACAGTAGGCATGGAGTTTCTCTCAAAATTTAGCATTCACCTGAACAGTTCACCTGTGTTTTAATGTATGTGTCTTCTTCTATGCAATTGTAATTCAGCTGTGTTTGCTAGGCCAAAACACATGTCAAAAAATACAAGAAATGATCTGTCAATAAGCTTCATCAAAAACGTACATTAAAATTTGATACATTATCCACCTTGTTGTAATTATGCAGGTCAGAGTGTGCCCCATGCTGTTGGGTGGGGCCAACTCATGTGCTGAATGAAACCAAAGGTCTCGAAGTACAGAAGCAAGCTCTTGCATTTCGGTCATCAACATTATTCACATGTACATTAAAAACCTGTAATAACTATACTATCAAAATCTGTGCACACGAATGAAAGTTAGTCAGTAAAATGGTCAAATAAAAGCGCAACATGACTGTGGTGGCCTTGTACAGGTATATATGATAAGACATTTTCATTCTTTCCTGGCCGCGTCACTGTGATTTTTCACAAGGGCCACGTGGATTCCTGCTGCTGGGACCAACTTAGGAGGAGGAGAGGAATGATCAGGGACGACCCGTCCATGTGGGAGTGCGGTGCTCTCAGGGAGGAGGTGATGAGGGAGAAAGCCCTCACTCTGGTGCGAGTGAGAGGAGGTGATGCCTCAGACAAGGCTGAAGTGCTGGGGGAATACATCGCTCACAGCCAGGGGGGGGGGGGCCCCCAGTAAGACCTGACAGTGCCTGTTGTCACCATGCCCCCTGCGTAGCAGTGAATCCCCCTCTCCTGCTCAGACTTCATGTCACGCTGTCTGAGGAGTACATAGTGATGGGTGTGTGCTGCGGATCTTGGAATGCAGCGAGACTGCAGGCCTCCAGCAAATAAACCCAAACAAAGAAATGACTGTCCTGTGGCCAGCCAAAAATTCCAATATGGAGGGCGTGATGGCAGCTCCATCCACGAGTTTTACCAGCCGGGTCCTACCAGGTATTTCTAATGCAGACCACCAAGGTCTATAACACCTATCGCACAGTGGGTTTGACAAATCCAGGATGCCATTCCGAGGTCCTGTATGGACACTGAGTTCTGCCAGAGAGAGCTGGAGGCACGCAGCAGTGAGTGATGGCTTGAGCGGCAGGAGAAGAATAAGGAAGAGTGATGAGTCTCCTCCTCCACTGGGAGAAAGTGCTGGTTCTGCAAATGCAGCTGAAGCAGGGACCAGTCCTCACATTTCATACACAATTCCTGGTTCTGTAAGGAAAATACATCTACTGCCCTGCCAAAGTATTCTCCCTGTCAAGGACCAGGGGTATGGAGACGCAGATGTTCAGCAGTCTCCTTTTATGACCGGCGAGAGGGAAAGGTGGCGTGTATTAAATGAGCTTTCTGCTGTCTATTGGTGCTATTGTATATTGTTACTTTATTATACCCTGTCTGTTCATAGAATGTTTTATAAATATTTTAATTATTATTGTAAATATATACTTAATATTGATTATATCTTAATTTATATAATTTTCATTTGTAAAGTTGCATCTACAGTTCTGGATAGTCAGCTCTCAGCCGTCACAGTCACAGGGATCATCACACAAATACTAGTTTAAGAAGATAAAGATAGCTGTTGTTGTTTTTCTTCTATGTGTATTTCTTAAATTGGTAATATCTCTTTTTTATCTGTTCACAATAAATATATTATAATGTCATACTTTATGAAGTCTTTCTTTTTATTGATCAGTATTTTCAGGGCATTATAACTGTAGTATTTGACAAAACAATCTGTATAGAAAATAGAGTTTCAGTTCAGTGCCAATCAACAATATGCCCATTACGAGGAGGCCCCCGCGGCCCGACCTTGCCTAGCTTCCGAAGTATCAGACGAGAGTCGGGCATTTCCAGGTGGTATGGCAGTAAGCACGGTGTATGGAGCAGCGTTGCCTCCATGACCCTGCATGCTCGCGTTCCTCTCCTCCCAAGAATGAGCGCTCTGGCCTTTACAATATCGGGTTTACAGTGTGCTGACCTGAATCATGCTGCAGGACTGACTGAAGGGTTGTGCAGGCACTTGAGCAAAGTTGTGCACACTCAACCCGATTAGCTTTTTCGGCCCTGTATATTACGTGAAAACTTATGGGATTCGGATGTTGACGGTAGTTTTTTGTCCCATCCTCCCTCCTACACAGGAGCTTTAAACTTGTAAATGAGAATGCTGTGAGCTATACAAATGCTATCAGGGTTGAGGGGGTGCACAATGTGCTCTATGCTGCACAACATCCTTTCAGTAGTCTGCTGGCATGATCAGGTCAGCACACTGTTAGACCCGGATTTTGTAAAGGCCTGAGCGCTCATTCTGGGGATGGAGAGGACGCAGCAGCGTGGTCGGAGGCACGCTGCTCCATACCCCCGTGCGTACGGCCATACCACCTTGAGAATGCCAGATCTCGTCTGATCTAGGAAGCTAGGCAAGGTCGGGCCGCGGGGCCTAGCCGCGTATAGTGGGGCTATTGTTGATTGGCACTGAACTGAAACTCTATTTTCTTACCAGATTGTTTGTCAAATTCTACTGTGTTTGCTGAAATTATGATCAAATAAAAAGAAAGACTTCAATAATGTATGACATTATAATTATTTATTGTGAAACCAGATGAAAAGAAGATGATATTTACAAATTAAGAAATACACTTAGAAGAAAAACAACAACATGCTATAGTTATCTTCTTTAAACGAGTATTTGTGTGATGAGCCTTGTGACTGTGACGGCTGAGAGCTGACTATACAGAACTGTAGATGCAGGACTTTACAAATGAAATTTTATAATTAGATATAATCATTATTTAAGTATTTATTTACATAAAAAATTAAAATATTTATATACATTTTTGAAACAGTCAGGTTTAATATAGTTTAACTATATACAATAGGCACCAATAGACAGCGATAGCTCATTTTATTTACACGCCTCACTTTTCCCTCTTCCCGGTCATAAAAGGAGACTGCTGGAAATCAGCGTTCTCTTCCCTGGTCCTTGTACAGGGAGAATCACTTTGGCAGGGCAGTAGATGTTATTTTCTGACAGACCAGGGAATTGTGTATGAATGTGAGGACTGGTTCCTGCTTCAGCTGCGTTTGCAGAACCAGCACTTTCTCCAGTGGAGGAGGAGGACTCATCACTCTTCCTTTTCTTCTCTGCCGCTCATTTCACTCTCTGCTGCGTGGCCTCCAGCTCTCTCTGGCAGAAATCAGGTGTCCATAAAATGTCTCGGATTTGGCATCAGGGAGTTGGTCAAACCCTTGTGCGATAGGTGTTATAGGACCTTGGTGGAGCAGTAAGAATACCTGGTAGACCGGCTGGAAAACTCGTGGATGGAGCTGCCATCGCCCTCTTATTTGGATTTTGGCTGGCCCAAGACAGGCATTTCTTTGTGTGGGGTTATTTGCTGGAGGTTGCTGCTGCTTTTCCAAGGATCCGCTGCACAACCTTCTCTTTGGCCTCTCAGACAGCGGTGACATGAGTCTGAGCAGGGGAGGGGGTTCACTGCTGCAGGGGGCATGGGTGACAATCAGGCACTGTGCAGGTCTTACTGCCTGCTGTGAGCGATGTATTCACCCTAGCACTTCCAGCCAGGGTCTGAGGGCATCACCTTCCTCTCACTCGCACCAGAGTGAGGGCGTTCTCCCTCTTTCACCTCTCCATCTGAAGAGCATCAGCCACTCCCTCATGGACGGTCGTCCCTGATCTCCTCGCTCCTCCGAAGGTCCTGCAGCAGGAATCACGTGGGGCCCTTGTGAAAAGCACGTGGAGCGGCAGGAAAGAATGAAAATGTCTTATATATTCATGTACAGGCCTCCACAGTCATGTTGCGATTTTATTGGACCATTTTACTGAACGACTTTCATTCGTGTTCACAGGATTTTGATAGTTTAGGTATTTCAGGTGATTTTAATGTAACATGTTGATAATGTTTGATGGACAGAAATGAGCAAAGGAGTGGCTTCTGTTATGAGACCTTGGTTTCATTCTGCACATAGTGGCCCACCACAGCAGGGGCACACTCTTGACCTGCTAATTACAAAAGGGGGTAAATGTACTCAAATGTTAATGGTAGTTGATGTTGCTTTGTCAGATCATTTCTGGTATTTTGACATGTGTTTTGATAGGCAACCACCAGCTGAATTTACAATTGCTAGAAGAAGACACATACATGAAAAACACAGGTGAAACTGTTCATGGGAATGCTAATTTGAGAAAACTCCATGCCTCTACTGTGATGAATTGTATAAACTCTGTCACCAACCAGTGTTCTGATGTTCTGGTCGCCATTGCTCCTGTGACGGTTAAAATAGTTACCAGTAAGAAAAAGGCCCATGGACTAGGCAGACTCGGTCAGGCACAGAAGCAAGTAGTGCGGAGGCCGACACGGAAGTGGCGAAAGTCCAATTTCCAGGGACGGGGGGGGGGGGGGGGGGGGGGGGGGGGGGGGGGGGGGGGGGGGGGGGGGGGGGGTTATGAAATCTTTAAAGTTGAGTTGGGGTGAATTTAACCGGGTTCTACGAAGAAACAAGAGAATGTATTTTTTTGACATTATTGGAGGTTGCAGTAAACAATTTTTCGTGTTATTTTTTTCAAAACAGTTGGTAGATTAACGAACCCCCCTGTAAGTTGCCCCTAGAATTTTACTCTAATATTAGGTTGTAATGAGTTCGACACAGTTTTTCGTTGACAAAGTTCAAGGAATCAAAAACAATATCAACACTCCACTGACGTATAACAATGCATACAGCCAGAGATGCTTTTGAGCTAACTCACTTTGCACCTGTGGATACTGAAAACTGTCTAAAAGTAATCATGTAGTCTGAGCTCCTCCACATGTAGCCTGGATATATTGCCCGCTAAATTCTGAAGTCCGTACTGAGCAGTTTGTTTCCTTCACTGACACAATTAGTTAAACTTGTCTCTGTCGTCAGGAACATTTATATGGCCCTAAAGAAGCAGTCATAAGACCTCTCCTAAAAAAGTGCATGTCTGGATCTGCGGGACTTCAAAATTTTCGCCCATATCGAATCTGCCATTCATTGGAAAAATCTTGAAAAGTTGCTCCCAACTATCTTACTGAAATTTTAACAATGAATAATTTCTTTTGATATGTTCCTGTCTGGGTTTAGACCCACCACAGCACTGAGACCGCCTCTAGGGATGGTAACAAACGACATTCGACTTCACACGGATGAGGTATGAAGTCACAGTTTTGGTTCATGTTAGATCTTAGTGCGCGTTCGACACTGTCGGGACCATGAAGATTCCTCATGCAGAGACTGGTGGAGGGGTTGGTGTCACTGGCACCAGCCTAGACCTGGTTTTTGGTCTTACTGGAGGATAGGAAGTACTTGTGGAGATTGCGAGACTGCGTCTCAGATCATGTGGGCCCGACCTGTGAGTACCTCTGGGGGTCGAATCCTGGGACCTCTACTATTTTAATCTCTTACATGCTGCCGTTTAGGTCAGTTAATACAAAGAAACCAAGTGTCCTACACAATTACGCCGGGACGACACTCGATCATGTCTCATCTGAATGCAGGAGATACATGGACACTGGATTTGCTCCTTACTGTATCCAACAGATCAGTGAGAGGATGCATAATAATTTCCTCCAGTAAATGCAGACAAAAACGGAATCATTGTCTTTGGTTCCCCAGAAACAAAGAGAACGGCGTCATCTGTCAAATTCCAGTCTCTATCCCTACTTCCTTCAGACTAGGTCAGAAATTTGGGGGTAATAATGGTCTCTGACCTAAATTTCAATAAGCCACATAAATTCAATAACATCACAGCTTTTTTACCATCTGAGAATCATTCGACAAAGTCAGAAATTGTGTCCAGGGCAGACTTGGGATTCTTGTCACGCATTTGTCTCCAGCAGCTAGACTACTGCAAATTGGCTGCTTACAGGTCTGTCAAAACAGTCCTGTAAGCTAGCTGCTGGTACATCCAAAATGCAGCAGCTAGAGTCTGACAGGATTAAAAATTACCAGATGTATGACCCATATTAGTCCGGGTCCTCAGGTCTCTGCAAAAAATCCTTGGGGCTTTTTTTTTTTTTTTTCCCTGGGTTGGGGATCAAAGAATAGATTTTAAACAGCTCTGCTTGTGTACAAGTCTCTCCATGGCCTTGCCACCAGAATACATTAGTGACATGTTGGTGTCATATGAACCAGCCGGACTCTGAGGAGCACAGGGACTGGCCTCTGCTGGTGCCCAGAGTGAGAACCAAACATGGGGAGGCTGCGTTTCAGATCTATGCAGCTAAGATCTGGAATCAATCTCAACTGATAATGTGAGGGAGGCTTCTACTCTGTCATTGTTCAATCCAGGTTAAAGACTGTTAGGATTCTGTGCATACAACTGAGGATTTTATCTCCATGTGTAATGCACTGCTTGGTCATTTATTTTATTTATTTTTTTAAATTTTGTGTAACTTTGAAAGTGTTTAATGGTTTGATTCTTTTGTGTGATTTTATTGTTTTGTATTGTGTTTTATCTTTTGTGTGATTTTAATGTTTTAATTGTGATTCTGTGTTGTTTTATGTTTCTGATGTTTTGTGATGTGGACTGTGAAGCGCTTTTTGTTGCCCTGTGCATGAAAGGCGACTTACAATAACTTGATTGATGATGATGCAATATTGTCTGCTAAACAACTAAATCTAAGATCATAATATATTCTAGCTAATAGCATGATAGAGAAGTATGTATAATGTATATATCTTTAGCTTCAATTACAGAATAAAAATAATTACATTTAGCATTTTAAAGAAGCATGAATCCTGTATAAATTAGAGAAGACATATTACAGTTGTATGTTTAATCTGTGACATTAGCGCTGAGGCTCTGGGATACAGTAAGTACCAGGTTATAGAGGAAAATATGACTGGTAAAACACTAATACATTGTCGTAAACTAACTGCATTATTTTCATTTTCAAACTCATGTGTTGCCTGAAACTTTAGAAATGTGAAATACATATAGATAGTACTCACATCAATATAATTAGCTAATAATAATTAGCTAGGCGCTGGAAATACTACTTACAACCAGACGTAAACAAACTGAATTATGTATACAGATTGATACAGTTGAATACAGATTGTTTGTACCACGCAGAGAAAGTGTTTTCTTTACAATATTGATCCAAACAGAGAGATTACGGTGCAGCAGCAAATAAATTATGACACGGAGGTTAACAATCATAAACAGCGCAACTACACACTCGAGATTTAACAACTACAGCGACGTGTGTGAACGTTCTACGCACAATAATGAGAGATTTTCTTGTGTTTATGATGTATTATGGAGTGCAAACATAAAGAACGACCACAAAAACAATGTGTTTATCAGAGGAGACTTACCGTGTGCGTATGTAATCCTAGAATGATTGGAGAAAGCACCGGCTCTCTCTGTTTAAGAGCAGCGCCCACAAAGTTTTTCCCATAGTATTGGATGGGAGACCGCCTGGGATACCAGGTGCTGTAGCATTTTGCCCCTGGTGCTCGGCTGGGGTCGAGCTCAACAACTGCGCGAGTTGTTGTCGTGTAGTTGAGTTGAGTTGAGGCAGCTTGAAGTTGATTCCGTTCTTAACCCATAATCATTTCGGGTAGAAACACAAAAACAACACAAAAAACACCCAAAAAAAAACCACAACAAAAACCACAAAAAAAACACAACTCAAACAACATACATATCATAATAAAACTACTTATAAATAAACCCATCCACTCCATCCCATTATCCCAAACCAAAATACATAAAATCATAACACAAACAAAATCACCCCATTACCACCCCCAACCCCCACCCCTACCAAATAAAAACATCAAAATAAAAATCCCCTTCCACCACCGTCAATCCTTTACCCCTTCAATAACCTTCAACAACCCTTCAAATAAAAACCCCAAATACAACTCCCTTCCCCACCCCACCCCTCATTCCCCAAATAAAAACATCAAAACAAAATCCCTTCCACCCATCATCAATCCTTTACCCCTTCAACAACCTCACAACATACAAACAACACCCACCCCCCCCAAACCCCCACCCCAAAACCCACACACACCCCCAACAACATCCAACCACCCCAACCTACAACACCCCCACACCAACCCCCCCCACCCCCCCACCCCCCAACCCCCCCAACCACCCCACAACCCCCCCCCAACCACACCACCACCCCCAACCCCCCCAACACACCCCCCCCCCCCCCCCCCCCCCCCCCCCCCCCCCCCCCCCCCCCCCCCCCCCCCCCCCCCCCCCCCCCCCCCCCCCCCCCCCCCCCCCCCCCCCCCCCCCCCCCCCCCCCCCCCCCCACCCCCCCCCCCCCCCCCCCACACCCCCCCCCCCCCCCCCCCCCCCCCCCCCCCCCCCCCCCCCCCCCCCCCCCCCCCCCCCCCCCCCCCCCCCCCCCCCCCCCCCCCCCCCCCCCCCCCCCCCCCCCCCCCCCCCCCCCCCCCCCCCCCCCCCCCCCCCCCCCCCCCCCCCCCCCCCCCCCCCCCCCCCCCCCCCCCCCCCCCCCCCCCCCCCCCCCCCCCCCCCCCCCCCCCCCCCCCCCCCCCCCCCCCCCCCCCCCCCCCCCCCCCCCCCCCCCCCCCCCCCCCCCCCCCCCCCCCCCCCCCCCCCCCCCCCCCCCCCCCCCCCCCCCCCCCCCCCCCCCCCCCCCCCCCCCCCCCCCCCCCCCCCCCCCCCCCCCCCCCCCCCCAAAAAAACCCCCCCCCCCCCCCCCCCCCACCCCCCCCCCCCCCCCCCCCCCCCCCCCCCCCCCCCCCCCACCCACCCCAACCCCCCCCCCCCCCCCCCCCCCCCCCCCCCCCCCCCCCCCCCCCCCCCCCCCCCCCCCCCCCCCCCCCCCCCCCCCAAAACAAAACAAAAAAAAAAAAAAAAAAAAAAAAAAAAAAAAAAAAAAAAAAAAAAAATAATATATAATAAAAAAAAATATAAAAACCCCCCCCCCCCCCCCCCCCCCCCCCCCCCCCCCAAAAAAATTATATTTTTATAAAATTTTAATAATATATTTTTTTTGTACCCCCCCCCCCCCCCCCCCCCCCCCCCCCCCCCCCCCCCCTTTTTTCCTTTATCCCCCCCCCCCCCCCCCCTATATATATTCCCCTCCCCCCCCCCCCCCCCCCCCCCCCCCCCCCTTTTTTTTTTTTTTTTCTGGCGTAGTGGGATTGTCCAAGTCTTTCGCTTGGAAAGATCAGGGTTCGAGCCCCGGCCAATCCTCAAATTTTTATTAGCGGGGGTATATGGAATCAGATTACTCTGTTATCCGAAATAAAGTGCATTGTTTTCTGCAGTTTGGTTGGTGCACGATTGTGCAGTTTACAACAGTTTACTACAGTCTAGCAACTATTTTAATGTGTTGGCCTTATTAATAAGTATGTTTTAGGAAAAAATTGAAACGTCAACAATAATCAAAAGTGTCGTAGCAGTTACTGAACCCGTGTCCTCTACACCTGAGTCCACCTCTTTATCATTGAGTATTAAAGCCACTAGAAAGTTGTCCGGTGAACAGGAACAAAGACGATGAGAAGCAATTTTCCTACCCTGCTCACAAGTGCCACCTGGTGGTTGTTCGGGTCATTGCAGCATCACTGGGAAAAAATAAAATAAAAGTCGGCGAGATTCACACGTGGAGTCTCGTGTGATTCACGCCGTGAAAGGCGACAAACGAAGTGGGGAACTACTGTAAGCACTGACGCCAAATCAAATAATGCAGATTGTTTAAAGTAGGAAGGAGGAGAGGATAGTGCTAAAATACATACTTTTCCAGCAGACTTACTCCCTAGCAGTTGACTGCAGTCTAAGATGTATGGCCTTCTCCTGAGCTACCTTCCTATCATATGATAAACTAAGACGAATGTTTTTAAGCCTTACCGTGAATGTGGTGACCGTGTCCGAAGAAGGTGAAAATACAGCAGCAGCCGCGGCTAGGCTAGCCCAGGCTACAGCACAAATATGTGTGGATTACACACAAGTGTGTAAACAAACAGAAAAAACAAACCTATCCATAGGCAAAAGTGTTGCTAAAGAGGCCAAAAGAGTGTTTTAAGGTCTGGCCTTGAATGTGGAGACCGTATCTGCTTCTCTTATTCCTCAGGTAAAGGGGCTTGGTAGCTAAATGCTTGCTGCTGACAGTACTTTGAGACCTTAGGAAACCAACAGACGTCTGGGTTTTGTGAGCACAGTGCTCGGTTGGGTTGTTATAGCAATAACGTGTCTTGAAGATAAGAACGAGCCAGGCCATTCATGGCTTTGTATACTAACCCACCCAAGAAGGTTTCCGTGTCACTTTTAGGAAGGATATTCTTGATTTTAGCGATTGTTCCGCAAGTGGAAAAAAGCTGTTTTAGTTGCTTGGCTTATATAAGCCTTGAAGGAGTGTGCAATCGAATTCCACCAGAATAAGGCGAGATTTGTGATTCAAATTGACAAGTTGATAACACCCGATCGATAGATAGGATTTAAAAAACCCGCCAGGGTGTTCTCTGAGACCTATATCACATCTAGCCTCCGCAGTAGAATTTCTGTGGGTCTATTGTGTTAAATGGAGCACTGGGGTCAGTAGGACCAACACTGACACTTGTCCACTTTTAGCAGCTAGTTGTATGTATTTTTTACTTTGACTAGTGGCCCATTCAGTGCTATGATGAGCTCTGAATCCCAATTGAAAGGTTTCAAAACATATTTTGTTCCTGACGGTGGCTGGTAAGCAAAGCTGTTTGGCTATAAGATTTTCCAGGATTTGTTTCTTCAGAAGGGTTTGATTCCGCTTCGGTTTTAAAAAGCTTGTGGGTCATAGCACCACATTGTAGATGTGTTTATTATGTTGAAGATAGGCTCTTGTGTCACTGCGAGCTGTGTCTTGGAAGAGCCACGCTCTTTAAAGGGACACATTAGGGGCGACGGTGGATCAGTGGGTAGAGCATTGACCTTTGGAGCTGAAGGTAGTGGGTTGGATAAACCCAGGTCTCCACTGACTCCCACTGATGTCTGTGTCGTTGTTGTCCTTGGCAAGACACTTAACCTATGGCTGGATGCCACAGTGGGGCGGCTGTGGCTGTAAAGGGAAATTGCCGTTGTGTTCCTAGGGCAAGACTCTTTCACCTCATTGCCTAGAATGAGTCTAGTGTGTGTGTGAATGGTTGGTGGTGGTCGAGGGGCCAATGGCACATACTGGTTGCTCGCTTCTGTCAGTGTGCCCCAGGGCAAGCTGTGGCTACAGTAAGCGTTTATCCCAATGTGTTTGAAGTGAATGATTAATGCATGCCCCCGCCGAAAATTCAATTTGGTAGACGTTACCAAAATTACCCCCTCCAGGCGGTTCACATCCCCGCCCTATCGCTCTACAGACGACCCCTTCCAATCACCGTACCGGACTACGCCAGCCGCATAAAAACGGAGACTCCCACTCTCGGCCTCCGATGCCTTGCATGTTTCGTTCTGAGTGTAATCGCTTTGTCTACGCTCGCTTATCCTGCGGTCTGCTGTCCTCTGTCTTGTGCGTGTTGGCATGCTCCTCCTCCGCGTGGCTGCACTGCTACGGGTCTCGTGCTGTGGTCCCGTGGGTCTTTGCCAGCTCTCTCCTTTGAGGGCTCTTTCATGCGGGTTGCCCGCTGCTCGTCTCGTCGCGGCACTGCTGCTGCTTACGCCGGTCTGGCCCCCACCCGGTTTTTGTTTTCTTTTTTGGGGTGCGGGGTTGGGTCGCCGTGCGCATCCCTGCCTCCTCGTGACCGGTACGGGCGTGGTCCCGTTGTGTTGTCCCTTGTCTTCTGGCCGTGTGGGTAAGTATGCGGACGGTTTATTCCCTCGCATTGTACTGCAGGTCAGTTCCGCCCCGCGCTTTGTACTGCAGGCTCAGTTGGCCCCGTGCATTGGTGTGGGCATGCTTCAGTTTAAAGCCCTCGCATTGTTGCAGGCTCTCTTAACATGCTCCGTTTAAATCCTTCACTCTGACTGCAAGCTATTCCCTCACATTGGACTGCAAAGACCTCAGTTTACTCCCTCACATTGGACTGCGTGCCTCAGTTTTAATCCCTCCTTTGGCCTGCCGGCTCTCTTTAAATCCCTCTCTGGAATGCGAGCTCTTGTTTTAAATCCCTCTCTTGGACTGCATCGCCCCGGTTTAATTTCCCTCTGGACTGCGGTCTCCCAAAATTGAATCCACTTCATGGACTGCGAGCTCCCCAGGTTAATCCCGCACGGAACTGCTTATATCTGGTATACTGCTTAGATCTGGCGCTGTGTTACCGTACATGGAACTGCTTATGCGGAAATGCTTATATATGGAACTGCTATTTTGGAATGCTATATATGGAATCTTGCTATATATGGAACTGCTTAGATATGGAATGGCTTATATATGGAACGCTTGTTTACGGAACTGCGTATATGGAACTGCTCATATTGGAATTGCATATATGGTACTGCTTATATCTGGAACGCTTATATATAAAAAATAAATAAACAATATAAATATATAAAATAATATATATTTTTTAATTAGATTTTATATATAGCGTTCCAGATTTAATGCAGTACCCTTATTTGCAATTCCAATATGAGCAGTTCCTTATAAGCAGTTCCGGATACAAGACCGTTCCATATATAGCGTTCATATATAAGCAGTTCCATATTTACCATTTTCATATATAGCAGTTCCATATATAGCAGTTTCCATTATAAAGCAGTCCGCATGAAGCCAGTTACCAGGTACGGTATTACAGCTCCAGATATAAGCAGTTCCAGATATATGCGTTCCGTGCGGGATTAACCTGGAGCTCGCCAGTCCAATGAGAGGGATGTCAATTTGGGTGCCGCAGTCAGAGGGGAGATTTTAAACGGGCTTGCAGTCCCAAGAGGGTGGGGATTAACAGAGCTCGCTGTCAGAGAGGGATTTTAAAGAGAGCCTGACTAGGCCAAAGTGAGGGATTGAAAACTGAGCACGCAAGTCCAATGTGAGGGAATTAACTGAGGTCTTGCAGTCAATGTGGGAATGATTGCAGTCAGAGTGAAGGATTTTTAAACGGAGCTTGGTTTAAGAGAGCCTGCAGAAAACAATGCGAGGGTTTAAACTGAAGCTGCACACCATGCACGGCTGGCACTGAGCCTGCGTACAACGCGCGGGGCGAATGAGCCTGCAGTACAATGGGGAGGAATAAACCGTCCGCTTACTTACCCACAACGCCAGTAGACAAGGGCAACACAACGGGACACACGCCGATAACGGCCTACGAGGAGGCAGGGGATGCGACTGGCATCCAGCCGCCACCGGGCAAGCACCGGCCGTGCTATTGCAGCAGCAGGCCGCGACGAGAGAGCCAGCGTGGCGACCCGCAGAAAGGCCCGCAAAGGTAGTGAGTAGCTGCAAAGACCCACGGACCACAGCACGAGGACCGTAGCAGGGGCGAGCAACGCGGTGGAGGGAGCAGGCCAGCCACTACGCAGCAAGGACAGAGGACAGCAGGGACCGCAGGAGTAAGCGTGAGTAGACAAGCGATTCCTCCTGAACGATTCATGCATGGCTTCGGAGGGGCGAGAGTGGGGGTTTTCCTCCGTTTTTATGCGGCTGGGTAGTCGGTACGGTGATTGGCAAGGGTGGGTCTGTTGAGCGATAGGCTGGGGATGTTGAAACGGCTGGAGGGGGGTAATTTTTGGTTTAACGTTATTACCAAATTGAATTTTCGCGGGCTGCATTTTTCATTCACTTCATACACAGTGGTGATATACGCTTACTGTAGCCTCTGATCGCCTGGGGCACACCTGACAGATGGAGGCAACCAGTATGTGCATGCCCCTCCGACCCACCACAAACCATTCACACACACACTTGAATCTATTCTAGGCAATGGAGGTGGAAATGTGTCTTGCCCTAGGACACTACGGCATGTTTGCACTTTACCAAGCCACAGCGCCCCACTGTGGTCAGGCCATAGGTTAAGTGTCTTGCCAAGGAAACAACGACAGCAGACATCTTGGGAGTCAGTGGAGACTGGGTTCCAACCCACGACTTCAGGCTCAAGGTCATATGCTCTACCAACTGAATACCAACGTCGCTCCTAATGTGTCTTTAAAAGAGCTTGGCTCTTCCAAGAACAGCTCCTTTGACACAAGAGCCTATCTTAAAAATAATAAAACATCTATACATTGTGGCTAGTCCCACAAGCTTTTAAAAACCGCGGTAATTCAAACCCCTTCTTCATGAAGGAAAACATATATCCTGGTAATTCTTAGAGCCAAAAAAGCTTTGCTTCCACCGTCAGAAAATAATATGTTGGAACCCTTTCATTGGTGATTACTGAGCTCATCATTGCACTGAATCGGCACTAGTCAAAGTAAAATATGACATACTTACTAGCAACTGCCTAATAGGTGGACAAGTGCTCAGAAGTTGGGTCTACTGGACCCCTGTGCTCCTTTTAACAAATATGACCAAGAATTCTACTGGGAGGCTAGATGTGATATAGGTCTCAGAGGAACAGCCCCTTGGTTGGGTTTAAATCCTATCTATCGGATCGGTTATCACTTTGTCAATTTTGAATCACAAATTCATCGCCTTATTCTGGAGTGGGAATTAGATGGTGCTACTGCCTTCAAGGCTTATATAAAGCAATTGCTACGACAACAGCTTTGTTCACTCTGCGGTACCCATCGCTAAAATCAAGAATATCCTTCCTTAAAGTGACACGGAATTCCTTACTTGTTAGTATTTACTAAGCCATGAATGGCTGTTTGCTCGTTTTATCTTCATGAACGTTTAGTGCTTTATCACCAAATCCGGATAGCTCTGTTGCTCACACAACGCCAGACGTTCTGTTGGTTCATAAGGTCTCAATTGTACTGTCACTGCAGCAGAGCATTTAGCTTACCAAGCCCGTATGTGGAATAAGGAAGCAGAATTACGGTCGCCACTTCCAAGGCCAGACTTAAAACGCGCTTTTGCCTCTTTAAGTCATCAATTTTTTGCCTCTATGGTTAGGTTTGTTTGTTCTGGTTTTGTTTACCACACTTGGTGTGTAATTCCACAAATATTTGGGTGCGTGTAGACTTGGCTAGCCTAGCCGCGGCTGCTGCTGTTTCTCCTTCGTTCGGACCGGTCTCCACATTCAGGTAAGGCTATTTAAACAGTAGTCTTTTGTTTTGCATATGGTTAGGAAGGTAAGGCATCAGGGTAGGCTTAGACATCTCTTGACTGTCAGTCAAGCTGCCGTAGGGTGTTAGTCTGATGTGGGGAAAAATATGGTATTTTAGCACTATCCTCTCCTCTTCCTACTTTAAACAATCTGCATTATTTGGATTGCGTTCTGTGGCTTAAGTAGGTTCCCATTCGTTTTGTCGCCTTTCACGCCCGTGAATCGACACGAGACTAAAGGGGTGATTCAGCGTCTTTTTTATTTATTTTTTTCCAGTGATGCTGCAATGACCCGAACAAACACTGGTGGCAACTTGTGAGCAGGGTTAGGAAAATTGGCTTCTCCAGCGGTCTTTGTTCTCTGTTCACCGGACAACTTTCTGTGGCTTTATAGCTCAGTTGATAAAGAGGGTGGACTCTGGTGTGAGATGGACTCGGGTTCAAGTACAGTCTACTGACACTTTGATTTTGTTGACGTTTATATTTTTTTCTAAATCATACTTAGTAATTTAGGCCAACACATTTAAATAGTTGCTAGTACTGTAGGTAAAACTGTTGTAAATCTTCACCAATCTGCACCAATCCAAACTGCAGGAAAAAAAAAATGCTACTTTATTTACCAGTAACAGTAGTAATCGGATTCTTATACTCCCACCGCTAATAAAATTGAAGGTTTGGCGGGGGCTACGTAAACCATGATCATTCCAAGCGATAAGACTTGGACAATCCCAATACGCCACACAGGCGCTGGAGAAAAACGGGATCTAATACTAAAGACGCGCTGAGTGAATGAGCGTGCGTATGTGCAGGACGCGTTAATTGCATGATATGCAAGTTAATGCATATGTTATTGCCATATGATCTGCTTACTCCTGTGCATTTTTGAATTCCTAATTAATTGGTGCTAGTATGTAACATGTTGTAGTTTAAATTTTTGTATTGCTAATCATTACAATATAGATCTGAATAATCCGTGTACCCTTTCAATCAATCAGGTATTCAGTTTCAAAATAAAAATCAGAAAAAAAGTTTATTCGTGTATGTTATTTCTCCTTTTCTAATTCAAATTGGAAAATCAAATCCTTTTTAATCCCGATGTTACAATCCGTGTACCCTTAAATCATTAGTTATTCGTTTTCAAAACAAAAATCAGAAAAACAAGATTTCGTGGTTGTTTTATTGTATTTCCATTTTCAATTTAAATTGGAAAATCATTTCATTCTAAATGAAATATTCTCCCTTTTCTTTGCTATGCAGGTGGAAACAAACACTACTAAACAACTTCCATTTTTTTTGTTTGATATGTTACCGGAAATGATGAGTGGTTGAGAGACGGAAACAATTCATGCTGCACTCAAACTCAACTCTATACACGACAAACAAATAGCGCTGTTGTTGAGTGCCCCCCATGGCCCGAGCCTCCAGGGGCTTAATGCTTACAGGACATGGTATTACCAGGCGGTCTCCCCATCAAAGTTCTTATGGGGGAAAACTTTGTGGGCCGCTGCTCTTAAACAGAGAGTGCGGCTTTCTCCATTCATGCTGGTTTACATACGCACTCGTAAAGTCTTCTCTGATAATACACTATGTTTTTTTGGTCGTTCTTTATGTTTCACTCCATAAAAGTCTCTCTTATTGTGCCGTAGATCGTTCACACCGTCTGTTGTTTTGAAATCTAGAGTGTGTAGTGCGCTGTTTATGATTGTTTACCTCCGTGGTCAGTATGGTATTTGCTGCTTGCTCGTAGATCTCTCTGTTTGGATCAATATTGTATAGAAAACACTTTCTCTTGAGTTGTACATAAACCAATCTGTAATCACTGTATTCTACTGTATACTGTTATTTCAGTTTGTTTAACGTCTGGTTTGTAGTAGTATTTCAGCGCTAGATAATTTTTATTAGTAATTATGTGTTGACTGTGTGTACTATCTATATGTATTTCACTTTTCTATAGTTCAGCAACACATTGAGTTGAAATGAATTATTGTGCATGTAAGTTACGATACCAAATGTATTTGTGTTTTACCAGCTTCATATTTTCCTTCCATAACTGTACTTACTGTATCCAGGAGCTCATGCTGCTAATGTCCAGTTGAAAACCATACAACTGTATATGTCTTCTATAGATTTCAGGATTCATGCTTCTTTTATAATGCTAAATTTAAGTATTTCTATTCTGTATATATGCTAAAGATATATACATCTATACATCTCTCTCTCCTCATGCGATAGCTAGATATTTTTGATCTTTTTTTGTTGTTTGCTGACAATATGAATCAATCATTCAATCAAAGTTTTATTTGTTTGAGGCTTTCTTGACAGGGCAACACAAAATGCGCTTCAAGTCCACATCAGCAAATCATCACATAAATCAAACAACAGAATCACTATTAAAACATTAAAATCACACTAAGATTAATACACAATTAAACAAAACAATATAATCACACAACAGAATTAAAAACTTAAACACTTTCAAAGTGACACATGAAATTACAAAATAAATAAATAAATGCCAGCAGTGCATTACATATGGAGATAAAATCCGTCAGTTTGTATGCACAGGCAAACAGAACAGTTCTTTAACCGGGATTTGAACATTGACTGAGTAGACGCCTCCCTCACATTTTCGGGGAGATTGTTCCAGATCTTAGCTGCATAGATTTGAATACGCAGCCTCCCTCCCCATGTTTGGTTCTCACTCTGGGCGACCAGCAGGAGGCCATGTCCCTGTGCTCATCAGAGTCCCGGGCTGTTCATATGACACAACATGTTCATAATGTATTCTGGTTGAAGGAAGTGCAATGGAGTAGACTTGTACACTAGCAGTAGCTGTTTTAAAATCTATTCTTTGTGGCCCACAGGAAGCCATGTGCAGAGACCGGAGGACCCGGAATCTAATATGGTCATACTTCTGTTCCTGTCAGGACTCTAGCTGCGCATTCTTGCGATGTACTGTCAGTGCTTACAGGTATGTTTGGACAGGACATGTAAGCAGGCCATTGCACAGTTAGGCTACCTGTGGGGACAAATGCGTGGACAAGAATCTCCATGTCTGCATGGACACTATATTTCTGGACTTTGGCAAGGTTCTTCATGATGGTAAAAAAGCTGTTGCTGTTATTGATTTTATAGGGGCTATTGAAATTTAGGTATGAGTCCAGTATTACCCCCAAATTTCTGACCGTGTCTGAAGGAAGTAGGGAGAGAGAGACTGATGTGGACAGATGTAAGCCCTCTTCTTTTGTTTCGGGGACTAAAGACAATGATTTCGGTTTTTGTCTGCTTTTTATGCTGGAGGAAATTATTTTTGCTTCCACTCAATGATCTGTTGGGTATACAGTGAAGGAGCAAAATCAGTGGTCCATGTTTCTCCTGCAGTCAGGAGACATAGATCTGTGTGTCGGCGGCGTTAATTGTGGTAGGACATTTGTTTCTTTGTATTAATCTGACCTAACGGCAAGCATGTTAGAGATTAAATAGGAGAGGGTCCCAGGATCGACCCTGTGGTACTCCAAGGTCAGGGCCACTATGATCTGAGACGCAGTCTACTATCTCCACAAAGTACTTCTATCCTCCAGTTAGACCTAATCCAGGCTAGGCTGTGCTAGTGACACCTTCCCAGTCACTCCAGTTTCTCTGATGAGGGATCTCATGGTCGACAGTGTCGCGAAACGCGGCTACTAAGGATCTACATGACATAACTAGTGAGCTGTTACCGGCATCAGTGTGAAGGTCGTATGTCGTTGTGTTACCTTTCACTAGAGCGGTCTCTAGTTGCTGTGGTGGGGTCTAAAAACCCAGACTGGGAACATATCAAAAGAATTATTCATTGTTAAATATTTCATTAAGTTGTTGGGAGGCCACTTTTTCAGATATTTTTCCAATGAATGGCAGATTCGATTATGGGGCGGATAATTTTGGAGTCCAGCAGGATCCAGACTGCTCTTTTTTAGGAGAGGTCTTATGACTGCTGCTTTAGGGCCATAGGAAATTGGTTCCTGACGACTGAGACATGTTTACTATTTGTGTCAGTGAAGGTAACTAAACTGTCAGGAACGGACTTTCAGAAATTTAGAGGCAATATTATCCAGGCTACATGTGGAGGAGCTCAGATCATGATTATCTTTTTGACAAGTTTCTGTATCCCTCAGGTGCAAGTGAGTTTTGCTCAAAAAGCTTCTCTGGGGCTGTTGCATTGTTATACGTGCTGGTGGAGTTGATAGTGTTTTGTTTCCTTGTACTGTGTTCATCGAAAAACTGTGCGAACTCATTACACCTAGATTTAGAGGAAAATTCTAGGGGCAACTTTACAGGGGGTTCGTTAATCTACCAACTGTTGAAAACATAACACGGGAAAATTGTTACTTAGCAACCTCCAATAATGTCAGAGAAAAATACATTCTCTTGTTATTCGTAGAACCCGGTTAACTTCACCCAATCATCTTTAAAGATTTCATAATCGCCCTGGAAATTGGGACTTTCGCCACTTACGTTAGGCCCTCCGGCACTCTTGCTTCTGGTGTGCTTGACCGAGTCTGCCTTTGTCCATGGGGCCTTGTTCTGACTGGGAAAACTATTTTTATACAGTCACAGGGAGCAATGGCGTCCAGAACATTCAGAACATCTGGTGCGTGACTGAGTTATACAATTCATCAAACAGTAGAGCATGGAGTTTCTCAAAATTTAGCATTCCCATGAACAGTTCACCGCGTGTTTTCATGTATGTGTCTTCTTCTAGCAATTGTAAATTTCAGTGGTGGTTTGCTAGCAAAAACTTCATGTCAAAAATATACAACAGAAATGATCTGACAAGCCCCAAATAAAAACTTCAACTACATCTAACTTTTGTTCATACATTAACCCCCTTTGTAATTAGAGGTCAAGGGTGTGCCCCTGCATGTGGGTGGTGGCCAATCATTGTGCTGAATGTAAACCAAAGTCTCAAGTACAGAAGCCAGCTCTTTGCATTTCTGTCATTCAACATTCTTCAACATGTACATTAAAATCACCTGTAATAATAAACTATCAAAAATTCTCTGTGCAACACGAAATGAATGTAGTTCAGTATAATGGTTCAATAAAATGCAACATTGGACTGTGGTGGCCTGTACAGGAATATATGAAGACATTTTCATTTTTCATGGCCGACGTCACTGTGATTTTTCACAAGGGCCCCGTGGGATTCCCTGCTGCAGGACCTTCGGTGGAGCGCGAGGAAGATCAGGGACGCCCGTCCAAGAGGGAGTGCGGTGTTTTGTCTCAGAGGTCGAGGAGCGGTGATGAGGTCGCGAACGCCCTCCACTCCTGGTTGCGAGTGTGAGGAGGTGTTGCCTCAGACAAGGCTGAAGTGCTGGGGGTAATACCATCGCTCACAGCAGGCAGTAAGGACTGCACAGTGACTGTCGTCACCATGCCCCCTGCAGACAGTTCCAGGGAACCCCCCAATCCTCCTGCTCAGACTCATGTCTCCGCTTGTCTGAGGAGGCCATAGAGAAGGTTTGAATCGGATCTTGGAAAGCAGCAGCAGCCTCCAGCAAATAAACCCACACAAGAAATGCTGTCTTGTGGCCAGCCAAAGTCCAAATCTGAGGGGCGATGGCAGCTCCATCCACGTGTTTTCCCAGCCGGGGTACTACCAGGTTTTCTACTGCTCTCCAAGGTCTATAACACCTATAGCACCTGAGGCGTTTTTGTGGACCAACTCCTGGATGCCATTCCGAGACTTTATGGACACTGAGTTCTGCCGAGGAGAGCTGGAGGCCTCTAAGCTGTGAGTGAATGAGCGAGGAGAAGAAAAGGAAGTGTGATGAGTATCCTCATACACTGGCCGAGAATGTGCTGGTTCTGCAAACTGCAGCGGAAGCGGACCAGTCCTCACATCATCCACAATTCCCTGGTCTGTCAGGAATATACATCTACTGCCCGGCCATAAGTATTCTCCTGTACAAGGGACCAGGGGATGCAGTCGCAGATGTTCAGCTGTCTCCTTTGTATGATCCCGGGTGAGGAAAAAGTGGCGTGTAAATATTGAGCTATCTGCTGTCTATTGGTGCTATTGTATACTAGTTACTGTATATTATACCTGTCTGTTCATAAATGTTTATAAATATTTTTATTTATTATGTAATAATATACTTAATATTGATTATATCTAATTTATTATAATTTCATTTGTTATAAAGTCTGCATCTACACGATCTGTATGTCAGCTCTCCGCCGTCACCAGTCACCAGGCTCATCACACAAATAATAGTTTTAGAAGATAAAGATAGCATGTTGTTGTTTTTCTTCCTAAGTGTATTTCTTAAATTTGTATATATCTCTTTTTTCATCTGTTCACAATAAATATATTATAATGTCATACATTTATTGAAGTCTTTCTTTTTATTGATCATATTTCCCGGGCATACATACCAGTAGTTTTGTATAACAACTCTGTATAGAAAATAGAGTTTTAGTTACAGTGCCAATCAACCATATGCCCACTATACGCGGCTGGCCCAGCCCCCCCCCCCCCCTTAGCGGCCCAGACCTTTTGCTAGCTTCCCGAGATCAGACGAGATCGGCTTTCTCAGGGTGGTAGGCCGGTAAGCACGGGGGGGTATGGAGCAGCGTGCCGCCTGACCCTGCTGCTGCGGTTCCTCTCCTCCCAGAATGAGCGGCTCAGGCCTTTACTAAATCCGGAGTCTACAAGTGTGATGACCTGATCATGCTGCAGGGACTGACTGAAAGGAGTGTGCAGTTTGAGCTAAGTTGTGCACACCCTCAACCCTGATTAGCTTTTCGGCCATGTATATTACAGTGAACTTCGGGATCGGCTGTTGACGGTAGTTTGGTGTCCCCTCCTCCCTCCTCCACAGGAGGCTTCTAACATGTAAATGAGAATGCTTGTGAGCTATACAATTGCTAATCAGGGTTGAGGGGGTGACCAACTTTGCTCATTGCTTGCACAACTCCTTTCAGTCAGTCTGCCAGCGATGATCAGGTAGACATCACTGTAGGACCCGCGATTTTGTAAAGAGCCATGAGCGTCGTCTGGGGAGGAGAGGAACAGCAGCAGCAGGGTCAGGAGGCACGATGCTCCATACCCCCGTGATTTACGGCCATACACCTTGAGAATGCCGAGCTCGTCTGATCTCGGAAAAGCTAGGCAAGGTCGGGACCGCGGGGGCCTGGCGGTATAGTGGGCATATTGTTGATTGGCACTGACTGAATACTCTATTTGTTATACAGATTGGTTTGTCAAATAATACTGTTGTTTGCCCTGAAATATGATCATAAAAAGAAAGACTTCAATTAATGTTTGACATTATAATTATATTTATTGTGAAACAGATGAAAAAGATGATATTTACATATTTAAGGAAATACACTTAGAAGAAAAAACAACAACATGCTATCTTTATTCTTCTTAAACTTGTATTTGTGTGTTGAGACTTGTGACTGTGACGGCTGAGAGCTGACTTACAGAACTGTAGATGCAGGACTTTACAAAGGAATTATATAATTAGATTATAATCATATTAAGTATATATTTACATAATATTTAAAATATTTATAAACATTTATGAATCAGACAGGTATAATATAGTACTATATACAATAGCACAAATAGACAGCAAGATAGGCTCATTTATTTACACGCCACCTTTCCCTCTCCCGGTCATAAAATAGCGAGACTGCTGGTAAACATCATGCGTCTCCATCCCCTGGTCCTTGTACAGGGAGAATACTTTTGGAGGGCAGTAGATGTATTTTCCTGAAGACCAGGGAATTGTGTATGAAATGTGAGGACTGGTCCCTGCTTCAGCTGCTGTTTGCAGAAACCTGCACTTTCGCCAGTGGAGGAGGAGATCATCACTCTTCCTTTTCTTCTCTGCCGTCATTCCCTCTATGCTGCGTGGCCTCAGCTCTCTCTGGCAGAAGCTCAGGGTCCATAAAGTTTCGGAATGGCATCCTGGAGTTGTCAAACCCTCTGTGCGATAGGTGTTATTAGACTTGGTGGAGCTCAGTAGAAAATACTGGTAGGACCCGGCTGGTAAAATATCGTGGTGGGTTTTGGGGGGGGGGGGGGGAGAGCTGTCCATCGCCTCATATATGGATTTTGGCTGGCCACAAGACAGGCATTTCTTTGTGTGGGGTTTATTTGCTGGAGGCTGCTGCTGCTTTCCAAGATACGCGCACAACCTTATCTATGGCCTCCTCAGAAAGCGGTGACATGAGTTGGCAGGAGGAGGGGGGTTCACTGCTGCAGTGGGCATGGTGACAACAGGCACTGTGCTGGTCTTATGCTGCTTGTGAGCGATGTATTCCCCAGCATTCAGCCTTGTTTGAGGCATCACCTCCTCTACTCGCACCCAGTAGTGAGGGCCGTTCTCCCATCATCAACCTCCTCCCTCTGAGGAGCACGCACTCCCTCATGGCGGGGAGTCCCTGATCTTCCTCGCCTCCTCGAAAGGGTTGCAGCAGAATCCACGTGGGCCCTTGTGAAAAATCACAGTGACGCGGCAGGAAAGAGATGAAAAAGTCGTGCATAATTCTGTCAGGCCACCACAGTCATGTTGAAGATTTTATTGACCATCTTTATGAACTACTTTCATTCGTGTGCACAGATTTTGATAGTTTAGTTATTACAGGTGTTTTTAATGTATCATGTTGATAATGTTTGATGCAGAAAATGCAAAGGAGCTGGCATTGTACTTGAGACCTTTGGGCTTTCATCAGCAAATTGAGTGGCCCCACCCACAGCGGGGGCAAAACTCTGAACCTGCTAATTACAAAGGGGGTTATATGTATCAAATGTTATTGTAGTTGATGTTGCTTTTGTCAGTTCATTTCTGTGTATTTTTTTGACATGTTGTTTTGATCGCAAACCACAGCTGATTTACATTGCAGAAGAAGACAACATACATGAAAACACATGGAGAAACTGTTCATGGGAATGCTAAATTTTTGAGAAAGCTCATGCTCTTTTACTGCTGATGAATTGTATAAACTCTGTCACACCAGTGTTATGAATGTTTCTGACGCATTGCTCCTGTGGACGTTAAATAGTGTAAAAACCATTAAGAAAAATGCCCATGGACTAAGGCAGACTCGGTCAGGGCACAGAAGCAAGAGTGCCGGAGGGCGAACGGGAAGTGGCGAAAGTCCAATTTCCAGGGCGATTTGAAATCTTTAAAGTGAGTTGGGTGAATTTAACCGGGTTCTACGAAGAACAAGACCCCCCCCCCCCCACAACTGAGAAATGTATTTTTCTGACATTATTGGAAGGTTGCAGTAACATTTTCGTGTTATGTTTTCAAACAGTGGTAGATTAACTGAACCAACCCTGTAAGTTGCCCCTAGAATTTTTCCTCTATAAATCTAGGTGTAATGTGTTAGCACAGTTTTTCGATGACAAAGTACAAGGAATCAAAAACACTTTCACCTCCTCAGCAGTATAACAATGCAACAGCCAGAGAAGCTTTTTGTCTAACTCTCTTTGCACCTGTGGATACTGAAAACTGTCAAAAGATATTCAGGAGTATGAAGCTCACTCCCATGTAGCCTCGTATATATTTGCCCTCTCTAAATTTTTGAAGTCCGTCCTGGCAGTTTTGTTACCTTCACGTGACACAAATAGTAAACATGTCTCTGTCTGTCAGGAACATTTCCTTGGCACTAATGACAGAAGTCATAAGACTTCCTAAAAAAAGAGCAGTCTGGATCCTGAGGGAATTCCAAAATTATAGCCCCCATATGAATTCTTGCCTTTCATTGAAAAATTCTGAATAAGTGGCCTACCAACAACTTTACTGAATTTTTAACAATGAATATTCTTTTGATATGTTCCAGTCTGGGTTAGACCCCACCACAAGCACAGAGACCGCTCTAGTAGAAGGTAACAAACGACATTTCGACTTCACACGGATGAAGGTAAAGTCACAGTTTTGGTCAGGTAGATCTTAGTGCCCGCGTTCGACACTGTAGACATTGAGTTCCTCATGCAGGACTTGGAGACTGGGTTGGTGTCATGGCACAGCCCTAGACTGGTTTGGGTCTTTACCTGGAGGATAGGAAGTTCTTTGTGGAGATTGGAGACTTGCGTCTCAGATCATGTGGCCTGACCTGTGGAGTACCACAGGGGTCGATCCTGGGACCATCTCCTATTAATCTCTACATGCTGCCGTTAGGTAGTTATACAAAAGAAACAAAGTGTCCTACCACAATTACGCCGACGACACTCAGATCGATGTCTCACTGACTGCAGGAGTACATGGACCACTGGATTTGCTCCTTCACTGTATCCACAGATTCAGTGAGTGGATGCAAAATAATTTCCTCCAGCTAAATGCAGACAAAACCGATAAATCATTGTCTTTGGGCACCTGAAACAAAGAGAGGGCGTCATCTTTCAACTTCAGTCTCTCTCCTAACTTCCTTCAGACAAGGTCAGAAATTTGGGGGTAATACTGGACTCGACCTAAATTTCAATTAGCCACATAAAATCAATAACATCAACAGCTTTTTTTTTCCATCTGAAAGAAATTGCCAAAGTCAGAAATATAGGGTCCAGGGCAGACTTGGATGTTCTTGTCCACGCATTTTGTCTCCAGCAGGCTAGACTACTGCTCAATGGCATGCTTACAGGTCTGTCCAAACAGACCTGTAAGCAGTTGCAGTACATCCAAAATGCAGCAGCTTGAGTCCTGACAGGAACCAGGAAGTATGACCTTTTTTGTCCGGTCCTCAGGGTATCTGCACTGGCTTCCTGTGCTCAATGAATAGATTTTAAACAGCTCTGCTGAGTACACAAGTCTCTCCATGGCCTTGCACCAGATTACATTAGTGACATGTTGGTGGCATATGAACAAGACCGGACTCTGAGGAGACGGGACTGGCCTCCTGCTGGTGCCAGTGGGGAGTGAGAACCAATCATGGGGAGGCTGCGTTTCAGATTATGCAGCTAAGATCTGGATCAAATCTCCTGTAAAATGTGAGGGTGGCGTACTACTCTGTCTAATGTTCATATCCAGGTTAATGAATGTTTGTTGCCTGTGCATACAACTGAAGGATTTTATCTCCATTTTGTTATGCACTGCTGTCATGTATTTATTTATTTTTTTTAAATTTCTTGTGTAACTTTGACAGTGTTAATGGTTTTTTATTATTTTGGTGTGATGTTATTGTTTTTATTGAGTTTTAATCTTTGTGTGTGATTTTCAATGTTTTACATTGTGATTGCTGGTTTTTGTTTTATGTGAGTAATTTGTGATGTGGGGACTGTGAAGGCTTGTGTTGCCCTGTGCATGAAAGGCGTCTAAAATTAAACTTTGTTTGATTGATTGATTTCATATTGTCTGCAACACAAAAAAGATCATAAAATATCTAGCTATAGCATGATATGAGAAGTAGTTTATTGTATTATTATCTTTTGCTTAATACAGAATAAAATAATTACATTGAGCTTATAAAGAAGCATGAATCCTGTATAATCTAGAGAAGACATATACATGTTGTAGTTTACATCTGGACATTAGCCAGCTTGAGTGCTATGGGATATGTAAGTACAGTTATAGAAGGAAAATATGAACTGGTAAACACTAATACAATGTCGTACGAACTGCATATAATTCATTTCAACTCAATGTGTTGCACTGAACTATCAGAAATGTGAAATAAATATAGGATAGTTACACACATCAACAATAATTAGCTAATAATAATTAGCTCATGCGCTGGAAAGACTACTACAAAAAGGGACGTAACAAAACCGGAATTACTGTATATCAGTAGATATACACGTGTATACAGATTTTGTTTGTACAAACGCAGAGTAAAGTGTTTTCTTTACTCAATATTGATCCAAAACCGAGAGTTCTACGGCAGCAGGCAAATAACATATGCACGGGGGTTAAACAATCATAAACAGCGCACTACACTCTCGAGATTTAAACTACAGGACGTGAGTGAACGATCTACGAACAATATGAGAGATTTATGGAGTGAACATAAAGAACGACAACTAATAACATTGTGTTTTATCAGAGGAGACTTACCGAGTGCGTATGTAATCAGAATGAATGGTGAAAGCCGGCTCTCTCTGTTTAAGAGCAGCGCCACAATGTATTCCCATAGTACTTGGATGGGGAGACCGCCTTGGGAATACCAGGTGCTGTAAGCATTTGCCCCTGGAGCTCGGGCCTGGGGGCGAGCTCAACAACTGCGCGAGTGTTTGTGTTTAGTTGAGTTGAGTTGGAGTGCAGCTTGAAGTTGTTCCGTCTCTCACCTCTCATAATTTCGGTAGAATTCAAACAAAATAATGGAAGTTGTTTAGTAGTGTTTGTTTACTGCTTAGGCTAAGAATGGGTGAATATTTCTTTAGAAGTTTTGATTTTGCCAATTTAATTTTGAAAAGGTATACTATAAATACAACCACGTATTGTTTTTTATGAGTTTGTTTTGAAAAAACGGAATAACTAATGGGATTGAAGGGGTACACTGATTGTACACGGCATTATAAAGGATTTGAGTTTCCAATTTGAATTAGAAAAGGAAAATAACAATAATACGAATTGGAAAATTTGTTTTTCTGATTTTATTTGAAACGGAATAACTGATTGATTGAAGGGTACACGGATTATTCAGAATACTATATTGTATGGATTAGCAATACAAAATTTTAAACTACACATGTTACCTATAGTTACATTAATAGGAATTTAATATGCTCAGGAGATAGAGATATTATGGCAAAACATTTGCATTATCTTGATATAAGGCATTTTAAGCGTCCTGCACATACGCACGGCTCATTCACTCAGCGCTCTTTTAGTAGTAGATCCAGTGTTTGTCTCCAGACGCCGGTGTGGCGTAGTGGGATTGTCCAAGTCTTTACGCTGGAGATCAGGGTTCAGAGCCACGGACCAATCCTCAATTTTTTTGCTGGGGGGAGTATAGGAATCAGAATTACTATTGTTACTGAATATAGTTGCCATTTTTTTCTGCAGTTTGGTTGGTGCAGATTGTGATGTTTACAACAGTTTATACAGGTCTAGCAAACTATTTTAAATGTGTTTGGCCTAATTATAAGTATGTTTTTGAAAAATTTTAAACGTCAACAAATTCAAAAGTGTTCGTAGACTGACTTGAACCGAGTCCTCTCACACCAGAGTCCACCTCTTTATCATTGTGCTATATGCCACAGAAAGTTGTCCGGTGGAACAGAGTAAACATAGACCAGATGTGAAGCCATTTTACTAACCCTGCTCACAAGTGCAACCTGGTGGTTGTTCGTGTCATTTGCAGCATCACTGGGGGAAATAATAAATAAAAGACGCGTGAATCACAAGTGAGTCTCGGGTGATCTCACGACGTGAATGGCGACAAAACGAAGTGGGGTCCTACTGTAAGCCACAGAACGCAAATCCTAATAATGAGATTGGTTTAAAGTAGGAAAGGAGGAGAGGATAGTGCTAAAATACCATACTTTTCCCAGCAGAATTACCTCCCTACGCCAGCTTGTACTGACAGTCAATGTTGTCTAGCCTTCCCTGAGCATTACCTTCCTTTTTCATATGCTAAATAAAGAGACTGTTTTAAGACTTACTTGAATGTGGAGACCGTGTCCGAACCGTAGGAGATTACAGCAGCAGCCGCGGCTAGGCTAGCCCCAGGCTAAGCACCAATTATTTGTGGATTACACACCAAGTGTGTAACCCAAACCCAGTACATAACAACCTAACCCAATTGGCAAAATTGTTGCTAAAGAGGCATAGAGATGTTTAAGTCGGCCTTGAATGTGGCGACCGTACTCTGCTTCCTTATTCCACAGTAAAGGGGTTGGTAGCTAAATGATATGCTGTGATGTACTTTTTGAGACCTTAGGAACCTTCTGACGTCTGGCGGTTTTGTGTGCACAGTGCTCGGTTGGTTGATATAGGCACTTAACGTGTCTTGATGATACAGAACGAGCAAGGCCATTCATGGCTTTGTATACTAAAAGAAGGATTTCCGTGTCACTTTTAGGAAGGATTTTCTTGATTTTAGCGTGTTAGAAGTGGAAAAAGATGTTTTTGTTTGCTTGGCTTATATAAGATCTGAAGGAGGTGTTGCACATCCGAATTACCACTCCAGAACTTAGGCGATGATGTGTGATTCAATTTTGACAAAGTGATACCGTTCCGATAGATAGGATTTAAACCAGCCAGGGCTGTTCCTCTGAGACCTATTCACATTTAGCCTCCGCAGTATGAATTCTGTGGGGCTATTGTGTTTAAATGGAGCACTGGGGGTCCAGCAAAAAATAGGACCAACACTGACACTTGGCACTATAGCAGCTAGTAGTATGTCATTTGTTTACTTTGGACTAGTGCCGTTTCAGTGCGTGATGAGCTCTGAATCCCCAAATTGAAGGTTTCAAACATTTTATTTTTCCTGAACGGTGGAAGCAAAGCTGTTTGGCTCTAAGATTTCCAGGATTTTGTTTTGTTCAGAAGGAGTTTGATACCGCCGGTTTTAAAAAGCTTTGTGGGACATAGCACATTGTATAGTGTGTTTATTATGTTTAAGATTGGCTCTTGTGTCAAGGAGCTGTGTTTGGAAGAGCCATGCTCTTTTAAGACACATTGGGGCGACGGTGGTTCATTTGGTAGAGCCATTGGGACCTTTGAAGCCTGAAGGTCGTGGGTTGGATACCCTGGTTCCACTGACTCCCACTGGATGTCTGCTGTCGTTGTGTCCTTGGCAAGACACTTAACCTATGGCATGATGCCACTGTGGGGCGGATGTGGCTGTGAAGTGGCAAACTGCCGTTGTGTTCCTAGGGCAAGGGACACTTGAACCTCCATTGCCTAGAATGAGTCTAGTGTGTGTGTGAATGGTTGGTGGTGGTCGGAGGGGCCACCAAAACACAAAAAAACAACAAGGGCACATACTGGCTCAGCTTCTGTCAGTGTGCCCCAGGGCAGCTGTGGCTCAGTAAGCGTTTATCACCTGTGTATGATGTGAATGAATAATGCAGCCCCGCGAAAATTCAATTTGGTAGAGTTAACCAAAATTACCCCTCCAGGCGGTTCACATCCCAGCTTTCGCCTCAATGGACGCCCCGTCCAATCACGTACCGACTAAGCCAGCCGCATAAAAAACGGAGGAACTCACCATCTCTCGGCTCCCGAGCCTTGCATGAATCGTTCGTTGAGGAATGCTTTGTCTACTCACGCTTACTCCTGCGGTCCCTGCTGTCCTCTGTCTTGATGCGTGTGGACTGCTTTCCTCTCCGCGTTGCTGCACCTGCTTCGGGTTCGTGCTGTGGTCCGTGGGTCTTTGCCCCCTCTTCCTCCTTTGCGGCTCTTGCTGCGGGTTACCGCCTGATCGTCTCTTCGCGGCCTGCTGCTGCATACGGCCGGTCTGGCCCGGTGCGGTGGCGAGACCGTGCGCATCTGCACTCTCGTCGCCGGTCGGCGTGGTCCGTGTGTCTGTCCCTTGTTTTCTGGTCGTTGGGTGTAAGTATGCGGACGGTTTATTCCCCTCGCATTGTACTGCAGGCTCAGTTCGCCCGCGTTGTACTGCAGGCTCAGTTGGCCCGTGCATTGGTGGGCAAGCTTCAGTTTAAAGCCCTGCATTGTCTGCAGGCTCTCTTAACAAGCTCCCGTTTAAATCCTCACTTCTGCTGCAAGCTAAATTGTTTTTTTTCTCACATTGGGACTGCAAGACCTCAGTTTATCCCCTCACATTGGACTGCGTGCTCAGTCTTAATCCCTCACTTTGGCCTGCAGGCTCTCCTTTAAATCCCTTCAGGAACTGCGGCTCTGTTTAAATCCCTTCTTGGACTGCAAGCCCGTGTAAATCCATCTGGAATGCGGCTCCCATATTGTATCCCTCCTCATTGGACTGCGAGCTCCCCAGGTTAATCCCGCACGGAACTGCTTATATCTGGAAACTGCTTATATCTGGAGCTGTTATACCGATACCTGAACGGCTCTTCTTGCGGAAATGTTATATATGGAACTGCTTTATATGGAAATGCAGTATTTAGAAATCTGCTATATATGGAACTGCCTTATATATGGAAACTGCTTATATATGGAAACGTATTGTATACGGAACTGCTTATTTGGATCTGCTCATATTGGAATTGCATATATGGTATGCTATATCTGGAAAGCGTTATATTTAAAATAAATAACATAAATAAATATAAATAAATATTTATTGATTTATTTTTATTATAAGCGTTCCAGTTTAAGGCAGTTACCATATATGCAATTCCAATTATGAGGCAGTTCCATATAAGCAGTTACGTTGATACATGCAGTTCTCCATATTTAAGCGAGTTCATATTATATGCAGTTCATACTATAGCCGTTTCATAATATTGCAGTTCCAGATATAGCAGTTTCCATATATAAGCAGTTCCCGCATAAGCGTTCAGGTACGGTTATAACAGCTCCAGATATAAGCGTTACCTATGTATAAGCAGATTCATGTGGCGGGGATTAACCTGGGTAAGCTCGGCAGTCCAATGATGAGGGATTCAATTTGGGAGCCGCGTCCAGAGGATTTAAACGGGGCTTGCAGTCCATGAGAGGGATTTAAACAGAGCTCGAAGTCCACAGAGTGGATTTAAATGAGCATGCAGGCCATAGTGTGGGATTAAAACTGAGGCACGCAGTCTCCCAAATGTGTGGGATTAAACTGATGGTCTTGCAGTCCAATGTGAGGAATAGTTGCAGTCAGAGTGGTAGGATTTAAACGGAAGCTTGGTTAAGTGAGCCTGCAGATACAATGGACGGGATTTAACTGAAGCTTGCCCACCAATGCACGGGGCCAACTGTTGCCTGCAGTACAAAGCGCGGGGGCAGGACTGGGAGCCTGGCAGTACCAATGCGGGAGGGGGGGTAATAATACCCTGATCCCCGGCCACATACCTTTTCCCACCAACGCCAGGAAGCAAAAGGGAACAACACAACGGGAACCCACGCCGTACCGCACGGAGGAGGGGGCAGGGGGGATTGCGCACGGCTCCCACCGCACGGGGGGGTGTCCAGGACCGGGGCCGGTATGGGCAGGCAGTGGGCCATGGGCCGCACGAGGGACGAGCAGACGGCGATCACGGCTTAGAAAGAGCCCGCAATGGACGGGAAGAGCGCAAAAGTTCCACACGGAACAATGCACGAGACCGTTAGCAGGTGCAGCAACGCGGAGGAGGAGCGGCCAACACGCTGCAAGACAGAGGTACAGCAGGTGTCTCGGCAGGAGTACGCTGTGAGTAGACAAAAGCTGAGTTCCTCCAGAAACGATTCATGCAAGGCTTCAGGAGGCCGAGATTGGGAGTTCCTCCGGTTTTTTGCGGGCTGGGTCTGTCGGTACGGTGATTGGGAAGGCGGCGTCGGTTGAGCGATAGCCTGGGGGATGTGAACCGGCTGGAGGGGGTAATTTTGGTGAACGTCTACCAAATTGAATTTTCGCGGGGCTGCATTATTCATTTCACTTCATACACAAGTGGTGATAAACGCTTACTGTAGCCACAGCTGCACTGGGGCCACTGACAGTAAGCGAGGCAACATGTATGTGCCATTGGCCACTCGACCCACTCACCAACCATCACACACACACTAGACTCAATTCTAGGCAATGGAGGTGAAAGTGTTGCCTAGGGACACAAACGGCAGTTCCAGTCAGTTTGCCACTTTACAGCCCTCAGCCGCCCACTGTGGGCATCAGGCCATAGGTTAAGTGTCTTGCAAGGGACACAACGACAGCTTGACATTAGTGGTGATGGTCAGGTGGAGACCTGGGTTCCAACCACGACCTTCAGCTCAAAGGTCAATGCTCTAACTACTGAACCTCCGTCGCCCCGAATGTGTCTTTTAAAGTGCTTGGCTCTTCCATGACCCACAGTCTTTGACACAAGAGGCCTATCTTAAAATAATAAACACATCTATACAATGTGGCTATGTCCCACAAGCTTTTAAAAACCGCGTAATCAACCCCCTTCTGAAGAAAAACAAATCTGGGAAACTCTTAGAGCAAAACGCTTTGCCTTCCACGTCAGGAAAATAATAGTTGGAATCCTTTCAATTTGGGATTCAGAGCTCTCATAGCAATGAATCGGCACTAGTCAAAGTAAAAAAATGACATACTACTAGTGATAATAGTGGACAAGCGTCCAGTGTTGGTCTACTGGACCCCCAGTGCTCCATTTAACCAATAGACCACAGAATTCTACTGCGGGAGGCTTACGAAGGTGATATAGGTCCTCAGAGGAACAGCCCTTGGCTGAGTTTTAATCCTATCTATCGGATCGGATCACTTTGTCAATTTGAATCACAAATCTTCGCCTCATTCTTGGGGCTGAATTCGATGTGCACACTCCTTCAAGGCTTATATAAGGCCCAAGCATAACTAAAACAGCTTTTTGCCACTTGCGGAACATCGCTAAAATCAAGAATATCCTTCCTTAAAGTGATCACGGAATCTTCTTTTAGTATACAAAGCCATGATTGGCCTGGCTCGTTCTTATCTTCAAGAAAAGTTAGTGCTATTATCATCCATATGCCGAGCACGGTGCTCACAAAACGCCAGCGTCTGTTGGTTCCTAAGGTCACTTCTAACAATTGTCGGTCAGCAGCAGAGCATTTAGATACCAAGCCCCTTTATGTGGAATAAGAAAGAGATACGGTCTTCAACATTTCAAGGCCCAGGACTTAAACACTCTCTTTTGCCTCTTTTGCAACAATTTTGCCTATTGTTAGGTTGTTTGTCCTGGTCTTGGTTTACACATCTGGTAGTGTAATCACAAATATTTGGTGGCTGTAGCCTGGCTAGGCCTAGCGCGGCTGCTGCTGTTTCTCCTTCGTTCGGACACGGTCTCCACATTCAAGGTAAGGCTTAAAACTGTCGTCTTAGTTAGCATATGGATTGGAAGTTAGGCTCAGGGAAGGCTCCTAGACATCTTTCTCTGACTGTCAGTCAAGCTGCGTAGGAGTAAGTCTGCTGGGAAAAGTATGGTATTTTAGCACTATCACTCTCCTCTTTCCTACTTTAAACAATATGAATTATTCAGGATTTTCGTTCTGTGGTTACAGTATGGTTCCCACTTCGTTTTTTGTCGCCTTTCAGCGTGTATCACACGTGACTCAAGTGTGATTCCTCGCTTCTTTTTATTATTTTTTCCCCTGTGATGATGCAAATGACCCGAAACAACACCAGGTGGCAATTGTGCGAGGCGTTAGGAAAATTGGCTTCATCGGTCTTTGTTCTATGTTCACCGGACAAACTTTCTGGGCTTTATAGCTCAATGATTAAAGTGGTGGACTCTGGTCTGTGATAGGACTCGGGGTTCAAGTACAGTCTACGACACTTTTGATTTTGGTTGACGTTTAATTTTTTCTAATACATACTTAAGTAATTAGGCCATCACATTTAAATAGTGTAGGTCTGTAGTAATCTGTTGTATACTTCACAATCTGCACCAAACCAAACGGCAGGTAAAAACAATGCAACATTATATCAGTTAACAGAGTAAATCTGTTTCATATACTCCCCCGCTAATAAAATTGGAGATTGGGGGGCTCGAAAACCCTGATTTCCAAGCGAAAAACTTGGACCAATCCACTACGCCCACAGGCGTGGAGAAAACACTGATCTAATACCTAAAGTAGCGCTGAGTGAATGAGACCGTGCGTATATGTGCACGGACGCTTAAAATGCCCTTATATGCAAGTTGTAATGCATATGTTGCATATGATCTGCTACTCCGTGCATTTTAGAATTCCTAATTAAAATGGTACCTATATGTAACATGTGTAGTTTTAAATTTTTGTTATTGATATTCAATACAATATAGTTTATTCTGAATATTCGTTTTACCCTTCAATAATCAGTTATTCCGTTTCAAAATAAACTCGAAAACCAATTGTCCATTCGTTTATTGTTATTTTCCTTTTATAATTCAAATTGGTATAAATCAATATCCTTTATATGTCCGTGTCCAATCCGTGTACCCTTCAATCATTTAGTTATTCCGTTCAAAACAAATCAGAAATCAAAATACGTGAGTTGTTTTATTGTATTTCCATTTTCAAATTAAATTGGAAAATCAAAACATGTTCTGAAATGAAATATTCACCCTTTTCTTTGATATGCTGTGGAAACATACATACTCTAATCAACTTCCATTATTTTGTTTTATATGCTACCGGAATTGATGAGTGGTTGAGAGACGGAAACAACTCTTCAGCTGCACTCAACTCAACTCAACCTACACGACAACAACTCGCGCTGTTGTTGAGCTCGCCCCCGAGGCCCGAGCTCCAGGGGCCATAATGCTTACAGCACCTGGTTATTCACAGGCGGTCTCCCATCCAAGGACTATGGGGAAAACCTTTTGTGGGCGCTGTTTTAAACAGAGGAGCCGGCTTTCTCCATTCATTCTGGAGTACATACGCACTCGGTAAGTTCTCCTCTGATAAAAACACACAATGTTTTTGTGGTCGTTCTTTTGTATCACTCAATTAAATCTATCTTATTGTGCGTAGATCGTTAACACAGTCTGTAGTTTAAATCTCGAGTGTGTAGTGCGCTGTGTATGATTGTTACTCCGTGTCATATGTATTTGAACTGATGCTCGTAGATCTCTCTGTTTGGATCAATATTGTAAAAGAAAACACTTTTCTGCGTTGTACAAAACAATTGTATTCACTGTATTCGACTGTTTACCAGTAATTCAGTTTGTTACTCTTGTTGTAGTTGTATTCTCTGCGTAGCTTTAATTATTATTAGCTAATTATTGTTGATGTGTGTACTATCTTATTATGTATTTCACATTTCTTAGTTCAGCTCCAACATTGAGTGAAAATGAATTATATGCAGTTAGTTTTACGTCATGGTATTAGTGTTTTACCAGTTTCAATATTTTCTTCTATAAACTGTACTTACTGTATCCCAGAGACTCATGCTGCTTAATGTCAGATGTAAACATACAACTGTATATGTCTTCGCTAGATTATACAGGATTCTTGCTTCTTTATAATGCTAAATGTAATTAATTTGATTCTGTATTATGCTAAAGATATATACATTAATACATTACTTCTCTATCATGCTATGCTGATATTTTACTGATCTTTTTTGTTTATTGTTGCGACAATATGAATCAATCAATCAATCAAAGGTTTATTTGTTAGAGCGCCTTTCATGACAGGGCAACACATAAGCGCTTCACAGTTCCACATCACAAATCATCTAATAAAACAAACACAGAATCACAATTAAACATTAAAATCACACAAAAGATTAAAACACAATAAAAACAATAATCACACACAAGATTAAAAACCATTAACACTTTCAAAGTTACACAGAAATTTAAAAAAATAAATAATTAAATGTCAGAGTGCTATTACAAATGGAGATATTAAAATACTTCAGTTGTATGCTCAGAGCAAACTGATCAGTCTTTAACATGGATTTGAACTTTGTACAGTGTAGACGCCTCACTCACATTTTCAGGGAGAATTGGTTCCAGATCTTAGCTGCATAGATCTGAAAGCAGGCCTCACATGTTTGGGTTCTTCACTATGGGGCAACAGCAGGTGGCCAGTCCCTGTGCTCCTAAGAGTCCGGGCCTGGTTCATATATGGACTACCAACATGTCACTATTGTATTCTGGTGCACGGCCATGGAGTGACGTGTACACAAGCTGAGCTGTTTTAAATCTAATTCTTTGAGCCACAGGAAGACAGTGCAGAGACTGAGGACGGACTATATGGTATACTTCCTGGTTCCTGGTCAGGTACTCTAGTGCTGCATTTTTGTATGTACTGCAGCGGCTTACAGGTCTGTTTGGACAGACCTGTAAGCAGGCCATTGCAGTAGTCTAGCCTGCTGGAGGACAAATGCGTGGACAAGACTCTCAAGTCTGCCCCTGGGACACTATATTTCTGTCTTTCGGCAATGTTATTCAGATGGTTTTAAAGGTGTGATGTTATTGATTTTATGTGGCTATTGAAATTTAGGTCTGAGTCCAGTCATTACCCATATTTCCTGACCTTGTCTGAAGGAAGTAGGAGAGAGACTGAAGTTGACAGATGACGCCCCTCTCTTTGTTTCTGGGGACCAAAGACAATGATTTCGGTTTTGTCTGCATTTTTAGATGGAGAATTATTTTGCATACACTCACTGATCTGTTGGATTCAGTGAAGGAGCCAATCCAGTGGTCCCATGTTCTTCTGCAGTCAGTGAGACCATTGTCTGAGTGTCGACGGCGGTAATTGTGGTAGGACACTTTTGTGTTCTTTGTATTAACTGACCTCTAAACGGCAGCATGTAGAAGATTAAAATAGGACGACGGTCCAGGAGCGACCCACTGTGGTATCACAGGTCAGGGCCTCATGATCTGTGTCGCAGTCTCCATTTCTACACAAGTACTTCATTCCTCCAGGGAAGACTAACCAGTCTAGGGCTGTGCCAGTGACACCAACCCAGTCCTCCAGTCTCTGCGCATGTTGGATCTCATGGTCGACAGTGTCGACGGGCACTATGATCTAACATGACCAAAAACTGTGACTTTACCTGCATCAGTGTGAAGTCGAATGTCAGTTTTGTTACCTTCACTAGAGCGGTATCAGTGCGGTTGGTGTGGGTCTAAAACCAGATGGAATATCAAAAAGATTATAATTGTTTAAAATTCAGTCTAAGTTGTTGGGAGGCAATTTTTCAAGTATTTTTCCAATTGAATGGCAGATTCGATATGGTGGCGTATAATTTCTGAAGCTTCCGCAGGTTACTGACTGCTCATTTTTTAGGTGAGGTCTTATGACTGCTGCCTTTTTTAGGGCCATAGGAATTGTTCCTGACGACAGAGACAGGTTTACTATTTTGTCAGTGAAGGTACAAACTGCTCAGGACGGACTTCAGAAATTTAGAGGGCAATTATATCCAGGCTACATGTGGAGGAGCTCAGGACTCATGGATTATCTTTTTGACAGTTTCAGTATCAACTGGTGCAAAGTGAGTTTAGCTCAAAATGCTTCTCTGGCTGTTGCATAGTTTATACGTGCTGTGGACGGTGATTAGTGTTTTTGATTCCTTGTTGTACTTTGTGCATCGATAAACTGTGGCGAATCATTTACACCTAGATTTAGAGGAAAATTCTAGGGGAAATTTTACAGGGGGGTTCGTTAATCTACAACTGTTGAAAACATAACACGAAAATTGTTACGCAAAAGCCTCCAATATGTCAGAAAAATACATTTCGCTTGTTCTTCGTAGAACCCGGTAATTCACCCCATGTGTTCTTTAAAGATTTCATAATCGCCCTGGAAATTGGAACTTTCGCACTTCCGGTTCGGCCCTCCGGCACTCTTGCTTCTGGGCCCTGACCGGTCTGCCTTAGTCCATGGGGCCTTTTTATTACTGGTAACTATTTTTAAACCTCTCAGGAGCAGTGGCGTCCAGAACATTCAGAACACTGGTGGTGACAGAGTTAGACAAATTATCAACAGTAGAGCTGGAGTTCACTCAAATTTAGCTTTCCCGGTATGAACAGTTCACCTGTGTTTTCATGTTTGTGTCTTCTTCAAGCAATTGTAAATTCAGCTGGGGTTGCTAGCAAAAACAACATGTCAAAAAATACACAGAAAATGATCTGGACAAAAGCATCATCTACTACATTAACATTGGATACCATTAACCCCTTTGTAATTTGCAGGTCATGAGTGTGCCCCCTGCTGTGGGTGGGGCACTCATGTGCTGAATGAAACCAAAGGTCTCAAGTAAGAAAGCAGCGCCTTTGCATTTCTGTCTCAACATTATCAACATTACATTAATTTAAAATCCAACTGTAATAACTAAAACTATCAAAATCTGTGCACTCGAGATGAAAGTAGTTCAGTAAAATGGTCAATAAAATGCAACATGAATGTGGGTGGGCCTGTACAGGGAATAATTATTGAAGACTTTCATTCTTTCCTTTGGCCGGTCACTGTGATTTTTCTCAAGGGCCCACGTGGATTTCCTGCTGCAGGACTTCCGGAGGGGGGAAGGCGAGGATGTTCAGGGACGACCCGTCCATGAGGGAGTGCGGGGCTCCTCAGAGGGAGGCGGTGTTGATGAAGGAGGTACGCCCTCCACTCTGGTTGCGGAGTGAGGTGGAGGTGATGCCTCAGACAAGGCTGAAGTGTGGGGGATATACTTCGCTCACAGCAGGCCAGTTAAGCCGGAACTGTGCCTTGTTGTCACCATGCCCCTGCAGCCAGTGAACCCCCCTCCTCCTTGCTGCAGACTCATGTCAACGCTGTCTGAGGAGGCCATATAGAAGGTTGTGAGCGGATCTTGGGTAATAAGCTGCAGCAGCCTCCAGCAAATAATCCCACACAAAGAAATGCCTGTTTGTGGCCAGCAAAAATCCAAATATGAGGGCGAGGATGGCAGCTCCTTCCACGAGTTTTACCAGCCGGGGTCCTACCAGGTATTTCTACTGACTCAACCAAGGTCTATAACACTATCGCACAGAGGGTTTGACCAACTCCGGATGCCATTCCGAGACTTTTTGGAACTGAGTTCTGCCAGCAGAGAGAGCTGGAGGCGCCATCGCTGCAGAGAGTGAATGAGCCGGCAGGAGAAGAAAAGGTAGAGTGATGAGTCCTCCTCCTCCACTGGTGAGAAAACGTGCTGGTTTCTGCCAAACTGCAGCTGAAGCAGGGACCAGTCTCCTCACATTCATACACAATTCCCTGGTCGGTCAGGAAATACATCTACTGCCCGGCAAAGTATTCTTCCCTGTACCATGGACCAGGGGATGAGACGCAGATGTTCCAGCAGTCTCCTTTTTAATGACCGAGGTGAGGAAGGGTGGCGTGTAATAATGAGCTATTTCTGCTGTCTATTGGTGCTATTGTATATAGTTACTATATTATACCTGTCTGTCATAATGCTGTTTATAAATATTTTAATTTATTATGTAAATATATACTTAATTTGATTTTATATAATTATTTAATTCATTTGTAAAGTCTGCTTCTACAGTTCGTTTAGTCAGCTCTCAGCCGTCCCCGTCACAAGCTCACACACAAATACTAGTTTAAGAAGATAAGATATGCATGGTGTGTTGTTTTTCTTCTAAGTGTATTTCTTAAATTTGTAAATATCTCTTTTTTCATATGTTCACAATAAATATATTATAAACGTCTACTACTTTATTGAAGTCTTTCTTTGTATGAATCATATTTTCAGGGCAAACACAGATGAGTATTTGACAAAACAATCTGTATAGAAAATAGGAGTTTCAGTTCAGTGCCAATCAACAATATGCCCACTATACGCGGCTGGCCCCGCGCCCGTCCTTGCCTAGCTTCGAGGATCAGACGGAGATCGGCATTCTCCTATGGTGGTTGGCCGTAAGCACGGGTGGTATGGAGCAGGTGCCTCCTTGGACCCTGCTGGCTGCGGTCTCTCCTCCCCCAGAAATGATGCGCTCAGGCCTTTACAAAATCGGGTCTCCAGTGTGTGACCTGATCATGTGCCAGGACTGGTCTGAAAAGGAGTGGTGTGCAGCATTGAGCAATGTGTGCACCCCATCAAACCATGATTAGACTTTTCGGCCCTGTATATTACTGTGAAACTTCTGGGATTCGTGCTGTTGCGGTAGTTTGTTGTCCCTCCTCCCTCCTCACAGAGGCCTTTAAATTGTAAAATGAGAATGCTGTGAGCTATACAAAAAGCTAATCAGGTTGGAGGGAGACGTGCACACAATTTGCTTCAATGCTGCACAACTCCTTTCAGTCCGTCTGCCAGCATGTTCTAGGTCAGCACACTGTGACCCGGATTTTGTAATGGCCTGAGCGCTCATTCTGGGGAGGAGAGGACCGCTGCTGCAGGGGGTCAGGAGGCACGCTGACTCCATACCCCGTGCTTACGGCCAATTACCACCTTGAGGATGCCCGATCTCGTCTGATCTGGAAGTAGGCATGTCGGCCGCGGGGGCCTAGCCGGTATAGTGGGCATATTGTTGATCTGGCCACTGAACTGAAACTCTATTTTCTATCAGGATTGTTTTGTCAAATATACTGTTGTTTGCCTGAAATATATGATCAATAAAAAGAAAGACCTCAATAATGTATGACTTTATATACTAGTTTTGTGAACAGATGTAAAAACAGAGATTATTACAAATTTAAGAATTACACTTTGAAGAAAAAACACAACATGCTATATTTATCTTTTAAACTAGTATTTGTGTGATGAGCCTTGTGACTGTGACGGTGAGAGTGACTATACAGAACTGTAGATGCAGGACTTTACTAATGAAATTTTTATAATTTAGATATAATCCATATTAAGTATATATTTACTTAATAATTAAAATATTTATAAAACTTTATGAACAGACAGGTATAATATAGTAACTATATTACAATAGCTACAATAGACAGCATATAGCTCATTTATTTACACGCCACTTTCCCTCTCCCGGTCTAAAAAGGAGACTGCTGGAACATCTGCGTCTCCATCCCATGGTCCTTGTACAGGGAGAATACTTTGGCAGGGCAGTGATGTATTTTCCTGACAGACAGGGATCTGTGTATGAATGTGAGGACTGAGTCCCTGCTTCTAGCTGCAGGTTTGCAGAACCAGCACTTTCTCCCAGTGGAGGAGGTGGACTCATCACTCTTTCTTTTCTTTTCCTGCCGCTAATTCATCTCTGCTGCGTGGGCCTCCGCTCTCTCTGGCAGAACTCAGGTTCATAAAGTATCGGAATGGCATCCTGGAGTTGGTCAAACCATCTGTGCGATAGGTGTTATAGACCCTTGTGGTAGCAGTAGAAATACCAGGTAGCGGTCCGGCTGGTAAAACTCGTGGATGGAGCTGCCATCGCCTCATTTTTGGATTTTGGTGGCACAAGACAGGCATTTCTTTGGTGTGGGGTTTATTGTGCTGGAGGCGGATGCTGCTTTGCCCAGTTCCGTGCACAACCTTTCTCTATGGCGCTCCTAAGACAGCGGTGAAATGGTCTGAGCTGGAGGAGGGGGGTTCAATGCTGAGGGGGCATGGTGACAAACAGGCACTGTGAGGTTCTTACTGCTGCTGTGAGCGATGTATTCCCCAGCACTTCAGCCTGGTCTGAGGCATCACATCCTCTCACTCGCAACAGAGTGAGGGAGGTTATCCCTCATCACCTCCTCCTCTGGAGACCGACTCCCTCTTATTGACGGGTCGTCCTGAGCTTTCGCCTCCTCCGAAGGGTCCTGCAGCAGGAATCCACGTGGGCCTTGTGAAAAATCCACAGTGACACGGCCAGGAAAAAGAATGAAATGTCTTCATATATTCACTGTACAGGCACCACAGTCATGTTGCGATTTATTGACCATTTTACTGATACTACTTTCATTCGTGTGCCAAGATTTTGATTGTTTTAGTTATTACAGGTTGATTTTAATGACATGTTGATAATGTTGATGGACAGAAAGGCAAGGAGCTGGCATCTGTTACTTGAGACCTTTGGTTTCATTCAGCTACATGGTGGCCCCACCCACAGCAGGGGGCACACTCTTGACCCTGCTTATTACAAAGGGGTTAATGTATTCAAATGTTATGTAGTTCGGATGTTGCTTTGTCAGGATTCAATTTCTGTGTATTTTTTGACATGTGTTTTGCTAGCAAACCAACACAGCTGAATGTACAATTGCTAGAAGAAGACACATACATGAACAACACAGGTGAACTGTTCATTGGGAATGCTAAAATTTGAGAAAACTCCCTTGCTCTACTGGTTGATGAATTGTATAACTCTGTCACCACGTGTTCTGAAATGTTCGGACGCAATTGCTCCTGTTGCACGGTTAAATAGTTACCATGTAGAATAAAGGCCCAATGGACTAAGGGCAGATCGGTCAGGGCACAGAAGCAAGAGTGCCGGAGGGCCGAACGGAAGTGGCGAAAAAGGTCCAATTTCCAAGGGGGGCGATATGAAATCTTTAAAGATGAGTTGGGTGAATTTAACCGGGTTCTACGAAGAACGAGAAATGTCATTTTTCTGAACATTTATTGAGTGGTTGCAGTAACATAATTTTCGTGTTATGTTTTCAACAGTTGGTAGTTTAACGTAACCCCCCTGTAAGTTGCCCCTAGAATTTTACCTATAAATCTAGTGTAATGTGTTCGCCACAGTTTTTCGATGACAAAGGACAAGGAATCAAAAACCACTATCACCTCCACAGCCGTATAACCCACCATGCAACAGCTAGAGAAGCTTTTTGAGCTAACTCACTTTGAACCTGTGGATACTGAAACTGTCAAAGATAATCATGAGTCTGAGCTCCTCCACATGTAGCCTGGATATATTGCCCTCTAAATTCTGAAGTCAGTCCTGAGCCAGTTTGTTACTTCACTGACACAAATAGTTAACAGGTCTCTGTCGTCAGGGAACATTTCTATGGCCCTAAAGCAGCAGTCATAAGACCTCTCTAAAAAGAGCAGTTGGATCCTGCGGGACTTCAAAATTATCGCCCCATATCGAATTGCCATTCATTGGAAAAATTCTTGAAAAAGTGGCCTCCCATCAACTTACTGAATTTTTAACTATGAATAATTCTTTTGAATGTTCCAGTCTGGTTTAGACCCCTACCACAGCACTGAGACCGCTCTTGTGAAGGTAACAAACGACATCGACCTTCACACTGAAGACGCAGGTATAGTCACAGTTTTGGTCATGTAGATCTTAGTGCGCGATCGACACTGTCGTCCATGAGATACTCATGCAGAGGACTGGAGGAATGGGTTGGTGTCACTGGCCACAGCCCTGTCTGGTTAGAGTCTTACCTGGAGGTCTAGGATGTTACTTTGTGGTGATTGAGACTGCGTTCTCAGGATCATGTGGCCCGGACCTGTGAGTACCACAGGGGTCGATCCTGGGACCTCTTACTATTTAATCTCTACATGCTGCCGTTAGGTCAGTTAATACAAGGAAATACAAAGTGTCCTACACAATTACGCCGTCGGTCCACTCTGATCTATGTCCTCTCTGACGGCAGGAGTACATGGACCACAGGATTGCTCATTCACTGTATTCAACATGATCAGTGAGTGGATGCAAATAAATTTCCTCCAGCTAAATGAAGACAAAACCGAAATCATTGTCTTTTGTCCCCAGAAACAAGACGAGGGCGTCTTCTGTCAATTCAGTCTATCTCCCTATTCCTTCAGACAAGGTCAGAAATTTGGGGGTATTACTGGAATCAGGATACATAATTTATTAGGCCACATAAAAATCATAACATCAACGGCTTTTTTCCATCTGCTTAAAGAACATTGCCAAAGTCATAAAATATAGTGTCCAGGGCAGAACTTGGAGATCTTGTCACGCATTTGTCTCCAGGCAGGCTAGACTACTGCAATGGCCTGCGTACAGGTCTGTCCAAAACAGACCTGTAAGCGATCTGGCAGTCATCCCAAAATGCAGAAGCTTGGAGTCCTGACAGGGTTACCAGGAAGTTTGACCATATTAGTCCGGTCTAAGTCTCTGCACTGGCTTCCTGTGGCTCAAAGAATAGATTTTAAAACAGCTCTGATTGTGTTCAAGTCTCTCCATTGGCCTTGACAGAATACTTAGTGACATGTTGGTGTCATATGTCCAGCCCGGTCTCTGAGGAGCACAGGGACTGGCTCCTGCTGGTGCCATGCGAGTGAGATCCAAACATGGTGGAGGCTGGCGTTTCAGTCTATGCAGCTAAGCTCTGGAACCAATCTCTGAAAATGTGAGGGAGGCGTCGATCTCGGTCAATGTTCAAATCCAGGTTAAAGACTGTTCTGTTTGCGGTGCATACAAACTGAGATTTTATCTCCATTTGTAAGGCACTGCTGTCATTTATTTATTATTTTTTTAAATTTCTTGTGTATCTGTGAATAGTGTTAATGGTTTTATTCTTTTGTGTGATTTTATTGTTTTTATTTGTGGTTTATCTTTTGTGTGATTTTAATGTTTTAATTGTGATTCTGGTGTTTGTTTTATGTGGCTGATTTGTGATGTGGACTGTGAAGCGCGTTGTGTTGCCCTGTGCTTGAAAGGCGGCTCTTACAAATAAACTTTGAGTGATTGATTGATTCATATTTGTCTGCATCAACAATAAAAGATCTTAAAATTAAATAGCTTATAGCATGATAGAAGAAGTATGCTATAAGGTATATATCTTTAGCATAATACAGATAAATATAATTTCATTTTGCCATTATAAAGAAGCATGAATCCTGTATAATCTAGAGAAGACATATACATTGTATGTTTACATCTGGACTTAGCAGCATGAGGGCCTGGATACTGTAAGTACAGAGATAGAAGGAAAATTTGAACTGGTTAAACACTATTACATTGTCGTAAATCTAACGGCATATAATTCATTTTCAACTCAATGTGTAGCTGAACTATAGAAATGTGAAAATACTATAGATAGTACTCACATCAACAATAATTAGGCTAATAATTATTAGCTAGCGCTGGGATATACTACTACACCAGACGTAAACAAACTGATTCTACTGGATACAGTAGATTACAGTGATACTGATTGATTGTACAACGCAGTGAAAGTGTTTTCTTTTCAATATTGATCAAACAGTGAGTCTACGTAGCAGCAGCAAAGTAACTATGACACGGAGGTAAACAATCATAAACTGCGCACTACACACTCGAGATTAAATACAGACGTGTGGGAACGATCTACGCACACTATGAGAGATTTATGGAGTGAAACAATATGAACGACCCACAAAAACATTGTGTTTATCAGAGGAGACTTCGTGTGCGTATGTAATCCAGAATGAAATGGTGAAAGCGGCTCTCTCTGTTTAGAGCAGCGCCACAAAGTTTTCCCCTTAGTACTTGGAGGGTGGACCGCCTGGGAATACCAGGTGCTGTAGCATTTTGCCTTGGAGCTCGGCCTGGGGGCGAGCTCAACAACAGCTGCGAGTTGTTGTCGTGTCGTTGGAGTTGGAGTTGAGTGCAGCTTGAAGTTGTTTACGTCTCTCACACTCATCTATTTCCGGGTTGCATTTCAATCAAAATTATGGAAGTTGTTTTTGTATGGTTTGTTTTACTCTTGCATAGCTAAAGAAATGGTGAATATTTCATTTAGAATGTTTGATTTTCCATTTAATTTTGAAATTGGGAAATACAATATAACAACCACGTAATTTGTTTTTCTGATTTTGTTTTGAAACGGAAGAACTAATGATTGAAGGATACACGGATTGTTCACGGATTATAAGGATTTGGATTTTCCAATTTGAATTAGAAAGGAAAATAAACAATAAAGAATGGAAAATTTGTTTTTTGATTTATTATGAACAAGGAATAACTGTTGAATTGAAGGGGTACACGGATTATTCAGAATACTATATTGTATTGATTAGCAATAACAAAAATTAAACTACACATGTTTACATATAGCTACCATTTATTAGGGATTCTAAAAAGCCAAAGGAGGAGCAGATCATATGCAAACTTTTGCATTAACTTGCATTTAAGGCATTTTAAGCGTCCTGCACATACGCACGGCTCATTCCACTCAGCGCTCTTTAGTATTAGATCCGTGTTTTCTTCCAGCGCCCCTTGTGTGGCGTAGTGGGAGTGTCCAAGTCTTTCGCTTGGGAAGAATCACGGGTTCGAGCCCCGGACAATCCTCAAATTTTTTTATTAGCGGGGGGTGTTTATGAAAATCCAGATTACCTCTGTTACTGAATAAAGTTGCATTTTTTCCTGCAGTTTGGTTGGTGCAGATTTTTGAAGTTTACAACAGTTTTATACAGTCTAGCAACTATTTTTAAATATGTTGGCCTAATTACTAAGGTTGTTTTAGAAAAAATTTTAAACGTCAACAAAATCAAAAGGGTCGTAGACTGTACTTGAACACGAGTCCTCTTCACACCAGAGTCCACCTCTTTATCATTGAGCTATAAAGCCACAGAAAGTTGTCCGGTGAACAGAGAACAAAGACCGATTGAGAAGCAATTTTCCTAACCCTGCTCACAAGTGCCACCTGGTGGTTGTTTCGGGTCATTGCAGCATCAATGGGGAAAAATAAAGAAAAGAAGCGTGAAGCACACTGGTCTCGTGTGATTCACGCGTGAAATGACGACAAATCGAAGTGGGACTACTGTAAGCACAGAACGCAAATCCTATAATGCAGATTGTTTATAAAGTAGGAAAGGAGGAGAGGATAGTGCTAAAAATACCATACTTTTCCAGCAGACTTACTCCCCCTACGCAGCTTGACTGGACAGTCAAAAATGTCTAGCCTTCCCTGAGCTTACCTTCCTATCCATATGATAAACTAAAGACGACTGTTTTAAGACTTACCTTGAATGTGGTAGACACGTGTTCCGAACGAAGGAGTAACAGCAGCTGCCGGGCTAGGATAGCCCAGGCTACAGCACCAATATTTGTGGATTACAACCAAGTGTGTAAACCAAACCAGACTAAACAACCTAACCATAGGCAAAAAAATTGTTGCTTAAAGTGGCAAAAGGGAGGTTTTTAAGTCTGGCACTTGAATGTGGAGACCGTCTCTGCTTCCTTATTCCACAGTAAAGGGGCTTGGTAGCTAATGTCTTGCTGATGACAGTACTTTTTGAGACTTAGGAACCTACAGACTTGCTCTGGCGTTTTGTGAGCACAGTGCTCGGTTTGGTTGATATAGAACTAACGTGTCTTGAAGATAAGAACGAGCCAGGCTCATTCATGGCTTTGTATACTAAAGGAAGGATTTCCGTGTCACTTCTAGAATGGATATTCGTGATTTTAGCGATGTTCGCAAGTCGGAAAAAGCTGTTTTGTTGCTTGGCTTATATAAGCCCTTGAAGGAGTGTGCACAGTCGAATTCCAACTCCAGAATAAGGCGATGATTTGTGATTCAAATTGACAAAGTGATACCGATCGATAGATAGGATTTAAAACCAGCCAAGGGCTGTTCCTCTGAGACCTATATCACATTTCTAGCCTCGCAGTAGAATTCTGTGGTCTCTTGTGTTAAATGGAGCACTGGGGTCCAGTAGGACCATACACTGACACTTGTCACTATTAGCAGCTAGCTAGTATGTCTTTTTTTACTTTGACTAGTGCTCGTTTCAAGTGCTATGATGAGCTCTGAATTCCCAATTTGGAAAGGTTTCAAACATATTATTTTCCTGACGGTGGAAGCAAGACTGTTTTGGCTCTAAGGTTTTCCAGGATTTTTTTGTCTTCAGAGGGGTTGATGACCGCGGTTTTAAAAGCTTGTGGGACTTAGCCACATTGTATAGATGTGTTTATTATGTTTAAGATTGGCTCTTGTGTCAAAGGAGCAGTGTCTTGGAAGAGCCAAGCTCTTTAAAGACAATTAGGGCGTCGGTGGTTCAGTGGTAGAGCATTGGACCTTGGAGCATGAACGGTCGTGGCGTTGGAACCCAGGTTCTCCACTGGACTCCTCTGATGTCTGCTGTCGTTGTGTCCTTGGCTAGACACTTAAATCCTATGGCCTGATGCCACAGTGGGGCCGGCTGGGGGCGGTAAAGTGGCAACTGCCGTTGTGTCCTTGGGCAGAACACTTTCACCTCCATTGCCTAGAATGAGTCTAAGTTGGTAGTTTTTTGTGTGAATGGTTGGTGGTGGTACGGAGGGGTCCATTGGCACATACGGGTTGCCTCGCTTTGTCAGGTGCCCCAGGGCAGCTGTGGCTTACATGTAGCGTTTATCACACTGTGATGAAGTGAATGGAATAATGCAGCCCGCGAAAAATTCAATTTGGTAGACGTTAACCAAATTACCCCATCCTGGCGGTTCACATCCCAGCCGATCGCTCAACTGACGCCCCCTTCCAATCCCGTACCGACTAGCCAGCCGCATAATAACGGAGGAATCACACTCTCGGCTGAAGCCTTGCATGAATCGTTCTGGAGGAATCGCTTTGTTACTCCGCTTATCCTGCGGTCCCTGTCTGTCTCTGTATTGTGCGTTGGGCCTGATCCTCCTGCGTTGCTGCACCTGCTACGGGTCTAGGGCTGTGGTCCGTGGGTCTTTACCGCTCTCCTCCTTTGCGGGCTCTTTATGCGGGTTCGACGCTGGCTCGTCTCGTAGCGGCCTGCTGCTGCATTTCGGCCGGTCTGGCCCGAGTGCGGTGGGAGCCGTGCGCACCCTGCCTCCTCGTGCCGGTACGGCGTGTCCCGTTGTGTTGTACCTTGTTCTTCTGGCGTTGTGGGTAAGTATGCGGTAGGTTTTTCCCTCGCATTGTACTGCAGGCTCAGTCGCCCGGCGCTTTGTACCTGCAGGTCAGTTGGCCCCGTGCATTGGTGGGCTAGCTTCTGTTTAAAAGCCCTCGCATTGTTCTGCAGGCTCTCTTAACCAAGCTCCGTTTATATCCCTTCACTCTGACTGCAAGCTATTCCTCACATTGGACTGCAAGACCTCAGTTTAATCCTACATTGGACTGCGTGCTCAGTTTTAATTCCCTCATTTGCCTGCTGGCTCTCTTTATATCCCTCTCTGGACTGCGAGCTCTGTTTAATCCCTCTCTTGGATGCAAGCCCCCGTTTAAATCCCTCTGGACTGCGGCTCCAAATTGAAATCCCCTCTCATGGAATGCGAGCTCCACAGTTAATACCGCACGGAAATGCTTTTATCTGGGAACTGTTATATCTGGAGCTGTTATAAGTACCTGGAACTGCTTCATGGCGGAACTGCGTTTATATCGGAACTGCCTATTATAGGGAACTGTATATATGAATAACTGCTATATTGGTATCTGCTATATAGGAACATGTTTATTATTTGAACGGCTTGTATACGGGAACTGTTATATGGATACTGTCATATGGAATTGCATATATGGTATAGCTTATATTGGAACGCCTTATTTATAAAAATATAATAACACATAAATAAATATTATAATAAATAGAATTATTTCTTTTTATATATATGCGTTCCAGTTATAAGAGTACCCATATAAGCAATTCCAATATGAGCTGTTCCATATAAGCCAGTTCCGTATACAAGCCGTTCCATATATACGCTGTTCCATCATATAAGCTGTTTATTTTCTTTCCCCCATAATTTAGCAGTTTCATATTTAAGCAGTTCCATATATAGCTGTTCCATATATAAGCAGTTCAGCATGAAGCAGTTACAGGTCGGTTATAACAGCCTCCAGATATATGCAGTTCCAGATTTAAGCAGTTTCCGTGCGGGATTAACCTGGGAGCTCGCGTCCATGAGATGGACTCAATTTGGGAGCCGCTAGGCAGAGGGATTTAAACGGGGCTTGCAGTCCAAGATAGGGATTTAAACATAGCTTCGCAGTCCAGAGAGGGATTTAAAGGAGACCTGCAGGCCAAGTGAGGGATTAAAATGAGCACGCGTCCAATGTGATGGGATTAATCTGAGGTCTTGCTGTCCTAATGTGGAGGAATAGGCTTGCAGTCAGAGTGAAGGATTTAAACGGAGCTTGTGTTAAGTGAGCATGCAGAAACAAGCGAGGGCTTTAAACTGAAGCTTCCACCCAATGCACGGGGCCAACTAGCCTGCAGTTAACAAAGCGCGGGTGCGAACTGAGCTGCAGTACAATGCGTGTGGATTAATAACGTCCGCCATACTTACCCACAAAAGAAAGACGACAAGGGACAAACACAACCGGGGACAACGCGCGTACCGGCACCGAGTGGGGCAGGGATGCGCACGGCTCCCACCGCACCGGGCCAGACAGGCCGATGCTGCTGCAGGCCGCGACGAGACGAGCAGCGGCGAACCGCAGCAAAGAGCCCGCAAAGGAGGAGAGCGGCAAAGCACCAGGACCCCCTGCACGAGACCCGTAGCAGGGTGCAGCAACGCGTAGGAGGAGCTGGCCAACGCAGCAAGACAGAGGACAGCAGGGGATCCGCAGGAAGGTTAAGCCGTGAGTAGACAAAAGCGATTCCTCCGAACGATTCTTGCAAGGCTTCGGAGGCCGAGAGTGGGTGTTCCTCCGTTTTTATGCGGCTGGCGTAGTCTGGTTACGGTGATTGGAAGAGGGGGGCGTCTGTTGTGCGATAGGGCTGGGGATTATGTGATACCGGCTCTGGGAGGGGGGAATTTTGGTTAACGTCTACCAAATTGAATTTTCGCTGGGCTGCATTATTCATTCACCTTCCATAACAGTGGTGATAAACGCTTACTGTAGCCACAGCTTGCACTTGGGGCACACTGGGTCAGAAGCCGAGGGCAACAGTATGTGCCAATGGCCCCTCCGACCACCACCAACCATTCACACACACACTAGACTCATTCTAGGCAAAAAAAAAAACTCAAAATAACAACCAAAAAAAAAAAAAAAACAATAAAACAAAAATGGAGGTGAATCGAAGTGTCTTGGCCCTAGGACACACGGGCAGTTTGCACTTTACAGCCACAGCCGCCCCACTGTGGCATCAGGCCATAGGTTTAAGTGTCTTGCCAAGGACACATCGACAGCAGGACATCAGTGGGAGTCAGTGGAGACCTGGGTTCCAACCCACGATTCAGGCTCAAAGGTCAATGCTCTACAACTGAACCACGTTCGGCCCCTATTGTGTCTTTAAAGTGCTTGCGTTTCATAGGACACAGCTCCTTGGACACAAGTGCCTATCTTAACATAATATAAACAAATCTATACAATGTGGCTATGTCAACAGCTTTTAAAACGCGCGGTAATCAAACCCTTTCTGAAGAAAAACAAATCCGAAAATCTTAGAGCCAAACAGCTTTTGCTTCCACCGTCAGGAAAATATATGTTTGAAACCTTTCATTTGGGATTCAGAGCTCATCATAGGCACTGAACGGGCACTAGTCAAGTAAAAAAATGACATCATCTACTAGCTGCTAATAGTGGGATCAAGTGTCAGTGTTGGTCTACTGGACCCAGTGCTCCCATTTTAACACAATAAGACCACAGAATTCTACTGCGGGAGGCTAGAAGGTGATATAGGTGCTCAGAGGATACAGCCTTGGCCTAGGTTTAAATACCTATTCTATCGGACGGTATCATACTTTGTCAATTTGATTCACAAATCATTCGCCTTATTCTGGAGTGGAATTCGATGTGCACACTCCTTCAAGGTTATATAAGCCAAGCAACTAAAACAGCTTTTTTCCTCTTGAGGAACATCGCTAAAAAATGAATATCCTTCCTAAAAGGTGACACGGAAATCCTTCTTTTAGTATACAAAGCCATTGAATGGCCTGGCTCGTTCTTATCTTCAAGAAACTGTTAGTGCTATATTCAACCAAACGAGCCTCTGTGCTCACAAACGCAGACGTCTGTTGGTTTCCTAGGTCTCATAAAGTCACTGTCAGCAGCAGAGCATTTTGCTACAAGCCCCTTTACTGTGGAAATAAGGAAATGCGATCGGTCTACACATTCAAGGCCAGACTTAAACACACTTTTGCCCTTTAGCAACAATTTTGCCTTTGGTTAGGTTGGTTTTGTCTGGTTTGGTTTAAACACTTGGGTGTAATCCACAAATATTTGGTGCTGTAAGCTGGGTAGCTAGCCGCCGCTGCTGCTGTTTCTCCTTCGTTCGGACACGGTCTCCTCATTTCAGGTAAGGCTTATAAACAGTCGTCTTTAGTTTAGAATATGGATTAGGAAGGTAGGCTCAGGGGAAGCTAGACATCTTTGACTGTCAGTCAAGCTGCGTAGGGAGTAAGTCTGCTGGGGGGAAAGAGTATGGTATTTTAGCACTATCCTCTCCTCCTTCTACTTTAGAACAATCTGATCATTGGATTTGCGTTCTGTGGCTTACAGTAGGTCCACTTCGTTTTGCTCGCATTGCCACGCGGATGAATCACCGAGACTCACGTGTGATTCACGCGGTTCTTTTATTTATTTTTTTCCCAGTGATGCTGCAATGACCCGAACAACCACCCAGGTGGCACTTGTGAGCAGGGTTAGGAAAATTGGACTTCTCATCGGTCATTTGTTCTCTGCTTCACCGGACAACTTTCGTGGCTTATAGCTCAATGATAAGAGGTGGACTCTGGTGTGAGAGGACTCGGGTTTCAAGTACAGTCTACGACCACTTTTGATTTTGTTGACGTTTAAATTTTTTTCTAAAACATATTAGTAATTAGGCCACACATTTAAAAATAGTGCTAGACTGTAGTAAAACTGTTGTAAACTTCACAATCTGCACCAACCAAACTGCAGGAAAAAAATGCAACTGTTTTCAGTACAGAGTATCTGATTAATATACTCCCCCCGCTAATAATATTTGAGGATTGGCCGGGGCTCGAACCCTGATCTTCCAAGCGAAAAAGCTTGGACAATCACACTACGCCACTCAGGCGCTGGTGAATAACATGATCTTATACTAAAGGCGCTGTGTGAATGAGCCGTGGTATGGCCAGGACGACTTAAAATGCATTATATGCAAGCTTATTGCAAATGTTTGCCCATATGATCTGCTACTCACTGTGCATTTTTAGAATTCCTAATAATGTCGACTATATGAAACATTGTGTAGTTTAAATTTTTTTGTATTGCTAATCAATTCAATATCAGTATTCTGAATAATCCGGTGGTACCCTTCAATCATCAGTTATTCCTGTTTTCAAAATAATAATAGAAAAAACAATTTTCCTTTCGTCTTTGTTATTTTTTCCTTTTCTAATTTCAAATTGGAAAATCCAAATCCTTTATATCCGTGTACTAATCCGTGTACCTTCAATCATTAGTTATTCCGTTTCAAAAAAATCAGAAAAAATCAAATTCGTGGTTGGTTTATTTGTATTTCCATTTTCAATATTAAAATTGAAATACAAAACATTTCTAAATGAAATATTCACCCTTTTTCTCCATTGCTATGCAGTGGGAAACAAACATACTTTAATAAAACAACTTCCATTATTTTGTTTGATATGGATTCGGAAATGTGAGTGGTGAGAGACGGGAAACAACTTCAGCTGCACTCAACTCAACTCAACGACACGACAAACAAACTCCGCTGTGTTCGAGCTTCGCCCCCAGGCCAGAGCTCCAGGGGGCAAAATGCTTACATGCTCATTGGTATTCCAGGCCCGGTTCCCATCCAAGTACTTATGGGGGAAAAAACTTTTTGTGGCGCCTGCTCTTATACAGTGGAGGAGCCGATTTCTTCCATTTCATTCTGGATTACATACGCCACTCGGTAAGTATCCTCTGATAAACACAATGTTTTTGTGGTGTTCTTTTTGTTTCACTCCATAAATCTCTCATATTGTGCGAGATCGTTCCACACACGTCTGTAGTTTATAATCTCGAGTGTGTAGTTGCGCTGTTTATGATTGTTTACCTCCGTGTCATATGTAATTTGCTGCTTTTGACGCCTTTCGCTCGTTAGAGTTCTCCTTCTTGTTTGGATTCCAATATTGTAAAGGAAAATCTTTCTCTGCGTTTGTACCAAACAATCTGCATTCACGGTATTTACTGTATACAGTTATTTCAGTTAGTTTACTCTGGTTTGGTAGTAGTATTTTTCAGCGCTTAGCTAATTATTATTAGCTAATTATTGTTGGATGTGTTGTACTATCTATATGTATTTCACTTTCTATAGTTCAGCAACACATTGAGTTGAAATTGAATTATATAGCAGTTTAGTTTACGACAATGTATTAGTGTGTTACCAGTTCATTTTTCTTCTATAACTGTACTTACGTATTCAGAGCCTCTTGCTGCTAATGTACAGAGGTTAAAATTAAACTGTATATGTTCTTCTCTGGATTATACAGGATGCATGTCTTCTTTTTATGCTTAAATGTAATTTATTTTATTCTTTATTATGTAAAGATTTATACATTATACATACTTCTCTATCTTGCTATAGCTAGTATTTTATGATCTTTTTTTGTTGTTGCTGACAATATGAATCAATCATTCAATCAAGAGTTTATTTGTATGAGCGCCTTTCATGCACAGGGCAACACAGCGCTTCACAGTCCACATCAAAATCATCACATAAAACAAACTCACCAGAATCACAATTAATAACATTAAAATCACACAAAGATTAAAACACAATTAAAACAATAAAATCACACAAAAAAGAATAAAACCATGAACACTTTCAAGTTACACAAGAATTTAAAATAATAATAATAAAATGACAGCAGTGCTATTTACAAAATGGAGATAAAACCTTCAGTTGTATGCACAGGCAAACAGAACAGTCTTTTAACCTGGATTTGAACATTGACCAGAGTAGACGCCTCCTCACATTTTCAGGGAGATTGGTTCCAGATCATAGCTGCATAGATCTGGAAAACGCAAGGCCTCCCCTTGTTTGTTTCTCACTCTGGGCACAGATGGAGGACAGTCCTGTGCTCCTCAGAGTCCGGGCGGTTCTTATGACTCCAACATGTCACTAATGTATTCTGGCTTGCATGGCCATGGAGAGTTTGTTGTACACAAGCAGAGCTGTTTAAAATCTATTCCTTTGAGCCAAAGGTAGCCAGTGCAGAGACTGTGGCCGGACTAATATGGTCATACTTCCTGGTTCGGGCAGGACTATTGCTGCTGCATTTTGGGATGTTACTGCTAGCTGCTTAAAGGTCTGTTTGGAACACGGGACCTGTAGCAGGCCACTGCGTAGTCTAGGCTCTGCTGGAGAAAAATGCGTGGACAAGAATCTCCAAGTCTGCTTGGACACTTTATTTCTGACTTTGGCAATGTTCTTCAGATGGTAAAAAGCTGTTGATGTTATTGATTTTTATGTGGCTATTGAAAGTTAGGTCTGAGTCCAGTATTACCCCCAATATTTTTGACTTGTCTGAGGAAGTAGGGAGAGAGACTGAAGTTGACAGATGTCGCCCTCTCTTTGTTTCTGGGGACCAAAGACCATGTTTCGGGTTTTGTCTGCATTTAGCTGGTGGAAATTATTTATGCAATCCTACTCACTGATCTGTTGGATACAGTGAAGCGAGCAAATCCAGTGGTCCATGTTCTCCTGCAGTCTGTGAGAATAGTCTGTGTGTCGTCGGCTTAATGGTTGGTAGTACAACTTTGTTTCTTTGTATTAACTGACCTAACGGCCTGAATGTAGAGATTAAATAGGAGAGGTCCCAGGGATCGACCCCTGTGTACTCCACAGGTCAGGGCCACATGATCTGAGACGCAGTCTCCAATATCCACAAAGTACTTCCTATCCTCAAGGTTAAGACCTAAAACAGTTCTAGGGCTGTGCCAGTGACACACCCAATGTCCTCCAGTCTTCTGCATGAGGATCTCTGGTCGCAGTGTCGAACGACGGCACTTAGCATCTAACATGACACAAAAAACTGGGTCTTTACCGGCATCTGTGTGAAGTCGGATGTGTTTGTTACTTCACTAGAGCGGTCTCAGTGCTGTGGTTGGGGTCTAAACCCAGACGGACATATCAAAAGAATTATTCATTGTTAAAAATTCGGTAGTTGTTGGAGGCCACTTTTTTCAGAATTTTATCACAATGAATGGGCAGATTTCGTTATTGGGGGCGGATAATTTGGAAGTCCCGCAGGATCCAGACTGCTCTTTTTTAGGAGAGGTCTTATGACTGCTGCTTTTAGGGCCATAGGAAATGTTCCTGAGACAGAGACTTGTTTACTATTATGTGTCAATGTGAGGTAACAAAATGCTCAGGACGGACTTCAGAAGTTAGTGGGCAATATAATCCAGGTACATGTGGAGGAGCTCAGACTCATGATTATCTTTTTGACAGTTTCAGTAATCCACAGGTGCAAAGTGAGTTTGGTCAAAAAAGTTTCTCTGGCGGTTGCATTGTTATAGTGGCCTGAGGATGGTGATAGTGTTTTTGATTCTTGTACTTTGTCATCGATAAAAAACGTTGTGCGAATCATTACACCTAGATTTTAGAGGAAAATTCTAGGGGGCAACTTTACAGGGGGGTTCGTTTAAATCTACCATACTGTTGAAAACATAACACGAAAAATTGTTATGCAACCTCCATTATGTCAGAAAAATACTTTCTTTGTTCTTCGGAGAAACCCGGTTAAAATTCACCTACTCATCTTTAAAGATTGCATAATCGCCTGGAAATTGGACTTTCGCCACTTCCGTCGGCCATCCGGCACTCTTGATTCTGTGCACATGTCCGTGTCTGCCTTAGTCCTTGGGGCCTTTTTAATTTAAGGTAAAACTATTTTAACCGTCATCACAGGAGCAATGGCGTTTCCAGACATTCAGATACACTTTGGTGGTGACAGAGTTATACAATTCATCAACAGTAGTGCATGGAGTTTTCTCAAAATGTAAGCAGTCCCGATGAACAGTTTTCCACCTGTGTTTTCATGTAGGTGTTCTTCTTCTAGCAATTGTAAATTCGGATGGTGGTTTGATAGACAAAAACATGTTCCAAAAAATACACAGAAATGATCTGACAAAGGCAACATCAACTACATTATAATTTGTACATTACCCCATTTGTATTAGCAGGGTCAAGAGGTGCCCATGCTGTGGGGTGCGGGCCACTCATGTGCTTGTTGAATCACAAAAGGTCTCAAGTACAGAGCCAGCTCCTTTGCATTTCTGTCATCAAAATTTTCAACATGTACATTAAAATCACTGTATAAATAAACCTAGCAAAATTCTGTGCACACGAATGAAAGTTAGTTCAGTAAAATGGTCAAGTAAAATCGCAAAACATGACTGTGGTGGGCCTGTACAGGAATATTTGTAGACTTTTTCAATTCTTTCTGGCCTCGTCACTGTGATGTTCACAAGGGACCACGTGGATTCCTGTGAGGGACCCTTCGGAGGAGGAGAGTGGAAGATCAGGGAAGGACCAGTCCAATGAGGGAGTGCGGTGCTCCTCAGAGGTGATGGAGGTGATGAGGGAGAACGCCCTCATCTGGTGCGAGTGATGAGGAGGTGAGGCTCAGACAAGGCTGAAGTGCTGGGGGAATTACATCGCTCACAGCAGGGCAGTATAGAAACCTGCACAGTGATGTTGTCACCATGCCCCCTGCGAGCAGGGAAACCCCCCTCCTCCTGCTCAGACTCATGTCACGCTGTTCTGAGGATGGCCTCATAGAGAAGTTGTGCAGCGGATCTTGGAAAAAGCAGTCAGCAGCCTCCTAGCAAATAACCCACATCAAGAAATTGCCTGTCTTTGTGGCCTGCCAAATCCAAATCGAGGGCGATGGCAGCTCATCACGTGTTTTTACCAGCCGGGTCCGTACAGGTATTTCTACTGCTCACACCAAGGTCATAACAACTGTCGACCGAGGGTTTGACCAACTCCAGGATGCCATTCGAGACTTTTTAGGACAAGAGTTTGCCAGAGAGAGCTGGAGGCCACGCCAACGGCAGAGGAGTGAATGAGCGGCAGGAGAAGAAAAGGAAGAGTGATGAGTCTCCTCTACACTGGGAGGAAAGTGCTGGTTCTGCAAACTGCAGCTGGAAGCAGGACCAGTCCTCACCATTTCATACACAATTCCCTGGGTCTGTCAGGGAAATTACATCTACTGACCCTGCACCAGTATTCTCCCTGTTCTAGGACCAGGGGATGGAACGCAGATTGTTCCAGCAGTCTACTTTTTATGACCGGGAGAGGGAAAGGTGGCGTGTAAATAATATGAGCTATATGCTGTCTATTGGTGTATTGTATATAGTTACTATTTATCTTTACCTGTCTGTTAATAATTGTTTTTAAATATTTTAATTATTATGTAAATATTATTAATATTGATTGTATATATAGTTATATAATTTCATTTGGTAAAGTCTGCATCTACAGTTCTGTATCGTAAGCTCTCAGCCGTCCACAGTCACAAGGTCATCACACAAATACTGTTTAAGAAGATAAAGATAGCATGTTGTTGTTTTTCTTCTAGTGTAATGTCGTTAATTTGTAAATATCTCTTTTTTCATCTGTTCACAATATTATATTATTTTGTAATACATTATTGAAGTCTTTCTTTTTATTGATCTATTTCAGGGCAAACAACAGTAGTATTTGACAAAAACATTCTGTATGAAATGAGTTTCAGTTCAAGTGCCAATCAGACAATATGCCCACTATCCGCGGCTGGGCCCCGCGGCCCGAACCTTGCTAGCTTCCGAGATCCGACGAGATAGGGCATTATCCATGGTGGTATGGCCGTTAAGCAGGGGGTATGGAGCAGCGTGACCTGACCCTGCTGCTGCGGTTCCTCTCCTCCCAGAAAGAGCGATCAGGCTTTACAAAATCGGGTCTACAGTGCTGATGTCTGATCATGCTGCAGATGACTGAATAGGGTTGTGCCAGCATTGAGAGCAAAGTTGTGCACCCCCTAAACCAATGATTGCTTTTCGGCCCTGTATATTACAGTGAAACTTCTGGGTATTCGGCTGTTGACAGTAGTTTGTTGTCCCCTCCTCCTCCTCCACAGGAGGCTTTAACATGTAAATATGAGAAGGCTTGTGACTATACAAATGTACTCAGGTTGAGGGGGGTGCACAACTTTGCTCAATGCTGCCACAACTCCTTTTCAGTCAGTCTGCAGCATATGATCAGGTACAGCACACTGTAGTCCCTGATTTTGTAAAGGCCATGATGCGCTCATTTCTGAGGGGGAGGAGAGGACCGCAGCAGCAGGGTCAGGAGGCTTCGCTGCTCCTTACCCCGTGCTTACGGCCATTCACCTTGAGAATGCCCGTTTCTCGTCTGATATCGGAAGCTAGGCAAGGTCGGGCCACGCATGGGGCCAGCCGCGTAGAGTGGGCATATTGTTGATTGGCAATGAACTGAAACTCTTTTTTCTATACAGATTGTTTTTGTCATATACTATGTTGTTTGCCCTGAAATATTGATCAATAAAGAAAGGACTTCAATAATGTATGACATTATAAATCTTTTTATTGTGAACAGATGAAAAAAGAGATTATTTACATATTTAAGAAATCACTTAGAAGAAAAACAAAACATGCTATCGTTATCTTCTTATACTAGTATTTGTGTGATGAGCTTGTTGATCTGTGACGGGATGAGAGCTGACTATACAGAACTGTTAGATGCAGTCTTTACAATGAAATTATATAATTAGATATAATCAATATTAAGTATATATTGAATTATAATTTAATATTTATATACATTTATGAACGACAGTTTAATATAGTAACTTTTTATACAATAGCACCACATAAGACAGCAGATTGCTCATTTATTTACACGCACCTTTCTCCTCTCCGGTCATAAAAAGGAGACTGCGGTAACATCTGCGGCTCCATCCCCTGGGTCCTTGTACAGGAGAATACTTTGCAGGGCAGTGATGTATTTCCGGACTGACCAGGGAATTGTGTTTGAATGTGAGACTGGTCCTGCTTCAGCTGCAGTTTGCAGAACCAGCACTTTTCTCCCAGTGGAGGAGGAGACTCATCACTCTTCCTGTTCTTCTCCTGCCGCTCTTTCGCTCTCTGCTGCGTGGCCTCCAGCTCTCTCTGGCAGAACTCAGTGTCCTAAAGTCTCGGAATGGCATCCTGGAGTTGGGTCAAACCCTCTGTGCGTTAGGTGTTATAGACCTTGGGGGAGCAGTCGGAAATACTGGTAGGGTCCCGGCTGGTAAAACTCGTGAGGGTGTGCCATCGCCCATCTATTGGGATTTTGGATGGCCACATGACAGGCATTTCTTCTGTGTGGGGTTTACTTTGCTGGAGGGCTGCTGCTGCTTTTCTAGATTCGCTGCACAACCTTCTCTATGGCCTCCTCAGACAGCGGTGACATGAGTCTGAGCAGGAGGAGGGGGGTTCCACTGATGCAGGGGGCATGGTGGACAACAGGCACTGTGCAGGTCTTACTGCTGCTGTGAGCGATGTATCCCCCAGCACTTCAGCCTTGTCTGAGGCATCACCTCCTCTCACTCGCACCAGAGTGTGGCGCGTTCTCCTCATCACCTCCTCCCTTGAGGAGCACCGCCACTCCTCATGGAGGGTCGTCCCTGATCTTCCGCGCCCCTCTCCAAGGGTCCTGCAGCAGGAATATCGTGGGCCCTTGTGAAAAATCACTGGGACGCGGCCAGGAAAGAATGAAAATGTCTTCATATATTTCCTTGTACAGGCCCACCACAGTCATGTTGCGATTTATTGACCATTTTACTGAATACTTTCATTCGTGTGCTACAGATTTTGAATAGTTAGTTAGTACAGGCGAATTTTAATGTTACATGTTGATATTGTTGATGACAGAAATGCAAGGAGCTGGCTTCTTGTACTTGAGTCCTTTGGTTTCAGTCAGCACGATGAGTGGGGGCCCACCCACAGCAGGGGGACACTCTTGACCTGCTAATTACAAAGGGGGTTAATGTATCAAATGTTTAATGTAGTCTGTGTTGTCCTTTGTAGATCATTTCTGTGTATTTTTTGACATGTGTTTTGCTAGCAAAACACCAGCTGAATTTACAATTGCGTAGAAGGAAGACACATACATGAAAAACACAGGTGAAAACTGTTCATGGGAATGCTAATGTTGAGAGAAAACTCATGCTCTTCTGTTGATGAATTGTATAACTCTGTACCACCAGTGTTCTGAATGTTCTGGACGCCATTGCTCCTGGTGTCGGTTAAAATAGTACCAGTAAGAAAAAGGCCCCATGGACTAGGCAGATCGGTCAGGCACAGAAAGCAGAGTGCCGGCAGGGCCGAACGGGAAGTGGCGAAAGTCCAATTTCCAGGGCGATTTTGAAAACTTTATAAGATGAGTTGGGTGGAATTTACCGGTTCTACGTGAACAGAGAAATGTATTTTTCTGTACATTATTGAGGTTGCAGTAACAATTTTCGTGTTATGTTTTCAACTGTTGGTGATTAACGAAACCCCCTGTAAAGTTGCCTAGATTTTCCTCTATTCTAGGTGTAATGACGTTCGCACGTTTGTCGATGGACAATGTTCAAGGAATCAAAAACACTATTAACCTCCACAGCACGTTTAACAATGCAAACAGCCAGAGAGCTTTTTGTGCTAACTCACTTTTGCACCTGTGGTTACTGAAACTGTCAAAAAGATAATCATGAGTCTGAGTCTCCACATGTAGCCTGGATATATTGCCTCTAAATTTCTGAAGTCCGTCCTGAGCGTTTGTTACCTTCACTGACACAAATAGTAAACTAGTCTCTGTGTCAGGGAACATTTCCTATGGCCATAAGCAGCAGTCTTAAGACCTCTCCTAAAAAGAGCAGTCTGGATCCTGCGGGGGACTTCACCAAATTATCGCCCCTTAATTCGAATCTGCCATTCCATTGGATAAAATTCTTAAAAGTGGCCTCCCAACAAACTTACTGAATTGTCTTAACAATGAATAATTCTTTTGATATGTTTCCTGTCTGGGTTTTAGACCCCTACCACAGCACTGAGTCGCTCTAGTGAAGGTAACAATCGACATTCGACTTCACTGATGCAGGGAAAAGGCACAGTTTGGTATGTTAGATCTTTATGCCGCGTTGACACCTGTCGACATGTGATCTCATGCAGAGGAATGTGAGGATCTGGGTTGGTGTACACTGGCACAGCCACTAGAGGTTTAGGTCTATACCTGGAGGATAGGAAGTACTGTGTGGAGATGGAGACTGCGTAATCAGATCATGTGGCACTGACCTGTGGAGTACCACAGGGGTCGATACCTGGATCTCTCCTATTTATTTCTCTACTTGCTGCCGTTAGGTCTGTTATTACCATAGAAACAATAGGTGTTCCTACCACAATTACGCCGACGACACACAGATCTTTGTTCATGACTTGCAGGAGAAACATGGACCACGGATTTGCTCCTTCACTGTATCCAACAGATCAGTGTGTGGAGGCAAAATAATTTCCTCAGCTAATGCAGACAAAAACGAAAATCCAATTGGTCTTTGGTCCCAGAAACATAGAGAGGGCCGTCATCTGTCAAGACTTCAGTCTATTCCCTACTTCCTTCAGACAGGTCAGAAATTTGGGGGTAATACTGGACTCAGACCTAAATTTAATAGGCACATAAAAATCTATAACATCAACAGCCTTTTTACCATCTGAAGAACATTGTCCAAAAGTCAGAAATTAGTGTCCAGGGCAGACTTGGAGATTCTTGTCCAGCATTTGTCTCCTGCAGGCTAGACTACTGCAATGGCCTGCTTACAGGTCTGTCCAAACAGACCTTGTAAGCAAGCTGCTGTTAAATCCCAAAATGCTGCAGCTAGAGTCCTGACAGGGAACCAGGAAGTATGACCCATATTAGTCCGGTCTCAGTCTCTTGAACGGTTATGTGGCTCAAAAGAATAGATATTGTAAAAACAGCTCTGCTTGTGTACAAGTCTCTTCCTTGGCCTTGGCACCCAGAATCACTTTAGTGACATTGTTTGGGGTATATGAACCAGCCCGGACTCTGGAGGAAGCACAGGGATGGCTCCTGCTGGTTGCCAGAGTGAGAACCAAACATGGGGAGGCTGCGTTTCAGATCTATGCAGTCTAAGTTCTGAACAATCTCCCTGAAAATTGGGGAGGCGTCTACTCTGTCCAAGGTTCACAATCCAGGTTAAAGATGTCTGTTTTGCTGGCATACATTCTGAAGGTTTTTTTCTCATTTGTAATGCACTGCTGTACATTTATTTATTTATTTTTTGAATTTTTTTGTGTAACTTTGAATATGTTAATGGTTTTATTCTGTTGTGTGATGTTATTGTTTTTATTGTGTTTTATCTTTTGTGTGATTTTTAATGTTTTAATTGTATTTGGTGTTTGTCTTTATGTGATGATTGTGATTGTTTGTGTGTGTAGCGCTTTGTGTTTGCCATGTGCATGAAAGGGCTCTACAAATAAACTTTGATTGATTGTTTGATTCATATGTCTGCATCAACAAAAAAAGATCATAAATTATTAGCTATCGCTGATAGAGATTATGTATAATGTATTAATATCTTTTAGATAATACAGAATAAAATTATTACATTTGCATTATAAAGGAAGCATGTATCTGTATAATCTAGAGAGACATATACCGTTGTATGTTTACTTCTGGACAATTAGCAGCATGAGGCTTGGGATACTGTAAGTACAGTTATAGAAGGAAAATATGAAACTGGTAAAACACTATACATTGTCGTTAAACTAACTGAATATAAGTCATTTTAAACTCAATGTGTTGCTGAAACTATAGAAATGTGAAAGTAAATAGTGATAGTTACACACATCAACAATTAATTAGCTAATAATAATTAGCTAGCGCTGATATACTACTACAACCAGACGTAATCAAACTGAATTACTGTTACAGTAGAATACAGTGAATAGAGATTTATTTGTACAACGCAGGAGAAAGTGTTTTCTTTTACATTTATTGATCCAAACAGAGAGATCTCACAGAGCAGCTGCTAAATTACCAATATTGACACGGAGGTAACAATCATAAACAGCGCACTACACACTCGAGATTTAAATACAGACGGGTGTGTGAACGATCTTCGCCACAATATGAGAGATTTATGGAGTGGAAAACATATAGAAGCCACTAAAACAGCTGTGTCTTATAGAGGAGACTTACCGTGTGCGTATGTAATCAGACCTGAATGGAGAAAGCCGGCTCTCTCTGTTTAGAGCAGCGCCCACAAAGTTTCCCCATTTACTTGGGATTGGAGACAGCCTGGAAACTTACCCAGGGGATGTATGCAATTTTGCCCTGGAGCTAGGGACTGGGGAAGTGTCAACAACAGCTTACGAGTTGTTGGTCGTGTAGTTGAGTTGCGTTGAGTTGCAGCTTGAGAGTTGTTTCCGTCTCATCACCACTCATCATTTCCGGGTTGCATATCATACAATATAATTGACGTTGTTTTAGAGTGTTTGTTTCACTGCATAGCAAGAAATGGTCGTGAATATTTTCATTTAAATGTTTTGATTTTCCATTTTAATTTTGAAAATGGAAATACAATATATACAACCACGTAATTTTGTTTTTTATGATTTGCTTTTGAAACGGAACTCTAATGATTGAATGGTACACGGATTGTACACGGATTATTAAGGATTTGATTTTCCATTTGAATTAGAAAAGGAAAATAACAATAACGAATGGGAAAAATTTGTTTTGCTGATTTTATTTTGAAACGGAATAACTGATGATTGAAGGGTACACGGATTTATAAGATTACGATATTGTCATTGATTAGAAATACAAAATTGATACAACTCACACTTGTTTACATATTAGCTACCATTAATTAGGAATTCTAAAATGCACAGGAGTAGCAGATCACATATGGCATACATTTGGCATTAAACTTGCATATAAGGCATTTTAAGCCGGCCTGCACATACGCACGGCTCATTAACTCAGCGCTCTGTAGTATTAGATCCAGTGATTTCTAAAGCGCTGTGTGGCGTAGTGGGTTTGTCAAAGTCTTTCGCTTGGAAGATTCAGGGTTCGAGCCCCGGCAATCCTCAAATTTTATTAGCGCGGGGGGAGTATTATGAATCAGGATTTACTTGTTATGGAATAAAAGTTGCATTTTTTTCCTGCGTTTGGTTGGTGGCAGATTGTGAAGTTTACAACAGTTTAATACAGTATAGCATATATTTTAAATGGTGTTGGCCTAATTACTATGTATGTTTTAGAAAAAATTTAAAACGTTCAACTAATCAAAAGTGTCGTAGGACTGTTACTTGATCACGAGTCCTCTACACCAGAGTCCACCTCTTTATTCATTGATCTATAAACGCCACTGAAAGTTGTCCTGTAACGAGAAAAACCCAAAGGACCGATGAGAAGCATTTTTCCTAACCCTGCTCACTAGTGCACACTGGTGGTTGTTGGGTCATTGCAGCATCACGGGGGAAAAAATAAATAAAAGACGCGTGAATCACACGTGAGTCTCGTGTGATTCACGCGTGAAAGGCGACAAAACGAAGTGGGACCTTCTGTAAGCACAGAACGCAAAATCCTAATAATGCAGATTGTTTAAAGTAGGAAGGAGGAGAGGATAGTGCTAAAATATATTACTTTTCCCAGCAGACTTACTCCCTCGCAGCTTGACGACAGTCAAAGATGTCTAGCTTCCACCCCCCCATGAGCCTTACCTTCCATCATATGCCAAAATCTAAAGACGACTGTTTTAAGCCTTACCTTGAATGTGGAGACGTGTCCGAACGAAGGGAGAAACAGACAGCAAGCCGCGGCCTAGGCTTTACCAGGTACAGCACCAATTATTTGTGGATTACACACCAAGTGTGTAAACCAAACCAGAAAAACAACACTAAATAGGCAAAATTGTTGCTAAAGAGGCAAAAAGAGTGTTTTAAGTCTGGCCTTGATGTGGACGACGTATCTGCTTCCTTATTCCACAGTAAAGGGGTGGTAGCGAAAATGCTCTGCTGTTGACTGGACTTTTGAGACCTTAGGAAACCAACAGACGTCTGGCGTTTTGTGGAGCACGTGCTCGGTTTGGTTGATATAGCATCTAACGTGTCTTGAAAGATAAGGAAACGAGCCAGGCAATTCATGGCTTTGTATACTAAAAGAAGGTATTTCGTGTCATTTTAGGAAGGTTATTCGTGATTTTAGCGATGTTCCGCATGTGGGAAAAAAGCTGTTTTAGTTGCTTGGCTTATATAAGCCGTGAAGGAGTGTCACAATCGATTTCCACTCAGATTTAAGGCGATGATTTGTGTATTAAATTGACAAAGTGATACCGATCGTTAGATGGATTTAAACCAGGCCAAGGGCTGTTCCTCTGAGACCTATATCACATCTAGCCTCCGCAGTAGAATTCTGTGGTCTATTGTCTTAATGAGTTCACTGGGGTCCAGTAGGACCAAACACTGCACTTGTCCACTATTAGCCAGACTAGTAGTCATGTCAGTTTTAACATTTGATAGGCAGTTTCAGTGCTATGGATGGCTTGAATCCAATTGAAAAGGTTTCCAAAAATATTATTTTCCTGACGGTGGAAGCATAGCATGTTTTGCTCTAGATGTTCTGGATTGTGTTTTCTTCAGAAAGGGGTTTGATTACCGCGGTTTTAAAAGCTTGTGAGATCATAGCCACATTGTATAGTTGTGTTTATTATGTTAAGATAGGCTCTTTTGTCAAAGGAAGCTGATGTCTTGGAAGGCCAAGCTCTTTAAAGACCACATTAGGGGCGACGGTGGTTAAGTTGGTAGGTGCATTGGTCCTTTGAGCCTGAAGGGTGTGGGTTGGAACCCAGTCTCCACTGTCTCCCACTGATTTATGCTGCTCGTTGGGCCTTGGCAAGGACCACTTACCTATGCATGTTGCCACAGGTGGGGCGGCTGTGGCTGTAAAGTGGCAAACTGCGTTGTGTCCTAGGGCAAGACACTTCACCTCCATTGACCTAGAATGTGTCTAGTGTGTGTGTGAATGGTTGGTGGTGGTTCGGTGGGGCCCCAATGGCAATCACTGGTTGCCTCGCTTCTGTCAGTGTGCCCCAGGGCAGCTTGGCTACAGTAAGCGTTTATCACCACTGTGTATGAAGTGAATGAATAAGGCAGCCGCGAAAATTCTAATTTGGTAGTGTTAAACCCAAAACCTACCCCCTCCAGGCGGTTCACATCCCAGCTATCGCTCAACAGGCGCCCCCTTCCAATCACCGTACCGACTCCGCCAGCCGCATAAAAAAACGGAGGAACTCCCACTCTACGGCCTCCGAAGCCTTGCATGAATCGTTTGGTGGATCGCTTTGTCTACTCACGCTTACTCCTGCGGTCCATGCTGTCCTATGTCTTGCTGCGTGTGGCCTGATCCTCCTCCGCGTTGCTGCACTGCTAGGGTCTAGTGCGGTGGTCCGTGGGTCTTTGCCCGCTCTCCTCCTTTGCGCTTTTCGGCGGGGATACTGCCGCTGATCGTCTCGTCGAGGCCTGCTGCTGCTTTCGGCCGGTCTGGACGTGCGGGTGGGAGCCGCGGGGGGGGGAGCGCGCATCCCTGCATCCTCGTGCCGTACGGCGTGGTCCCGTTGTGTTGTCCCTTGTCTTCTGGACGTTGTGGGTAAGTATGCGGTCGGTTTATTCCCCCTCGCTTGTACTGCGAGGCTCAGTTCGCCCCCGGCGCTTTGTACTGCAGGCACATGTGGCCCCGTGCATGGTGGGCAAGCTTCAGTTTAAAGCCCTCGCATTGTTCTGGCAGGCTCTTAACAAGCTCCGTTTAAATCCTTCACTCTGACTGCAAGCTTTCCTCAACATTGGACTGCTAGGACCTCAGTTTAATCCTCAATTGGGACTGCGTGCTGTTTTAATCCCTCACTTTGGCCTGCAGGGTCTCTTTACTCCTCTCTGGGACTGCGAGCGCTGGTTTAAATCCCCTTTCCCTTTCCCTTGGACTGCAAGCCCGTTTAAATCCCTCTGGACTGCGGCTCCAAATTGAATCTCTTCATTGGACTGAGAGCTCCTGGTTAATCCCGCACGGAACGTGTTATATTGGAACTGTTCCTTATATCTGGAGCTGTTTATACAGTACCTGGAACTGCTTCATGCGGAACTGCCTCTATTTTGGAACGCTATATATGGAACTGCTATATATGAACTGTTTATTTGGAACTGCGTATATAGGGAACTGCTTATATATGGAACGGCTGTATACGGAAATGCTTATATGGAATGTTCATATTGGAATTGCATTATGGTACTGCTTATTATTTCTGCCGAAAGCTTATATATAAAATTCAAATAAACATAAATTAAATATAATATAAATATATTTATTTTATTTTATAATATAAGCGTTCCAGATATAAGCTAGTACCTGATATGCAATTTCCAATATGAGCAGTTCCATATAAGCAGTTTCCGTATACAAGCCGTTCCATATATAAGCTGTTCCATTTATAATGCAGTTCCATATATAGCTGTTTCATATATGCAGTTCCTTAATATAGCAGTTCCCATATATAAGCATGTCTTGAAGTCCGCCAATGAAGCAGGAAATTCCAGGTACGGCCATGTATACAGTTCCAGATATAGCAGTTCCAGATATAAGCAGTTCCGGTGCGGGAATTAACCTGGGAGCTAGCAGTCCAAGGAGAGGATTCAATTTGGGAGCGCAGTAGAGGGATTTAAACGGGGCTTGCAGTCCAAGAGAGGATTTAAAACAGATCTCGCCGTCCAGAGAGGGATTTAAGAGAGCCTGCAGGCCAAAGTGAAGGGATTAAAACTGAGCACGCGTCCAATTGTGAGGGATTAACACTGATGGGTCTTGCAGTCAATGTGGAGGAATAGCTTGCAGTCAGAGTGAAGGATTTAAACGGAGCTTGGTTTTAGAGAGCATGCAGAAACAAAATGCGAGGGCTTTAAACTGAGCTTGCCCACCAATGCACGGGGCAATCTGAGCATGAAGTACAAAGCGCGGGGCGAACGAGCCCTGCTGTAAATGCTGAGGGGAATATAAACCGTCCGCATACGTTACCCACAACGCCAGAAGACCAAGGGAAAACAACAACGGGACCACGCCGTACAGGCACGAGGAGGCAGGGATGCGCACGGCTCCCACCGCCGGGCCAGACCGGGCCGTTTATGCTGCAGCAGGCCGCGACGAGTACGAGCAGCGCGGCGAACCCGCAGAAAGAGCCGCAAAGGAGGATGAGCGGCAAAGACCATCGGACCACTGCTAGTGGACCGTAGCGGGCAGCAACGCGGAGGAGGAGCAGGCCATCACGCAGCAGAAGAGGACAGCAGGGACCGCAGGAGTAAGCGTGTGTAGACAAAGCGATTCCTCCAGAACGATTCATGCTAAGGCTGTCGGTGCATGAGAGTGGGAGTTCCTCCGTTTTTATTTTGGGCTCGCGTAGTCGGGTACGTGTTGATTGGAAGGGGGCGTTCTGTTGAGGATAGGCTCGGGGATGTGTAAACCGGCCTGGACGGGGGTAATTTTGGTATCGTTCTACAAATTGAATTTTTAGCAGGGCTGATTATTCATTCACTTCATTCACCGTGGTGATAAACGCTTACTGTAGCCCACAGCTGCCTGGGGAAATGACAGAAGCGAGGCAACCAGTATGTGCAATTGGCCCCTCCGACCACCACCAACCATTACAACACACTAGACTAATTCTAGGCAATGGGAGGTGAAAGTGTCTTGCCATAGGGACACAACGGCAGTTTGCCACTTTAACAGCCACAGCCCGCAACCCACTGGCATCAAGGCTAGGTTAAGTGTTTGCCAGGACACAACGACGCAGGACATCAGTGGGAGTCTGTGGAGGACCTGGGTTCCAACCCACGACCTTCAGGCTCAAAGGTCATTGCTCATACCAACTGAACACCGTCGCCCCTAATGTTTCTTTAAAGAGCTTTGGCCTCTTCCAGACACAGCTCCTTTGACACATGAGCTATCTTAAACATAAGAAACAAATCTTTAAATGTGGCTATGTCCCACAAGCCTTTTTAAAACCTGCTGGTAATCAAACCCCTTCTGAATGAAACAAAATTTGGAAAATCTTAGGAGCCAAACAGCTTTGCTTCCTCCGTCAGGAAAAATAAATATGTTTGAATCCTTCAATTGGGATTCAGAGCTCATCATAGCACTGAAACGTAACTAGTCATAGTAAAAAAATGACATTACTACTAGCTGCTAATAGTGGACAAGTGTCAGTGTTGTCCTACTGGACCCCAGTGCTCCATTTAACACATTAGACACAGAATTTTACTGCGGAGGTCGATAGTGATATAGGTTCTCAGGGAGGAACAGCCCTTGGCTGGTTTAACCTATCTATCGGTCGGTATCACTTTTGTCAATTTGAATCACAAATTCATCGCCTTATTCTGGTGTGGAATTCTCGATTGTGCACATACTGCATGGCTTATATACGCAAGCAACTAAAACAGCTTTTTCCACTTGCGGAACATCGCTAAAATCAAGAATATCCTTCTAAAAGTGACAAGGAAATCCTTCTTCTTTTAGTATACCAAAGCCATGAATGGCCTGGCTCGTCTTATCTTCAAGACACGTTAGTGCTATATCAACCTAAACCGAGCACTGTGCTCACATAAACGCCAGACGTGTGTTGGTTACTAGGTCTCAAAAGTATGTCAGAAGCAGATGCATTTAGCTACCAAGCCCCTTTACTGTGGAATAAGGAAGCAGATACGGTCTCCACATTCAAGGCCAGACTTAAACACTCTTTGCCTCTTTAGCAACAATTTTGCCTATGGTTAGGTTGTCTTGTTGTTTGGTTTACACACGTGGTGTGTAATCCATCAAATATTTGGTGCTGTTAGCCTGGGCTAGCCTTGCCGCGGCTGCTGCTGTTTTCCTTGTTCGGGACTCGGTCTCCACATTCAAGGTAGGCTTAACACAGTGTCTTTTGTTTAGCATATGGATAGGAAGGTAAGGCTCAGGTAGGCTAGACATCTTTGACTGGTCAGTCAAGCTGCGTAGGGAGTAAGTCTGCTGGGAAAAGTATGGTATTTTAGGCACTATCTCTACTTCCTCCTACTTTAAAAATCTGCATTATAGGATTTGCGTTTTCTGTGGCTTTACAGTAGGTCCCACTTTCGTTTTGTATCCTTGCACGCAGTGAATCACACGATGACTCACGTGTGATTCACGAGTCTTTTAATTTATTTTTTCCCCAGTGATGCTGCAATGACCCGAAAAACCAAGTGGGCACTTGTGGAGGCAGGGGTTAGGAAAATTGGCTTCTATCGGTTCTTTGTTCTCTGTTCACGGACAACTTTCTGTTGGCCTTTATAGTCAATGATAAAGAGGTGGACTATGGTTCTCGCTGTCGAGAGGTCTCGGGTTCATGTACAGTCTACGGACACTTTTGATTTTGTTGACGGTTTAAATTTTTTTCTAAAACAGACTTAGTAATTTGGCCCAACACATTAAAATAGTTGCTAGATGTAGTAAACTGTTAGTAAACGTCACAATCTGCACCACCAAACTGCAGGAAAAAAATGATACTTTATTCAGTTACAGAGAAATCTGATTCATGATTAATCCCCCCGTATAAAAATTTGTGGATTTGGGCGGGGCCGAAACCCTGATCTTCCAAGGGAAAAGGACTTGGTCAATCCCACTACGCCACAACAGGGCGCTGAAGAAAAAACTGGATTACTAATACTTAAAGAGCGTGAGTGATTGAGCCCGTGAGTATTGTGCAGGACGCGTAAAATGCCTTATATGCAAGTTAATGCAACATGTTTGCATATGATTGATACTCCTGTGCATTTTACGAATTCCTAATTAATGGTAGCTATTTGTAACTTGTGTAGTTGTAAATTTTTGTATGCTATCAATACAATATGTTATTCGATAATCCGTGTACCTTCAATTCAATTCAGTTATTCCGTTTTAAAAATAAATCAGAAAACAAATTTTCCATTCGTTTATTGTTATTATCCTTTTCTAATTCAACTTGGAAAATCAAATCCTTTTAATCCGCTGTACAATCCGTGTACCCTTCATCATTAGGAATTCTCTTTCAAAACAACAATCAGAAAATCAATTTACGTGGTTGTTTTATTGTATTTCCATTTTCAAAATTAAATTGGAAAATCAAAACATTCTTAAATGAAATATTCAACCCACAATTCTTTGCTATGAAGTGGATACAAACACTACTAAAACAACTTCCATTAATTTTGGTTTGATATGCTACCGGAAATGATGAGTGGTGTTGAGACGGAAACACACTTCAAGCTGCACTCAACTCAAATCATCTACTCGACAAACTAGCGCTGTTGTCTGAGCTCGCCCACAGGCCGGACTCCAGCGGGCAAATTGCTTACAGCACCTGGTATTCCCAGTGCGGTCTCCCATCCAAGTACTATGGGTAAAACTTTTGTGGGCGCTGCTCTTAAACAGAGTGAGCCGGCTTTCTCCATTCATTTGGATTACATAACGCACTAGGTAAGGTCTCCTCTGATAAACAACAATGTTTTTGTGAGGTCGTTCTTTAGGGTTTCACTCCATAAATCTATCATATTGTGCGTAGATCGTTCACACACGTCTTGGTCGTTTTAAATCTCGAGTGTGTAGTGCGATGTTTATGATTGTTACAATCCGTGTCTTATGTTATTTGCTGCTGCTGGTAGATCTCTTGTTTGGATCAATATTGTAAAGAAACCACTTTCTCTGCGATGTACAACAATCTGTTTTCACTGTATTCTACTGTATACAGTATTTTCTGTTTGTTTACGTTCTGGTCTTGTAGTAGTTGTTCCAGCGTAGCTACATTTATTATTAGTAATTATTGTTGATGTGTGTATATCTAAATGGATTTCACATTCTATAGTTCTGAAACCAACATTGAGGTGAAAATGAATTATATGCAGTTAGTTTTACGACAATGTATTCTTGTGTTTTTACCAGTTCTTATTTTCCTTCTATTAACTGTACTTACTGTATCCAGGCCTCTGCATGCTAGATGTCCTGATGTAAACATACAACTGTATATGTCTTCTCTAGATTATACAGGATTCATGCCTTCTTTATATGCTAAAGGTAATTATTTTATTCTGTTATTAAGCTAAAGTTATACATTAAACATACTATCTCTATCATGTATAGCTTAGATATTTTATGATCTTTTTTTGTTGTTGCAGACCAATTGGAATCAATCATTCAATAAGTTTATTTGTATTAGAGCGCCTTTCTTGCACAGGGCAACCACAAAAGCGTTCACGATCCACATCACAAATCCATCACATATAACAACAACACCAGAATCACAATTAAAACATTTAAATCACACAAAAGGATTAAAAACAATAAAAACAATAAAATCACACAAAAGAATAAAACCATTAACCACTTTCAAAGTCTACACAAGAAATTTTAAAAAAATAAATAAATAAATGACAGCAGTGCTTTACAAAGGGAGATAAAATCCTTCAGTTTGTATGCACAGGCTAATCCAGTACAGTCTTTAACCTGGATTTGAACATTGACAGAGTAGTCGCCTCCCTCACATTTTCAGGAGATTGTTCCAGATCTTAGCTTGCATAGATCTGAAGCAGCCTCCCCATGTTTGGTTCTACTCTGGGCACCAGCAGGAGGCCAGTCCTCGTGCTCCTCAGAGTCCGGGCTGGTTCATATGACTACTAACATGTCACTAATGTATTCTGGTGCAAGGCCATGGAGTGAGACTTGTACACAATCAAGAGCTGTTTTAATATCTATTCTGGAGCACAGGAAGCATGTGCAGAGACCTGAGGACCGGACTAATATTGTATTACCTTCCTGGTTCTGTCAGGACTCTTAGCTGCTGCATTTTGGATGTACTGCAGCCTGCTTCAGGGTCTGTTTGGACAGACCTGTAAGCAGGCCAATGCAGTAGTCTAGCCTGCTGGAGGACAAATGCGTGCGACATGGAATCTCCAGTCTGCCCTCGGGACTCTATATTTTGACTTTGGGCAATGTTCTTACAGATGGTAAAAAGCTGTTGATGTTATTGATTTTATGTGGCTATTGAAATTTAGGTCTGAGGCCTGTATAACCCCCAAATTTCTGACCTGTCTGAAGGAAGTAGGGAGAGAGACAGGAAGGGACAGATGACGCCCTTCTTTGTTTTCTGGGGACCAAAGACAATGATTTTCGGGTTTGACTGCATTTTGTGGAGGGAAATTATTTTGCATCCACTCAATGATCTGTTGGTACAGTGAAGGAGCAAATCAGTGGTCCTTGTTCTCCTGCAGTCAGTGAGACATGATCTGAGTGTCGTCGGAGTAATTGTGGTAGGACACTTTGTTCCTTTGTATAAACATGACTAAGGCAGCAATGTAGAGATGTTAATAGGAGAGGTCCAGGATCGAACACCTGTGGTTCTCACAGGTCTGGGCCACTTGATCTGAGACGCAGTCTCCATTTCCACAATGTACTTCCTATCCTCCACGTACGACCTAAACCAGTCTAGGGCTGTGCCTGTTCGACACCAACCCTTTCTGAAAATGACGAGCCGATGACGTCACCTGCACTCAGTGTGCACTGTCCCAATTCTGCCTTTTTTGCACACTTGTAACCTGCGCACTCCAACCCTGGTGTGCACTTCGAACAAATGCACACTTCGTAGAGGTGTGTAGGGTGCAGTGTGGGTATTGGGACTGGGCCAATATCACCATGTACGCAGGTGATATCACACACACACACACTCCGAATGAGACTCAAAAACACTGAAAGCTTCCACCTGATGTGTCCACATAAACACCTTCAGGTAATGCGTCAGTACAAGCCACCATGTAGGCAGGTGATATCACACACACACGGATTGACGTTAGCAAACTATCATAAACAATCTCAATACTACAAACTCACCTCTACAGAACTGCAATGGGGCTCAAATTCCAGACTCTGCTCACTCTGGCTCACAGATATGGAAGAGTGCCCACTCTCCAAGCACTAAAATACAGGACAATTGGGAGAGAAACCAATGTAGACCAGAACAATCAGGAGAAAATGCACTGAACTAGTAGAACTAAGAATGAAATCTAAGACTCACTGAACAGTTTTCATTCCCAGTGTAGCCCTTGTAGGGTGTTTGGGTCACTGGGACCATTTTTAATCAACACTGAAGACTAGTGCCACAGACCCAAAAGCCCTACAAGGTTTAAGATGACCAAGCAATTCATTCGACACTCAGATTTACCTGCTCAGCATCACCAGCATCTCTGGGGAGTATTTCCGAGGCAGGTTGCTGTGAGGAGACAGGAAGTATAAACATCAGAGGAAGCGTGACTTTCTGACCAATACATACATTGGGCTACTGTGTCAGTACAAACCACCATGTACGCAGGTGATATCACACACACACACACTCCGAATGAGACTCAAAAAGACTGAAAGCTTCCACCTGATGTGTCCACATAAACACCTTCAGGTAATGCGTCAGTACAAGCCACCATGTACGCAGGTGATATCACTCACACACGGATTGATTTTAGAATGAACTATGAGACTCACTGAACACCATCAGGAAATGTGTCTGTTCAAACCACCATGTATGCAGGTTATATGACAGACACACACACATGGATTGACCTTAGCAAACTATCATAAACAATCTCAATACTACAAACTCACCTCTACAGAACTGCAATGGGGCTCAAATTCCAGACTCTGCTCACTCTGGCTCACAGATATGGAAGAGTGCCCTCTCCCCAAGCACTAAAATACAGGACAGTTGGGAAAAAAAAAAAAAATGTATACCAGAACAGTCAGGAGAAAATGCACTGAACTAGTAGAACTAAGAATGAAATCTGAGACTCACTGAACAGTTTTCATTCCCAGTGTAGCCCTTGTAGGGTGTTTGGGTCACTGGGACCATTTTTATCAACACTGAAGACTAGTGCCACAGACCCAAAAGCCCTACAAGGTTTAAGATGACCAAGCAATTCATTCAACACTCAGACTTACCTGCTCAGCATCACCAGCATCTCTGGGGAGTATTTCCGAGGCAGGTTGCTGTGAGGAGACAGGAAGTAAAAAGAGGAAGCGTGACTTTCAGACCAATACATACATTGGGCTACTGTGTCAGTACAAACCACCATGTACGCAGGTGATATCACACACACACACACTGATTGATGTTAGAATGAACTATGAGACTCACTGATCACCTTCAGGAAATGTGTCTCTACAAACCACCATGTACGCAGGTGATATCACACACACACACACACACGCACTGATTGATGTTAGAATGAACTATGAGACTCACTGAACACCTTCAGGAAATGTGTCTGTTCAAACCACCATGTATGCAGGTGATATGACACACACACACACACACACGAGGGATGTAAAAAACTATGCATTTTCATGACCGACCACCGAGCCTCATTAACCGGTTGAAACCGGTTAACCGCGTAGTTTAAAATATTCAACGTTCTTTGAAATAGCAGCCATTTCGAGCCGCGTACTTTTCATAAGTTTATCTATGCGTTCTACTAGATCAGAGCTGAGACAGCGGCGCCAAAACCCGCAACAGCTTCGGAACCTTTGCGCACAGAGAACTGCTTTTTTAATCTTCCCATACTGTGCTGCAGGTTAAAGCATTTTTAAGCAAAAGACGGCTTGTTCACATGGTCAGAGCAGCGAGTTACACCCCGCGTCTCGCAGGTCTCCGCTAAAGTTTAAAAGTGATGTGTGTGGATCTGATCTAATGACAAGGACCAGCAGCACAAACATGTTTCATGAGTTTGACTGGGGCCGCGTATTTGCGAGGATTCTTTGGGCTGCGAGACACAGAGGTGCGCGACAGACCGGTATGTGTGTGTGTACTAGGGATGTAAAAAGCTATGCATTTTCATGACCGACCACCGAGCCTCATTAACCGGTTGAAACCGGTTAACCGCGTAGTTTAAAATATTCCACGTTCTTTGAAATAACAGCCATTTCGAGCCGCGTACTTTTCATAAGTTTATCTATGCGTTCTACTAGATCAGAGCTGAGACAGCGGCGCCAAAACCCGCAACAGCTTCGGCACCTTTGCGCACAGAGAACTGCTTTTTTAATCTTCCCATTCTGCTGAGCTGCGGGTTAACCCTTTAGGCGCCAGAGTTTTGACGGCTTGTTCACATGGTCGGAGCAGCGAGTTACACGCCGCGTCTCGCAGGTCTCCGCTAAAGTTTAAAAGTGATGTGTGTGGATCTGATCTAATGACAAGGACCAGCAGCACAAACATGTTTCATGTGTTTGGGGCCGCGTATTTGCGAGGATTATTTGGGCTGCGAGACACAGAGGTGCGCGACAGCCCGGTATGTGTGTGTGTACAATACATGTATGTGTGTGTGTGTAAATATAAGCTCCAATGTAGTTCTGACCTGCACTAGTGTGGAACTTTGGCGGTAACAGAGGGGAGAGATGATGCGTGTGGATGTTACGTATGGAGGGGGGGAAAGTGTTTGTGCGTGTATGTGTGAGTGTGTGTGAGTGTGTGTGTGTGTGTGCGCGTGTGTGCGTGGCTGCGTGCATATGTGGAGCGTGCGCCAAGAAAGTCGCCCGTAGTCTACTAATGCATTGGCGCACACAGCTAGATACGGACCCGCTCGTCACATCGTACAAATAGGGCTTAAATAGCCTTATTAAGAGACCTCCCCTCTCCGCTTTTTCTTATTTTTAACCGACAGCTTTGACCGGTTAACGCTGTGACGGTCAACCACCGGTTAAACGGTCACCGATTTACATCCCTAGTGTGTACAATACATGTATACATGTATGTGTGTGTAAATATAAGCTCCAATGTAGTTCTGACCTGCACTAGTGTGGAACTTTGGCGGTAACAGAGGGGAGATATGATGCGTGTGGATGTTACGTATGGAGGGGGGGAAAGTGTTTGTGTGTTTGTGTGTGTGTGTGTGTGCGCGCGCGTGCGTGTGTGCGCGTGCGTGTGTGCGCGTGCGTGTGCGTGGCTGCGTGCATTTGTGGAGCGTGCGCCATGAAAGTCGCCCGTAGTCTACTAATGCATTGGCGCACAAAGCTAGATACGGACCCGCTCGTCACATCGTACAAATAGGGCTTATTAATAGCCTTATTAAGAGATTTCCCCTCTCCGCTTTTTCTTATTTTTAACCGACAGCTTTGACCGGTTAACGCTGTGACGGTCAACCACCGGTTAAACGGTCACCGATTTACATCCCTAATTCAGTGAGTTATCAGCACTCACTTCACTGCGCCTGACAACTCCAAGATGGCGGCCCACGGGCGCCTGACAACTCCAAGATGGCGGCCCCGCCGCTCGGCAGTAGCAGTTGATGCGGGGTCTATACTCTTGTATATGTCTTTAGTCAACAAGCGTTGCTAATAAATAATTAAAAATAAAATAAAGCAATGACACACCTCCTTGAACACATACAGCTGTTATATGAAGTCTCTGTAATGTCTCGGGAGACAGAGAGTCTGCCGAGATGCGTTTGTGGACACAAAAAGCCACTAGCTTCATAGCGTTAGCATCATGGCGATGCTAACGGGGCTAAGCTAGCGGCGCTAGCCACTTCTGCTGTGTTTTGGGGCATCGATGGGCAAGACTTTTGATTTACTAAACTCACAGCGCTGAAATTTAGCGAATGCTTGTCCAGTGCGAGCGGATGCAGTCTATAGTGTAGATGTACCATTACATTACCACTACCATTACCATGTACATTACAAGAACGTGCCCAACCATGTCAGTTACCACTAAATACAAACCACATTGGGGGCTAGACTTTACATTTTCATGCAAAATATAGTAAACACAAAGTAAAACATGTTAGGATAATGCTCACCTGTCGATTTAGCACCAAGTTGTAGATCCCGCATCTTCCCACCACGACTTCGCGGGAAAATTGTTAAGCCTAGCCTCTTCCGGTTGTGTGTATTTTTGTGTGTGTGTGTGGGATGACGTTACGTCATCTGACCACTAGGAGCGCATACACACACACAAAAAGTCAGGTGAGGGGAATATACTGACAGTCTAAAAACTCAGGTAAATAGTATGTTTAGAAAATAAATAATGCATGTATATTATGCCAGAGGTATAGTAAAGTCATATTTTTTTCATATCAGGTAAAAAAAATGAGTTTCAGACTGGAAAAACTAAAAAAGCAACTCTTGAATTAGACTGACACAGGCCGTGTCAGTCTAATACAAAAAGTCCACTTAGCCCAGGTGAGATTTCAGGGTATTTGTCAGTGTATACCACTTAGACCAACACAAACACACACACACACACACACACACACACACACACACACACACACACACACACACAGCTTCCAAAGTGGTTTCAAACTTCTCCACTCCGTCTGCATAAAGTGCAGTTTTCAGAATCCAGATAGACCTGTGTCATGTGGATGATGATCATGAAGTAGCTTTGACGATGTGTTGAATGCACACAGATCTCCTCGATGTCATACCTGCATTGGGGGAAATGTTGTGTCCAGTGCTTGAATATTGAGTGTGTTTGATATGGTTTGTGTTTGCCACTCACCTTTAAACTGAGCCGGCCCCTCTCTCTCCTCCTGCTGCACACTGGGTGGCAGGGGCACTCTGCTTGGGGCGAGAGCCAGCCCTGGTGCTGTAGGGTCCTGTGTGGACACTCCAGTGTGGGGTAGTCCTGTGTCCTCCTGGAGCTCCTTCTCATGCTCTGTCTCTGCTGCGTCAACATCTGCAAAAGGGAGCACCAATAATAATTAGACAAAAATATATATATATTTGAAATCTTTTCATCTGGATTCAGCGCTCATCATAGCACGGTAACACTTTATAATACTGTTTGACTTACTACTAAGTAATGAAACATGTCTTATTTATATTAACAAATAATCATTCATCCATCCATTTTCTTCCGCTTTATCCGTTGCCGGGTCGCGGGGGCAGAGACGCCCAGACTTCCCTATCCACACACACTTCCTCCAGCTAGTCCGGGGGGACCCCAAGGCGTTCCCAGGCCAGCTGAGAGACATAGTCTCTCCAGCGTGTCCTGGGTCTTCCCCGGGGCCTCCTCCCGGTGGGACGGGCCCGGAACACCTCCCCAGGAAGGCGTCCAGGAGGCATCCTGAACAGATGCCCGAGCCACCTCAACTGGTTCCTCTCGACGTGGAGAAGCAGCGGCTCTACTCCGAGCTCCTCCCGTGTGACCGAGCTCCTCACCCTATCTCTAAGGGAGCGCCCAGCCACTCTGCGGAGGAAGCTCATTTCGACCGCTTGTATCCGCGATCTCGTTCTTTCGGTCATTACCCACAACTCATGACCATAGGTGAGGGAGGGAACGAAGATTGACCGGTAAATCGAGAGCTTCGCCTTTCGGCTCAGCTCCCTCTTTATCACAACGGTCCGATACAGAGACCGCATCACTGCGCACGCTGCACCGATCCGCCTGTCAATCTCACGCTCCATCCTTCGCTCACTCGTGAAAAAGACCCCGAGATACTTGAACTCCTCCACTTGAGGAAGGACCTCTCCACCCACCTGGAGAGGGCAAGGCACCTTTTTCCGGTCGAGCACCATGGCCTCGGATTTGGAGGTGCTGATTCTCATCCCAGCCGCTTCACACTCGGCTGCAAACCGTCCCAGTGCATGCTGCAGGTCCTGGTTCGTTGGAGCCAACAGGACGACATCATCCGCAAAAAGTAGAGATGAAATCCTGTGGTCCCCAAACCGGACCCCCTCCGGCCCCTGGCTGCGCCTAGAAATTCTGTCCATAAATACAGTGAACAGAACCGGTGACAAAGGGCAGCCTTGGCGGAGGCCAACATGCACCGGGAACAGGTCTGACTTACTGCCGGCAATGCGAACACAGCTCTGACTCCGGTCATACAGGGACCGGACGGCCCTCAGCGGAGGACCCCGGGACCCCGTACTCCCGGAGGACCCCCCAAAGGACACCCCGGGGAACACGGTCGAATGCCTTCTCCAAATCCACAAAGCACATGTGGACAGGTTGGGCGAACTCCCATGAACCCTCGAGTATCCGATGGAGAGTATAGAGCTGGTCCAGTGTTCCGCGACCGGGACGAAAACCACACTGCTCCTCCTGAATCCGAGATTTGACCATCGGACGTACCCTCCTCTCCAGTACCCTGGAGTAGACCTTACCGGGGAGGCTGAGGAGTGTGATCCCACGATAATTGGAACACACCCTCCGGTCCCCCTTCTTGTAGAGAGGGACCACCACCCCGGTCTGCCACTCCATTGGCACCGCCCCCGATCGCCACGCGATGTTGCAGAGACGTGTCAGCCAAGACAGTCCCACAACATCCAGAGACTTTAGATAATCAGGACGGATCTCATCCACTTCCGGCGCCTTGCCACCATGGAGGCTGCCAACCACCTTGGTGACCTCGGCCAGGGAGATGGAAGTATCTGCCCCAACATCCTCAGCCTCTGCCTCCTGGACGGAGGACGTGACGGGGGGATTGAGGAGAACCTCGAAGTATTCCTTCCACCGCCCGACAATATCCCCAGTCGAGGTCAGCAGCCCTCCACCCGCACCATACACGGTGTTGGCAAAGAACTGCTTCCCCCTCCTGAGGCGCCGGACGGTTTGCCAGAACCTCTTCGAGGCCGACCGATAGTCATGCTCCATGGACTCTCCGAACTCCTCCCAGTCCCGGGTTTTTGCCTCTGCAACAGCCCGGGCCGCGGCACGCTTGGCCTGCCGGTACTGGACAGCTGCCTCAGGAGTCCCACGAACCATCATTGCTCGATAGGACTCCTTCTTCAGCCTGACGGCATCCCTTACTACCGGTGTCCACCACCGGGTTCGGGGATTGCCGCCGGGACCAGCACCAGAGACCTTGCGACCACAGTTACGAGCCGCCGCATTGGCGATAGAGGAAGAGAACATGGTCCACTCGGACTCGATGTCCCCCTCCTCTACCGGGACCTGGGAGAAGCTCTCCCGGAGGTGTGAGTTGAAAGTCCGTCTGACAGGGGGCTCAGCGAGACGTTCCCAGCAAACCCTCACTACACGCTTGGGCCTGCCAGGTCTGACCGGCCTCCTTGCTTGCCAGCGGATCCAACTCACGACCAGGTGATGATCGGTTGACAGCTCCGCCCCTCTCTTCACGCGAGTGTCCGAGACACGCGGTCAAAGGTCAGATGATACGACAACAAATTCGATCATCGACCTCCGGCCTAGGGTGTCCTGGTGCCACGTGCACTGGTGGACACCCTTGTGCTCGAACATGGTGTTCGTGATGGACAGGCCGTGACTGGCACAGAAGTCCAACAACTGAACACCGCTCGGGTTCAGATCAGGGGGGCCGTTCTTCCCGATCACCCCTCTCCAAGTGTCACTGGCATTTCCCACATGGGCGTTGAAGTCCCCCAGGAGAATAACGGAGTCCCCGGGCGGTGCAATGTCCAGTACCCCTCCCAAGGACTCCAAGAAGGCCGGGTACTCTGCACTACCGTTAGGCCCGTAGGCCGTCACAACAGTGAGAGACTTGTCCCCCACCCGGAGGCGGAGGGACGCGACCCTCTCATTCACCGGGGAGAACTCCAACACGTGGCGGCTGAGATGGGGGGCAATGAGTATGGCCACCCCAGCTCGCCGCCTCTCCCCGCGGGAAACACCAGAAAAGTAGAGCGTCCAACCCCTCTCAAGGAGTTGGGTTCCAGAGCCCAAGCTGTGTGTGGAGGTGAGGCCGACTATCTCTAGTCGGTATCGCTCAACCTCCCCCACAAGCTCGGGCGCCTTCCCCCCCAGTGAGGTGATGTTCCACGTCCCAAGAGCCAGATGTTGGGTGTGTCGACTGGGTCGTCGAGGTCACCGCCTTCGACTGCTACCCAGTCCTCGCTGCACCTCGCCACCACGGACCCCTCTGCAGGTGGTGGGCCCACAGGAGGGACTGCCCACGTCATCCCTTCGGGCTGAGCCCGGCCGGGCCCCGTGGGCTAAGGACCGGCCACCTCGCTTGCGAGCCCCGACCCCAGGCCTGGCTCCAGGGTGGGGCCCCGGCTGCGCCATGCCGGGCGACGTCACCGTTCTAATATAAGTGCATAATATAAAATAATCATGTAAACATTAACAACTCATTAACAAGTGATATTTGTGACTGTATAGGAAATCATTACTTACTAATGAACAAATAATCTAGTACTCATTAAGAGTTTATAATCATTCGTAAATGATTTACACATGATTTACTAATTGCTATTAGTTAATTATCAAATGTTGATTATTCACATGTAAACATTATCATAACCATGTGCTACTCATGACCTAATTAATTAAACTAATTTACAAATAATTATATAATAAATACCTAATTTAGAATATTGAAATTCGACTTCCGGGATGGTGAGGAGGCGAGCGGCAGCATTAGAGCCCTGCACGGGCCTATTATCTGGGCCCAAGCCCGGCCCTGGCCCGAGGGGGTGGCGCCCCAGCCCGGCCCGATATGGTTTCTGAATTTTCAGGCCCAAAACCCGCATCAAGCCCGACTGTTTTTTTTGTTTTTTTACCTCCCATAACAATGTTTTAGCGTAGTATATAGTGCCGCGCACTGATATGAACACAGGCTTGGACAGAGGGCGGAGGTATACATGGTAGTAATGTATTGCAGTGAGTTCTGTGTGTGCGGAGTGAACGGCCATAGCTGTATGATGCCCAGATGCCGCAACATACTTGTAAGTAACGCTATGTGTCGTCAATGACAACACTACACAGAACAACAAACACTACTGCGTGATAGAACGCTATATTCAGTGGGTGTATTCGTAGAATGTAATCTGCCGCTCTGAAAGTGCGCGAGCCCGAGCCCGGCCCGTGTCCGAGGTCATTATACATTCATCGGCCCGAAGCCCGGCCCTCGGGCTGTCGGGCTGTTGGGGCCCTCGGGCCAGGGGCTCAAGTGCAGGGCTCTAGGCAGCATAATTTCTTAGCTCCTCGACGGTCAGTTAACCCCCTGATTAAAAAAGTTGCTACAGACAAGTTAAAAGTTGTCATAAATATGTCAGGGGGTTCTAAAAAGAAGACTAGAGCAACTGTAGAAGAAACTGCGAAAGAAGGAGATTCTACAGCCGCAAAAATTGCTGAAGCTAATCCTGATGCTAGCAAGTTAGCCGAAAACGTGACTATGGATGCTATCTAAGCTAACATTTTGGCAGCGCTGAAGAACGTCCAGGATGACATCAAAAGAGAGTTTAATGATAAAATCGACACTCTTAAGACTGAGGTGAGCGGTTTTAGAGAGGAAATTGTCGGAAGACTGGAAGGGCTCAACGCAGACTTAAACGGCGTCACACAGAGAGTTGAGGAAGCCGAGCAGAGAGTGGCGGACATGGAGGAGTTCAGTGCTGATGTCAAAGACGCACTAGAGCACACGCTACAACTACAGCTCGAGCTACAAACAAGGCTGACTGACATCGAGTCCTGGGCACGCAGAAACAATATCAGAGTCCATAGAATTGTGGAGGAGGTAGAGGGAACAAGCATTCAAACATTTATGGAGACTTTTATTAAGACAGAACTCGCCCTCCCCGAAGTAAACCTATCCATTCAGCTATGTCACCGCTCACTCGGCCCCAAGCCCCCACAAGGCGCTAACCCCAGGTCCATAGTGATCTACTTCCAAGAGTTTAAGACGAAAGAGTTGGTGCTCCGCTCAGCGTGGCGTAAAGGTAATATTCAATTCAAAGGAAGACGTGTATACTTCGATCAAGATTACCCAAGTGATATTATCTTCAAACGCAAAGCATACAATCAAGTGAGAAGGGCACTTGCTTTCAAACTTTATACCCAGCTAAACTACGAGTGTTCTATGGTGGAGACGGGGACAGCGCCGTTTACAACAGCGCGTAGGACGCCACGGAGGACCTGAAAAGAAGAGGGCTTTTGTCAGGTGTTGCCGGAGCAGCTGTGGAGGAGATGGTCACGTCACCTGACGGAGCAAGAGGAGACGGGTTCACGCGAGTGACAAGGAAGAGGAGCAAAGAGGAGCTGACGCGCATCATCCAGGAGAAGCTGAAGGTGTTTAGACGAGACCAAACGAAGCGACTGGCACATTGACATTTAGGTGACCAACACAACAGATGTGTAATGTGAGTTCTACTAATGGCTGACAGACCGTCGGGGAAAACGCTTCCTCACATTGTGCTGTCACGGCGGACAAGCGTGGCGGCACTGAGAGGGCCCCCCTGCTTCCACAGGGGCCTCCCTCTCGTTACTAAAGGTGGACTTTTGCTTCACTTTTGGAGGTCACCTATGTTTAATGTTCATGTGTTTTTATGTTGTTTTTTGCAGACCTACTTTTGGTTATTAGAGCATCTTCTAAGATATATTTTATTTTTTGACAATGTTAGATAAGCAGACAGTCGTCACCCTCAATGTAAATGGTCTACATAATCCTATTAAAAGAAGCAAAGTGATTGCCAAAATGAAAAGAGGAAAATATTATATTATATTTTGGCAAGAAACACATCTCTCTGCGACAGAGCACGAAAAGATACGTACATTGGGCCTCATTCACGAACGGTTCTTAGGAACAGATTTGTACGTAAATCCTACTTACGCGGTTTTTACGAAGAAAGTGGCATTCACGAATATTTCTCGTAACCAGAATTTCTCTTGGGCAAGTACAAATCCTACGAGTCCTCAGGAGCACTCGTACGCATTCAGTGCCGACATGTTCACACGCCGGGGTTGTCCTCTTTGGTGAAGTTGAATAAAAATACAACATTCCAGTGATATGTCCGTCATATCGATGTATGTATTTATTTATTTGTAGTAATCTTTATTAGTAATCTTTATTTATATACCGCCTTTTTCACTGCAGATCTGGCCTACTTTTTAATTCATTTTGAAATGAAATGTGCCAACGCTTTATCAAATACATTGGAAATCTTGCCGTGTATTAGTGACCCCTTCCTATTTATAGGGGGCATTTCTTTATCCACGGGCCACAGAACAACGGCATATATACTGCTGCTGCAGGAGGTTATGGGTCCGCGCTGAGTCTCTGCGCTGGTCTCTCCTATGGATCTATACGGGTCTGCACTGGTCTCTCCCATGGATCTATACTGGTCTGCACTGGTCTCTCCCATGGATCTAGACGGGTCTGCACTGGTCTCTCCCATATACGGGTCTGCATTGGTCTCTCTCCATACGGGTCCGTGCTGCATGCTCCTGGATCCATACGGGTCCGCGCTGGTCTCTCAAGTCTGGTCTATGCGGTCTATCTTCGGTCCGCGCTGGTCTCTGCGCACCGGTCTCTCCAGTCAGGTCACTCCAGTCTATGCGGTCTCTCCTATAGGTCCGCGCTGGTTTCTGTGTGCTGGTCACTCCAGTCTCTCCTCGGGTCTGCATTGGTCTCAGCGCTGGTCCGCGCTGGATCTCCTCCCAGGGTCGAAAATATTTTGAGATTAATCTCAAAACATTTTGAGATTCATCTTTAAAATAATACATAATATATTTTTAAATTAAGCTCATAACATTTTGAAATTAATCTAATCATATTCTTAGATTAATCTCATAATTTTGCTAGTTCGACTTTATTATCATAATATTTCGACTTTTAAGTCAACATTTTATAACTTTATTCTCAGTCTGGTAAAAGAAGAAAAAAGGGTGACTCTTTTGCTCCGTGTAACGCTTTGCTTTAGGCCTGTTGCTGTTTCCTCAGCCGTCTGCACACGGCCCTGCATCCCCTTATATGGGCATTAGTGGCCGGTTACTTATGCTAAGTACCTATGCTAATGAAGCACCTGGCACGCGCGCTGTACTTACGAGGAAATGGGATTCATCAATCTGAGAGAACAGCTGCGAACAATTCAGCGGCTTACGAGTGCGTTGATGAATCCCACGTGGGGACTTCTTAGAAATCTACTTAAGGACAACTTGAGAAGAAAGTTGAGTAGTTTCTTACGAAGTTATTCGTGAATGAGGCCCATTGGGTTTAATAACATTTTCTACTCTACAGTTACTGAGGGAAACTCCAGAGGAGTTGCTATTCTAATACCAAATAGGGTCAAAGATGGACGTTATATATTATTGAAAGGTCACATAGACAATAAAGAAGTAACTTTGTTAAATGTATATAGACACAGGGATTAGGGTTAAGAAAATATTTAATCTTATTGCCACAGAAGCATCTGGTGGACAAATACCACCATCTTGGAGAAGAGCAGTAATATCTGTGATTCACAAACCAGGTAAAGATAAAACAGAATGTGGCTCTTATCGGCCAATATCTGTTTTAAACATCGATTATTGCATTTTTGCGACAATACTAGCTAAGAGGCTTGAGGTTTTAATTCCGGAATTGACAGACACTGATCAATGTGGCTTTGTTCGCAACTCATGACGTGCTCTTCACCTCATTCATAAAATGTAAAATTTTGAATCTGTTGCAGTAAGTCTTGATGCTGAAAAAGCATTTGATTCTGTTAGTTGGGAATATCTATATTTAACTCTGAACAGATTTGGTTTCAACACAAACATAATCAACTGTCTAAAATCATTATATGAATCACCCTCTGCCAGAATCAAGATTAATGGGGACATTTCTGACACTGTATATTTGAAAAGAGGTTGTCGTCAGGGTTGCCCGCTCAGCGCTAGCCTTTTCGCACTTTTTATTGAGCCATTGGCTCAAGCAATTAGAGAACATCAAGGTATTTCAGGTATAGCAATAGGAGAAACCACATACAAGATCTGTTTGTATGCAGATGACGTCCTCTTGACATTGACCAATCCAACAGACAGTTTACCCAATCTTCTGACACTTTTGCTTGAATTTGGATCATATTCTGGATATAAACTAAATTTACAGAAAACTCAAATTATTTCTTTTAATTATCAGCCAAAAAGGGACATATCTAAGTTGAAAAATTTTAATTTTAAAGGCAATAGCATTAAGTATCTAGGAATAATTATACCAAAGGATATATCGTTACTTGATGATGAAAATTATGGAAAACTCACAGCCAACATTAAATCTGATCTACAACGATGGGCACCAATACCAATGAACATGTACAGTAGGTCCCATTTCGTTTTGTCGCCTTTCACGCGTGAATAGCACGAGACTTACGTGTGAAACACGCGTCTTTTATTTTTTTTTCCCCCAGTGATGCTGCAATGACCCAAACAACCACCAGGTGGCACTTGTGAGCAGTGCCACCTTGAGCTTTATGACACCCAGTCATAAAGCTCAAGTCTTTGGCGCAGGAGGACCTGGGTTCGAGTACAAGTTAAAGACTTTAGATACAACTCCACAATCAGCACCAAGTTATGAAGATAAAATTATTCCACTTTTGTACTGGCTTTTTATCTTTGCAGGGTTAGGAACATTGTCGGAAAATCTTCTGCTTTTAACCTCTTAACTCCCACCTGAACCGAGCACGTCTTAAAAAAAAAAACTTAGTAATTAGGCCAACACATTTAAAATAGTTGCTAGACTGTAGTAAACTGTTGTAAACTTCACAATCTGCACCAACCAAACTGCAGGAAAAAAATGCAACTTTATTCAGTAACGGAGTAATCTGATTCATATACTCCCCCCCGCTAATAAAATTTGAGGATTGGCTGGGGCTCGAACCCCGATCATCCAAGCGAAAGTCTTGGACAATCCTGCTACGCAACACAGACGCTGGAGAAAACACTGGATCTAATAGGAGAGAGCGCTGAGTGAATGAGCCGTGCGTATGTGCGGGACGCTTAAAATGCCTTATATGCAAGTTAATGCAAATGTTTGCCATATGATCTGCTACTCCTGTGCATTTTAGAATTCCTAATTAACGGTAGCTATATGTAACATGTGTAGTTTAAATTTTTGTAATTATACACAGCCTATATATTGCTAATCAAAGTAAAAGTATTCAGAATACAGTGTACACTTGTGTTTGTTTTGTTCCAATGTTTCACGTTGTTCATTGTTTGAATTTAAATAAATGAAGCCCAGGCTATTTGACACAATGTGTACACCGCCTTTTTTTCCTTTTAAAGTCTAACATGCGATTCTCAGCCGACACTCATAGCCTACGTTACAGTAATTATGCTGTAGTTCGGCCGATACTGGGCCGGCATAATAAGTGAGAGTCACGTTGCTGTAGTTCGGGTATCGATGGCTGCTTTTGTTATGTCAATGGGACAAATGAATAGATGCCAATGGAAGCCATCAGAGTCGCCAGCTCTGACCTAAAGGTCATTTGACCCAGCTCCAGGGATTCTGGGGGGAGGGTGTGTGTGTAAAAATCCTACTACCCGTCAGCCTTTCTGTCTCTCTGCACATCAGCTCGTAAACTTAAATGTATTTCTCAGACACACACCCACGCGTTTAGCGGCAGAGGAGGGGGCAGCCACAGGCGCTTCTCCCCTCGCTCCTCTGATCAGAATGAGAGGAAAACTCCTGTTGAAAATCAAAGTCACCTGATGCGCACAGGCTCTTCTGTCTTTAGGACAGATAGATTTCAGATAGAAATTGCTACTAGAAAGGCGCTCTTAGACGCTGCTGTTGTAGCGAGGGCTGACGCAGCCTCATGCCGTTCCCGATCTCGGCGGAGTTTTTGAAGTGTACAGTAACTCTACCGAATACAATTACTCAAAATGAGTATTCTAACAATTTGAAAGTTATACCAGTTATACCACTTACTTTGAAATAGCATTCAGTAGCGACACTTTTAAACATAAAACACATTCTCACAATATTGCTAATACAAATTTATGATGGGGGGAAAACTTTCTTTCTCCGTGTTTTACAAAAATAATGGAGTTGGCTGATGAATGTCTACTTAGTTTGTGAACTGTATTGAACTAGATTGACCAGGGCTCGAGTCCACAGGAATGTCGAAAATCTAGTTCATCTTCACATATGCAAAACATCTGATCTCGTGATTGGGACGGGACCGGGAAAAAAACACGAGTTGCAATTTCTTTACTATCTGTCATAAAGTGAAAGGAGCCTGTGCGTCCTTTATTTAGGACAAGACATTTTTAATAGCCTATCACTCAGGCGAGCAAAAACCGAGCACGTTTTCTCCAGTGTTAAATAAAAAATACTTAGTAATTAGGCCAACACATTTAAAATAGTTGCTAGACTGTAGTAAACTGTTGTAAACTTCACAATCTGCACCAACCACACTGCAGGAAAAAAATGCAACTTTATTCAGTAACGGAGTAATCTGATTCATATACTCCCCCCCGCTAATAAAATTTGAGGATTGGCTGGGGCTCGAACCCCGATCATCCAAGCGAAAGTCTTGGACAATCCTGCTACGCCACACAGACGCTGGAGAAAACACTGGATCTAATAGGAGAGAGCGCTGAGTGAATGAGCCGTGCGTATGTGCGGGACGCTTAAAATGCCTTATATGCAAGTTAACCTCCTGAGACCCGAGCATTTGTCTGGTGTGCATTTTATATATTTTTTTGCTATTTAGGATAAGTAGGACCCAATAAGTATAATACCTAAATTGTGATTTTGTACAGGAAGTAGTTTTTGAGAAAAAACATGTCCTCGCATGAGGACAGTGGGTCTCTCATAACCTAAAGAGAAAATGTATGATCTTTTAGGCCGGAAGGTCCTAATTAGTTGAAATTCAAAATTTCAGCTTGATCCAATTAGTACTTCTCTCAAAAATCAATGTCCTCACATGAGGACAGTGGGTCGACCTTACTATACAATACAAATAGACTCCATTGGTCTAAAATAGTATATAACAGTTTATTTGAAAAATGTAAACATCAAAGTTAGACATAAAATCCAAACAGCTCTATCTTCAAAGCCTAAAAATGTCATGGTGTGGACATTTTGACCTGGTTGAGTTTGAATCCTGCCTGTCCTGTTGATTGTTTCCCCGCCCTAATGTGATTCACCTGTGTGTCCCTGTGTGTGTATATATACCCTGTGCCCTTCCTCACTTGTTGTCCGTCCATTGTCTCCACAATGTTTGTCCTGTCTTCAGTTCTGTTTTTACATTACCTTGGATTTATTTTATTAAATTACTTTGATTTTCAGTCCTGCAATTTGGGTTCCCTTTTTCTTCATTCATCCACATGACAAAAAATTGGCTATACATAAATAAAACCGCAAAATACTGTGTAAACTGTCTATTTCAAGCCTTCAATATGGCTGAATTGAATTGATAAATACAATACTAGAACAAATAATGGCAAATATTATTAACAGTCCTAAAACAGTAAAATTCTGCTGAACAGCTTATGAACTGGGGCTTTTTTCAAACTAGCTCCCTCTGTTTTTCTAGAAAGCAATCTGTCTGCCTGTTTGGAAGAGCCCTATTGGCAAGTGCGAAATGCTGCAAAGCAGTTGCATTCACTTTGCAAGCACAGGTACACATTGCATGTCATGCATCGGACACAGGCTTTTCCAATGCAGTCTTGTGCTCTGCAATGCATGGGGTTTTTCAAGGCTACCATCTCCGGGTTAGGGTTAGGATTACAATATCCCCAGTCGAGGTCAGCAGCTCTCCACCCGCACCATACACGGTGTTGGCAAAGCACTGCTTCCCCCTCCTGAGGCGCCGGAGGGTTTGCCATAACCTTTTTGAGGGCGACCGATAGTCATGCTCCATGGACTCTCCGAACTCCTCCCAGTCCCGGGTTTTTGCCTCTGCAACAGCCCGGGCCGCGGCACGCTTGGCCTGCCGGTACTGGACAGCTGCCTCAGGAGTCCCACGAACCATCATTGCACAATAGGACTCCTTCTTCAGCCTGACGGCATCCCTTACTGCCGGTGTCCACCACCGGGTTCGGGGATTGCCGCCGGGACCAGCACCAGAGACCTTGCGACCACAGCTACGAGCCGCTTTATTGGTGATAGAGGAAGAGAACATGGTCCACTCGGACTCAATGTCCCCCTCCTCTGGGTCCTGGGAGAAGCTCTGCCGGAAGTGTGAGTTGAAAGTCCGTCTGACAGGGGGCTCAGCGAGACGTTCCCAGCAGACCCTCACTATACGCTTGGGCCTGCCAGGTCTGACCGGCTTCTTCCCCTGCCAGCGGATCCAACTCACGACCAGGTGATGATCGGTTGACAGCTCCTCCCCTCTCTTTACCCGAGTGTCCGAGACACGCGGTCGAAGGTCAGATGATACGACAACAAAGTCGATCATCAACCTCCGGCCTATGGTGTCCTGGTGGACACCCTTGTGCTCGAACATGGTGTTCGTGATGGACAGACCGTGACTGGCACAGAAGTCCAACAACTGAACACCGCTCGGGTTCAGATCAGGGGGGCCGTTCTTCCCGATCACCCCTCTCCAAGTGTCACTGGCGTTTCCCACATGGGCGTTGAAGTCCCCCAGGAGAATAACGGAGTCCCCGGGCGGTGCACTGTCCAGTACCCCTCCCAAGGACTCCAAGAAGGCCGGGTACTCTACACTGCCGTTAGGCCCGTAGGCCGTCACAACAGTGAGAGACTTGTCCCCCACCCGGAGGCGGAGGGACGCGACCCTCTCATTCACCGGGGAGAACTCCAACACGTGGCGGCTGAGATGGGGGGCAATGAGTATGGCCACCCCAGCTCGCCGCCTCTCCCCGCGGGAAACACCAGAAGATGACTGACAGGTATGAGATGATGATACAATCATCCCCATCTGAGAAGTCCTCTATCTCAGAGTTGTCTGCAATTGCCAACAGCAATTGTTCTGCTCTTGACAATGAAAGTGTGCCTGTAATGATAATGTTAAAAACCAACATCAAAATCTACAGTATATCAGTGACACTTCATAGCTTGGCTATCATGTGCTAGCTATAGCCTAGCTATATTGTTTATGATTTAGAATTTAGCAACACTAAACAATACTTAGCATATACCACTTAGTACTTAAATATACTATTTACAACTGTAAACCACATAACTAAGCAAATGTGTGATTCAAAATAACTATTTACAACTGTAACTTCATCTAAATCTTCCACACGGTTAGCTAAACAGATAGCGGTACATAGTCCTAGCGTCCTCAAACGAGTGCTTCACTTTTACTGACATCCTAGCCTGCTACTACAATCAAAATTTGTCAAATTTCAAACTCGATATGAAGCTAGAGACATTATTGTGCATAAAAAAATGGATTTCATTCATAAAATGTTGATAGAATTTTTACCTGGGGCATTTTTCTTCTGTAAACTCTTGTAGACGTCTTTTGCTGATATTGCCACCATTTTTTTCCTACTGCCTTAAGTGTAATTCTATCATATCACCACAAGATGGCGCGGGCAGTGTCCCTAAATGTGGCCATCAGGTCAAGGATGTAAAAAATTGAGTATCATTGTGCCAAGAGGCAAAAATGTAATGTCCTCGTATGAGGTCGCAGGGTCTCAGGAGGATACTGCAAATGTTTGCCATATGATCTGCTACTCCTGTGCATTTTAGAATTCCTAATTAATGGTAGCTATATATAACATGTGTAGTTTACATTTTTGTAATTATACACAGCCTATATATTGCTAATCAAAGTAAAAGTATTCAGAATACAGTGTACACTCGTGTTTGTTTTGTTCCAATGTTTCACGTTCAATAACGCACTTGCTGCTGGCTATCCCATACTGTAGAAGAAGTCAGAAAGGAACTTTTGAGAAGAAGTGTTTTTATTTAAAAATAAGAAGTAAAAATAAGTAATAAAGTAAAATACAATTGTATTGTTACAGTACTTACAATACAGTGCAGTAAGTTAGTACAGTGTTTCACAGAGTCAATCCTTTGACTTTAAACCGCGTTTTGATAGGCCCGAAGTGAGCAACAAATCCTTTTGACAAGGAAAGAAGATAACAAGCTGATAAACCAACAAAAAGGTGTGCAACCAAAATTGCCTCAGACAAGAATCGAACCCAGATACCCCGGATCCTAACCTGCAACGCTAACCATTCGGCCAACATAGTATCACTAGGCTCATAACGTTTGCACGCAGACTTAGGCTATATCCACACGAAGACAAAACGCTTATAATTTCAGAAAATTTTTCTGTAAACACGGAGTTAGCTCAGTAAATGTGTGCGTCCATATGAATGTAGTCAATACGCCTGAAAAAGCTGTGAAACTATGCCAGACCTGTTGGTGGCGCTGTGACGCAATGACGGGATCAAGCCCAAACTTCCGTGGGCATGCATAGAATTTTGTAAACAGACAACATGGCGAGTGGGCGAGCTGGTACTACATTAGTATGGACGGACGATGAGGTTGAACTGTGTTATGGCCAGATTCCCGGCACAAGATATTCTAATCATTTAGGTCGATACATGCGTCTTGTTTCCCAGCGTCTGAAACTGCTTCCCATCACTGTTTGAAACATTAACACAAAGGCTGCTTGTCCACGGTTCTCTTTCCCATAACCTTCGCCACCACCTGCATGGGCCTATCTCAAATGTTCTTACAGCGTGTTCCTTCTTATCAAATTCGAAGGTCCTTTTCTGCGCTTAATGTATCTCTCCCAAACTTTCCCGTCTGCAGCTGCGTATGACTCATCTCTCTTGTGACGAATGTGCATTGTTCTGTCTGACACACCTCCAGTATAAGATCATAAGACATGCTTGTTGGGGGGACAGACAGACACGGCATCGCTCCAGGTCCCGCTTCTGTTTGACTCCTTTCTGCGCAGAAAAGGACCTTCGAATTTGATAAGAAGGAACAAATTGCTGGCCAAAATGCTTGCCAATTGTCCTGATGTACATGCGAATGAGAGTGCGCACGCGTAACAACCTGTCCCCATTTGAGATTTTGTTTGCAGCTCCCCCCAACGTAGGAATGGGACCTGCGGGACCTCAACCAGATGCCATCCTGTGCGAGGATGGCATGATAAGGTATTGTATAACCCTAACAAAGTCTCTTTCTGATATCAGAAGACAGGTGTCATCGGCCCTTCCCCAACGTGCGGACCATCCACTTCACAACATCCAACCCGGCGACTTCGTCCTGATAAGGAACTTCAAGCCAAAGAGCTGGAATCACCATCGCTGGCTTGGCCCATTCCAAGTTCTCCTTGTCACTCACACCGCTGTGAAAGTCCAGGAGAGGCAGACCTGGGTCCACGCGTCACACTGCAAACAAGTCCCAGCTCTTCTTGCGGAGCGTACAACGGAAGCATAAGGAGGATCTTACCCCCTCCCAACGCGAAAGGAGGGCACACACACACACTGCCCCCTCCCAACGTAAAACATTGTTAGAAATACATTGTTAGCTGCATCAGGAGAAAAGTGCTGGTAACTACACTCCTAGGTCATAGATGAGCAGAAGATAGGTAACACAAGAAGATCAACAAGTGACAATCCAAGTCCATGATGCGCCACGGCCGGGAGCACGGTCCCTGGCATCCATTCAGGCAGCAGGGCCTTTGCGGGATGAGAAAGACTTTGTGTGTGCTCATGTTCATTTCCTTCCTCATTGTGTTTCCACTGTTATGGTTTGAAGGTCGGGAGAATAAAAAGAACAATCAAACACAGGTCGTTGTCAATTACACTTCTAACACCTCTTCATTTACATCAAAACGTGTGAAGAGGGAAGATGTGGCCGAAATGGATTTTGCGTGGTCACGTGTTTTGGCTCAGTCAATGAATCACACCAGCGTGTACACACTTAATTTGTGGTATCAATATGCAAAATTCTTAGCAGAGTCACAAAATCGCTCAAATTGTTACATTTGTACTCATATGCCTATTGCGTCATCAAACCCACACATCACACCTCTACCAATGGTCGATGCATTTACACATTTTCCAAAGATTCTGTATTCATCTGTCTCTGTTGATTATTTCAATGAGACCGTCACAAAGCGTACAGGTAAATGTCTCCCCCCACTCAAACCGGCTGTTAGTTCTGATTTCTTCAATTATTGGTTTAATGATGAATTAGATCCAATTTTTGGCCCGGTACATATCAGACCTGGTACTAAATTTGTATGTTACACTCTATCCATGACCATTACAGATTCTCCCTGTACAGATGGGACGGATCCCTATGTCATTTTGTTTAAATGTGTCTAACCCGTGTACTTCTTTTCATGGTAATTCAAGTTTAAACACTTCACAGGCCGCTCCGGGTAGTACATGTGCTCCATACTTCACGGTTCCTGACTCAACAGGGACTAATCCTCTGAAGGGTGTTTTGTGGCTGTGTGGCTTCAATGTCTATGTGAAGCTACCATTTAATTGGATAGGTCGTTGTGCTCTGATGATAGCTTCAGATCACTCTTACATCATCTCTACCATTCCTAGATCGCGAGGTAAGCGCGATTTTGCTGCTCATGATGCAGTTTGGGGGACGGACGTTCCAGATGATCACAAACTGTGGACCAAGCCAACAAAAGTACTTCTCTCCTTGTTCCCCCAGGTCGGTATAGGGAAGGTTATGCTTAGAATGGAAACCTTGAATTATCGGTTTTCAAGTTTTGTGAATTCAACTGTAACTATTCTAGAGGCCAACAGAGTAGAAGTAAATGCGTTGCGTGCCGTTGCTTTACAAAACAGGATTGTTTTGGATCATTTGGTTGCCTCAAGTGGAGGTGTTTGTGTTTTACTTAATCAGACCGCTTGTTGTACTTATATTCCTGATAACAGTGCCGATGATGGGATCATTGCACAGGGTATTCGAAATCTAACCACTTTGCGCGATGCGGTTAACCGTGATTTTGTTCTAGATGCTTCATGGTTTTCAGACTGGCGAGCGTGGTTGGTTCAAATAGGTACTGGACTTGGAGTAATATTAGTACTGCTAATAGTGCTGTCATGTTGTGTCATTTCTTTGATCCGTTCATTGATCCGACGTATGATCTCGTCGACACTCGTTCAACACACTTCTCTTAACCTGCATGTTGACTGTCTTGATGAGGACAGTGATCCATTTAGTGAGATGTTACTTGATGATTTTGAGTAAATTGGTTTGTATGTCTAACCCATTTTATGACGGATTTTCTTAAACCTACTAGGTGTGAAAATTTTGATGTTCCGGGGTTTCTTATATTTTACTTATATTTTACTTATATTTTACTTATATTTTACTTATATTTAACTTATATTTTACTTATATTTTACTTATATTTTACTTATATTTTTAGTACTTGATATATTTTTAGTACTTGATAGCATGTGTGTGATTGATTTAAGATAATCAAAGGGTAGATTGTTATGGTCAGTTCCTGGCACAAGATATTCTAATCATTTGGTCGATACATTTGCCTTCGTTCCCAGCGTCTGAAGCTCCGTTCTCGGCACTTTGGTACATCGCACAAAGGGCCTCTTGTTCAGCGATGGCCTTGGCCACCATCTGCAGGTGCGTTATCTCAAAAGTACTCACGGAGTGTGCTTTCTTATCATCTCGAAGGTCTTTTGGTGCGCTTAATGTATCTCTCCCAAACTTTCCCGTCTGCAGCCGCGTATGACTCATCTCTCTTGTGACGAATGCTCATTGTTCTGTCTGACACACCTCCAGTATAAGATCATCAACACGCTGGTTGAGGGAAACAGACAGACACGGCATCGCTCCAGATCCCGTTTCTGTTTGACTCCTTCTGCGCAGAAATGTCATTTTTGTACTCATCACTTCTGTAAATAAACTGCACAAAAGGAAAAGTTTGTTTCCTCTCGGTTTATTCATTTGAGGCATTAGAATTTCCATAGTGGTTTGCTGCATGAAATTCACTTTTACAACAGAATCAGTTAAAATGCATAGAATCACAGTTGTTGAGAGCTAGAATGTAATTCATGATGTTTCTGGTCCGTTTTAGGCGTTTCAAGTGGTTTGCTGCATGAAATTCACTTTTACAACAGAATCAGTTCAAATGCATAGAATCACAGTTGTTGAGAGCCAGAATGTAATTTATGATGTTTCTGGTCCGTTTTAGGCGTTTCAAGTGGTTTACTGCATGAAATTCACTTTTACAACAGAATCAGTTCAAATGCCTAGAATCACAGTTGTTGAGAGCTAGAATGTAATTCATGATGTTTCTGGTCCGTTTTAGGCGTTTCAAGTGGTTTGCTGCATGAAATTCACTTTTACAACAGAATAACTTCAAATGTATAGAATCACAGTTGTTGAGAGCCATAATGTAATTCATGATGTTTCTGGTCCGTTTTAGGGGTTTCAAGTGGTTTTCTGCATGAAATTCACTTTTACAACAGAATCAATTGAAATCCCTAGAATCACAGTTGTTGAGAGCCAGAATGTAATTCATGATGTGTCTGGCCTGTTTTGTGCGTTTCAAGTGGTTTGCTGCATGAAATTCACTTTTACAACAGAATCAGCTCAAATGCAAAGAATCACAGTTGTTGAGAGCTAGAATGTAATTCATGATGTTTCTGGTCCGTTTTAAGCGTTTCAAGTGGTTTGCTGCATGAAATTCACTTTTACAACAGAATCAGTTCAAATGCATAGAATCACAGTTGTTGAGAGCCAGAATGTAATTCATGATGTTTCTGGCCTGTTTGTGATGAAGAATGTGCTCATCACTTTTATCCTCAGCTGCTTTACAGACTACACCTGGAAATAACAATTTAAAGTGTGTTTTAAATAATTTCATCATAAGTCTATCTTTTACTTATGCTGATAAGTAACACCTGAAAAGAGAGGACTAAGTAAATAGATATACAATGCATATGCCTACTAATTAATATAATAATGCTAGCATGCAGTCATCACAGCAATGCAATATTAGTATAGATAATGAATCTATTTGCCTAAATAAACGACCTGCCATCAATGCAATGGTTCAATGGTCTAGATTCATTTTAGGCCAACTTGTATTGTGTATATACAGTTTATCCCTAACCCCAACCCAATATGTTAGTTGTAATTGCAATAGAGTAGCTTGTAGGTCTATAAATCTGACTTCGGTCTGCTGTTATTTATTTACTTGGCCTAGCCTACTGTAGTTGGGTTGTAGGTAGGCTCCTCTCAACCTTATAAATCACAAAAAAACACTAAACAAAATCCATCGAAACTTACTGCAATATATTTTGTAAACATTAACAAAATAAGTCTACCTGCACTTTTAGTTTCTGCCTGGATTAGTTTGTCTCTTACTCTGAGAAACGTCATGTATTGGTCCACCTTCTTGCAAAACTAAACGAAAGGGGGCAACACGTCCATGGATCCCTTTCTGTGCGAGGTCGCCATCATGAGAGGTTGTAGATCAAAGCCTTCTTGCCCTTTTCAGTGTCGTACTGACGTTTTCTTGAGAAGATGCTGGCCTCTTCATTGATCCTAGCTTTTCAGCACGCTTCAGAGAACTGAACTATCGTCTAAAGGTATCCCACCTCTCCTCCGTAATGTTTTCACAGGGTTTTTGTGATTCCATGAGCAAATTTTCCATTTCTGCCTCAAAGACGACCACCGCAAGCACAGCGCGCAGTGATTTGCCCTCACCTGCTTGATAATACTGCTCTTATTGGCTGAGCACTGAAAGATAACGTAATGTATCTCGTTACACTGATTAACATTGCCGCGGAAGATTTGAAACAGTAAAAAAATTGCAGGGTTTTGAATGGAGAACTTTTATATATGAAATCTATGTTAGACATGTTATGACATGATCCACTCAGTTTTTAGTGCTCGGATTGCTGGAATGAAACACAATAACTGGCTCAGCTGATGGCTGACAGGTGTAGAAAATAAAATACTGTTGGATTAGGTCTTGCAGTGTATGTAATACAACTGGCTGATATTAACCCAGAAAGTCAGAGTTTTAGCTTTTACTCTAAAGTTGTTTTGTAATTAATATCAATATAAAAATTAGCTGGGATTCATGTTTTGTTTTATTCAGGCTTCAAGACTAACAGACATAAAGCAGGATCGATGTATCCCTATTAACTTAACATTGTAAAGAAACAATCAATAATAATGAATTCATCCATTTATTTAGAAATGAGTTTTCAAATTACTTTTAGTGGTACACTAATCGAGATTTAGGACTTTCACAAAACAGGTGGGAAGATACATCTGAATGTTCTGTTGATTAAAGAAGCATTGCATCTCATTATCAGATTCAGTCATTACTCCTTGGACTTTTTTCTTTTTGGCGGCGGTGTGGCCTCTTGCACATCTTTAATCTCCTTTTCTGCCTTAACCCTGTTTTTCTTCTTTCTTTTGACCTCCGGCATTTCTTCTGCATTCAAACAGGTGGTGCTTTCAGTTACTTCACAGACCTGTCTCTCCTTGCTTTGCCTCGTTTTTTCATATTTGGCCATAAACTCTGCTTCTTGCTGTTCCAAACGGGCGAGCTTGGCGCTCATCTTCAGACCGTGCCTTGCTCCTTTGTGCGCAGTTCGACCACCGCACGCCTTCACCAGCGCAGCATCTGACAGGGCTTTGACAGAGGACAGATCCAGGTCTTCCTCATCTGAACTGCAGCTACTGTTGCTCTGAGTGTTTTCCACCGTTCCGGATAAGACTGTGGCCGATTTGACGAAGGCCCCGTACAGTTTATCCTTAGCCAGGCTTGCCTTTAAGGGTATCTTGCTGGATATACTGCCTTGGGTTTGGCCATTGCTCTTGAGTGTGGTGCCGCCCTGGCTGGACTCCACCTGCAAGCTGGCAGAGGTCTGGTTGAAAACATGGTCCCACCAGTGGAATGTGAACTGGTCGCCTTCCTTGTGCCCAAGGCCGCCTTTGTCACATTTGACTTTCACTTTTATCGCTTCTGAAATTCCCTTTTCATCTCGTCCTAGACCTTTACCTATAAAAACACAACAAACAATGGTGGTTTTAAAATGTAATACATGTTTATCTTACTTCTAAAATCAAATGACTGCAGCTCATTCAAAATTCTGTGTTTTGTGTTCCAACTCAAGACAAGAAAAAAATCTCAATGAGTCCTAATCCAGTCCCAGATTTATGGAGCTATTATTGTTTCAATAATATTTGTGTGTGCGTAAAAAGATTTGTGCGTGCGTAACCAGATTTGCGCGTGCGTAACCAGATTTGTGTGTGTGTAAAAGAAATATTTGTGCGTGTGTAAATAGATTTGTATGTACGTATCAAGATTTGTGTGTGCGTAGAAAGATTTGTGTGTGTGTAAAGAAAAAAAAAAGTACGTTTTACACACAAGTTTTTTTTTTACACACGAATCTTTTGACGCAGTCCTGCCTTCGCAGATTCGCAAGTGTAACTTGGACTGTGTGCGTGCGTAAACAGATTTGTGTGTGTGTAATTTGACATTTGTATCTGTAACAGAACAATCTGTGTGTAAATAACCGCGTTGTACAAAGAGAAGAACGGGAAAAAGCCTAAGTGCTACGCACAGGCTCTGTTTTACACACAAATCTCTTTTTGACACACCTCTGCCGCCAAGCGTGTGTCAAAAAGATTTGTAAGTGTAATGTGGTTGTTCTAGCAGTACACCAGCAGATGGTGCTGTTGTAGCTGGTTATTACCTACACGCAAGCAAACCAAAACCTACTGCCTTGACAAGACACACTACCGCAGATGTTTATATTTTTTTCCTATTTTCAAAATCATTCCTATCTCATTGAAAGCATATGATTGGTATAAGTGGCTTTTACATCTTTTCTATCTTAACATATATTACATGTAAAGTATGTTAGCCAAACCTGTAGCTGCACTCAGCAGAGAAGAACTACCAAAGAGGCTTTCTAGTGGAATTTGAAGTAAAAGGATAAGAAAGTGGATTTAACAAATTGGACGCACCCGAAAGTCGGGGCTGCAGCGTGGAGCTAGCAAAACAAGAGGGACACTTGTATTTGTTCTTTTTACTTTTTGAATCTTATTTCCAAATGGAGGATTACATAATCTACATTGTCAACAGAGAATTACATATCTATACTACACTTTTATCTGGACTTAAACATGAAACTGGTCTGAACTGAATGAAGTGGTGTGTGGAGTTCATATAAGGTAGGACCATAACACACTTTAAAATGTGCTTTTTACTTGGGTGTTTTGTTTGAGCATACAATGCGGACCATGTGTGAATAATCCTCTGTATGTCCTGTTGATATGTAGCGTTAAATCTGATTGTGATGAAGTCAGTGCCTCAGTCACCAACCGCATGTCACTGACAGGCTTTTTACTCCAACGCAATGTTTTTATAATTTTATGGTGACAATGTTTTTCATTGTCACAAATGCTAGCTTGCTAACCATTGCTGCAGTCGCTTTTTCGATAGTTTCTTTTCCTTGATGGCGAATTACGGCCGGTATTTAAAAAAATAGACATCTTTGTCTCGCTCTGAGCGTTTACCACAATTAAAGACGCAGCAAAAATTTCCTTTCAGCCTAAGTAAAGGTGCGCTCTCGGCCACTGTGTTGAATCTGACTGTATAAAGTTTCATACCTGCCATCTAACATGGCCGCCTAGTGACAGTTGCTATGTAGGTCCCATGGTGGTGCAAAACCTCTATAGAAAAAAGAAAAAAAACATTCTAAATGCAGTGGAAATTGTAGAGACATGTAGAAGTGAGCTTAAAAACTCAGTTGGACCCAAAAAATACCCTGTTAAAGATACACCAGTGAATGATATACGTTAAGGCCAAAACTGTATTCCATTGTATGGAAATTGAATAATAAGCATAATGATTACGGGCAGAGAGATCAGCAGGTACTAAAAGCACAAACATGTATTAATGCAAGAAAACTATGCTACAGATGTAGAATGTTTTTGACATTGTTGCGAGTGATGGAAATAATGAATGTGTCTTATATTTGATGACCCCTCGCCCCCTCCTCAACCCCTAAAGCAAGTCTACAATCACCCCTTACGCGAGGTAACAGTCGAAATAAACTTTACATACATATGCGCGGAGGGAAAAAAGACAGAGGACGTCTATAATATTTACAATCTACCACAGGTCCCAAGGTAAAAATATTATCGTGCAAACAGGGCTTAAGACGATAGTATAATAGATCCATGCTAGAGACCCACCATGCTCCCAGCCGTGCCGGAGCAACTGGCGCTCTGCAAACGCAAGTCTTTGGGTTTTCTCGGGTCCAGACTCCGCCATGATGAGCCGGGTTTTTCTCAGCGAGGCTCTCGCCTCGGCTTTACGTCTAGCGTAGAACGGAAGCGGGGAAATTAGAATAGTTTTATGGACATGTCACACATTTCAGGGTGAGGGAAACTGATTTGGCTCGAGGCAACTGTACGGTCCACTGGTGATTACGTACGTTATACTTCTTCTTTTCACATCCGGCAGGCTGGGCACCTCTTAGCGCATTGCTGCCTTTCGCGGTCGGAGGACACACTGCAGTTCACTTTCACAGGATAGGCTTCTTGCCAAATATGCAGCCCAGCTGCATACAAAAAGACCGAGACTACTTTCACCATCAAAGTAACGGAAAACAAAATCCAAAATCACCTCCAGTGTTTACACAGTCTGTTTTTTTTTTGAAGCTCAGATTGCACGTTTTATCCACACAAGTAGTTTCCTCATGTACTTATATTATTTTCTTCTCTCACTTGCTTCGTTTACAGTCCATAGATGCAATGTGCACACAACGGTCCCTTAGTCCTCTCATTAGTCATCTCACTTATTAGCCTGAAATTTCTCCACTGTGAGACGAATAAAGGAATGTCTTATCTTATCCATCAATCCTCATTCATACACATTTCACTCCCACATCCTCCTGTTGTCACAGATACCAAGAAAATCTTCAAAATCTTGATAGGGACTCCACTTAAAGGTAAAGGTAAAGGTGCACTTTATTGATCCCCTTAGGGCAAATCATCCTCTACATCTGACCCATACTGATGCCGCTAAGGCAGGGGTGTCTAAACCGGTCCAGAAAGGGCCGCAGGTTGTCTATCAGACCCAGCAGAGCAGAGTAAATTCAGTCTTAACCTGAAGATTTGAGGAAATGGGAGGAGTCTGCTCTGCTCCTGCTGGGTCTGATAGAATACCTGCAGCCACATCGGCCCTTTCTGACACCTCTGCGCCAGTGGCGTCTCTGGCATAAAAAGTTGAGTGGGGCACAAGAGTGGGCACTTTACATCCACAAACAGCAAAACACACACAATAAAATCAAATTCAAGACCACCGTCCATTTTTATGCACAGCCTAACATATTAACCCCATGAATAAAACCTTTGAATGGTTCAAAATAAATCAGAAATATTCAACTCAATAGAATCAGAATCAGAATCATTTTTATTGCCATGTAAGTAACAGGAAGTCAGACTATTAAATTGCTTTGACTCAGTGCAACAGCCAGAAAAGAGAGGTAAAGAGTAGAGAAGGCATAATAAAAATCAGCAACACTTCAAAGGAATTAAATTTATAATAGTGTAACACAAGTTGCATTGAGCAAGTATCACCCTGTGTTAGAAAGGTCGTGGGTGTATGAAGAATCACACAGAGAGGGACAGCTCCTCAGGAACGTAGCTTTATTCAGTCTACAGCTCCCCATCAAGCGAACTCCCCTCAAACCCGAGGTTACATTTTTCTAGCGCCCGTGACCTCATCACCGTCATATCTATGCGCACTCAAAATAGGTCCTAGCCAGGTAATAACACAACATAAAACAAAACAATAAAAATCCCCTTACATTCTTCCCCTTCTTCAAATAAAATGTCCTCATTTAAACATTAACCTGTTGGAGAAACAAAACATATAAATCCTGACAAACTTTCTCCACTTTTTTTTTTTTTTTTTTTTTTTTTAAACATAACTTTTTTATAAGAGAAGGCGAGTTGGTCTTTTCACAATGCGACCACATCTAGTAGCAACGTCACCACTAGAGGCACCCAATGTCCTGTTTTGTTGTTGCCGTGCAGGCCCATGAAAGACCCGACCAGTCAGTCTCCTAGAGGATGGCACAGACGGCCTAGTTCCTGCACCCTGGTTTTCAACGGGTTGTCCAAACGCAACAGGAAGTGACCCAGATAAAGCTGTGTACCCTGGGGTTGTGTGCATGCAAGGCACCGGTGGTGTCACACCCGGAAAAATGTCTTTAGAACGAAAAGGTTTTAAACGATCATAATGAATGACTTTTGGTACAGCTTGAGGATGTTTCATGTCCAACAGCTTATAGATTAGTCCATCATCATTCACAGCTTCAACCTTAAATGGTCCAGTCCAGTTTGGGCAAAGTTTTTGTCTTTGTGTAGTGGGATCATCCAACCAAACCAGATCACCACATACATATGGTTCAAACTTAACCTGTTTGTCATAATAGTGCTCACGTTTTAGTTGTTGTTCCTCACGGTGCATGCGAACTGCCTCAAAAGCATATTCCAAACGTGAGACCTGATCAGAAAACAATTCCTCAGGGACACCATGTTCAGGAATATACCTCTCACAAAATAATTGTGCTACTGTAGCTGCCTTTTGATCACACATAGCATAAGCATTCACATATTTGGTGAAATGATCTTGGACCACAAGGACATATCTATTTCCAGCAGAAGTTACAGGGAGCTCTGTAATGTCCGTGCAAACAAACTGAAAGGGTCTGTCAGCCTGAATAGATTGCAATGGTGCTCTGCGCTGTGGCACAGGCTTTCTGAAGGCCTCACATGACTTATACCGGTAACAAAAGTCCTCAATATCAGATCTCATACCTGGCCAATAACACATTGTCATCGCTTTCTTAAATGTGCGCTCGGCACTGTAATGACCAGAACATGGGTTACCATGTAGAAAATGCATTGTCTCAGAAATAATTAAAGATGGTATCACCACTTGATAAACCTCGGGTTTCCCTGGCACCATGTGACCTTTACGGCATAGTAAATTATCACACAAAACAAGCTTGGGAAACTGCCACCAAAGTTTCCTCTGAGTCTTATCTTTAACCTGCCTAAGAAAAGGACGTTTCCCAGACTGTACCCAGTTATACACATCTGAAATAATAGGGTCAGAAAGTTGTGCAGATACAATATCAGCATTATTCATACCAAAAGTAAGTGGTGACATGTTAATACCAGTAGAGACCTGTCCAGCAACACTGTCCACAAAACATACTTGCGATGTTTGATTAGTCTTGAGTGATTCTAGAGCTGAATTAAGCAACTCTCTCCTTGTTTTTTCTGTAGTAGGAGTGTGAATGTCAGCAGAGGGAGACACAATCACCTCCATTGTATCAGGAATCACCAATGGTATACGTGACATTGCATCTGCATTCGTGTGCTTCTTTCCATCCTTGTGAGTGATTGTCCAAAGGTAGGGATCCAACTCCAATGCCCACCGACCCCGGCGTCCAGTAGGGTCGTGCGTGATGTCCATCTTTCTTAAACTGAGCAGAGGGCGGTGGTCAGTAATAATGGTAAAAGGATTACAACTCAGGTAGTGTCTAAAGTGTCTGACCGACCAAACAATAGCATAGAGTTCTTTGTCGTATGTAGACCACTTTCTCTCAGTCTTTGAAAGCACGTGACTCGCATAAGCCACAACGCGTTCTTGTCCATTTTGTCTTTGTGAAAGCACCGAACCAACCGCAAAATTGGATGCATCTGTGCTTAAAATAAATGGCTGATCAAAGTTGGGAAAAGCCATTATTGGAGGAGACATAAGCGCCTCATTTAATGTCTGAAAAGCACCCGAGCAGTCCTCAGTCCACTTAAACACTACCTGTTTTTCTGTCAGTTTATGAAGTGGTTGTGCAATAAATGCGTACCTGTGTACAAAACGTCTGTAGTATGAACAGAGTCCCAAAAATGCACGGACCTCAGTAGGTGAGCATGGTGTCGGCCAGTTACTAATGCGTTCACTGTTAACAGGATCCAGAGTCAATCCCTCACGTCCCATGTACTTAACTGTCGTTTTGCAAAAGTCACATTTCTTAGGGTTTAACTTCAAACCTGCTTGTCTAAATTGAGTGAGAATGTCTGTGAGGTTGTGTAGGTGATCCTCAAAGGTTTTACCCATACATATGATGTCATCTAAATAAATGACACAGGTTGTCCAATGCAGTCCTCTCAAAACCAACTCCATTAGCCTCTGAAATGTTGGTGGTGCGTTTTTGAGGCCCATAGGCATGACCTTAAATTGATAAAGGCCATCTCCGGTTGTGAATGCTGTCTTACGTCGATCTGCGGGATGCATTTGCACTTGCCAGTACCCGCTGGACACATCCATTGTCGAAAAGAATTGAGAGCCTGACAGTGCATCGAGACTGTCATCTACCCTCAGTAACGGATGTGCGTCAGTTATGGTAACAGCGTTCAACTTTCTAAAGTCTACGCAAAACCTATATGAGCCATCCTTCTTTCTCACCATAACTACAGGACTGGCCCAGGGACTTGTACTGTCTTCAATCAAGTCCTGTGCTTTAAGAGCTTCAACTTGACGATGAATCTCCGATTTAATAGTAGGAGATGTACGATAGGCCCTTTGTGAGATTGGCATGTCACAGTTTGTGACTATTTTATGAGTGAGTAAATCAGTCCTGCCAAAATCATGTGAATGCTGACTAAAAACATCTGCAAATGACGTTAGTGTCTCATTGAGTTGATGGTTCTGGGTTACCGTTAGGTCTGAGTTTTTAATGACTGGCTTGGTGACATGCTTGGGAACGTTTGGTACCTGAACATTAATATTAGATACAGAACTGTCCATAATACTGAAGTCACTTTTTCTGCCCTCTGAAACTGCATGAAAAAGTCCAATCTGAGTGCCTCCGTACAACTTAATCTCACTATGTGCTAAATTAGCCACTTTAACACAAATGGAGCCAAGTTCTACTCTGGCTACAGTCCATGCAAACCCTGCAGTAGTCTCAACCGAATAATGAGGTTCAAACACACCTGTATAGCCATTAGGTCGAAGTCCTTTGAGGGGTGCATCCAAAGTAGCAGAGATGACCCTTTCTGACATTGCCGGGATAGTCACTGTGGAGGAAACTGACACACTAGTTAGAAAAGGAGCATATTGCTGTGGACTAACTAGTGGTACAGTTTTGTCTTCAACATCTAGTGTCATCTTTCGCTGGTTCTGCTTTGGACGTGATGGGGACTCGAAGCGTACTCTTCCTGGGCTAGGAGAGCGATATCGGCGACTCTCATAGCGATCCGGAGAGCGGCCGCGGTTGTTGTTGCCTCTCTCTGAAGAATGGCTCTGACGTGGAAGCCGGTCCGACGAACCAAGACGACGGTAGTTCTCCCCCTCACGACGAGATGAATGATGGCTGGCAAGGTCGTAGTCTTGACGTCGCGGCGAAGATCTGTAGGATCTGCTGGAGTAGTCACGGCGGTCCTCACGAGGTCCCTCAGGAGTGTAACTCCTATAACGATGTGTGTAGTTGTTTTTGTCTCTGTGTTGACGGTCCACTGCCAACTGTAGGTGCTCAACTTTCTCTGATAACGTTTCAATAGTTTTTAACATCTTCTTCATATCATCTGCATTGGCCGAGTTTATACCTAGTGCACCAGTTGCCGGAAAATGATTGGATGACACGGGTGAAATAGCAGGATAAACCATGTCAGTGGAAAATGATTGCATAGTACCAGGCGCTAACATTTTACTAGCTTGGTGTGCAGATTCAATCTGAGCGGCATATTTAAGGGCATCTTCAAGTGTATCAACCCCTTGTTCGTGACATCTGAGCTGTAGATACGGGTCAAGTCCAGCAATAAAGCGCCTTAGTTTCTCACCTTTCTTTGCATTGTCACCATATGTGGGAAAAGCTTCCTCCACCAGGCGACTGATTTCAGCAGCAAAAACAGGTAAAGCCTCACCCGGGTGACGAGCGCGTGCATTAATGTAGCTTTGAAATGTTGATAGATATGCAGCCTGTCCAAAAACGCTTTTCAGTTTCTCTTTTGTGGCATCAAAGTCTGACTTTACAGCATCAGGTAAACTGTCCCAATAGCTAAAAGCAGCACCCCCCAAGCATGTAGGAAGGAGTTTTTCGCCAAACTGTCTTCCTCAACATCAGGATTAGCATTTACTGTGACTTCAAAACGATGGCACCATCTTGAAAAATCTTCTTTTCCGTCCCCCATGAAAAATTGGCGGTACGGTGGAATGGCGCGGTTAGAGGCAGCAGAAAAAGGCAGATCGTTCCAGAAGTTATTTGCCATCGTTGCATCACAGCACACTCCTCTGCCTCAAATGTACAACAGGCAAAGTCTCTACTCATAAATAAAAAAAAATGTGTCCAAATATTTGTAAAAAAACATGTTTGCGTATTCCGTTTACACACCCATTGTTATCCGTGAATTACACACTGCCCCTAGCAGATAGCTGGTTAGCTTATGCACCGTGCCTTATCTACGACACAAAATGCAACACCAACAAAAATCCACAGGGCCTATGCAAACGTAATCCACCTCAGAATTATTGCATGGCGCCGTAAAGATGGCGCCGTGGCAAGAGCTCTGGTGTGTGTCATCTGGTGCACACCGGGGTAGTCTTGCACAGTTTTTCCAATGTTGTTTTACTGCAAATGGCAAATAAATGAATCTGAATCTGAATCTGAGAAATCTCGATCTCACTCGTAATAGTCAGTCCGTTATTCCTCGTAGCGTTGTGGGGGAAAGTCCAACGTTTCTGCCGTTAGCTTAGCCCGTGGTGCAACGTGTCCCAGAGCGACGATTCAACCTCTCCAGCGAAAAAAAAATTATGTCCACAACCCGCTGCCACCAGTGTAACACAAGTTGCATTGAGCGAGTATCACCCTGTGTTAGAAAGGTCGTGGGTGTATGAAGAATCACACAGAGAGGGACAGCTCCTCAGGAACGTAGCTTTATTCAGTCTACAGCTCCCCATCAAGCGAACTCCCCTCAAACCCGAGGTTACATTTTTCTAGCGCCCGTGACCTCATCACCGTCATATCTATGCGCACTCAAAATAGGTCCTAGCCAGGTAATAACACAACATAAAACAAAACAATAAAAATCCCCTTACATTAGAATTTATACGATTACAATTACTATATGAGTCAATGACGGATAAGGTTTTTTAAGAGGCAAATTTCAAAACAGACAGAATATGAATTTTTACAGCAGTTGGTCAAAGCTTTACAATGTCATGTGTAAAATACAAACAGGTTAATGTTCATGTTTCAGTCACAGAAAGAATGCATCACTTTTTAATTTTTCTACTAATATTATTTTTAATGGTTGCACCACATCTGAGGTCCTCTGACCAGCTTCTTCTGCACCGTCCCAGGTCTAGATTAAAAACCAGAGACCGACCCTTTGCTGTGGCAGGGCCTAAACTCTGGAACGCTCTCCCTTATTCCATCAGAGCTGCCTCCTCTGTAGAGAGTTTTAAATCGCAGCTAAAGACACATTTCTTTGCTTTGGCTTTTTAACACAAGCAATATTGAAACATTTATGATAGTGTCCTGCATTTTATTTTGATGCTGTATGTTATTTGTGTGTTGTATTTTTACAATGTCTGGTAAGCACTTTGTGACAGTCCTGTCTGTTTTTAAAATGTGCTATATAAATAAACTTGACCTTGACCTTGACATCTCAAGTCACTTTACCTGTTGATATTATTTCTGATGTTTATTCTGCTCATACTCCTATTCTCATATTCACCACGGCTAATGTATAATATAGACATCTGTAAATACTTCCGAACCAAGTGCAATTATAGCCCTCATTTTATTTTTATCTTAATTTTATTGTCTACTATCTTAAATAATACACTTATTTGATGTGTGCAATCTGAGTGCTCTTATTTCCTCTCTCTGCTGTAGTGTGCGCAACGATGACGCTGAAATGTCTCCACTGTGAGACTAATAAAAGGTTTATATTATCTTATCTTACATGACGGGCGGTCGCACCAAATGATAAATCCAGCTTAAATGTTTTTAAAAAAAAGATTAACTCCCGTCTTTTAAAACCACTGTGTTCAGGTGAACTTCACATTCATGTGAAGTACTTGGCCTTTGATTCAAACCATCCGCTACAACACAAACTCGGGGTCATTAGAACGCTTCAACACCGAGCCCACCAGGTCCCCACAAGCTCGGAAGGAAAGAACAGAGAAACCAAACATGTTCAGAGAGCACTTTCCAGATGTGGCTACCCCAAGTGGTCTTTTACTAAAGCCCAAAGGACGAGAAAGGCCAGAGACACAGTCCAACAGACAGAAGAAAGTAGGAGGAGAGGGGTGTCCTTACCGTATGTGGCGGGAGTTTCAGAGAAACTACAAAGAATCTTTAGGAAACACAAAATCCCTGTGTATTTCAAACCTTTCAACACGTTAAGACAGAAATTAGTGCATCCCAAAGACAAAACACCCAGACACAAACAGAGCAATGTGGTGTATTCAATTAAATGTAGTGAAGAGGAGTGCACTGACCACTATATTGGAGAAACCAAACAAACTCTACAGAAACGACTTTACCAACATCGTAGAGAAAACTCTAGTGGGCCACAGTCGGCTGTTCATCTCCACCTCAAGGCCTCCAACCACACGGTGGATGACACAGAGGTTAAAATTCTGGCTCGGGAGAAGAATTGGTTTGAGAGAGGGGTGAAAGAAGCCATTTTTGTGAGGAAACAAAAACCTTCTCTTAACAGAGGAGGAGGGTTAAGATTTGTTTTGCCTCGCATCTATGACGACATCCTAAAAACAACGCCCTAACTTGGGACAAGGTCAGTGACATGCTAATGAGTTAGGAGGGGTGAGACCTGCACTCCACTTGAGCATCCCAGCAGACAATAGGTCTGTGACATGCTAAGGAGTTAGGGTCGTTAGCCTCAGCAGGGTCGTTAGACCTGCTCCCTTCTACATCAAGCAGACCTTAGATTGTTTACGAGTTAGTATCAGGATTAGGGTGTGGCTTACCACACCCATAGGTTATAAATCTCCAACGCGCGGTCCGAGAATTCATTCCCTGAAGAAGTCCGCTAGGTTGAGGACGAAACGTCGGGAAAACTTGCTAAGAAGTACAGATGAGGGGTGAGAAACCTTCCTTTGCTTTGACTAATCCCTGTACGACTGAGGGCTTACACAAACTTCACATTCATGTATTTTGCTGGACATTTCACAAATCAGAAACAAGATGATTTCAAACACATCAAACTAGAAGATCTCCAACGGTTCATACTGTGGGGCCAACATAGTTTTTAGTCAGCACCAATTGTGCAATTCCTTATACTTAAAAGGGACCTAATCTTATTTTGTTCGTATATTGTGGTATTTTTTTGTGTTAAATAAAACTCATTTTGACAGATAGTTTCACCCTTAGCAGTTTCTATCAATAATAATCATGCAAAAAAACATTCGTGGAAAAATTGCCGAGACCGGAAGTGACGTACACATAGGTGTCATTAGGCTTTGTTGATATGCATTTGTAAGCCATAACGTTGTATACGGACGTTTTAAACAGATATTTGTCATTCAGTGATGGACAATACAAGTCAGGGGCTTTTATTTATGAGCCCTTGCGTACTTGTTATGACAGTAATTCTGATTTTGAGGACTCTGACTCGGTTCAGATGAGGAGCAATACAGTAGGTCCGATTTCGTTTTGTCGCCTTTCACGCGTGAATAGCACGAGACTCACGTGTGAAACACGCGTCTTTTTTTTTTTTTTTCCCAGTGATGCTGCAATAACCCAAAAAAACACCAGGTGGCACTTGTGAGCAGTGCCACCTTGAGCTTTATGACACCCAGTCATAAAGCTCAAGTCTTTGGCGCAGGAGGACCTGGGTTCGAGTACAAGTTAAAGACTTTTGATACAACTCCACAATCAGCACCAAGTTATGAAGATAAAATTATTCCACTTTTGTTCTGGCTTTTTATTTTTGCAGGGTTAGGAACATTGTCGGAAAATCTTCTGCTTTTAACCTCTTAACTTCCACCTGAAACCGAGCACGTTTTCTCCAGTGTTAAAAAAAAAAAAAAACTTAGTAATTAGGCCAACACATTTAAAATAGTTGCTAGACTGTAGTAAACTGTTGTAAACTTCACAATCTGCACCAACCAAACTGCAGGAAAAAAATTCTACTTTATTCAGTAACGGAGTAATCTGATTCATATACTCCCCCGCCAATAAAATTTGAGGATTGGCCGGGGCTCGAACCCCGATCATCCAAGCGAAAGTCTTGGACAATCCTGCTACGCCACCCAGGCGCTGGAGAAAACACTGGATCTAATAGCAAAGAGCGCCGAGTGAATGAGCCGTGCGTATGTGTGGGATGCTTAAAATGCCTTATATGCAAGTTAGTGCAAATGTTTGCCCTATGATCTGCTACTCCTGTGCATTTGCGTTTTAGAATTCCTAATTAATGGTAGATTGATTGAATGAATTAATTAATTCATATATATTATGCAGCGGTGGCTCTCATGAATGAAGCGTCTGCAGCGTCTTGGACGCAGCCTGGCTCGGGGTAGAAGTGCGCATTGAAGCGCTGTACACTTCAGAGAGCGTTTGCGGTCCAGATTTCACAAAGAAAATCTGGAGCCAAAACTTCTGCACATGTGGCGCGACCTCTCACGGCACTCGCTGCGCACTCTGGACAGGGCAGTGAGACATTTGTTAGTGAGCAATACCATCGATGCGTTATTGGGGTGTGTGTCTGTGTGAGGCTTACACAAATCTAATGAAATAACACATTGCTTTACCAGATGTGAATGAGGAATACAAATAGCCGTGCGTAATTACACAGCGCAGAGCCTGCCACAGCAATAGATGGGTCACACATCCCTGTTGCGTAAAGTGTATTTATATAGAGTCTTTCACTGTCCAGGATCACAAAGCGCTTCACATTTTAAAAACACACAGATCAAAATAATACACACACAAGTCAGATTTAATAGAAGGTTCTCATCATGAGCTGTGATTTATTCGAAGTTTGCGTGTTTCCATTAGACTTTTTCTGATGCGCAAATTCAAATTTTGAAACATGATCCTCAATGAAAACACAGCATAAAATTTTGCCAGAGGGAATATGTTTATTGTTGTCCATATCTTGAATTTCATGCGTGTTTTGGCGTGTTGTGCCGAAGGTTGAGATCAGCGTATAGATTTACACCACCTCCAGACCTGGCGTATATTTTTTGCGTATTGTACGCTCACGTCCAGATAGATAAATGCGGAAAAGTGTAATATTTTGCGTACGCCTCATTTACACCCTGATTTGGCCGTACGAAGGTTTCATACTAACCTGGCAAAAGCCAGATTGATGATTGTGTAGAACTCTAACGCGTTCTCCGCGATATCAATCTGGGATTTCTCCCGGAGAATCCTTTCGGGGAAAGGAGGGGTAAGCAGCAGAATACTTGAAGCTGATTGGGCAAAGTGACGCTGTGTGCCCGCCTACCAAGGTTGCCGTCCAGAAATGTACAAAGCGCCTCTCGCTGTTCATCTTTCAAAAAAGAAATAGGAGATTCTGCTAAAACTGACTTTGCGTCCGTCCTCCTGCGTAGCCATGTTTGTTTTGCTTCGGCCCGGCACTTCTTGCTTTCGTCAAACCCGGATATCCCGCCCTAAACCCCCAGACTGGCGCGTGATTGGCTCGCACACCCAGTGGTTCGACTCGAAAAGTGTAAGCGGGAGCGGTACAAGATGTATTCTTCGAGTGTTTGTGAACTCACAAATACCGCGAGAATTCAGCTTGCAGGCAAGGTTAGTTTCATACATGAGGCCCACAGTGTGTCTCACACAGGCCTAGAGTTTACCTCATCAGTGCGAGGCGAGCCTGGCCTGACCGCGCTCTCCTCCTCTGGGACCTACGGGCCCGGGCCTCTGGCTACTCTACCTCACAAAGTTCACGCTGAACTGTCTTAAAACTAAAATGAAAAAGGCTGCTCTGTTGTGAATGTTTTGAGAGCGTTGTCAATCTTTAAGACGAGGAATAGCTGGTTGTTCTCGGGAACGAGCCTCACGCTGTGTGATATGATATTGGACAAAATTGTTCAGCCAATAAACAGGACTATATTTGAAGCAACGTAGGAACGCGATGACGCTCAGGGGGTTATATTTTCTTAAAACATTAGAACGCAACATTTAGGCTTTAGCAATAATTTGTGTATAAAAATAACAATATTTAAATTATGACTTTTAATAAAAAAAGGCTAATGACTTGAGAGGCGAAGAACAAATTTGAGTAGGCCAAGAAAAAAACTGGTAGGCACCGGCCTACCCAGGCCTATCCCTGCCGCCGCGGCTGGCGCACAGGCTCTTCTGTCTTTAGGACAGATAGATTTCAGATAGAAATTGCTACTCAAAAGGCGCTCTTAGGCTATATCCACACGAAGACAAAACGCTTATAATTTCAGAAACTTTTTCTGTAAACACGGAGTTAGCTCAGTAAATGTGTGCGTCCATATGAATGTAGTCAATACGCCTGAAAACGCTGTGAAACTATGCCAGACCTGTTGGTGGCGCTGTGACGCAATGACGGGATCAAGCCCAAACTTCCGTGGGCATGCGCGGAATTTTGTAAACAGACAACATGGCGAGTGGGCGAGCTGGTACTACATTAGTATGGACGGACGATGAGGTTGAACTGTTGCTTCGGGTCACACTGGATTACAAAACCAACAAGCTACATTGTTGTTGTCATTATTTTCTGAGTGCGGCGCATGCGTGCTTTAACAAGAGGCGGGGCGATGACGCAAGCGTCTCAGATACATTGCGGAGAGGCAGTAACCACGGAGCGGCATATACGGAGTTTTGAAATCTTTCCACTCTGGGACCTGGTTTCAAAAATGTTCGTTTACACCCCCCCAAAACGCCGGCCTCGTATGGACGATACACTGGATTGATAAAGTATTTTTGCGTTTAGGCCTGAGCTTGACTTCGTGTGGACAGGGCCTTAGACGCTGCTGTTGTAGCGAGGGCTGACGCAGCCTCATGCCGCTCCCGATCTCGGCGGAGTTTTTGAAGTGTACAGTAACTCTACCGAATACAATTACTCAAAATGAGTATTCTAACAATTTGAAAGTTATACCAGTTATACCACTTACTTTGAAATAGCATTCAGTCGCAACACTTTTAAACATAAAACACATTCTCACGATATTGCTAATACAAATTTATGATGGGGGGAACACTTTCTTTCTCCGTGTTTTACAAATATAATGGAGTTGGCTGATGAATGTCTGCTTAGTTTGTGAACTGTATTGAACTAGATTGACCAGGGCTCGAGTCCACAGGAATGTCGAAAATCCAGTTCATCTTCACATATGCAAAACATCTTCACATAGCCTATCACTCAGGCGAGCAAAAACCGAGCACGTTTTCTCCAGTGTTAAATAAAAAATACTTAGTAATTAGGCCAACACATTTAAAATAGTTGCTAGACTGTAGTAAACTGTTGTAAACTTCACAATCTGCACCAACCAAACTGCAGGAAATAAATTCTACTTTATTCAGTAACGGAGTAATCTGATTCATATACTCCCCCCGCTAATAAAATTTGAGGTTTGGCCAGGGCTCGAACCCCGATCATCCAAGCGAAAGTCTTGGACAATCCTGCTACGCCACACAGGCGCTGGAGAAAACACTGGATCTAATAGCAAAGAGCGCTGAGTGAATGAGCCGTGCGTATGTGCGGGACGCTTAAAATGCCTTATATGCAAGTTAATGCAAATGTTTGCCATATGATCTGCTACTCCTGTGCATTTTAGAATTCCTAATTAATGGTAGCTATATGTAACATGTGTAGTTTAAATTTTTGTAATTATACACAGCCTATATATTGCTAATCAAAGTAAAAGTTTTCAGAATAAAGTGTACACTCGTGTTTGTTTTGTTCCAATGTTTCACGTTCAATAACGCACTTGCTGCTGGCTATCCCATACTGTAGAAGAAGTCAGAAAGGAACTTTTGAGAAGAAGTGTTTTTATTAAAAAATAAGAAGTAAAAATAAGTAATAAAGTAAAATACAATTGTATTGTTACAGTACTTACAATACAGTGCAGTAAGTTAGTACAGTGTTTTACAGAGTCAATCCTTTGACTTTAAACCGCGTTTTGATAGGCCCGAAGTGAGCAAAAAATCCTTTTGACAAGGAAAGAAGATAACAAACTGATAACATTACGTAATTGCACACAAGCAACCAAAAGGTGTGCAACCAAAATTGCCTCAGACAAGAATCGAACCCAGATCCCCCGAATCCTAACCTGCAACTCAAACCATTCGGCCAACTTAGTATCACTAGGTAGATAACGTTTGCACGCAGACTTATACCTGAGCGTTTAAGTCGCTGGCAGAGCTAAAGCGGACTTAATCTGCCACCTTGTGGCGATAAGATGTAATATGTTTCACGCAGCTGCGTGATTCATGAAAAGCGTGAGTGAAGAGGACAAAACGAAATGGGACCTACTGTATGCAAGAAATGGACATTTGCGGACATTAGGGCCGTTTCCACGGGCTGGAGTATGGATCTATGGTCCGACCGGGTCCGACCCGTCTCGACCCGGTTTGCGGATGCGGTCAGTTTGAGCTCGATGGTCCACCCGAGTGAGTGTAAATAGCTTTAGTGTTAGCGAAGGTAGCGCTAGGGACGAAGGAGTACATCAGGGACATCGCAGTGCAGAGAAAAGTTTAGAAGAGTAAAAGTGACTACAGTGAAATGAAAGAGCCCAGCCGCAAAAGTGGACAGAACTGAAAAGTCTGGAGGTGGTTTGACAAGATGGATTGACGCTATTTTTACGGACATCAGCTAACACCAGCTAACACGTCAATAACCACAACTCAGAAGCCTCAACTCTATAGCCTGACTCTCGCCAGACCCATGTAGTTTGCTGCACTTCACACATGAGTCTGGTACTGAGCCATAGTGGTTGGATTTCAGAAGGCAGGGCCTTGTAAAAAAAATCCTTGTATGTGATTGGATAGACCACTTGTCCGTTATCTTGAATAAAGTGTGCTTTCAACCACTCACATCAAAGCACACGGCTCCCATAGGTTGCCAAATCCCAGCAATATTTTCCAACCCAAAATCCGCGAGAATACCCACACACAAAAAACACTCAGAATGATTTTTTGGCTAAAAACGTAATATAATCAACTTGGGCTATCATGATTGTGTTTATTGTCTTTCTGTTTATTTAATACCGACAAGTCTCTTGGAAAAAAATATGCGGGAACCACCAAACCTGGCAACCCTGCTGCATAGTGTGTAAACAGGAACACTGAACCAGTGCTTCAACCAAACTTTACAGGAACATTTGACTCTTAAAACACACATATATCAACATAGAACCATCTACAGTACATCTCGCCTCAAATTGCATTAAAAGTGACCTCCGTGTCTTAATTTGATCGTATTTACTCTTTTAAAAAGATTCGCGGACTTTACGTCCGCCATCTTGGATTCCCCTCGCTGCTGCATGAGAGAAGCTTGAGAAGGCAGCGCAGAACCCACGTATCACCGGCAATCCTGATTGGTCGATTAAAAAATAATCTGGGGAAGGCGTTCGCTATGGGCTCGATACCAGACCCATGTGGTTCAGCCAAACACCTCTGGTGGAGCATGGCGGAACTACAAGGGTCTGGCAGAGCCAGGCTATCAACTCTATGTCCCAGCTCCAGATTTGAGTTTGAGAGAAATGGTGAGTGTCTTCAATCAAATGCAAACATGTAGTGTTATGGTCTTATTCTGAACGTGTGTCTGTGGCTCTAAAGTCTTATACTAAACGTATGTCTGTGGTTCTAAAGTCTAAAACATGATGGTATGTGTCATATCTATATCTTTTACTAAACGTAGTTAGAGTGAAACATGGATTCATGGTTCAATGACAGTTGTTTTCTGCTGAAAACTGGGTTGAAACTCGTAAAATTGGTTTTAGTTGGAGCTTGATAGAACTAATTTCATGGAACTGGCGCTGGTGTCTTCTCTCAGTTTGTTTGGATCGTAAGGACTGCTGTTTACACTCTTCTTTTTCTTACTTTCATTGCTGCATCCCGGGGCCGTACAAAATACACCCATTTTAAGGTTTATGTGTCAAAGCGGCAGCAGGAGCAATGCCATAAAGTGCCATAGTGAGGCGAGAGCTGCGACCCCTCTAAGTACGTCATAATTTTTCTGGTCAATCAGAGGCGTTGATATTAAAAGGTTATTTTACTGATTTATTACTTATCTATAACACAAAAACACATTGCAAAGGTGGGAAATACATACAATACAATACATTTTAATGTGTTTTATCAGAATAAAAATAGTTTTTAATAACGTTAGTGCCCTTTTAAAAGATGAGTGATGCCATACCAACACCTCAACTATGAAAGTCAGAATAGAAAAGAAAATTCCGCTTCATCCGCATCCGGGTCGCGGGAGCCAGATGGTGTGTGTGCAGACTAAGCCCCTGAGGTCTCCGCCTTTGACTGAGGCCCAGTCCTCTCCGCACCGGCCCCCCATGGATTCCTCTGTGGGGGGTGGGTACACAGGAGGGCTGACCCCGGCCCGGACCCGAGGGCCAAGGCCCGCCACCAAACGCTCGCATACGAGCCCCAACTCCAGGCCTGGCTTCAGGGTGGGGCCCCGGGTGTGCCATGCCAAGCGACATCACGGTTCTCCAGAAAATCACGTTATCCAATTTGTAAGAATGTATTTGGTTAAAAGTATTTAACGCAGGGCTTGATTCAGACGAGATTGAGCGAGGTTAGTCTGTGTCATGGATCTATAATAATAACTGGATGGGGTATTACGAGCTTATAGCTGTCCCACCCATGGGCACAGGGGGCGCTGTGGTACTGCAAACTAAATTCAGATGTGTATGAAGTAGATGTGTCTGAGAGTGTCGCGGTTCTTTTTGGCGAGTTCGAAAAAAATGTAGCAAAGGCATATAAATCAGATTAAAAAAACTTTCAGCTCTGAAATTCTTGTTGCACACACCTGCTGCAAAGTCAGATTTAGCTGGTGCGCGTAGCAATGCACAAACGTTTGGGTACTTTTGGGTACTTTTCCCTGATCAGTGTCTGGACGCCTCGGACATGCCCACTCATCATGACAGCTGCACCGTCGTATGTTTGTGCAATTCATTTTTCCTTTAAAGCGAATGGCTCGATGGCCTCTTGTATTACACTAGCAAGACCTGGTGCCGTTTTGTCCCTCACTTCAATTAAACTCCAAAATCTCTCTTTCACTGTTGTCCCAGTCATATAACGTAGTACAACCACTACCTGGGATTTACATGACACATCTGTGGTTTTGTCCGCTTGCACTGCCACAAAGGGAGTATCAGACACCTCCTCCACAAATTCTTGATAAACCTCAAACATGCACTGCAAAAGTTCATTTTGAATTGTCGCCGAGGTCCCTTTGAAGTATGGCTGTGATTCGTAATGTCTATTGAGTCTGGAATCATCCTCACACATCGTCTCAAAAATGCTACAAAAAATGCCAGGGTTGACAGAAGCAGCAGACTCATCACGGCCGCGTAAAGCGATTTCGCATTTACCACAGTGTTTTAGACATGTAATAATTTGTCCAAGCACATACCAGTTTTCCTGTAGTTTGCTGATTGTGCAGTTCAATGGCATGCTTGTGAGCGGAATCCAACTGGGCCGCGATGTTAGCAGTACCAAACAAACCCAGCTTCAGGGAATTCTCAACATGTGAGCCACCGCTCTCATGTTTGGTCAGTCATTCTAACCAAAAAAAACTAGCTTACTGCAGTATCTCGGCACCCGCTAAAACTGAACGTGTTGCATACGTCTTCACGTATTTGAGTCCAATATTTTGTGTACGTATTGACGTATTTGATCCAAACATTTTAATTGGATGATATCGGCCTTGGGGCCGCAATAACTGTGCCTGCACGGCTGTTTACTGAAGTTTTGGACATGCGCACTATGATTTTAGTGGCTCACCACTTAAACAAGCTGTCAGGGATGAAGCAGACAGAGACGGATCGTGGTGCGCCAAACTCTGAAAGTTTATTTAAGTTTCTCCAGTGGTTTCCATTGTTTCCTTCTCTCAGACAGAATAAAGGCAGTAGACAGTTTATATAGTGATTGTCACGTCACACACCGAAAAACGTACGTGTCACACAGAGACAGTCACATCATAGTCAAAACATGGAGTCATCATCAGAGTCCTTGTACAGTCCTGCACGTAGGCCATATTACTATCTAATACTAACACTCACCCCTTTGATCACATAATCACATGTGATCACTCAATTTGATCAATCAATAAAGTGAGAAAATAATAATAATAATAATTTAAAACTTAAAAAAAAAAAATTTTAAAAACAAAGAAAATGTATGCATTAAACTCATAATCATCAATATCAGTGGATTTTAACCTCTATCCTGGGAAAAAATAAAAATAAAAAATAAAGTAAATAAATAAACAAAAAACAAAAACAATTGGACACACAAGAACTCAACGGATTCAGTCAAAACACAGACAAAAACGAGCTGAGTCTCAAATTAGAAGCTAATTTCACTTTTCTTACTCTATACTTTTATTCTAATGATAATTGTTTACACTTCACTTCACTTATTTCACTGTATTATCACTTTCAATCTTAGACTGTGTACTGTACTTTCATGATTCACTATAGTTTAAAACTATTCTAATCTATTTACAAATATGTTTGCATATTTGCTTTCATTGAGCCATATTCTTAAACATACATTTTAATCTAATAAATCTCTCTATACTGTAGTTTACTTTCATTATCAGTGGCTTATTGTTAGTGGGATTTTGCTCCATGTCTATTCTACATTCTCAGGAATCAAACTGTGAACACAGTAAGACAAATAGTTAATACAAACATTATTATGGCGGTCAGTTTTCCAAATACATTTGTTGAACCAGGAAGTGCTGTCACTTCCTCCTCTCAGGCAGTTTGGGATGAATGTACATCATTAATCAAATTAGTATTATCCTTACAAGAGCTAATCTATTTTAGCAGGTTTGGGGTTGGGGTCAGTTATTCTACAATGGTGTTTGATTCTCTAATCTGTGCTGGAAACTTCTCAATATCTAAATATATACTCTTTTGTTTGTGTGCTATACACAAATACATCAAAATGCTTTTAAATGCTTTTGAATCTCTGTTTGTTGTAATCTATCTCATTGATCTAGACATTAATCTAGGCTACACTCATGAACTTTTTGTATTGTCAACATTCACACATGTTTGAACAAGTGAATTTGGCAAGTATCTAATAAAACTGTACATAGGCAAGGCAAGGCAAGGCAAGTTTATTTATATAGCACAATTCATACACAAGGCAATTCAAAGTGCTGAACAAAACAAGAAAGCATTAAAATCATAAATAATCACAGAACATTAAAAAGAAAGATAAAAATATAAAATCCCTCAGTTGTATGCACAGTTAAACAGAACTGTCTTTAACCTGGTTTTAAACATTGTCAGAGAGGAGGCCTGTCTCACATCTTCAGGAAGACTGTTCCAGATTTTAGCAGCATGAATCTGAAAAGCAGCCTCCCCATGTTTAGTTCTGACTCTGGGCACTAACAGGAGTCCAGTCCCTGTACAATACATACAACTGTAAGTAACTTTATCTACTTTTGAAGTAAAGGTTTGTGAAATGGTCCCTTTACCATTCAAATATTAGCACTGGCTACAAATAATCTCTATTTTTGAAAGCATCTATGGTTGATGCATTTATCTATTTCTATTTCTACTCTATTGTGACTCTAAAGTTTGGTTGCAGCTTGAGCCAAGGCATATTTCTAGTTTGTGACTTCTGTCTTGTGACTTCTGTCACAAACTAGACACTATAGAGTGTTCCCACCTCTACACCTTCTCCACTGACTCCCACTGATGACTGCTGTCGTTGTGTCCTTGGGCAAGACACTTAACCCCACTTTGCCCAAAGCCCCCACTGAAAGATCAAGGCTATGCTCACACACAGAGAGCAGCTGCCCTCCTGTGGACTCACCACCTGCAGAGGGTCAGTGAGGGGCTGGTGCTATGAGACTTGGGTGGCATCTCTGATTGCCACCCCCCTGACCCAGAAATGGATTAAAGGGTAGAAAATGGATGGATGGATGGATGGATGGACTTCTGTCACTTTCAATAGCTGTAACATTATTCTGATTCTAATATTTTAGCTGCTCTATCAGAAGGATAACATTGTATAGTACTATTTTAACTCTTATGTGGAAATGTGTTTATGAAAAACAAAGGAAGGAAAATTCTCCTTTTTTACTACTATTTAACATCTACTAAAACACTGCAATACCCATACTTTATAATTTTAAAACATTTTAACAGTTGCTCAGTCTCCCAGACTAAAAAGTCAAAGTTTTTGTCTGTCAGATGTCTGAATACTTAACATGTATTGCATTTGGTCACAGTTGTGGTTCTGGTTGTAGCAATAGCATTGGCAATAGACGATTTTTCATTGGCTGGTTCTTGTTCTGCAAATGGCTGTGTCCAATAGATCATCAGATGTCCAGAAGCTAGGGACAAACAAAAACAAAAGAAGAATCATGAGTATCTCTCTCATTTAGCACTCATCAATGGCATGATTTCAATAATATAAACATCACTCCCCCGGTTTTTCTCTCAGGTCATCAGGTCCTCAAGGGTCCCCTGAGGGTGAGTCTCAGTCTGGTCCATCAGGTCAGGTCATATTTCGAGAGATGTCATCTTGGACATCAGTAGGGTCCAAGCCAGGGTTTTGGTCTCTCCAGATGCACTCGGGTCACTTGGGTTTCTCTTTGCGATGCACTTCTGGTCAATGGTGGTGCAGTGTCACAGTTCCTGTACACAGCTTGTTATGCAGTAGTTACTCTCTATGGTTAAGTCACTTTGATTCTACTTTAAAGACAATTTCTATTCACGCTGTTGCTAATGTCCCGCAGACAAAAGCAAGCGCAATGATTCAGTTTACTTCTCTAATTTGTGTTTTTATCAGAATCAATGTAATTACTTCACACAGTACAAAATCTACAAATCAAAACAAAAAATGTCAAGACAGGCCAATTAAGTCCATGACAATATAGAATTCAAATGAACATTTCTGGTCTCAAAAAATACTGATTAAAATAAAGATTCAAGTGATAGACAATTAAAAATATTTGTTTACATTGGAGTAAACTTTTAAAATGCTTTTTTTCTCATGTTCTGCTTTTTCATGTATCTATATGTAAATGTGAATGTGTGAGTGCATGATTGTGTGTGTGTGTGTGTGTGTGTATGTGTGTGTATGTAGGGTGTGAATTTTGGGGTTGTGTCTCCAGACTCCTCGAACCACCTGCAGGTCTCAAAGGTCACACTGTGGTGATGTAAACCAACTGGACACACTCTCAACTCTCATTCAGGTCTCTCCCTGATGCTCCACCCATCACGTCTCCAGACACCTCTCTCTACTCCGGTCTCTCACACCCACTCAGTTCTGGAGTGGCGTGGGGAGGGGCAAGGAGGTGGCATTTTCCTTTGCTCTTTGATCTGTGACCTGTGCCTGGGTGGGCGTTGCTGGGCTCCTGTGGTCTGAGCTCTCAGTGTCCACTCCCGCAGTCCAGTGACCCTGTACAGTGTGTGCCTTTGGTCCTGGAACACAACCTTATAGTCAAATTCAAAACAACAGATATCAGTATGTGAATGAGATTGTTTTTCTCTCTAAAGTCTAAACAATTTTGGAGCGCTCTTGGCTTTCCAACATGCGCTATATAAATAAAGATTACTTATTATCTTACTAATGATGACATTTTAAGACCAGAAACTCTCTCTTAACAAAAAAACAAGACTCAAATCTCAAAAAAAACCTTTACTTTTGTACTGTGTGTTTAATTATCTATGCGTCCTTGGGTTGGGTAAAAATTAAAATGAATTTGAAAAAACATTAAAACATAACTTGAAAACATGAAATCAAATCAAAAGATTAACTAAACTGGATTAATCACTTTATGGAATTTCCCTTTTACACTTGAACATTTATCTCAGCATTTATTCTACTAATTTAAAATAATTGCAGCATTTTTCAAATTAAGTCAATATGAATTGGATCACATTTCAAAGCAGTCTCCTCTGCTGTGGCATCAGCAGCAGGAGCAAGGTCAGGTGCATAGTCAAAACAAAAAAGTCACCGCTATGCAATGTGAATTGGGTGAAAGTTCAACTTAATAATATAATACTTTTACAATTAATCCTAATTCCCTCTTTCTTTTTAGACAAAGTCTATGATCAATAATCACTTTTAACACAGATTCTAATTTAAATGTTTGAAAAACGGCTTTTGTAACTAAAAATACATGAAAAAAATTCTCACAAACAGCTACTTTAAATCAAACTCAACTTTAGATAAAACTTGGCAAAAAATGTAAATAACTCACAAAAGCTCTCATAGCTCAACTTTAGATAAAACTCGGCAAAAAATGTAAATAACTCACAAAAGCTCTCATAGCTCAACTGTAGATACAACTCGGCATTCTCCGGCGAACTCTGTTCACGCCGAAAACAAACTAAAAAACAAAAACTCCCTTTTTCTGTATGTAATTTAAACCGTGATCACTGAAATATTGTTGCTTCTTTACTTTTGTCATTTATCAGCCTGAAATTCGTCAATTTCAAAGCTTATGTAACAAAGGCCTCTTTTTCACATTTCCCTTTTTATTGCTTTCATTTTTACACCATGGTTTCACTAAGGATCCTTCACTTTATGGCCTATACACTTATGGATCCTTCACTTTATGGCCTATACACTTATGGATCCTTCACTTTATGGCCTATACACCAATGGATCCTTCACTTTATGGCCTATACACTTATTCAGCTAGCGAACCTGTTTTTAATCTAATCTGATCTATAGATATATGACATTTGGTAGACCTCAAAACAGACCAAAATTTAGTTCACTCAATTAGCAGACTTTGAATAAACAGGCACTGTCAGAAGTCCACCAAATATCAGCTTTTCCACGTCCAACCGGGTCTCCCAGATCATGAACCAGCGCTCACTAGTACCGGGAACTAGTTTCCATCGGCAGAGACCAATCACACGTCAAAAATCCCCGGAATGTGGACATGGGAAAACAATTTTAAACGCTTAGTCAGTCCAAAAAAGAGGACACAAAAGAATATAGTGAGAGAGCAAAAAAGCCCCGGAGCCGGTCGCCTCTCCAGCCTGCTGGACCGCTCCCAGGCCCCCGAAACTCTCAGCTCTCCCACGCCGAGAAAAAGAAAACAAGGGAAACTCCCTCAAAACAATCCAGAGAATGGCACACACTGAGCCGCGCATTCTTCACCAAATCTGTCAGGGATGAAGCAGACAGAGACGGATCGTGGTGCGCCAAACTCTGAAAGTTTATTTAAGTTTCTCCAGTGGTTTCCATTGTTTCCTTCTCTCAGACAGAATAAAGGCAGTAGACAGTTTATATAGTCATTGTCACGTCACACATCGAAAGACGTACGTGTCACACAGAGACAGTCACATCATAGTCAAAACATGGAGTCATCATCAGAGTCCTTGTACAGTCCTGCACGTAGGCCATATTACTATCTAATACTAACAAAGCGCTAAGGGGCCGGCCCATTTCAGTCCGATTTAGAGAAATTGGGTCATTGTTTTCAGTTTTGACAAAGCATATGATTTATACATACATATTGATACAATTATTTTTGATAAAATATTATTTTATAGATCATTACTAGATGTAAGATAAGATTCTGATCACCAGCCACTGCCAACACCTAACACAGACCATGCACTGCATGAAAAGTTAGATTTTTGTCACCCTAAACGGCAGGAAATCACGCTCTTTTTCGGGTATCTCAGGCAGTTTTCAAAACGCGCAGTTAGGGTGCCCTGTCCTCCAAACTGCCGCATCCATACCATGCTAATGTCCCTACTTTGCATATGAATGCAGCGAAATACTGCGGCCGGCCGAGCGCTAATGGCCCAAATTAGCATATGAATGCAGCGGCTGGCCTGGCTGCTTCAGAACACTATTCAGCCACTACTTTCAAACTCGTGATTGGCTGAAAAATCACACGTGGCCACGTGGGATTACTCCCCATTGGTAGCTTACTGCCCATTGGATGAAGCTTACTCCCCATTGGATGAAATCACTACTTTCAAATAAGTATAATCTCTCGTGATTGGCTGGCAGATCTGTCACTATTGGTCACCCTACCTCATAATTAATGTAATAATATTTTTATAAATATAAATTTATTCATATTATTATTTATAGAGGAAATGAAAATTTTCCAGGAATATGTTCATACAAAGAAAGCTTTATTAAAACACACACACACACACAGCTTTATGCTCACACATAGGTAATTAAAAAATTACAACTCTGAACTGTCCAATCACCTCCTCTGGGTTGTAATTTGGCAGCGTTCTAGATAGACGCTTAATGTGCGTGGCTCTGTACTTCCGCGCCGCCTCTAACCGGTACTGCAGCTTTACACAGTTCAGAAAACTCCGGCTTTCGAAAAGACGGCGACCGCACAATCCACCCAGAGACACCGTCCACAACGCCTTCTTCTTCATTGGACATTAGGTCTACCGTGGCGGACTTCCAGAGTTCCACTTTGTCACTTTCTAGCACAATCAGTCTCGATTCCAGCAGCTGAACGAATCAGTAAATATTATTAGCCAAATCAAATCCTTTTTCCCATCTAAACATTGCCAGGATCAAAAACATAGTGTCTAAAGCAGACCTGGAGATTCTTATCCATGCATTTGTCTCCAGTAGGTTAGACTACTGCAACAACAGCTGCTGTACATTCAAAATGCAGCTGCTCAAGTCCTGACCAGAACCAGGAAGTACGATGGCAAGGCAAGTTTATTTGTCTAGCACAATTCATACACAAGGCAACTCAAAGTGCTGAGCAAAATAAGAAAGCATTCAAATAAATAATCACAGTACATTAACAAAGATAAATATAAAATCCCTCAGTTGTAGCACAGCTAAACAGAACTGTTTATAACTTGGTTTTAAACATTGTCAGAGAGGAGGCCTGTCTCACTTTTATATTTATCTTTGTTGATGTACTGTGATTATTTATATTAAGGCTTTTTGTTCAGCACTTTGAGTTTCCTTCTGTATGAATTGTGCTACACAAATAAACCTCCCTTGCCTTACTGTGCGATGCAGTTTAGTCTTACCCTCTTTCGACTCGAAAGACTCCGAGCTGAACTCTTCGCAACGTCCGCCCTCAATGAGTTTTCTGGCTTGGCATTTTGATGGCTCCTACGAACCGTCTCATAAGTCTTACAGGCCGCTAGAAAACAATCAAAAGAGTGGTATGAATAAAAATCAACGCAAGTCACAGTAACGTCAAACAAGGAAGGAGTAACAGTAAAACAAGTCACTTACACACAATGTCGTCTTTATCAACATGGTGGAAATGTGGACTTGCAGATATTGTGTTAAGCAAATAGGAGGTCACAGTCTCATTACGAGGAGAGATTAGTCTGAAAACAAAGTGTACAGTTATGATTGGTATCTATACATATCCATTACCGACACAAAACATGTGTAGATATACCAAATTCAATTTCCATGGATACATTAACAATACTTACATAACCTTTTTGAGAAAATGGATCCTTCAATGAAGAAAAAAGTCTGAATTCTAAGAGCATAGCTTTCTTTTTGTTTTCGGGAGGGCATTTGTCTAAGGAAAGAAAAACACTCATGGTCAAGGGACTTCATGGTTACATAAAAAGGCTAAATTAATAGTATCTACAAATACATATTTTCACGGGGACCTAACCAAGAGATAATCTACAGGAGAACATCTACCTAGGTCATTTATAAAAGAGATAAGTACTATTTATCTTACAATGGGGAATCAATAACAGTGCTGAGAGAAACTGAATTGTTACGTGATTATTGTGAAAGGTCTTTCAAGTGATTTTCCTTTTATTTTGAGTAAATATCCTTCCACTTGTAAGAAGGAACTTTTGAGTATTAACTGAGGGATACAACATACCCATGTGTTTCACTCATGTCACTGACGAGAAGGTCGACAAGTTGTCTTCGAGAGCGGTGACTTAGTGATCTCACAGAATTATAATCTTTAAGGATCTCTCGGTCACCAGGCTTTTCTTGCAGTTCCACCATCTACAAACACGTGGAAAATGTAAAATGACAATCTACAATTGTACCAAAAGTCTTATGATACAAAATGCAGCAGTACCTCTTTTGCTGTGTCCTTCTCACACATGTCCTGATTGGATCTCCTTGCAACTGCCACAGAGGATTCTCCTTTAGGAGGAGACTATGGGTTGAGGTCAATTGAAAGTGATGGTGTCCATTTTCATTTGAGAAAGATCTGTTAAAAAATAAAACATCTAAATATGATGCATTACTTGTAATACTTTGTCATTTCATGATTTTGAATGTGAAATAAATGTTGTGTCTCTCCCGTGTCTCCTGCTGAAGCAAAACTCCTGAATTTAAAGCTCGGATACCCACATTTTTCCTCCATGCATTAACAATGCATGTTATTTGTGCACAAAAGTAAAATGTTGTGAACAAATAAAACACGCAACAGGCCATTTTTTATGATTATTTTGCAGACTTAAGAGCCCTGTGAGTCCTTGTTTGACTTTTTGAGCTGAGAGTGGATTTTTTAATGTTTTGTTTCCCCACACAGTTAGTGCCACTTTATTCACAAACTCTAGTTAACTCATTATATTGAGAAATGCAGAGTTACCTTCAAGTGTGTTGTGACCGGGCGACGTCACGGTCCTTTAATATATTACATGTTACATGTCTCCTCTCCTCCTGCTCTCCTCGAGGTCAGACGTGTCTCTTGCCTGTTCCTGCTCTGCTTGCCCTGACTGTCTTTTTTCCTAGTGTTCTGCCTGTGTACAACTTGAAAAATGATGGAATTAATTAACTGATCCCTCAACGCAATTGATACTATTTTTAAAGGCGGTTCTGGAGATGCCGTTTGCCCGGATGGTACGGCGGCTGCTGGGTAAGTTTTTGACAACTGGCAAAAGTGGCACCCCGTTTGTCTGTCGGGACTGTCCATCGAGGACATTGAGGATATATACATTTTTGGATTTATGGTAGCAGGGTTCCTCCTGATTGGATTTGGAGTTGGCTTGATCTACCGCAAAGTTGGAGGGCTGTCCACTCAGAAGATTTACGAGCGGCTGTCCGCGGAAAACAAGGAGAGTTTCCGCGAGTTGGTCAGAGTCGTGGTCGAGGGCACAGTGGGGACACAACGGGGTGTGAGTCGGATCGAACATTCCCTTTCAGATCTGGGAGTGAGATCTTTGGATGGACTTAAACGCGTGGAAGGATTGATTGAAGGACTTGGGCCTCACGGTGGAACCTCGTACTGACGTGGTCAACTCCGGATAACGGTGAACGGAGGGTCCAGTTCCAGTATAATTTGGACATATTGGCTTTAGTTTACACTGCCTTTCATTGAACAGCTAAAGTGCTTATACAAATTTCCCACGAGGGCATGTGTTGTTTTGTCTCCAATGTTTGTAGGCACCTGCGCTATCTTTGTGCTTCACATTCCACCACCACCACTGCTACCGGCCACTCAAGGCCGACACTGGACTCTATCTAACTCAGACTCACAACCCAGAACACCAGTTACAGTCCCCCCCTCCCTTCTACATGTCTGCCTCCCTCTCTTTTCAGTCTATGGTGGTCTTCCCCTCCACCTCCCCCACCCACACTCCCCTCTGACGCGCTATATTGGACGAGGCGGGCCAGAGTGATGACTTCCCATTAAAAAGATCTGCATGTTTTCCACATGTACCGTGTCTCTCCCCATGTTTGTTGAAATATGTGTCTGTTTTGCTCTCTGCTGTTGAATAACTGTCATAAGGAGCGCGGAAAATTAGAGTTCGCGGCCGGCCTTGATGTTTATTCATCGAACTGAATTTCTCCATCTGTGTGAGATAATAAAGGATTGATTGATTGATTGATTCACACGACTGGACAGAATAAACCCGCCTTAACGAAATGTATTTCCCCAGTTTAGCTTTAGCCAAAAGATTACAGCAGATATAACAGCTTCAAGTTTTAGTTTCATTTTTGTCACTTTCTTTCTTGTACTGTTTTTTTCCTGTATTATTTGAATTTATTTTTAAGGTGGAGGTTAAGGTTGTTAAAGCAGTACTGAGTAAGTTATCACCTACAAGTGTCACTGCTTGTTGTGTCTTTTTCATAATTGTACATAGGAGTAAAATACTGTACTGACAGACAAGACAAATGGAGGGGGATGTACTTACCTTTCTCCTTTTTCCCATCTCCTCTGCTGTACATATGTGCATTACAACACCAAACACAATCATATGTAATTTCTTTTTGTTATTGCTTTATGAACTTACACAGCAATCGAGGTGCCGGACAATGTTGGAAAGCTTAGCACCAGCAGCCCCCCTTTTGGCCTTAAAGGGCCCATATCACGGTTTTTGACTTTTCTCTGCTTTAAACATGATTACAATGCTATTTGGCCTTCATACACAAGCCCACAGTAGTTTATTCATTGATTCTGTCAATCTTTTGTAAGAGAGCAATCTGTCTCCTTCCCCAGCGTGAGGCACAGAAACGCTCGGGTCCACTTCAGTGACAAAAACCACACTGATGACGCGCATGACCCCGTTTGCTTTGTATTTAAAATAGTTGTTAAATACTTTTGTCAAAACGGGGTAAACGATACACAATTAGTATGCTGTTTTTTGTCAAAAATAATACAAATAAAAATAAATTAAAAGCCGGCGGGAGGTGATTGACGGATCAAAACAGCGAATCAGAGCGCACAGGCTCCGGCTCCCGAGTCCAGCGTCTGTGGTCTGGTCTCGCGGACACCACATAGAGCTGCTGTTTTTATGCTTTTGTCAGCAACTAAAAGTGTTAGGATCACGTCAACTTGAATGAAGTGTGTTATGGGTGTAAATATGTGACACACTATTTGGTCCTGAGAGGAAGAAAGCGGCTCGACTTTTTTCATCTATTCATCTCATGGATCTATTATAAACCGGTTCATCTGCGACACTTCACTGAGACTGTTCCAGAACTACAGGGACAATGGAACTGGACTTACTCAAAAGCTGATCTGGAAACACGTTATTCCCACGGTAAAAGACGTAACTCGGACCCCCTCGATCTGTAAGTAGTGACGCTAACTCGCTGTAAACTAAATAACTAGGGTCTGATTGTGCATTGAGGACATAGGGCTCGATGTGACGGATTGTCATTGTTGGAAAAAGTTTATTCTTATGTATGAAATTACTAAGTACAGGTGATAAACGACAAAAGCGTGATGCTACGTCACCGTGCGGGCGGGGGGAGGCGGGCTCACAGGCAGAGGAGCAGACTCTTCTCTGGATCAGCTCGTTTGAGTCGAGGTGACGTCACCTCTATACAAGAGATGGCTCTAATCTCACAAGCTTTGATTGTTGTGTGGTGTATCATACACATTAATATCACACATGTGCATAGGATTGAGTGTGAAACATGAAGAAAAGCGTGATATAGGACCTTTAAAGAGCTTGATGAACTGTGTCGTTAGGCAATCCAATGCTTCAACGAAATCATTGCCCAGTTTGGAGCTGGTGATCTGGTTAAATTCTGCCAGGACCTGCAAAAAAAACCCATAAAACACTTCAAGTTAAATGCATAGTTGTAAAAAATGTGTATACACCTGTCTCTCTGTATAAAGTGCTGGCCAGTGCGCTTTGACATTTTCCACAGGTAGGGCAGAATTGACAATTTCTTGGTGTCGGACTGCAACACGCTGTAAGCAAAAAAAAGAATAATCAATATATATAAAACAATATCACATTATTTTTGCTCAAATGTGATTAAAGGAGGTCTAGATTCACTCAATAACATTATCAAGCAATGGACTTTATTCACCATATTGCTGGCTTGAAGTGACAATAACAAAAAACAAAAAAATGAACAGAAAGACAAAAGTGACAAATGAGATGAAAAAGTACAATAATAAAAGTGAAAGTCTTAGCGTTCGATTGTAACATTTTCAGCTGAACTGGTGAAAAAGGCTTTGTTGAGGCAGGGGTAAGAGGTACCTGACCAAGCACATTTTCTCCTGTTTGGCTTGACCCAAATCTAATGCTGCGTTCAGACCGGATCATGCGAGTCAGTCAATGGCAACGCGCGTTCGAGCGTCAAAAAGTGGTATCTGAGACAAACATGAACTAGTATTTACAAGTGAAGGAGGAATGGAACAGATGCAATAACCTACGAGAGCAGATTCAAACAAAGACAGGAACAGTGCAAAACAACTGATATATGTTAGATATTCCACAGAACTTTAGTCCACGGTCTCCACGTATATCAGGCTCTGCCATGAGCCCAAACTGCTTTTCCTTTGGTTCTTTTGAAGCAGTCTGCTCTGTGCGCCTCGTCCCTGCTCCTGCAGTTCCATGCTTCACAGAAAGTTATCACACACGGAGCAATCACAGCGGAGCTTCCTTGCGGCGGCGGCCCGCGTAGTTAGGGCCGGGAATATGGCTCTGAACACGGCTACAGTTAGCTACTAACAACTACATTCACCGCTGTCCTCAGTAAACTCCCGGAGGCCGGACAGACACACACGAGTTTTATAAGATAATATAGTCGAATGTATACACGTTCTTAACACACTTCTTTAGCTATATACCTTTATAAAAATGAATAACGTGTCTTAACACTTACCGTACATTCAAAAGAGTCCTCTCTTCACGTTCCACGAGACCGCACCGTCGACTTCAGGCAAAGTATTTAGTTGCGTTTTGCGCATGCGCAACATGCGCATTCAGTTTCACAAAACAAGTTTTGTGAAGTCCCCAAGTTTTGGTTGTGTAAAGAGAGTGATGATAACACCGGCTGTTTTATGGCATTAAAACAGCCGTTTGTGTGTACATATACATATATATATACAGGAAAATTTGACTCTTAAAACACACATATATCAACATAGAACCATCTACTGTATATATATGGTGCTACTTTGAACCGAGAATATAACACATATTTTCAGTTGGTTCATACTTTTTCTTTTTGGAATGTACATAATTCCAGATGAGTTGATTCAGTTTTGATGCCTTCAGTGTGAATCTACAATGTTCATAGTCATGAAAAAAAATAAAAAATCCAAACTTTTGGTCTGTATGATAGGAATCAGACTCAGGCAAAACGGGATCTTTGTACGACAAAGCCTCCTGGCTGGTTTATTCACAAAATGGTTGTTAATTTCAGACAGAACAAAAGACACAGATACATTATATATGGAAATCTACGTCATCATAAAAAAGGGCCAAACCTTCGGTACCAAATAGCCTAAACAACGAAAGTCTCTGTGGTCCTTGAGACCTCCACAAGGCCAGGTTATTAATACTATTTTGTCTTGCATTTGTCCACCTGTGCAGTACATAGGTCACTGTTTACCACACCCTCCCATTTTATCACATAGACACATGTGATAATAAAAATACAAAAACAACAAAAATAAATCAATCAATCAACAAAAACTTACAATCATGAAATCAAGTAAAGTGAAATAACTGATTCTTAACTTGCAAAAAAAATAAAATAAAATAATAATAATAATAATAATCACTTTCACTATATAATTAGGAATTTATCTGATTTTATAATTCAAACAATAAAAAAAATCTCTATTGGACACCAGAACCAAGCTGATATGAGTCATAGAGCAGGCGGGACTGAGCATTAAGAATCAAATATAAAATGAATTACTCACTTCATCCTAATGTGAAGTCTTAATATTAATTGCTACATTAACCTAAACGTTTTGATTTTACACTGTACACCTGTACAGCTATTATCTTATACTATTTTAAAACACTAATATGATTATTTTGCAAAGCTATATACAATTTCTGTTGAATTTGCATCTTATTGGACCATATAGCTAATAAATCTCACTATCGGACTCCATCTCGTCCTCTTCTTCTAGACAGTAGTTTACACTCATCATTAGCGGCATTGTGTTAATATACTGTTTGGAAATTGCAGCTGCAATCAAACGCTCAATCAGATGTCTAAGGCATGGAACTACACAACATCCTCCCAGGATTAAAACTGTGAACACAATTAGGCAAGTGCTTAGAATTGACATTATTATGGGGGTCAAGGATCCGAATAGACTATTGAACCAGGCTATCCAAGTGCTATCTTGTGTACAGCATTGGTCTTGGAAAAAACGGCACACTCCCGAGCTACATGCTAGAATCATGTCTAGGGCTTATCTATTTTGCCAGGCCATCAATGAGGTTGGTGCCAATTGCTCTGAAATGCTCTCAAGTGCGCCAATTGTATAGTTGATGAATCTCTGTTGGTTGTAATATATGTAATTAATCCAGGCTAAATTCATATTGGAGGTGGGCCAGCTAAACAAGATTGAGGCTAGTCCCCTAGTTATTTCGTTTTGAGCCTTGAATTCATCCGGCACACCTACAGGAACCCCGACCCCATTTGACCATACTCCCTTGTCAAATGAGCCCAAAGGCCTGTCTGTCTCTCTGGGGGGCAATGCACTGCGTTTGCTACGTGGATAAGAATCCAGCAATTTAGTTTTAAGCATGGGTTCTGACTCGTCTATGAGTGACATTGGAGCTAAAATGAATGGAACGATGAGGGAAACGACAGCACACTGTCCTTTCCATAATTTTGGCAGAATAGCTCTTAAAGTTAGATCACCACACAGCCACTAAAGGTCAGCCCTTGGAAGACACTGTTGGAATAGGGCATGACGATAGTTATCTATACTAGTGTCGAAAATCAGACGCATAGGCAGGGATCTTTGCACACCAGAGCAACCTGGAAGTTTATTCACAACAGGTGGTAGATTCAGGCAGAACAATAAACAGGGAAACATTATATATTGGAATTTGCGTCATCATGAAAGAGCCAAACCCAGGCGTCAGTCAGCTAAAACAACGGATACACAATCGTAGCAGATATACAATCAAAGAACATTGTGTGTCTTGTACTTCTATTTTATCTTGTTTTTGTACTACTATACAGGCCATCAAAGAAAAAAATTAAACACACAAAAAAAGAAAAAGTAAAGTGAATTTAACTGATTCTTTACTTGCAAACAAAATCACTTTCAGTATGTAGTCATGTAACTAATTTAGATAAAATTTTATTTAGATAAAATAAATAAATAAAAACAAAAACTATTGGACACAGTAGAACTCAGCAGATTCAGTCAAAACACAGACAAAAATTAGCTGAGTCTCAATTTAGAAGCTTATTTCACTTTTCTTACTTTATACTTTTATTTTAATGCTGATTGTTTACACTTCACTTAATTCACTTTTCACTCTTAGACTATGTACTTTACTTATACTATTCACTATAGTTTAAAACTATTCTAATCTATTTACAAATATGTTTGCATATTCTTATTGAGCCATATTCTTAAACATATATTTTAATTTAATAAATCTGTGGTATTATACTTTCATTATCAGTGGCTTATTGTCAGTGGGATTTTGCTCTATGTCTATTCTACATTCTCAGGAATAAAACTGTGAACACAGTAAGACAAATGGTTAATATGAACATTATTATGGCGGTTAGTTTTCCAAATACATTTGTTGAACCAGGAAGTGCTGTCACTTCCTCCTCTCAGGCAGTTTGGGATGAATGTACATCATTAATCAAATTAGCATTATCCTTACAAGAGCTAATCTATTTGAGCAGGTTTGGGGTTGGGGTCAGTTATTCTACAATGGTGTTTGATTCTCTAATCTGTGCTGGCGAATCGACAGCTTTTTAAACTTCTCAATATCTAAATATCTACTATTTTGTTTTGGGCTATACACAATACATCAAAATGCTTTTAAATGCTTTTGAATCTCTGTTGGTTATAATCTATCTCATTGATCTAGGCATTAATCTAGACTACACTCATATGAACTTTTTGCATTGTCAACATTCACAGATGTTTGAAACAAGTGAATTTGACAGTATCTAATAAAACTGTACATAAAACTGTAATTAACTTTATTTACTTTTGAAGTAAAGGTTGTGAACATATTTTGAAGGAAATGCTCCTTTTACCGTTTGATAATGGCACTGGCTACAAATAATCTCTATTTTATGGTTGATGCATTTATCTATTTCTATTTTTCTCTATTTTTACTCTAACTCTAACAACTTTGCGTTTGCAGCTTCAGCAAACACATATTTCTAATTTGTGACTTCTGTCACTTTTAATGACTGCAAAATAATTCTGATTCTAATATTTTAGCTGCTCTATCAGAAGGATAATATTGTATGGTACTATTTTAACTCTTATGTGGAAATGTGTTTATGAACAAAGGAAGGAAAATTCTACTTTTTTACTACTATTTAACATCTACTAAAACGCTACAATACTCATACTTTATCATTTTAAAACATTTTAACAGTTGCTCAGTCTCCCAGACTAAAAAGTCAAAGTTTTTGTCTGTCAGATGTCTGAATACTTGAATATTTGGTCACAGTTGTGGTTCTGGTTGTAGCAATAGCATCGGCAATAGACGATTTTCATTGGCTGGTTCTTGTTCTGCAAATGGCTGTGTCCAATAGATCATCAGATGTCCAGAAGCTAGGGACAAACAAAAACAAAAGAAAGAATCATGAGTATCTTTCATTTAGCACTCATCAATGTATGATTTTAAAAATATAAACATCACTCCCCAGTTTTCTCTCTCTCAGGTCCTCAGGGTCCTCAGGTCCTCAGGGTCCTCAGGTCCTCAGAGTCCTCTGAGGGTGAGTCTCAGTCGTCATCAGGTCAGGTCCTATTTCGAGATATGTCATCTTGGACATCAGTAGGGTCCAAGCCATGGTCTGGTCTCTCCAGATGCACATCAGGATCTCCAGATACAGTCTTTTCACTTGAAGCACATCAGGTCATTTGCGATGCACTTCTGGTCAATGGTGCAGTGTCTCAGTTCCTGTACACAGCTTGTTATGGAGTTAGGCACTGTGTATGGTTAGTCACTTTGATTCTACTTTAAAGACAATTTCTATTCATGCTGTTGCTAATGTCCCTCAGACAAAAGCAAGCGCAGTTTACTTCTCTAATTTGTGTTTTTATCATATCTAATCCTAATCAATGTAATTACTTCACACAGTACAAAATCCAAACATAAAAAGTGTCAGGACAGACGTCAATTAAGTCCATGACAATATAGAATTCAAATGAACATTTCTGGTCTCAAAAAATACTGATTCAAGTGATAGACAATTAAAAATGTGTTTACATTGGAGTAAACTTTTAAAATGCTTTTTTCTCATGTTCTGCTTTTTCATGTATCTATATGTAAATGTGAATGTGTGAGTGTATGAATGTATGTGTATGTGTGTGTGTGTGTATGTAGGGTGTGAATTTTGGGGTTGTGTCTCCAGACTCCTCGAACCACCTGTAGGTGTCAAAGGTCACACTGTGGTGATGTAAACCAACTGGACACACTCTCAACTCTCATTCAGGTCTCTGCCTGATTCTCCACCCATCACGTCTCCAGACACCTCTCTCTACCCCGGTCTCTCTCACACCCACTCAGCTCTGGAGTGGCGTGGGGAGGGGCAAGGAGGTGGTATTTTCCTTTGCTCTTTGATCTGTGACCTGTGGCTGGGTGGGGCTTTGCTGTCCAGTGTCCACTCCAGCAGTGACCTCCCGTACAGTGTGGCAGAGTATGAAAAACAATCCTTGAGACGGCCAATTTAAAAAACACAACAGATATCAGTATGTGAATGAGATTGTTTTTCTCTCTAAAGTCTAAACAATTTTGGAGCGCTCTGGGTTTTTCAACATGCGCTATGTAAATAAAGATTACTTATTATCTTACTAATGATGGCATTTTAAGACCAGAAAAAACCCTTTAAACTTTAAAATATGTATTATGTACTTTTGTACTGTGTGTTTAATTATCTTGAACATTTATCTCAGCATATATTCTACTAATTTAAAATAATTGCAGCATTTTTCAAATGAAGTCAATATGAATTGGAGCACATTTCAGATCAGGCTCCTCTGCTGTGTGACAGTTCAACTTATTAATACTAAATCCCTCTTCTTTTTTAGACGAAGTCTATAATCAATAATAACTTTTTAACACAGATTCCAATTTAAATGTTTAAAAAACGGCTTTTGTAACTATAAAAATAAAAACAGAAAAACAAACACAACTCATAAAAGTTAAGAAATAAGCCGCAGATTTAAAAAGAATGGAATCTAGAATATGTTTAGATCTAAAAAGAATTGCACAGCTTTTAGCAACTAATCTTTGGGTTTCAAAAACATACCTAATCCAAACTTCTTTTGCTAAATGGTGTTTAAAACGTTTAACTACTGTGTCATAACACAATGTTCAAATGGCAAAATTCGCAAATTTAACTGAATAGCAACTATGAAAAGGCCAAAATCCTAAACGCAGTAGGTCCCTCTTTAAATCAAGCAGCAGCAGCTCAGCAGCAGGAGGGCCGGGGGTTCCTTTCACACAGACGCACACACACACAGCAAAAGTATGTTTTTAGAAAAAATGCTAAAACAGAAAGAAGAAGAACTATTCAAGATTAACTTTTTTAAGCAAATATAACTGATGTGTGGTAGTTTATACTTTTGTCACCAAGTCTAGAATGAATCAATTTCCACACTTGTAAACTAAGCACTCTTAGTGTTTAATTTCCCTTACGCTTCTATTTTATCGAGGCAGCAAACTAGTTTAAAACTCAAAATCTCTTTCTAAAAACAAAAACAACTGTTGGATACAGAACCCTCCTCATAGCTTAAACTGTAGATATAACTCGCATTCTCCGTGAGCTGCTGAGACATGGACAATACCATCGTCCTCTTTTGCATGGACACCATTTGGAACAATTGGATTTCTGAATTTGGACACTAAAGTTGAAACGTGTGATTGAAAGTCACAGAAGAATTCATGGCTCGACACAAATGCAGCCTGAAGAAACCAACACAGAGAAGTGGGAGAGACTGTTTTCAAAGCAATATCTGGAACCACCATCGACTGATGAAGTTTGGTATTTTACTGAAGATTGTTGACAAGTTTTATGAAAGATCTGAAAATGTTTTATGAGTTTTCTGAGTTTTTGAAGTATTCCGAGTTCTGAGTTTTTTGAAGTACCGAGTTTATGAGTTTTTGAAGTATTGAGATATGATGTTATGTTGCTGTTTATCGATCCTGATGGTCACACGGGAATGTGTGACCAGAGGGGGGAATGTGAGATTTCATAACACTTTGAAGCAACTTTTGTTATAAACTCATCATTCTATCAATGTGCAGAAGCCAGTACTTTTCCCTTGTTTTGTCTATCTGAAGGCCAAGCTACAAGCACACCGTGGAAGCTGCTGATTGGAGGTCTCCATGCCTCCGCTCTGTATAATACACTTGCATTCTATTGTATCTGTGTTCGTGTTCGTGCTGTCTCTACCATTGACAATAAAACATGTCTTCTGTCGGAATGTAAGACACGATCCCAGACTATGTCATCTTCTTCAATGTCGTCAATCAAGATTCCTCCCGTGCCTGAGATCTTGTCACCCTCCGGTGTCAGGCTGCGGATATACGACTCGTGCCCGGCGGCACTCTCCCAAGCTGACCGAGACTAATCCTGCGTCTTTTGCCTGGGTTGGCGTTATGCCGTGGACGACAGATACACTTGTGTGGCCTGTGTCACACTCCCTGGGGATAAGCGTTATTGACATTGGAATGTAATTTAAATGATCAATCTGGTAAATTATATGTGGCTAGATTATATGCTGAAGGCTAAAATGGCTGTATTGTAATTCACTTTGGCGACACAAAGTCTGGGGGAGCCCAGCCAGAGCGAGCTTTAAGGATGCTAATGGAGAAGGCCTTGTCACATTGTCCTTTTGTTGTCTATTGGTTTCTCCTCCTGTGGAAAGTGTATATTATCTCCTCCAATACTGCTGTTGAGACTGTTGAGCTTCAGACATGTTTTGGACACGAGGCTGAGCTGGTTGTGCTCTTTCTCTTAAAACAAGGCTCCTTGGAAAGGCAACCAAGTAATAAAAATGCTGAATGATTCAGAATCAGATTCAGTTTATTTGCCATTTGCAGTAAAAAAAAAAAAACATATTTGAATACATTTGCAAAAGTTACCAGTGTGCACAGACAAATACAGACATAACACAACATTAAAAGTACAGAAATAAACAAACAAAACAGTAAAAAATTGTCACTGAGAAAAATTATACAACTAAAACAGTTTCAATACAGGTGCAAGAACATTAAAGTGCTCTGTTCAGACTGATTACAGTTTGTGGGAAGAAGCTGTTGGCATGTTGAGATGTCCTGCATCTCAGAGAACGATATCTTCTGCCAGAGGGAAGAAGCTGGAACATGGCTTTTCCAGGGTGGCCAGAAGAGTCATTGACAATCCAAGAGCTTTGTTTAAAAGTCTGGATTTATAAAGAAACTCCACAACTGGAAGCTCACAGCCCAAGGTCCTCTTTGCAGAGCGGAGCACCTTGTTTAACGCTCTCTTTTGCCTTTTGTGTTTGTGATTTTTTCCAGATTGACTGTAAATTACAGCAATAACGGTTTGTTCCTTCAAAGCCGGCCCCAACTTACTTTCCTGCAGACACTGAGAGTGCCTCAAAGATGGACATCTGGAGAAGCAGTAGGAGGTATTCATTTTGGAATTGCAGTTGAAACTCCAGTTTTGCACGACCGTTTCTGCATCTAAGTTGACGGGCGAAGAACAGTCTTTCCTGACGACATCGCAACAAAAGGCAAGTTCTATACACTGTTAATTATGTACAGGAATAATTCAGGAAGCAGTTTGAAGCTCACATGAACACGGTTCATTTAGGATAACGCAGAGTTATGCCTTAGTCTGGGACTTTATAAAGAGCTTGAATGAAACGGGGTTTCATTGAAAAGGGTAAAATTTGGTACAGAAATCAGACGAAGATATCCAAGTTTAACATCTGTATTTAATTTCCTTACAATCAGATACAGAAATTCCAACAAAAGAGAGCTCCTAAAATCTAATCCATGTCCCTCTCTCTGGCCCTGTGCTGACTCCCCGCCCCAGCCTCAAGCCAGAGCATAAAAGAACAGGAAGGAGGGGCGTGTCCTATCAGCCAGTTCCGGGTCCCGTGATCCGCCTTCCACCATCTGGTCTCCTTGTCTCCAGTCCGCACCTAAAAAGGATTCATGTTTTTCTAACCTAAGGCTCCAGGCAGGTCAACCCACTCATGATTGAGTGAGGTTGAAAAGTGCAGAAGTCAGCAGAAGCCATCTGTTATTCAGTTGGTCCCACAAGAAGACACCTAAAATTAAATAAGAAGGACTGGCCTCCCACTCATGAGGTCGTTAGGTCATAAAACACATGGTTTTAGTGTGTCACGTATTTATAAATAAGACAGTTCCCTCTCTTGGCCGCTATTACAAAGGCCACACATTTCAATAACCTTCCTCGGGCGACGGGACGGGGGAATTCCATCATTGCCAAATCTTAGTCCTGGCTCGTTATCTGTGAAGAATTAATACAGGGAAAAATACAACACACAACAAACCACATTTTAACCATTCCTTCAATACTATTTTGATGACTTTGATGATATGCAGTGTCATTCTGATTCTTCATCAACCTCGTCTGTAATGTATGCACTGAATCTATTCACTATAGTTTAAACTATTCTAATCTATTTACAAATATGTTTGCATATTTGCTTTTATTGAGCCATATTCTTAAACATATGTTTTTATCTAATAAATCCCTCTATACTATGGTTTTGCTCATTTTTTCTAAATACATTTTGTTGAACCAGGAAGTGCTGTCACTTCCTCCTCTCAGGCAGTTTGGGATGAATGTACATCATTAATCAAATTGGTATTATCCTTACAATAGCTAATCTATTTTAGAAAGCATCTATGGTTGATGCATTTATCTATTCCTCTATTGTGACTCCAAAGCTCGGTTGTAGCTTGAGCCAAAGCATATTCCCAATTTGTGACTTCTGTCACTTTCAATGGCTGTAAAATAATCCTGATTCCAACAGTTTAGCTGCTCTATCAGAAGGATCACAATGTATGGTACTATTTCAACTCTTACTCTGAAGTTTGTTTATGAACAATGATCAAATTCTACTTTTTCTACTATTTAACATTTACTAAAACGCTAAAATACTCATACTTCATTATTTTAAACCATTTTAACAGTTGCTCAGTCCCCCCAGACTAAAAGTCAACCTTTTTGTCTGCCAGACTGAACACTTAACATTTATTGCATTTGGTCACAGTTGTGGTTTTAGTTGTAGCAATAGCATCGGCAATAGATGATTTTTCATTGGCTGGTTCTTGTTCTGCAAATCACTATTTTATGTGTTGTATTTCAGACAATTCCAAAAACAACACAGTCGTTCTCCAATATTAAAGACATAAATCTAAATCAAGTTGCTTGGTTGCCTGAAAGGGAGCGGGAGGAAGAGAACTATTTTAAAAACGTTCTCTACGATATGGCTATGAAATTAATTATTTAATAAACAAAAGCACATTCATGGCTTCTGTCCGCTGCTTATAACTGTTTAAAGAGTTGTCCCAAACTTAATATGTGTGTAATGTATACATCAGCTGTTTGTAATAAACAATAACATTTAACCTGTTCTCCAATGGAGCAGCTCAGAGGCTTCATCAAGAGCAATGTTATATTTGGGCTATTTTTAGATTTAAAATTTTGTTAAAGCCTGTCGTTCTATGTCTGTATTTTAATACTACTCTCTATAAACACATCTGCACTAGTTCCTACAGATGTGGAAAACAGAAACATCTAAAATCTGACTCCATTTGATTCCTTTTTACTCTAATTATTAGAACAATTTGACCTTATTGATACTTATTTTCACAATAGAACTATTTTGATTATTCACTCCTGTGGACTCACCACCTGCAGGAGGATCAGTGAGGGGCTGGTGCCCCCCCCCGACCCAAAAATGGATTAAGGGGAAGAAAATGGATGGATGGATGGATGATTATTCACTAGTCTAACTATTATTACTTTTTTTTGTGATCAATTTTTTATTATTATTTTCAAGGAGAGTGCAGGGATGAGTACAGCTCACACACACACAAAAAACCATCAAAAAACAGAAAAAACACAAAAAAAACACAAAAACAAAAACAAACAAAAATTTTACAAAACAAAAAATACAAACAAATAAAAACAAAATAAAAACAAATTGAAATAATAATTAAAAAGTAATAATAATAATAAAATAATAAATAATATAAAATAACCATACATTTTCCAAGAAGTGTTAGAATACCACCTATTGAAGCTTTTAGTAGCTTGAATACGTACAATTTAATAGAACAGTACTGGGAAGGAGATTAAATTAGTGTGTAAACAATGACAACAGAGAGAAACAAAAGGGAGCAAGGCAAACCTCATCCCCCACCCCCTACCACCCGCCCCCTAGGACCCAAACCCTCCGCCCCCCCCAAAACCCCCCAACCACCCCGGCCCAGACCTTATGCAGTATGTTAGTCATCGATATCCAGGTAGCAATAAGTTATTCCTTCTGCCATGAGAAGCCCTACACCAATTTACTCAGTGCTTGGATAATGGTGGAAAGTACTTTGTCCCAGTATTGTATGTTAGTTGGTTTTGCATGATGCATTTGTGAGACCCATTGTTCTAGTTTTACAATATCAACGAAGTCTCTAAGCCATTTTCTCGTGTTGACAAACTGTGGTGTCTTCCATCTGCAAGCAAGTATACGCTTAGCTGCTGTAAGACCAGCCAACCATACACGTTTTTCCATTATATTAAACCCGAGAGTGGAGCTGTCATTGAGAAGTAAAACTTCAGGAGTGCAGGGGATATCCTTCAATAACAAATCGGATAATAGTTTACAGACATATATCCAGAAACTTTTAACCTCCATGGGCAATCCCAAACCATATGGAGAAAGGTCCCTAGTGTATTGTGATTGCAAAGTGTACAGTTAGGAGAGGCAAGTGCCTTCATCTTGAATAAAATACTTGGAGTGAAATATGTCCTGTGTATAAAGTTAAAATGAATGACCCGATGATTAGGATTTCTTGAGGACAGTTGCATATTCAGCCAAATAGTTTGCCAATGAGCCATTGATGGGTCCAAAAGATCTTCTTTCCACGATCGGACAGCACGAATAGGCTCATCTTCAGCTAATTGCAATAGAAAATATAATTTAGAGACTGATCTATATGTTTTCATTAACATTGAATGGATTGAATGGGTAGGCGGAGAACTGTTCCATGGGACCCCATAAGTGCGCATTGCTGTCCGCAGTTGAAGGTAGAAGAAAAATGTTGATCCCTGCAAACTGCAAAGTTTTTGTAAATCTTGAAATGCTAAAAGACCAGAAGAGTTGCAAATATCCCGCAAAACATGTACTCCTCTACTGGACCATTGAGAGAAAGAAATTGGGATACCTCCAATAGTAAGCAGAGGATTATGAAAAATTGGAGAATGAGAGAACCATTTCTCCTGGATATTGCAGAGTTTGCTAATGCTATTCCAAATTTTTATCATTTCACCAATTATTTAGCCATGCTTTGAAGAATCATTTGAAGAAGTATTTGCGAACAAAAAGTCTTGGAGTCTATGAGGAAGCACAAGTTGCTCCTCTAAGGGTCTCCAAGAGGCCATTGAGGATGGATTTAACCACTGACTCAGGGGGCGAAGAACAAAAGACCAGTGGTACCATTTGAAATTTGGGACATTAAGCCCTCCATTATTTTTATTTTTTTTGCAAATTTGATAATTTGACTATGTTTTTTATTGCTCCAGATAAAGTTTGCAGCTAATAAATGCAACTTTTCCCAGTATCCCTTTGTAGGTGAGAGGGGTATCATTGAGCTTATGAAATTGACGCGGGGAAGAATATTCATTTTAATTACTGAAATGCGGGCATGAAAAGACAAGGGGAGTGAGTTCCATTTGCGTAAGTCCTCTTCGACATCTGATGCTAGTCTACTGTAATTGTTTTTAACTATATCTGAGAGGCAAGGATATATAGAAATTCCAAGATATTTCAAATGGTCTACCACTGGAATATTAGATACTGTGCTTTCGAGAAGAGCAGTTTTATTGAGTGGAAGTATCGCAGACTTTGTCCAGTTCACCTTATAGCCTGAAATTAGACCATAGTTATTGAAAATGCCAAGGAGATGAGGGAGTGAATGAGCCACATCCTCCAGATAGAGTAATACATCATCTGCATAGAGAGATATTGAGTGAGATGTTTTGGCTATGTTGATGGGTCTATGGAGAGTTGATTGGCGTACTGCTTGTGCCACAGGTTCAAGGCTAATCGCAAATAACAAAGGTGATAGAGGACATCCCTGGCGAGAGCCGCGTGATATTTGGAAAGCCTGAGAGAGTGTCTGTCCGGTCAATACCATAGCCATGGGATTGGCATATAATAATCTAATCATAGATATAAATTGAGGTCCAAATCCCATGTACTTTAATACTGACCATAAGAAGTGCCATTCAAGGCGATCAAAAGCCTTCTCTGCATCTAATGAGAGAACAGCGGCTGAGGATTTTATTTTCTTGGCGTACTCAACAATATGGAGAAGACGGCGAGTGTTATCTGAAGCAAGACGCTTTTTTATAAAACCGGTTTGATCTTCGTGAATCAGGATCTCCATAAAATTTTCTAAACGGGAAGCCAGAACTTTTGCATATAGCTTAATGTCAGCATTCAACAGCGAAAGTGGTCTATAGCTGGAGCATTCGGAAGGATCCTTCCCTGTTTTCAACAGTAAGGAAATAAGAGCTGTATTAGTGTGCTTATGAAATGAACCGTTTGAGATGGACCAATTTATCATTCCCATTAAGAGGGGACCCAACTCTGGCCAGAAAGTTATATATAATTCTGGTGGTAGACCATCTAAGCCGGGTGATTTTCCAGTTTTCATAGTTCGTAGAGCGTTATACAATTCAGATAAGGTAATGGTCTAAATTCACACGGCCCTGCTCTGGGAGGCAGCGTAGCTTTAAAGGATTCAGAAAAGCTGGAATAGCCTGATCATTGATATTTGTTTCAGAAGAATATAAGGTTTTGTAGAATTCTGAAAAAGCATTGTTAATGTCTTTAGGAGCAGTGACTAAGCAGCCAGTTGGTCTTGATGGTGATTATATTAGCAAGGTTTTCACATGTATTTAACTTTATTGCTAATAATCGGCTCGGCTGAGCACTATTCAAATAATAGTTTTGTCTTACGCGATGCATCAGAAAATCTGCTCTTTTAGTGAGTAGTTGGTTTAGTTCCTTTTTCAGTAATTCGTTTTTCGACATTAACTCAGATGAATTATTGGAGATCATATCCTGTTCAAGTTCAGCTATTTGTTTTTCCAGCGATACGATATGTTGGAATCTAGTTCTCTTTAGATGAGAGGCAAAGCCGATTGCTTTCCCCCTAATGCAGCCCTTCACTGCCTCCCAGAGGATTCTAGGATCATCAACAGATGATTTATTCCACGAAATTATTTCACTCAAATGATCTTTCATTTCTTTGACAAATTCATCGATTTGTAATAAGGAGCAATTAAAACGCCATCGGGTTGCTCTCTTAGGGGTTGGGGATATATGTATTTTACCCGTCACTGGTTTGTGGTCTGAAAGAGACATTGGGAGGAAATCAAAGTCTGAGGTTTTATCATGCATATGTGTAGAAACAAAAATATAATCAATACGAGAAGATGATTGGTGTCTGGGAGAGAAATATGTGAATTGTTTTAATTTTGGGTGTGTGATGCGCCATACGTCCACCAAAGAGCAATCAGCGGCCCATTGTCTTAGGGCCTCGGAGCTTAGGCGTTGATCCCTTGATTGATTTATGCACGATCTGTCCAGAGTGTGAGACCAGGCAGCGTTAAAATCCCCTCCAACTATCAGAGTAAAGTCAGCTAAACCACACACTATGTCTGTTAGGTGGTTGTAGAACTCAATGTCAAACTCGTTTGGTGCGTATACTGACAAAAATGCAAATTTAGACCCATTTATGATTAATTTGGCGTATGCAATCCTTCCCAGTGTGTCACATCCAGAACCCAAGAGTGTGATATGAAGTGCATGTTTAACCAAGATCAAAACACCTCTTGCTTTTTTAATAAAAGAAGAAGACGCAATTACTTTAAAATGGTTATTCTGCATCTTGTTAACATCTTTCTCTAGGAGGTGAGATTCTTGTAGCATGGCTACTTATATATTTTTTCTATGAAGGAGATCCAGAGTACTAGTTATTTTTAGTGGAATATTCAGACCCCGCACATTCCACGATAGCAATCTTATGCTACTCATAGTGAAGAAGGAAAGTAAGCATTGACACCAAAGAGTATGAATGACCGTTTTTAACTCCATAAGGTCCCCACCCTCCCCCCCCCTTCCTCCCATCCGGGTCCCAGATTATCCCCTCATCCCACCCCAAAAATGACTGTGAACAAGACAGACTAGAGAAAAATTACATCCAGACCCCACTCCCTCTGTGTGGAATACCCTATCTGCAGTCATATTAGATATGAATGAATTGAATAGAGAAAATAAATAAAAAATAAAAATAAATAAATACAAAAATATATATATTTTTTTAAAATAATAATAAACAAGAAACAAATAATAATTAAAAAGAATAATAAAAAAATAAATAAAAAATAAAAAATAAAAAAATAAACAATAAACATAAAATAAATAAATAAAAAGATTTTAAAGAAAAAAAAAAAAAATAAAAAAAATAAAAAAAATAAAAATAAAAATAAAAAGGAAGAGAAGAAAAATAGAAACTCTAATGCCAGGAAAGAGCAAAAACAAATAAAATAAATAAATAGAGATTGCAAATGCAGAGATTTATTTTCAATAGAAGTAATATAGTCCAGTCATTGGGATAGGAAAAAAAAAAAAAAAACTAACAAAAACAACACAAATCATGACGTCATCCGTCCGGTGTCGTCCCTTCGCGTAAGTAAACAAACTGTCATGTGACAAGTCTTACCGGGTAGAAGTTGGGGAAGCTTCATGACTGGAAATGAAACTTTCCGCATCGAGCAGATTGCTGAAAAGGTGTTGCTCGTTGTTGTTGTTGTTGCTGTTATGTATTTTATGTATTTTATCACAAGAAGAACACTGAACCGAATCAATAAAAACTTAGTGTCATATTTTGAAAACATCTATTACCTACGCTCGTCTCGTCCCAATCACGGACGCATCGTCGGCTGGTGTCCCACCATAGCTTCCGTCAGTTTCTCACACAGGTTTGTTGTGGCTGGTTCCACGTACACGATGCATTTCAAAGGCTGCAAAACATCCATTTCTGCCTCGGGAGACGAGGGAGGTGATCCACAGAAAGTCTCGCACGGCGTGTTTGTTGACATACCGCATAGTGATTTTCCCGGAAATGCTCGATAATACGCGTCTCCTATTGGCTGAGCAGTGACGGTTTACAACCTTTTTCGTCTCCTTACACGAAAAATAGTCCGGCGTAAGATTTCAAACTGTACAATAACTGCAAAAAATTGCACGGAAAACTTTTAGAGTGTTATCAGATACACTATAGTGAAGCTAAAACCAGTCTCGAAAAGTAGTGCCCAAGTTATGGAACGGAAATTGATTTCTAGCCACATATTTGGACTCAGCTGACGGCCTAATGTACCTTCAAAATGACCTCAGGGATTTTTGATCAGTGAAACATTGTTTGAGCAGCAGAGCGGCAAAATGTGACCTTTTTTTGGCCGTTTTTGACAACATTAAATTGGCTCCCGTTTGCACAAACAAAGTCTGATTTGCACAAAACTTTAATACATTGTTCAACTCTAGGGTCTAGGTCGTTTGAAAGTGAATTAATTCAAATTGACACATTAGCGCCCCCTACAGACTATTTCAAAGTTTTAAATGGGCATTTTCAAATTTAGTTTTTTCAAAATGTTTGAAATTTTGCACATAAATCTGTTTTGCCCTCTTGATTCAAAAAGTCAATTGGGTCCAAGGCTTATTTTTTACCCTGTTGCAGTGGCGACGACAAACGCTCCCCATTCATTGCAAATGTACACCTCACACAAACATCAAACCAGCCTCGGCCGTTTCACCGATTCGCCTCAAAATCGCTCCACATCATCTCAACACATGTACCATCAAAATGACTTCAGGGAATTTTGATCAGTGAAACGTTGTTCGAGAAGCAGAGCGCCAAAAAGTGGCGTATTTTTTTCAGTTTTTGACAATAGAAAAATTGTTTCCGTTTGCACAAACAAAGTGTGATTGGCACAAAACTTGAATCCATGGTTTAACTCTTGCGTCTAGGTCATTTGAAAGTTAAAATTTTGAAATTGGCTCTATAGCGCCACCTACAACAGCCAATTTAAAAATGCCTATGGGAGGGTTGCGAGGTCAAAATTAGAACCATGTAATTTAGAACACATGTTCCTCAAGTAAAGACATGGAAAAAAATTTATTATGGCTAAGCCCTCTGACAAACAGGAAGCCCACACATTTCATTGCAAAATGGAAAAATGAAAACCGATCATTTTCATACACGTCGGTTGGAAAGCGACTCCTCCTCGGCCGTTTCACCGATTGGCCTCAAAATTGTTCAAAATCATCTAAACACATTTACCTTCAAAATGACCTCAGGGAATTTTGATCAGTGAAAGGTTGTTTGAGCAGCGGAGCGGCAAAATGTGAGGGTTTTTTTGGCCGTTTTTGACAACATTAATTTTTTTCCCGTCTGCACATACAAAGTCTGATTTGCATTAAACTTGAATCCATTGTTCAACGACAGGGTTTAGGTCAGGTAAAAGTGAAATATTTGAAATTGACCGATTAGCGCCCCCTACAGACTGAAGCAAAGTTCCCATGGGGAGCCAAACCAGCTCTACTTATCATATTCATTACATTTTAACTAACATTCTTCTATGGCTACGGGAACAAATCATCACACGGCGGCGCCACCTCTTTTTGCGCGGTGCCGCGTGGTACGGTGTGGTGCGGCGTAGTGCGGGGCGTTGTGGAGCGGCGTGTTGCGGCTTGGTGCGGGGCGGTGTGGTGTAGGGAGGCGTGGTGCTGGGTGGCTCGTTGCGGGGCGGCGTGGCACGGGGTGGTGCGCGCGGAGCGGGGAGTGTGCAGGGACCAGTTACAAGGTGAGTGCCGGTTCGGACCATTTTCTCTGCTCTAGTCCAAAGTAAAAGGATGAATGCTTCTTTTCATTTTTTCAAAAAGTTAGCATTCCTCCGGTGGATTTTTGCCTGATCCGCTTGGTTCGGACCATGAATCCTCTGGACCAGTGCCAAACCATGAGCACTGCAACAACATATCAGATAGAAAAAAGCAATAAAAATCAAAATTTGCAAAGCACAAAACAACAACCAATTCAGAGCTACTTAGGACTTGCTGCCGTTTTCAGCGTATTCAAAAGTAAAGTTAGTTTAGTTTGACAAAGGCAACTTTTCTTCTATAAACTCTGCTCTATTCAATCCAGACTCTTGATATATCTTTAAGGAGCCACAGTTTTACTATAGGATATGTTTTTAACGTCCAAATATTATTAGAATAATCTTGAAAGCGTCTGCAATAAAGAAAAAGAAAAAAATGGGATGAGCCTTAGGACCCGTTTATACAGAGGCACTGCGCAGACATTGCCAAGCTATTAACAGAAACGACTAGGCTCCTAATGCAAATTTCTAAGCATTCATACGAGGATCAAAAACGATGTATTTCTAGTACCCGGCCAGTAGTGGGCAGAGGAACTTTACAACACGACACACGCTCCCCCTAGCGGTATACTCACTTCCTGTGCAAGACGTGAAAGAATGCACCAACATCATTCTGCAGTTTAACAGCAGCTGCGAAACTGAAACTAGAATTTCGCGTGGTCTCGTTTGGACGAACAAAGGGATAGAACTCTCCTCCGTGTAGCACTCGAAGCACACATAGCTAGTTAGTGTACCCGCCGCCATTGTTGTTTTCTTTTGTTCTCAGCAACTGCCCATGTCCAAATTTACAAGCGGGGAGCAGGGGGGAGGTGGGGGTCCGATCAGGCAAAGAATTCACACCTTTTTCCTTCATGCAGGTGTGAAAGAGCTCCCCGCTGAGCAGCGTACCTGAGCTGTCCCACTCTGTAGGCTGGATCTCTCATGTTTTCACCTCCCTGAAACAGTCTCCGTATGAACCTGCATCCAACTAAAGCGTTCCTACATCCAACTATAGCGTTTTACTGCCGCATTGTCTCCGTATAAACGGGGCCTTATACTCATCCCATGTATGTTACACCTTTTGACGTTAAAGACCTTATGCCGGGTTTGATTTATTTAGAAATACAGTTTTAATACCATTTTATATTAGAAGAGAACTACTAAAGGTTTCAAAATCAGTTGTTGTTTTTTTGTCTGATCCCCCCAAATCGAAATAACCCCATAGCAACGCCCTTAGAGACAAAAAAACTTCACAGCCCTTGGTGACGTCAGAGTGGGTACGTTTCAACGCTGTAAGTTGTTTACAATTTGGTATTCGTTCTTTTTTCGCGGATATTCAAGATGACAAGGCCGTGTACAGCGGGTCTGAATTTATTACTAGATTGCAACCCTTCGTTGGCACTGAGATAGTCCAGTGGTTGTGTTGATGCACTGCCAATCCAGACACTGGGGTTCAAATCCCACCTCAGACACATTTTCACTCTCAAAAAGGCAATTTATGTGTAGTGAGCAATTGTCACCTGTAGAGTGCAGTATTGTGTTGGGCATCAGTGCAGAGAAGAGAGAAAAGGCAGTCCTGTGGCATAGATCCATGGTTTTCAATGCATGGGCGTTACCCGCTATGACGTCACACACAGGTTAGAGCATAGACAACTTAAATTCATAAAAAACACGTTCTTTTTATAAAATATAGGAATTTTTTTGCCGGAATCTATTTCAGATCGACATTGTCATGCAATTTTGATATCCACATTGTTTTTTTTTTTTTAAACCCGGCATAAGGTCTTTAATGTTAGCTAGTTCCTGTTGTTGTTAATGTTAGCTACTTACTGTTGACGTCAATGTCCCTGTTCCTATAGCTATATATCCTGTAGCTATATATCACAATAGCTACTTCCAGTTGACGTTAATGTTAGCTAGTTCCCGTTGGCGTTAATGTTAGCTAGTTCCCGTTGGCGTTAATGTTAGATAATTCCCCCAATAAGAAATACAAAGATACTTTTATGACACATACCTCTTTGAATCGTTGGGAATTAATCAGAATCAGAATCAGAATCAGAATCAGAATCATTTTTATTGCCAACGTAAGTAACGGGAGGTCACAGACTTGGAAATTGCTTTGGCTCAGTGCAACAGTCAAAAAGAGATAATAAAAATAAGAATAAAAAACACTTCTAAAGAATAAATTTAAATTTAAAATAGAGTTACAGTTACTATTTACAATATACAAGTGCACATGGTGCACACAATGTAAGGTGACAGCAGTACAGTGAAGTAAAGTGACGTATGATGGGCAGTAAAGTGACTTTATAAAGGGCGGGGGGACAGGTTAAGAAGTGTTCAAGAGTCCAACAGCAGAGGGGAAGAAACTGTTCTTGTGGCGGGAGGTTCTAGTCCTGATGGACCGCAGCCTCCTGCCTGAGGGGAGTGGTTGGAATAGTCCATGTGCAGGGTGAGAGGGGTCGGCTGTGATACGACCAGCCCGGCCTCGAGCTCGGGCGACGTACAGGTCCTGCAGCGATGGAAGGCTGCGGCCGATCACTTCCTCTGCAGAGCGCACAATGCGCTGTAGTCTCTGTTTGTCCCTGACTGTGGCTCCAGCGAACCACACGGTGATGGAGGAGGTGAGGATGGACTCGATGATGGCCGTGTAGAACTGCACCAACATCTGTGCAGGCAGCTTGGCTTTCCTGAGCTGCCGCAGGAAGTACATCCTCTGCTGGGCCTTCTTGATGAGGGAGCTGATGGTCGGCTCCCACTTGAGGTCCTGGGTGATGGTGGTGCCCAGGAAACGGAAGGACTCCACAGAGGTGATGGGGGAGTCCATCACGGAGGGTGGGGGCGGGGGGACAGTGCTCTTCCTGAAGTCCACAATCATCTCCACTGTCTTCTGGGCGTTCAGCTCCAGGTTGTTACCACTGCACCAGGACACCAGCCGGTCCACCTCCCTCCTGTAGGCGGACTCATCGTTGTTGGAGATGAGTCCAATGAGGGTGGTGTCGTCCGCGAACTTGATCAGCTTCACGGAGTCGTGGCTGGAGGTGCAGTGGTTGGTGTACAGGGAGAAGAGCAGGGGAGAAAGAACACAGCCCTGTGGGGCTCCTGTATTTATAATCCGAGAGTCCGAGACATTCTTCCCCAGACGCACTCGCTGCTTCCTGTCCGTCAGGAAGTCAGTGATCCACCTGCAGGTGGAATCGGGCACGTTGAGCTGGGAGAGCTTGTCCTGGAGCAGGGATGGCAGGATTGTGTTGAAGGCAGAGCTGAAGTCCACGAACAGGACCCTGGCGTAGGTCCCCGGGGAGTCCAGGTGCTGTAGGATGTGGTGGAGGGCCAGGTTAATGGCGTCGTCTACAGATCTGTTGGCTCTGTAGGCGAACTGCAGGGGGTCCAGGAGGGGGGAGGTGAGGGACTTGAGATGGGAGAGAACCAGGCGTTCAAATGACTTCATGACGACAGACGTAAGTGCTACAGGTCTGTAGTCATTGAGTCCTGTGATCCTGGGCTTCTTCGGGACGGGGACAATGATGGAGGATTTGAAGCAGGCCGGGACATGGCAGGACTGCAGAGAGGAGTTGAAAATGTCCGTGAACACAGGAGTAAGCTCACTGGCGCAGTGTCTCAGAGTGGCCGGAGACACGTGGTCCGGGCCAGGAGCTTTGCGGGGGTGCAGCCTCAGGAAGAGTTGTTTAATCTCTTTAGCGGCTATTGTTAGGCTGGGGGCAGGGCTGATGGGTGGGTCGTTAGAGTAGTGGGGGGTGGGGGAGGGAGAGGTGTCAGGGGCAGCATCAAAGCGACTGAAAAATAAGTTCAGATCGTCAGCTAGCTTGTGGTCATCAGCACAGGGGGGGGCTTTGGGTTTGTAGTTGGTGATCTCCCGTAGGCCCCTCCAGACAGAAGCAGTATCGTTGTTACCAAACTGCTCCTGTAGTCGTTCTCTGTGCCGGGACTTGGCTGCTTTCAGTTCTTTCCTGAACTGATATTTAGCTGCTTTGTAGCCGCTGCGGTCCCCCTCCCTGAAAGCAGACTCCTTTGCTTTCCTGAGCTGCCGGAGTTTAGCAGTGAACCAGGGTTTGTCGTTGTTATAGATGACCCTGGTCCTTGTTGGAATGATGCTATCCTCACAGAAGTGGATGTATGACGTCACAGTGTCCGTATATTCATCCAAGCTGTCTGTGGCAGCTCTGAAAAGGTCCCAGTCTGTAGATTCCATGCATGCGCGCAGCTCTTCCACAGCTTCATCAGACCACACTTTGGAGCTCCTCACTGCAGGTTTCGAGAGCTTTAGTCTCTGTCTGTAAGCAGGAACCAGATGTATCATGGAGTGATCTGAGAAGCCGAGGGCTGGCTTGGGAACAGCGCGAAAAGCTCCGCGCACGGTGGTGTAACAGTGATCCAGAGTGTTCTCCTCTCTGGTCGGGCATTTGATAAACTGTCTGTATTTGGGTAATTCCTGGCTCAAGTTTCCCTTATTAAAATCCCCCAGGATAATAATCAGAGAGTCCGGGTATAAGCGTTCCATACACAGTACTTGCTCTGCGAGTGCGCGCTGAGCCTCGCGCGCGTCCGCGCATGGCGGTATGTAAACAGAGGCAAGAATGAATGAAACAATTTCCCGCGGGGAGTAATATGGTTTACAATGAATGAAAAGATATTCCAGAGCAGGAGAGCAGTGCTTGGAGATCACTGTCACATCGTTACACCAGTTTGTATTGACGTAGAAACAGAGCCCTCCGCCTCTGCTCTTCCCTGAGAGCGCACAATGGCGATCCGCGCGCGAAACAGCCCAAAGCCCTGCAGCTCCAGAGCGCAGTCCGGGATCCGCTCATTTAGCCAGGTCTCAGTGAAGCAGAGGACACAGGATGTGGCGAAGTCCTTGTTTCTTCTCATGAGCAGGCTGAGTTCGTCCATCTTATTGCCCAGTGAGCGTACGTTGGAGAGAAAAATGCCGGGGAGAGCCGTGCGCGCTCCTCTCCTCCTAAGACGCACGAGCAGGCCTCCGCGCTTTCCCCTTTTACGGGCCCACACTTTTTTGGCTAGAACATGAACTAAATCAGCCGCAGATGCCAAGAAAACAGGCAATAGGTCCAAATGCTGTTGGTTAGTTGTACATTGGCTGCAGTGGATGTAGAGCACTGTTTTTGTTATTTCCAGTTATTTTCAGACATAATGTTTGTGCTGTATACTCAGAGCCGGCGCTTCCTATACGCAGACTACGCAGTATGAGTAGGTCCCATAGACTGTATATATTAACGGACAGAGTCACGCCTATCTCCGCCGTTCTAACTAATGGGCCAAAAAATTTGCTCTACTGGAGCTATTCAAAATGGCCGCGAGCAAGCATGTCAGCGCACATCATTTTGGCCACTTTTGAGCTGGGACCCGCCCCCACTGGTAGGTCCCCGCAGCGGGAAGGGCCCCGGAGTGCGGACTCTTCTTTTTTTTTGTCATCTCGCTCCCTCGTGCAGTTACATTCATTGGTTGTTTAAGTTATCACTTGCTGTCTCCCATGATCCTTATACGTTGCGTCCTTACGTCACACTTTAAACTCTCCCCTCCCTCCACCTTGCTGTTGTCAGTTGCGCAGCCACGAGCAGAGGCTGAGACGCTATGAAGCGGAGTGATGAAAAAGGAAAAAAAGACAGCGAACTGCGGGAACAACAGGCGGGTAAAAAAACGTGTGGTTGCCGACCCAACGCATTGACCGTCTGCAAAGAAAGTTCAAAATTGTGTCTGACATGTTAAAATTCTGTTTTTAACGAGTCCCAAAACAACTTAATCAGTCAAGCTCTTTGTTGTGGTTAAGGTGGACACCTTCAAAATAAACGTGCTTCCTTTAGTAATCGGAAGTATTTTGTTATTTTTGTAATTTAGACATAATACTAACAGCGTTAGCATAATTCACTACTAATATTAATATTAAGGTAATATATTAATACTAGTGGTGATAATAATAATAGTTATTATTTATATTTTATATAGAATATTAAGCTAAAGGCGCAGCTTCAGACTGAAAGACCGAGTGCAAATTCCCCTTTCCAAGCCTGCAAAGCACACAGCTCTGCCAGCCAATCACACAGCTCTGCCATTCTTAAGCCTCAGCCAATCACACAGCCCGGCCAGCCTCCTGCCAACCCTCTCACAGCAAAGCGGGCAGTTTAAAATGCTGCCACTTCCTGACAAGCAACGCTTCCTGAGGCTCTTAAACACCCACCACCTCCCCAGTACCTCCTCTGGCTCCCGCTCTGGCTCCCGCTCTGGCTCCCGCTCTGGCTCCCGCTCTGGCTCCCACTCTGGCTCCCGCTCTGGCTCCTGCTCTGGCTACGCCCCATTCACACCATATTCTAGCCACCACCAGTGCTTGGCCCCGGGGGGATCTGAGATCATCTTCAGCTGCAATCGATCTCATAGCTGCAAGTGTCAATGCCGGGGTCAATGCGCCAAACAAATACATAATTTTATTGCATTAATTGTGTCTATGGTCTCTTCAGATTGAAATATATTTATATATCACTAATATTTGTATTTAATTTATTTTTGTATTTTAACATGTTTGCACACTTCTGTCTTTTGCACAAATCTGAGTGATTCTATCCATGCCAAATGTGACATGTAAATTTCTCCTGTGTGAGATCATTTAAGTCTATCTTATATCTTATCTTTTATGGTGTTTGAAAAGTTCAAATGTTATTTTATCTTGCGTTTAATCAATCACTAATCAATTCTTATATTTCTTGATTAGTGTGAATTATTTATTTGTAATATGTATATGTAATGGAACGTCTGCTTGCACTAATTTTTATCCATTCATCCATTTTCTTCCCCTTAATCCATTTCTGGGTCGGGGGGTGGCAGTCAGAGCTGCACCCAGTACACATAGCACCAGCCCCTCACTGATCCTCCTGCAGGTGGTGAGTCCACAGGAGCTGAGATCTTTCAGCGGGGGCTTCAGGCAAAGTAGGGTTAAGTGTCTTGCCCAAGGACACAACGACAGCAGTCATCAGTGGCAGTCGTGAAGTAGGTCTCATGGTGGGCTCGAACCCACGACCTTCAGGCCCAAAGGCCAATGCTTTACCAGCTGAGCTACTGTCGCCCCAATTTTTTTTTTTTTTATGGTTTCTTGAATTAGGTGTAGGGCCCCTATGCTGACTTCTGCTTAGGGTTCCAACAAGGCAAGCACCAGCTCTGTATACTGTATGTATATGCTATGAGATGAGTCTGATATGACTCATGTTAGTGTTCTGTGAATAACACATCCATTAATCAATCTTTATCTGTAGAGTGCTTTTCCAACACAAGACATACATCTTCACATAAAACATACACCAAAATCACAATTAAAATCACAGAGGTAATTAAAACTTTTATAACATTTAAATCATACAAGGGACTATAATAATAAATAACCACAGTGTATTAAAAAGAGTAAAGATACAATCCTTCAGTTGTATGGACAGGCAAAAAGAACGATCTTTAACCTGAATTTGAACATTGTCAGAGAGGAAGTTTGTCTCACATTTTCAAGAAGACTGTTTCAGATTTTAGCTGCCCTCCCATGTTTTAGTCCTGACCCGGGGGACCAGCAGTAAACCAGCCCCTGTGCTCCTCAGAGTCCGAGTTGGTTCATATGGCACTAACATGTCTGGGATGTACTTTGGAGCAAGGCCATGGAGTGACTTGCACACAAGCAGAGCTGCTTTAAACTCTAATATCTGAGCCACAGGAAGCCAGTGCAGGGACCTGAGAACTGGACTAATATGATTGTATTTCCTTGTTCTTGTCAGGACTCGAGCTGTAGAATTTTGGACATACTGCAGCTGTTTTAAGCTTGTTTTGAGAGACCAGTGAGCAGTCGCTACAGTAGTCTAACGTACAAAAGCAAGGATAAGAATCCCCATATTTTTCAGATGGTAAAAAGCTGCTGGTGTTACTGATTTGATGTAGCTAGCTAATCTTATTGAAATGTAAATCCGAGTTCATTATGAATCATGAAACTGAGGTCCACTGGTTAGTGCAATGGTAAATGCTCTGACTCTGGTCCTCTTTTAGCTGTTTTCTCAGATCAGAGACATAAAACAGGCACGCAACCAGACGGATGAACCACATACACACGCACGCGTGTGCACACACACAGATACACGCAAGTGCGAGTAGGCCAAATACTGCAGTCTTTTTTTTCTTTCTTTTTTTACCGTGGTCTGAATCACAGAGCTGTCACAGAGTCACGCACATTAACGTCACACATGCATTCGCGCACATGATACACAATAACCACGGGCCCCACACACAAGGACACAGTACAAATACGCACACATGCACACACACACACACGAGGACACACACCAGGGCCAGGTGCTGCGGTCTTCTTACTCTGAGCTCGGCCGTCTTGCTGACCACCCTCTCGTCCATCTCCAGTGGCTCCGGGCCGCGGGGTGAGGAGCTCCAGCACAGCAGACACGAATGCTTGAGGAGTGAGGCCAGGCTGGCGTGCTCCTTACACCCAACGTCCCCGGGCTTGTCGGGCCGGTCCTGCAGCTCCATGGCTCTGGGGTAGAGGATGGAGGCTGTTTCTGCCGTGATGGGGGACTGCAGAGGGGCGGGACAAGAGCTGGGCGACTGGGCCAATCAGTGCGCGAGGAGGCGGTGACGTGTGGATGAGTACAGGCATAAGTAGAACACGCATACAGCGGCATGGCTCTCATACACGTTCAGAAGCTTTTTGTTTGGATACACACAGAGCTGGTGCTTGCCATATTGGGGTCCTAAGCAGAAGTCAGCATAGGGGCCCTACACCTAATTCAAGAAACCATAAAAATTAAAGCAAGCAGACGTTCCATTACACATATATATCACAAATAAATTATTCACGCTAATCAAGCAATATAAGAATTGATTAGTGATTGATTCAACACAAGATCAAATAACATTTGAACTTTTCACACACGATAAAAGATAAGATATGATAAGATAGACTTTATTGATCTCACACAGGAGAAATTTACATTTCACATTTGGCATGGATAGAATTACTCAGATTTGTGCAAAAGACAGAAGTGTGAATGTTAATTTACAAAAATAAACAAAATACAAATATTAGTAATATATACAAATATATATTTTATATAAAATATAAATAATAACTAGTGTCAGTATTATCACCAGTAGTATTAATATATTACCTTAAAGGCCCTACGCATACTGCGTAGTCTGCGTATAGGAAGCGCCGGCTCTGGAAACACCCGGCCCTTACTCCGGACTCACAACCTGCAGGAGGATCAGTGAGGGACTTGTGATCTGTTAATTTTGGTGAAGCTCTGACTGCAGCCCCCACGACCCAAAAATGGATAAGGAGACAAAGAAGAAGAAAAAGAAGACTCCATATTGCTTGAAAATTATCTCCAACTTTCTCCTCTAACCTTTCATATGTCTGTGTTTGCAGTTCCCTCCAGTGGCAGCATAGGGAGTTTCAGGGAATTAGGCCCGAGCCCCGAACGGGGTAAGGGCCTATTGCTTTCACAATGGTGAAAACAAATGGTGGCGGTGCGTGACGGACGCGTCAGCGCCCGTCACTCACCAAAACGTGACGGTTGCATGCGTAAACTCAAACGCATTAAAATTATGTATCAGGTGCCATTGAAACCTATATTGTTTTTGCTCGAGACGTAAAAAAAAAAAAAACCTTTTTTATTTATTAGGCCCGAGCCCCGAACGGGGTAAGGGCCTATTGCTTTCACAATGGTGAAAACAAATGGTGGCGGTGCGTGACGGACACGTCAGCGCCCGTCACTTACCAAAACGTGACAGTTGCGTGCGTAAACTCAAACACTTTAAAATGATGTATAACGTGCCATTGAAACCTATATTGTTTTTGCTCGAGACAAGTCAAAAAACATTCCTTTTTTATTTATTCATTAGGCCCGAGCCCCGAACGGGGTAAGGGTCTATTGCTTTCACAATGGTGAAAACAAATGGTGGCGGTGCGTGACGGACGCGTCAGCGCCAGTCACTCACCAAAACGTGACGCTTGCGTGCGTAAACTCAAAAGCTTTAAAATGATGTATCACGTGCCATTGAAACCTATATTGTTTTTGCTCGAGACGTCAAAAAAAAAAATCCTTTTTTATTAGGCCCGAGCCCCGAACGGGGTAAGGGCCTATTGCTTTCACAATGGGGAAAACAAATGGTGGCGGTGCGTGACGGACGCGTCAGCGCCCGTCACTCACCAAAACGTGACGGTTGCGTGCGTAAACTCAAAAGCTTTAAAATGATGTATCAGGTGCCATTGAAACCTATATTGTTTTTGCTCGAGACGTTTAAAAAAAAAATCCTTTTTAGGCCCGAGCCCCGAACGGGGTAAGGGCCTATTGCTTTCACAATGGTGAAAACAAATGGTGGCGGTGCGTGACGGACGCGTCAGCGCCCGTCACTCACCAAAACGTGACGGTTGCGTGCGTAAACTCAAAAGCTTTAAAATGATGTATCAGGTGCCATTGAAACCTTTTTTTTTTTTTGCTCGAGACGTTAAAAAAAAAAATCCTTTTTTATTAGGCCCGAGCCCCGAACGGGGTAAGGGCCTATTGCTTTCACAATGGTGAAAACAAATGGTGGCGGTGCGTGACGGACGCATCAGCGCCCGTCACTCACCAAAATGTGACAAACTCAAACACTTTAAAATGATGTATCACGTGCCATTGAAACCTATATTGTTTTTGCTCGAGACGTTGAAAAAAAAATTCCTTTTTAGGCCCGAGCCCCGAACGGGGTAAGGGCCTATTGCTTTCACAATGGGGAAAACAAATGGTGGCGGTGCGTGACGGACGCGTCAGCGCCCGTCACTCACCAAAATGTGACGGTTGCGTGCGTAAACTCAAACGCTTTAAAATGATGTATCACGTGCCATTAAAACCTATATTGTTTTTGCTCAAGACGTTAAAAAAAAATTCCTTTTTTAGGCCCGAGCCCCGAACGGGGTAAGGGCCTATTGCTTTCACAATGGTGAAAACAAATGGTGGCGGTGCGTGACGGACGCGTCAGCGCCCGTCACTCACCAAAACGTGACGGTTGCGTGCGTAAACTCAAAAGCTTTAAAATGATGTATCAGGTGCCATTGAAACCTTTTTTTTTTTTGCTCGAGACGTTAAAAAAAAAAAATCCTTTTTTATTAGGCCCGAGCCCCGAACGGGGTAAGGGCCTATTGCTTTCACAATGGTGAAAACAAATGGTGGCGGTGCGTGACGGACGCGTCAGCGCCCGTCACTCACCAAAACGTGACGGTTGCGTGCGTAAACTCAAACACTTTAAAATGATGTATCACGTGCCATTGAAACCTATATTGTTTTTGCTCGAGACGTTGAAAAAAAAAATTCCTTTTTAGGCCCGAGCCCCGAACGGGGTAAGGGCCTATTGCTTTCACAATGGTGAAAACAAATGGTGGCGGTGCGTGACGGACGCGTCAGCGCCCGTCACTCACCAAAACGTGACGGTTGCGTGCGTAAACTCAAAAGCTTTAAAATGATGTATCAGGTGCCATTGAAACCTTTTTTTTTTTTTGCTCGAGACGTTAAAAAAAAAAATCCTTTTTTATTAGGCCCGAGCCCCGAACGGGGTAAGGGCCTATTGCTTTCACAATGGTGAAAACAAATGGTGGCGGTGCGTGACGGACGCGTCAGCGCCCGTCACTCACCAAAACGTGACGGTTGCGTGCGTAAACTCAAACACTTTAAAATGATGTATCACGTGCCATTGAAACCTATATTGTTTTTGCTCAAGACGTAGAAAAAAAAAATTCCTTTATTAGGCCCGAGCCCCGAACGGGGTAAGGGCCTATTGCTTTCACAATGGTGAAAACAAATGGTGGCGGTGCGTGACGGACGCGTCAGCGCCCGTCACTCACCAAAACGTGACAGTTGCGTGCGTAAACTCAAACACTTTAAAATGATGTATCAGGTGCCATTGAAACCTATATTGTTTTTGCTCGAGACGTTAAAAAAAAAATTCCTTTTTTATTAGGCCCGAGCCCCGAACGGGGTAAGGGCCTATTGCTTTCACAATGGTGAAAACAAATGGTGGCGGTGCGTGACGGACGCGTCAGCGCCCGTCACTCACCAAAACGTGACAGTTGCGTGCGTAAACTCAAACGCTTTAAAATGATGTATCACATGCCATTGAAACCTATATTGTTTTTGCTCGAGACGTTAAAAAAAAAATTCCTTTTTTAGGCCCGAGCCCCGAACGGGGTAAGGGCCTATTGCTTTCACAATGGTGAAAACAAATGGTGGCGGTGCGTGACGGACGCGTCAGCGCCCGTCACTCACCAAAATGTGACGGTTGCGTGCGTAAACTCAAAAGCTTTAAAATGATGTATCAGGTGCCATTGAAACCTATATTGTTTTTGCTCGAGACGTTAGGCCCGAGCCCCGAACGGGGTAAGGGCCTATTGCTTTCACAATGGTGAAAAAAAATGGTGGCGGTGCGTGACGGACGCGTCAGCGCCCGTCACTCACCAAAACGTGACAGTTGCGTGCGTAAACTCAAACACTTTAAAATGATGTATCATGTGCCATTGAAACCTATATTGTTTTTGCTTGAGACGTCAAAAAAAAAAATCCTTTTTTATTTATTTATTAGGCCCGAGCCCCCGAACGGGGTAAGGGCCTATTGCTTTCACAATGGTGAAAACAAATGGTGGCGGTGCGTGACGGACGTGTCAGCGCCCGTGACACACCAAAACGTGACGGTTGCGTGCGTAAACTCAAACACTTTAAAATGATGTATCAGGTGCCATTGAAACCTACAGTAGGTCCCATTCCGTTTTGTCGCCTTTCACGCGTGAATCACACGAGACTCACGTGTGATTCACGCGTCTTTTATTTTCCCCCCTCCCAGTGACGTTGCAATGACCAAAACAACCACCAGGTGGCACTTGTGAGCAGGGTTACATTGGCGTCTCATCGCTCTTTCTTCTCTCTTCACTAGGAGAGAGGCTTTAAGCCTAGCGTACTGTACATCGGACTTATATTCGTCGCCTATGAGTTTCTGCCCCGCGCACATCGACAATCTGGTTAAAACGGGCAACTCCTTGTAGCAGGCCAGTCTCTGGAATAACCCGCAGACATTAAAACTACTGCATATAACGTAAACTTTTGCATCACGTTGGTGATCTTTCCAAAAAGAGAGAATATCGTTATGGAAAGAGAAACTATTGGTAATATAACGCTGAACGTTATCTGACTCAAACAGCTCCGCTGGTGTCTCCTCCCACTCAGAAAAAAAGCAGACGCCTTTTCTCTGGCATCTCTAACATTTATAATAAATACATAAATATAACAAGAAGATGCTTTCGAAATAATAATTTAGCAAGCTGTAATTCATTTATTTTAACTCCCTGCCAAACTACGCGCGATTGCAAATGTTACCACAAGGGACTTCCCAGACCGTGCTTCACATATTATTATATTATATAGGGATCAGGAGATTTCTTTCGTTCCTGACCCACCCTCCCGCACCTGACATGACTCAATATTTTTTGAGGCAATCCAACGCCGCCCGAACTCCGCGGGACCTCGCGGGTTGACTGCGGGTTTTCGGGCCGACCCCCGCCAATCTCGCATGTCCTGGTTCAGGCTGCAGAGCAATTGTCCATTATTTTAATAGGACTTCTGGTCTTGCAAACACTGTAAAAAAGATACGTTTAGTTCAACTCAAAATTTCCAAGCAACCACTGCGAAGATTTTTTGATTGAAGGCATTAACTTAATTTCTTACAAGTTGTTGAATACTTCACTTATTAAGTTGTGTCAGTTAGTTTTTCCAAGTTCTGCCAACTAATGTTTAAATCAAGTTACTGGAAATTCAAGTCTGTAAAAAACTTACTTTTTTAAGTTCAGATTACTGTCGCGAGCAGAGAGAGAGAGAGAAGTAGCAGAGAGAAGAGGGACGACGCGAGCAGAGATAGACGTGACAAGAGAGAGAGACGTGAGCAGAGAGAGAGAGACGCGAAGAGTGAGAGAAGAAGGTGAGCATAGAGAGAGAGACGGAGCAGAGAGAGAGAACGTGAGCAGAGAAGAGAGAGAGGTGACAGAGAGAGACGTGAGCAGAAGAGAGAAACGCGAGCAAAAGAAGAGACCGACAGAGATAGAGAAGACGTGAGCAAGAAGAGAGACCGAGCAGAGAGAGAGAGCAGAGAGAGAGAGACGCTAGCAGAGAAACGTATCAAAGAGAGAGAACGTGAGCAAGAAGAGACGCAGCAAGAGAAGAGAGACGCGAGCAGGAAGAGAGAGAACGTGAGCAAGAGAGAGAGACGCGAGCAAGAAGAGAGAGCAGAAGAGAAGACGCGACAAAGAGAAAAAAGACTGAGGCAGAGAGAGAGACGTGATGCAGAAAAGAGAGACGTGGAGCAAGAGAGAGAGACGTGACAAGAGAGACTGAGCAGAGAGAGACGTGAGGCAGAGAGGAGAGAAGACGATGAGCAGAAAAGAAGACGGCGAGCAAGAGAGAGAGGCGTGAGCAAGAGAGAGAGAGAGGTGAGCCGAGAGAGAGAGAGAGAGGTGAGCAGAGAGAGACGTAGCAGAGAGAGACGTGAGCAGAGAGAGAGAACGTGAGCAGAAAGATAGAGACGTGAGCAGAGAAGACGCGAGCAGAAGAGAGAGCGCGTGAGCAGAGAGAGAGAGACGCGACAGAGAGAGAGAGGCTGAGCAGAGAGAGAGAGAGAGAGCTCGGTGAACTGTAAAACGACAACCAAATTGTTCCACCCCTAACAGTTTTGTATGTGATACCAAAGCGATGAAATGAGGACTACTGGTTTTACAGAAACTATTCAGGACGTGAAAAGTATGATTCATTCTGATGACAGGACAGAAGCAAATGTTATGTTATAAAACAGCAGAGAACTGTATGAATGTAACGATACAAAGTCCAAAAGCATTTGTAAAGTGTTCAAAGGAGAAACGCCGCGATGATGTCACTCACGACAGCAATGTTGTGGAGGTTCTAACCGTAATGAATTTTTGTATGTTTTTCTACTAAATACTGTATTTGTACTTTTTGATTTTTGTTGGCAGAATGCTGTATAATTGCAAATAGCATAAGCATAAATATGTGAACATACAGTCATACATATGGTACACTAAATATACAATCACAATGAAAACATGACTCAATCATTTGACTGTTGTTCATAAACACTGAGTCTGGACACAGGACACAGACCGTTTCAATTGACATGAAGACTTTATTTTGAGGAATTAAGTCATTTTGAGAAAGTGTCTTTTTAGCAGGTTATCCAGGAGGTTTTGCAGTTTGCACTCATGTTCTGAGAAATGCACTAACTGTTGTTAAAATGTGAAGAATTATGTGAAAAATGCACCAAAGACACTGAGAAATACTGATTACAAATTATAAACAGGCGCATTCTCAGGGTACACGAAGCACTGCCATGGCATCTCTTCTGCATTGCAGCTCTCCTCCCCCCCACACGAATAAACAAAGCCAACACGCCACCCCCTGCTGTTATACAGTCATTAACCTACATTTGCAAATCAATAACAATGCAAATGATTAGCACCAAACCTACAGTTAGCTCCCTGTTCTCAAAACAGGGGCCAATTTCGGGTTTGGTTTTCTAGTGTTAGAAAACCAGGTGCGATAGACGTGAGCAGAGACGAGAACGTGAGCAAGAGAGAAGACGTGAGCAGAGAGAGAGGAGCAGAGAGAGTCCGTGAGCAGAGAGAGGAGAGACGGTGAGCAGAGAGAGAAGAGACGTGAGCAGAGAGAGAGATCAGAAGAGAGACGTGAGCAAGATAGAGACGCGAGCAGAAAAGGATAGAACACCTGAATTTCTCCTACAGGGATCAATAATGAATCTATCTATCTATAAATTCAGCTTTAGCACACACTCCTTGCTGGCTGTTGATCTCCTTGCTGCTACAGTATATCCAACAAAAGTGCTCTTCTAGGTGTTTTTTCTAATTCTGGAAGTGTGTCACAAAGCATTCCGGATGGTTTCGCTCGTTTTCTAGTGTAAATTAAACTTTGGTGGTGGCCTTACGCCAGTTAGAAAGCCTTTATTTCAATAAAAAATTTATTTTATGAATCCACACTCTTGTGAAGGTGTGGCTCCCATGAACAACCAACTTGGAATACAGTCACTGCCCTGCACTTGTTTAATCGCATTTCAAGTCTGTCATTCTCAGCCTATCACAGCTTGAGTCCACTCATTGTCAAACTGTATTTGATGTTTACTTCAAAAAATGTTATTTTTGACTTCCCTCATGGAAGATATTTTTGTGAAAAACCAAGGTTTTCTGCTTCAATATAGGTTGCACTCAGAGTGTTATGTTAACCATGGAAACATGGGGGCCCTCCTACTGTCAAGCTGCAGGAAAATAACAATGTTAAGGGAACTGCGGTTGTTAGCTTGCGGTTTGTATTTTGCCACAGTAATTTATCCCTAAATAAAAGCACACAAGAATGCATATCTACATTATTCAACAGGTTGGAACACTTTGGAGTGGGTTCCTTCGCCACTCAGGCGCAAGTAAAGAAATAAATAAACCTAGCCCAATTAAAACTTTTAAATAATATTTTCACATTGTTTGTCTTTTGTGCCTATGTGTTCAAACACATGCTGAGTCATGTGTAATCTCAGGCCAAAATATTTACATGAAACGCCCTCCAGCCCCCCCCCCCAAAAGACAATAAGCCCCCCCAAAACTTACTCCATTAGTGTGTAATCATGTGAGCAATTTAGACAAGTCCAATGGATTCATGAGAGTGAAACACCTAGAAGTCAAATATTTTTAGGTCTTAGAGCGCATCTTCGGGACGCCATCTTGAAAAGGACGTTTTCCGGTTGTCAAACTTTGGCTATACTTTTAGTATGTTATAGGCCACATCTAATACTACCCAAACACAGCTCTGAGAAATCTAACCTTTTTTTAGCATTGTTTTAGGGTTGGGTGGTTATTTGTCCAATATCTTGCACCAGATTACTCGGCCCTGGGGTCATATAGCGCAACCAAATGCATGCAATTTCTGTTAATATTGCGATTTCATCAAACTTGTTCCAAGTAGAATCTTATAATTAGCACAAAGTTATGGAAATGATGTAGGACAGCGGCTGTAGATCGTTTCTCACACCAACATGATTTATATAGAGCAACCCAAGTTATGAAAAATAACTACAATGTCATAAAATTTTATTACCAGCAACAACACACACACCCATAAACACACACACATCGACACACCACTCTCAACAGTCAGTTATATTAGTCATACATTACACAATCCTGATGTTGAATCATAGTGAGTCTTGCTGAGAAATACAATAAGGTTTGATGGCACTCACCGAAGTTCTGCCTCTGGGGGTGGAGGCTCGAGGAGCATCACCGACGCGCCCGCATTCCTAGCTACCATTACCACCCCCACCCTCCCTTCCTCCCTCTAGCATCAGCTCTAAAGTCATTTCTCATTCTTTATCTTTAGCTCCTCAGCTCTAAGGCCTTCTCCATCTTAGTTTTAGCTCAACTCTATATTCTGCTCAGTCTTTAGGCTTTAGCTCAGCTCTAAAGTCCTTCTCGCTGTCTTGTGGTTAAGGCCTCAGCTCTAAACCTTTCTTGCGGCACCCAAACCATGAGTCACACCACTTCCCCTAGCAGCTGTGGTTGTGAGAGTTGGAGGGGCTGTGTGCCAAAGGGGCGGTCTTGAACCCCCTCCAGATCCACATTCAACAGATCTGCTGGCCTAGACCCCGACAGGCTAGCTCAGCTCCTCGATCACGCCTCCGCTGCCCTCTGCTTCTCATTCCTCCACTTCCACTTCTTGCTCCTTTTCTCTAGCGCATAAGCCGTAGGGACGATCTGAAAGGCAGAATGAGCTCCGGGCTGAGGCTATGCTGGATTGTGCCTGGGATTGGGCCTGCTGTGCTTGGGCGTCTGCTTTCTCAAGTGTAATTCAGACAAAAGGAGATTATGTAAGACCTCAGTTGTTAGGACTGAGCTGTTATGGCTCTGGCTGAGGGAAGGTAATAGATTAAGGGGGGGTTATATAACTAACCAATCCTGGGGTCTGTAACTTTACAGCTGGCGTCTGTACTTTTTAGACTAATAGAACTCGTGTTTTTAACCACTATGTCCCCGGTTTTGCTCTAATAAACAGTTGCTTCTGACATAATACAGGACTTAAACCTGCCATAGATGAATGTCTCCTCTGTCAGATCTGACAGGTTCCTCTAAAGCAGTAGGCGTGCACTGGGTTTCTCGAGACTCTTTAAGACGATCATCAGGTGGGTCTTGCTCTCCATCCGAGTACACGTATACTGTTTACCTAAATTCTTAGCTGATTGAGTACTAAGCAGCTACCACTAGTACAGCCAACATCTACTGGCTGCTTCTACCACTACCACTAATACTATACCAGCGCAGAGACTAAGAGCATTTTTTTACTTTGTTACCTGGACTATGGAGCCACCATCATACAACAAGGGAAACATAAACATCACCCCATTCTTTACACACACCAAACACCTCTGCTCAGCCAGATTTATGATAAATGATAATGGCAGAAATTGACTCCTATAGTACTAAAGGCTCGACTCAACTCTCCCAGGTTTGCGGCCGTAACCAGGTACTTTTCTAGTAAGGGTCTTAGACTGTCAGTCAAGCTGCATAGGGAGTTAGTTTGCCGGGAGAAGTATGGTAACTTGAGTACTATCCTCTCTTCCTTCCTACTTTATCTGTTTTGCATTATTACATGTGTTCTATATTCTTTCTGCGTTTTTACTGTTGATTCTCCGATCTGTGTTGGTGAGTTCAATGGTTTTGTTAAGTCCTCTGAGATGACTTCTGTTGTGATTTAGGACTATACAAGAATAAGTTGTACTGTATTGTATTGTAAATCCACCTACATCTCCTTGGTCTTCCACAAAGTCCTGTATTATGCCGCATTCAGCTACATAATACAGCGTCTCGGGGTGCACGCACGGACTGCACGGCAGAGGCGCAGGAGCGGAAAATTGACGCACGCAGGAAATGAACAATGCTGAACGTTTTCTCGGGACGCTCGTGCAGCGATTAATCAAAGAGCCGCAAAGTGGTCACGGGGACATTAGCGGTCTGAGCGAGCAGACTGAACATACTGGTAAACAGCCAAAACAGGAGCTACACCAGGACTAAACCAGGGTTGACAATGGGGGACACAGTGCTTGTGAACATATGCGTTCTCAGGTCCCCGTGACTGTAAACAACTGCTTCGAGCGTGTTCACCGATGCGGAAGTACCGTTTAATAATAAAATAAACTTATGGCGCACCTCCGTGAACACATACTGCTGTTATGTAAATGTAACCAAGGGAGGGCTAGGGGTTCCTCTAAGAAGATGGCAGGGAAGTCTGGTAACAAAACATGAACGAAGCAGAAATGTGGAAAAGATACAAGTTTTACACCAATAGATAAAAACAACCTTTTATTTAATGTTAATAAAATTTTAAAATATAGCTGTGAAGGAAAACAAAACACTAAACATGTAAGGGAAGGCAACTGGGGGAATTAAAGAAAATTAGAAACAAACTCAAACCAAACGTTAGTAATAAAAAAAAAGCACCAAACCAAACTTAATCCCCCAATTACTTGATCCTACATATTTTCAGTACTGTCCTAAAGTGCTTTTACTTGTAGAAGTAATTTTGGGTGCTAAACTTTACAGTTTTGTGAGCCAAACACTATTCACAAGAGGTTTAATGAGCCAAACCAAACAGCAGCGGCTAACTGTTGGGTAGAGCACAGAACGGTTAGAATGAACAACACTTAAACCAAACCCAACTTGTGTGCGTATCTATGCGCATCAACCCGGCGCATAGTGAAGCTCGGGCCTGAAGCGGACACCAGCAGAACAACCACCTGACTGTGCTTTAATATTTCTTCAGGCTAAAACTAACATACAGATGTTCTACTCGTCTGCCCCACACACACAACCCACCGCACGGCACGACCAGCCCGATGCTCCAGAGGTGTGCTGCTATTGCGTGCGCACCGGTTTTACACTAATGTAATTAGCTGGCGCAGCTGGTAAGCAAACATCGAGGGAGCGGGTGAATTCACTGGGCCTCATGTATGAAACTTGCGTACGGTCAAATCAGGGTGTAAATGATGCATACGCAAAAAATTTACACTTTTCCGTCATTATCAATCTGGACGTGAGCGTACGGTACGCACAGAATTTACACCAAGTCAATAGGTGGTGTAAATTTGTATGCTCATTTCAACCTTCGTCACAACACGCCAAAACACGCATGAAATTCAAGATTTGGACAAAAATAAACATATTCCCTCTGGGAAAATTATAAACTGCGTTTTCATGGAGCATCATGTTTCAGAATTTGAATTTGCGCATATGAAAAAGTCAAACAATCTGGAAACACGCAAACTTTGAATAAATCACAGATCATGCTGAGAAGCCTCTTTTGTTTCTATGATTTTAAATCTGACTTCTATGTGTATTTTGATCTGTATGTTTTTAAAATGTGAAGCGCTTTGTGATCCTGGACTGTGAAAGGCTCTATACAAATACACTTTACGCGACAGGGATGTTGGACCCATCTATATATGTGGCAGGCTCTGCGCTGCGTAAGTACGCACGCCTATCTGTATTCCTCATTCACATCTGGTAAAGCAATGTATGTCTTCATTAGATTTGTGTAAGCCTCACACAGACACACCCCATTAACGCATGGGCCGATGGACTATGTATTGCTCACTCCAAACGTCTCACTGCCGTCTCTCAGTGAGTAGAGTAAAAAAAAAAAAACAAAGTTGAGTAAAAAAATACAAAGGTATCTCGAGATACCTATTGTTTTGGAGAGGTATCTCAAGATACCTATTGTTTCAGAGAGGTATCTTACAGACCTGTGAAAGTAGCTAGCAGTGCTTCCGGTATGGCGCCAGATTTACGCCAAAAGTCCACACGCGCAAATAATACATACACGCGCAGCTTTATTTAATTCACACGCGCGCAAACCACTCTCCACGCGCATATTTTACCCCACATACGCGCAGATTCAGTACCACGAGCAACAATACGCGCGTGTGTGCGTTCGTGACATGCCTTCTCCCTGCTCGTGGTCTGTGTTCTGCGCGCGTTGAAAACTTTTGCCATCTCTTCTACGCGAGCGTGAAATATACTTTTGTCGCTTGGGGGCGGGGCCACTGCTTTCCAGGAATTCCCGCGGTTAGAAGATTTGGTTCAGAAGACGAATACTTGGTGAGCGTTTTATATTTATTTGATATATAAACATATTACAATGTAGGCTATGTCCTTTATTTCAGTAGTTTTCTACTAAATTACAGTTAAAAATGAGAAGAACTTAGTTACTATTAATTAATTAATTAAAATGATGGACATGGGCAAACAAGCAACGATTGGGAAACTGGTGCGATGTTAGCTATTGAAAGACAGTTTAAAAAAAAAAACATTTGTATGACTATATTTTAGCAGGGAGGTAGTTTTGTACTGTTGCCGTTTGTAGAAACTAAGGTGAGAGCGGCAGGTCATATTGGGGCAAAACAAATTGTGTCACTTTGGTGCTAGTTTGAAGGTTGCCTAAAAGAGTACCTCTGTTCAGTGTATACTTGCTATGATTACTTAAGTTGTCTCATATTAACATAAGTAATGATTTAATGAACAACTTTGACTTGTATTTGAGTGATGTTTGACCAGGACTCACTTTACTATAAGTACAGTATTTCTACTGTATCCTCCATGATGATCCATGATTACTGAACAGGCATGTTAATGTTTATAATGTCATTGTAGCCTTAGTATGTATAAACATATGAATAAAGGACATAGCCTACATTGTAATATGTTTATATATCAAATAAATATAAAAGGCTCACCAAGTATTCGTTTTCTGAACCAAATCTTCTAACCGCGGGAATTCCTGGAAAGCAGTGGCCCCGCCCCCAAGCGACACAAGTATATTTCACGCGCGCGTAGAAGAGATGGCAAAAGTTTTCAACGCGCGCAGAACACAGACCACGAGCAGGGAGAAGGCATGTCACGAAGGCATGTCACGAACGCACACACGCGCGTATTGTTGCTCGTGGTACTGAATCTGCGCGTGTGTGGGGTGAAATATGCGCGTGGAGAGTGGTTTGCGCGCGTGTGAATTAAATAAAGCTGCGCGTGTATGTATTATTTGCGCGTGTGGACTTTTGGCGTAAATCTGGCGCCATATTCCAGCTAATGCTGTCAACAAACCGCGGGCAACAACCACATGTCCGTGTGAAGGTTTATGTAAATGGGCTTGACATAAGGACATAACAACACCCACACACAAGTTTTATTCAAGACTAAACTTGTGAAGATATTTGAAGAGGATTTTTATTAAATCTTTTTCCCCGAGCAACGGCCGTGAATGCTCATGTTAGCTGGTAAACAACCACTCACCTTGGACCCGGAGCGAACACGTAACATGTGTCTATGGTACGTACCTGCATTATGCTTTACTGTTGAGTTATGAACACGACTGTTATGATACAATACAGACGTTAGATCTGCCACAGACGTTTGTTTGTAGCCTTGTTATCTGCCGTGATTAAACTCAGTTGTCCCGAAAAGCTAAGCTAATGCTAACGCCAGACTATTCAGTCCATTAAGATTGTGTTTGATCAAGAAAAATCATATTCTTACTATCTTTAAGGAGAAACAACCCCACAGATTAAATATTAAAGCTACACAGAGAAAACAAACGTTTTCATGGAGACAGCAGCTGTAGTGTGCTAACCATAGTGATAACATCTGTTGTATGTATTGATATAAGATAGATAGTATGGGATTAAGCTGTATAAATACAAATACTGGGAATAATGTATATTTATTTGCATTTACTGTATATATTAGACATATGTGAAATTACAGAATCGGCTAAGGCTTATTATAAAGCACTTTTCGTACAATAGTCTGGTAAATATACGTATAGTAAGATAAGCACATTATACAGATGTTACTTTTGTCTTTAATAAAATACATTTGCAGATGACAAAGTCCCACTTCCATAAAGACAGCTTTTAAGTAGTTAGCCATGCTTCTATGTTCGTTATTTGAGTGAATATTTCTATTCTATTATGCTGCTGTGAAGCTTATACCTCTTTAATATGAAATACTGGAAGGTATTTTATTTTTACCAGTTTGTCGAAATTTGAAAGCAAGGCCCCTATTATAATATGAGTTAGTAATATTAATTTAATACAAAGTGTGAAAAGAAACTCAAATGTGTGATGTCCACATCACAGGGACAAACAGAGACTACAGCGCATTGTTCGCTCTGCAGAGGAAGTGATCGGCCGCAGCCTCCCATTGCTGCAGGACCTATACGTCGCCCGAGCTCGAGGCCGGGCTGGTCGTATCACAGCCGACCCCTCTCACCCTGCACATGGACTATTCCAACCACTCCCCAGCAGGGCGTCTGCCTCTCCTTCGTAGAGAAGAACCTGGAAATAAATATGAAAAACATGTTGCTTTTAATATGATTTTGTTCTTGTATCTGATGTGTAAAGCATCTCTCTGTGTCATGAAAAGTATTATTTATTTAAGTACATATTTGTCAGCAGTATTTATACTTCTATTATTTAACCTTTATTTACTGTAACCAGGAAAATACCCATTGAGATCGAGATCTCTTTTCTAATTGAATACATTAAGCCATGTAACTATTCTGATCTGATTAGAACCAGTCCGTTTGCTTTTCAAAAATTCTAAAAGTGAACAAGAGCAGTCGCAGGCATCTCCTTTGTTCAACTCCATGATTTTACAGATGTTCCTCTCATCAGTGAACACACGTTATTACATTTAGGCCTAATACAAATTAATGTAAGTGAAGCAAAAACGAGGGCCATTAGCAAATATATCAATCATATTGTATATGTGCATTGTTAACATACAATATCACTTTGTAAAACTAATAATCACTCCAAATATAATTGTTATAAAAGGTATAATGTCCGCTTCAAAAGGCTCCTCTTTCGGTTTTCATAATTACTATCATAACTAAGATCGTTAGCATTAGGGAGTTCTCAAAATAAGTCCCCATGTTTGGCCCTCTAACCTGGGCTTCAGCACTGCTCGACACCCGCTATTAGCAGCGCCAGAACTTCGCGCTGGGGGTAGATTTTGAAAATGTTCTATTTATTCGCCAAACAGACCTCTGATATGACATAAGACGGGGATGTTTCTTGCCTCAAATGTTATTACAATTAACTTTTGTGTCCTAATTAAAGTGTATTTTAAGCATTTTACCTTCCATTGTGGCGCAGTCTTTTCTCTAATCTCCGAGTCTTGGGTTGTATCATAACAGTCGTGTTCATAAGTCAACAGTGAAGCATAATGCAGGTACGTACCATAGACACATGTTACGTGTTCGCTCCGGGTCCAAGGTGAGTGGTTGTTTACCAGCTAACATGAGCATTCACGGCCGTGGCTCGGGGAAAAAGGCAGCAAAGCATTAATAAAAATCGTCTTCAAATATCTTCACAAGTTTAGTCTTGAATAAAACTTGTGTGTGGGTGTTGCTATGTCCTTATGTCAAGCCCATTTACATAAACCTTCACGTGTGGTTGTTGCCCGTGGTTTGTTGACAGCATTAGCCGGAAGCACGGCTAGCTTCTTCCACGGGTCTATTTCGGAGAGATACCTCTCCGAAACAATAGGAATCTCGAGATACCTATTGTTTTGGAGAGGTATCTCGAGACACCTTTTTTTTTTATTCTACTATGCTCCGTACTGTCCACCCGCTGCGCACTCTTGGGAGTGAATCCACAGCAGGTGCCAAGGGAAGTCGCGCCACATAACTCCTCAAATGCTGTCATTCAGAAGTTTTGGCTCCAGAGTTCCTCTGTAAAATCTGGACCACAAACGCTCTCTCTATACAGCGCTTCATTGAATTCACAAGATGCTGCAGACGCTTCATTGATGAGAGCCACCGCTGCACAATATTAATTCTTTATTTATTCACTTCTACAATTCAAGAGAGATTTTTCTAATTCATAAAAACATTGTTGCAAATTTGTTCAAAACGCAGCTGAATAAATAGCGTATATTTATTTTAAGCATGAACCTGTGGCAGACCCTGCGCCGTATACGTAATTACGCATATGCTTTGCCTCATTCACCTCTGGCAAAGCAATGTGGGTTTTCCTTGGTTTTGTGCATTCATTCAGGTCATTTATTATTTATTTAGTTACGTCGAAATTTCAGGAGAGATGAGTGCTGCAGTGGGTCTAGACACTAGGGAAAAAAGTGTATATATAATATAGCGTATATATATATATTTTTAAACGTGAATGAACTCAGAAGTGCGTGCTTTTTGCGGCTTTTTAGCCGACTTCCTGCTGACCTGTCGTAAAAACGGGGATCAGGTGGTTTCTGAATATTTATAGACGTGACTTTTACGTCACGGTGCGTATGCTCGAATCTGTGCGTATCTCACACGTTCATAAATGCCACGTCAGATCTTGCGTATCTGGAATGTACACCCAAAATTTACACCTTTTTCTGCACAATTTTCATAAATGAGGGCCTCTGACCGTAGGAAAAAAACCCATAAGTAACCCGCCTGGTTACATCAAGTTTCTGGAAGGTCTCTGGACACAAAGACACTGCAGAGCTGCATTATCGGAGAAGAACTTTACACAAAAAGTTGCTAGCTTAACTCCGTTAGCATCAAAGTCTGCCCGCTACTGCTGCCACTTCCGGCTGGTGCCACCGCTGGCCAATGACTTCTGGTCTGAACACCCCTGTGTCTGAAATTTATAAAATGTGCGTATGGTGCGAACGGAAGCTGCAAACCAGCGTCGGCGGTCTGAACGCACCATTAGTCCTCTGTACTCTACGTTATTATGCTACTGCTACCACTACTGTTGCTAATACTACCACTACTAATGCTACTGCTGCTACTACTACCACTACAACCACTACTACTACCAATACTAGTACTACTACCAGTGTTGGGTAAGTTAGTTTGAAAAATTAATTAGTGACAAGTTACTAGTTATTTAAATATTAACACACTGTTACACTCTAACGCACGGGTACATTAATCATCACAAACATCTGGAGCTCATTCAGAAAGACTGGGAAAACACAGAGAATCATGTGACTCACAAACACAACGTTCACCGCTTTCTCCATCAAAGCTGGAGGACGTACGTTTAAAGCTGGGGTCTTTAATTTACATGAGACCCGAGAGAGAGATAGACCAGAGAGAGCAGAGAAAGACACCAAAGAGAGAGACCAGATAGAGACCAGAAAAAGACACCAGAAAGAGAGGCCAGAGAGAGAGAGAGACCATAGAGACATCAGAGAGACCAGAGAGAGACCAGAGAGTGAGATCAGAGCGAGACCAGAGAGAGACCAGAGGCAGAGAGCAAAGACGGACCAGAGAGAAACCAGCGAGAGAGATCAAAGGGAAAGAGCACAGACAAACCGGAGCCCACCTGCTCCCAGAGAGCTGTGCTCTCTGAGATGAGGAGGCTCTCTAGGAGGAGGTGGACTCTCTGAGAGGGGTGGTCTCTCTGGGAAAAGGTAGTCTTGCTGGAAGAAGGCCGTCTCTCTGGGAGGAGGTGGTCTCGTCAGACTTCTTGTAGCGTGGTGTCAGATGTTGCAGATCCCAGAGTCTGGATCTGCTCTGTTTCACTGTTACTCATTTCATCAATGTTCATTGTTTATCTGGTTTTACAGCACAAGTTGTGTAAGAAACAGCTCCAATCTTTCTCCTTTCTGTTTCTATCTCTCTCTCTCACCGACTCTCTTTTCTCTCCCTCTTACCCCCCTCTAGTTTGTCTCGTCTCTCTACCTCCCTCTTTCTCTGTGTGCAAAGCTGTTCAGGGGATTGAGGGAAAACACTGAAGAATGTGTTTGTGAATATGCTCATGCCCCACAGCTTCAGCAGTGGACAGAGGAGAGAGGACAAAGAAGAGAGGACAGAGGTGAGAGGACTCAGGAGAAGGATAGAGTAGAGAGGACAGAGCAGAGAGAAGGGAAAGGACAGAGGAGAGAGGGGAAAAGATAGAGGAATCAACAACAAGTGGGACACAATCGTGAAGTGGAACGAAATTTATTGGATAATTTAAACTTTTTTAACAAATAAAAAACTGAAAAGTGGGGCGTGCAATATTATTCGGCCCCTTTACTTTCAGTGCAGCAAACTCACTCCAGAAGTTCAGTGAGGATCTTTGAATGATCCAATGTTGTCCTAAATGACTGATGATGATAAATAGAATGCACCTGTGTGTAATCAAGTCTCCGTATAAATGCACCTGCTCTTTGATAGTCTCAGGGTTCTGTTTAAAGCGCAGAGAGAACCATGAAGACAAAGGAACACACCAGGCAGGTCCGAGATACTGTTGTGGAGAGGTTTAAAGCCGGATTTGGATAAAAAAAGATTTCCCAAGCTTTAAACATCTCAAGGAGCACTGTGCAAGCAATTATATTGAAATGGAAGGAGTATCAGACCACTGCAAATTTACCAAGACCCGGCCGTCCCTCCAAACTTTCATCTCAAACAAGGAGCAGACTGATCAGAGATGCAGCCAAGAGGCCCATGATCACTCTGGATGAACTGCAGATAACTACAGCTGAGGTGGGAGAGTCTGTCCATAGGACAACAATCAGTCGTGCACTGCACAAATCTGGCCTTTATGGAAGAGTGGCAAGAAGAAAGCCATTTCTCAAAGATATCCATAAAAAGTCTCGTTTAAAGTTTGCCACAAGCCACCTGGGAGACACACCAAACATGTGGAAGAAGGTGCTCTGGTCAGATGAAACCAAAATCGAACTTTTTGGCCAGAATGCAAAACGATATGTTTGGCGTAAAAGCAACACAGCTCATCACCCTGAACACACCATCCCCACTGTCAAACATGTTGGTGGCAGCATCATGGTTTGGGCCTGCTTTTTTATCAGCAGGGACATGGAAGATGGCTAAAATTGATGGGAAGATGGATGGAGCCAAATACAGGACCATTCTGGAAGAAAACCTGTTGGAGTCTGCAAAAGACCTGAGACTGGGACGGAGATTTATCTTCCAACAGGACAATGATCCAAAACATAAAGCCAAATCTACAATGGAATGGTTCACAAATAGACGTATCCAGGTGTTAGAATGGCCAAGTCAAAGTCCAGACCTGAATCCAATCGAGAATCTGTGGAAAGAGCTGAAGACTGCTGTTCACAAACGCTCTCCATCCAACCTCACTGAGCTCCAGCTGTTTTGCAAGGAAGAATGGGCAAGAATTCCAGTCTCTCGATGTGCAAAACTGATAGAGACATACCCCAAGCGACTTGCAGCTGTAATTGCAGCAAAAGGTGGCGCTACAAAGTATTAGCGCAAGGGGGCCGAATAATATTGCACGCCCCACTTTTCCGTTTTTATTTGTTAAACGTTTAAATTATCCAATACATTTTGTTCCACTTCACGATTGTGTCCCACTTGTTGTTGATTCTTGACAAAAAAATTAATTTTTATATCTTTATGTTTGAAGCCTGAAATGTGGCGAAATGTTGAAAGGTTCAAGGGGGCCGAATACTTTTGCAAGGCACTGTAGAACTGTTAATGATGATAATAATTCTAATAGACGCATTTAAAGCTGATTGGAGTGAAAACCCGTCTGTTTGGAGCTGACTACAAACACAGCTTTAGAGGCCGCTCTAACAGCTTTAGTGTGTGTTTTGTGCAGGGACAACTCGGACTGGAACACGACTCCAGAATGTCTCCAGATCGAAGACACAGAGTGTGACCTCACCCACGAGCTGCTGGACAAAGACAGGTCAGCTTCAAAACTAACAGCTGTCTGCTCTCTCTCTCTCTAACCCATAGAGAGTGAGCAGAATAACTCTCCTCTCTGGTCTCTCTCTCTCTCCTCTCCCTTTGTTCTCTCTCTATCTGATTGATCTTTCTCTGGTCTCTCTCGTTTTCCCTCACTCCCTCTCTTTTTCTGATATCTCTCTCTCTCAGGTCTTTACCCTTTCTCTTGCTGGTCTCTATCCCTCTCCCCATTTCTCGCTCCCATCTCTCTCTTTCTCACCCTCGCTCTTTGTCTCCTTCACAGCTCGTTTACTGCAGATGTTCTGACTGAGGCAGAAGACTTTGACTCAGAAGAGCTGCCGCACACAATGTCTGCAACCTTTAACCCCTACAGAGACAGTAGGTCTGACCTCCTGTTGTAGATGTGAGCTGTGTGCTATGTGTGATATCACTGGTGCTCCTGCAGGCGAGCTGAGCGCGGTGTCCTTCTCCATTCACAAGGTGGCAGAGCGCTCCGTCACTCTGAACATCTCTGACCCTCTGTCGGGGATCCACCGGGAGGACAAGCAGCTGACCATCCGGGACATCCTGAAGAAAGACCTGAAGTACAAGGTGTCCTACTACAAGGCCGGCAGCACGGGCAAGGTATGTCTCTGTCAGTTTCCGCCAATCTCTGTCAGTCTCTCACAGTTTTGCACAGTGTCTGTCAGTCTCTCACACTTCTCTCTCCTGCTCCTATCGCAGAGAGACCTGGTGGTGGACTCTAACGTGGCCCAGATCCAGAACCTTGACCCGGGACAGAGCTACTGCTTTATGGTGGCTGCGTTTGTGCCCAGTCGTGCAAAGTCTGTCCAGCAGGGGGAGTGGAGCACGCAGACCTGCACGCCCGGCTCCGGCATCCTGGACGGTGAGACGCAGCCTTGAATATTGTTCATATAGCATTTATATTAATATTTAGAGTTAGGTGCTTAAGATTCTTTTAATAAGGCAAAAGTGTTGAGAAGACAGTCTCCCACATGCTTCATCAGAGACAGTGATGGTGATATGTCTCTAATCAGCTGTGGATACTGTTGTCAGTTTGACAGAACTCCTAGTTCTGTGGTGAGAGACTGGTTTGAAGTTTTCCTTTGTGGCCTTGTCCTGGGTTTATCTCGTTAGTCGGTTTCTTCTGCACATTCCTTCTGACAAGATAAGATAAGATAAGAAAGACTTTATTGATCTCACACTGGAGAAATTTACATTTGGCATAGATAGAATCACTCAGGTTGTGCAAAAGACAGAAGTGTGCAAACATGTTAAAGGTTAAAAATATAGTCTGCGCAGGATATATTATGTACAATAAAAAGTGGCTAAAGCAGTGCTGTTTTTTTTCAGTCCTAGTGCATTAGTGACTTAAAGTGACTTATTGTACAGTCTGACAGCGGTGGGGATGAAGGCTTTGCGGTAGCGCTCCTTCTTGCACTGAGGGTGTCTCAGTCTTCCACTGAAGGAGCTCCTTAGCTCTTTTACAGTCCTGTGCAGTGGGTGGGAGGTGTTGTTCATGATGGAGGTGACTTTGGCTAGCACTCTCCTGTCCCTCACCTCCTCCAAAGAGTCCAGGGAGCAGCCCAGAGTGGAGCTGGCCCTCCTGACCAGCTTGTTCAGTCTACTCCTGTCCCGCTCTGTGCGGCCCAGTGCCGGTCCTGAGCAGAGGCCTGCTCACTCCGAAGGACCGCAGCCTCCTCAGAAGGTGGAGGCGACTTTGACCCTTCTTGTTAATGTGAACACTCAGGTACTTGAAGCTGTCCACCAGCTCAATGTCCTCCCCCTGGATTTTCAGTGGCGTATGGGAAAGTGGTTTTCTCCTGAATTTGATTACCATCTCCTTGGTTTTACCGGTGTTCAAGCACAGTTGCGCTTACACCAGTTGACAGATATTACTTTATGAAACAATGTATTTATTAAAGTGAGACGTTTTTGTATTTCATATGAAGATTTTCTATAATTAGGATCAGAAACTGCTCCACACACACACACACACACGTTACCTGGTGGGTCCCTTTGACAAGGGCGTTCCGAATGGGACCCATAGACATGATCTTTTTTACTGGGACTACTTTAAGTAATACAAAACAATAGAAAACAAACAACTCTTTTAAAGGAATTTTATTTTAGATTTTTTTTCGAATTGCAGTGATTCTATTTTTGACATAGAATTTAATGCCACTCCATGTCCGATGTTTAAGGTCATCTGGTGAGGCATTAATGCAGGCCAGGCAGTGAGACTTCCCAGAGACTTTTCCAGTCTGTATGAAAGGCATCATGGTCTTCTCCACAGCCTTCACCTCAGATGCAGACCATGGCTTTCTTACACGTTCTAGGGAGAGAAATAAAAATATATTAGCAATATACACTCCCAGGGTTAGGACCAAGCAGCCTGGCTGTAACCCCCCACCTGGTACACTTACCAGAAGGGGCACTGCCACTACCATGGAGTGCATCTGGATGAATGGTTGAAGGTTCTCCGCTTGAAGTTTCTTTTAGCCCGTCCGTTTATGAGAGGATCTCTACTTCTCTCCCTGTCGCACAGAAAATAAAAATACAACTGGCATTTAGGGGAAAAAAATAATACATATTTTAATAATATCAAGAATTACCTTCAGGCTCAATTTGTATCTGGTCGAGGCTCTTTCCTTTGAATTCCGTCACTCTTCCCTGCTCCATGGCCATTAACACTTTGCTGATTTTGGCCAGCTCCAGCGTCCCCTCTGGTAGTCTGTAATATTGTCTGTGGATGCGAATGTCATGGCCGAGGAAGTTGGCTAGTATGTCCATTTATTCTCTTTCATATTGAGAACTGTATTTTTTTATTTTGTTTTATTTATTTATTCATTTATTTGACAGGGACAATGTAGTCATACATAGTTACATTATGAAAATGCAGCTGATGCGACACATACAGTGTATAGCTAATGCTAATTTTCAACTCCTGTCCCTGGTTGAGCTTTTCCCTACAGTGCAACACATTATACAGAATGAATAAAATAGGCCTAGCCCTAAAACACATATTTACAACAGTGATCTAACATTGAGACATTCCCCCCACCAATAACAGCCATATGGACAAAATATTCACAAACGAGAACACTCACACACACACAAAATACTGTTTACAAGTTTAGAAATGTTAGAAATGGGTGCATGATTGGTTTGTTTTCAGCCACAGCTTGAGCTTTGAGGTGAACTCCTTGAATTTTAATATGTTTTTCAGGTCAGTGGGCAGCGAGTTCCACAGTTTGGCCGTTTTTTTGGAGAAAGCAGACTGACCAAATGAGGTTCTACTGTGTGGGATTGCACAGTTCTTGTGGGATGTACTTCTGGTGACTCTGTTGCTGGTCTGTCTTTGTATAAATGAACTTAGTGGCTCTGGTGCCAGGTTATTGATGCATTTGAATGTTAGTTTTAGAGAGTACAATAATATATTTTTTTCAAAACTCAGTAGATGACAGTTTTTGAGTATATTGCAGTGGTGATATCGGGTTGGTTTCTTGTCCATAATTTTTATTGCTTGATTGTATAATGAGCCGATGCACTTTGTGGCTGAGGGAGCTGCCTGGGTCCATGCTGTCATGCAGTATGATAAATGGGAGAAGATCATCCCATGCATGTACAGTAAGGCCGCTTGATTGGGAATAAAATGTCGTATTAGTTTGAAACAGTTAAGATTGCGACGTATAGTTTTGGAACGTTTTTATATTTGTTTATCAAATTTTAGTTGTGGATCTAGAACCAACCCGAGGTAATTGAATTCTGTTATTGTTTTGATTTTTTTCATTTTGTAATATGATTTGGAAATTTGGATTGGTTTTTCTAATAGAAAAGCACACGGACACTGTTTTGGTAAGATTTAAGACCAGGTGATTTTGAGTGAGCCACTTGCTCACCTCAGCCATACATGCAGATAACACGTCTGCTGCCTGCTCCGGGGTCTTTGCGGGTGCATAAAAACAGCATCATCCGCATAGAGTTGGCACATGACACCTCCTGTACTGGCACCCCCACTCCCAAAAATAACAATTGTAAACCGCTTTGAGACTCCGATGTGCAGTGAAAAGGCGGTATATAAATAAAGATTACTTACTACTACTACTACTACTACTACTACCTGGGCAGGATGATGGAAGGTCATTTATGAAGAGGCTGAAGAGCAAAGGTCCTATTTTGGATCCCTGTGGATTGCCCATTTGTGACTTTAAAAGTACAGATTTATCTTTATCTATTTTAACGCATTGTGGTCTGGTCTGGAGGTAGGATGTAAACCACTGTATTGCGTTTGGTGAGATGTTGAAAGAGGACATTGTGGTTTACAGTCTCAAAGGCTTTTTTGAGATCCAGAAAGACTGCCCCCACCACTTCACCTCTGTCCATGGACATTTTCAGATTTTCAATAAAACAGCATTTGGGTATTTCGGTGGAGTAACCTGCCCGAAAGCCAAACTGCTGTGGGTGTAGAAGGTGGTGGGCCTCTAGGTGGTCAGTCAGCTGAGTGGCTACAGTCTTTTCGATAATTTTGGACATAATTGGTAAGATAGCAATGGGCCTGTAGTTAGACATATTGTCCTGTGCTCCTGATTTAAAAATTGGGACAATAACTGCTTTTTTCCACGCTTCAGGGAATCTGCAAGTTCTAATTGAGAGATTGATAAGATGTGTCAAGGGTTTGATTAGTGCAGTCTGAAAGCTTTTTAGGAAGCAGGTGTTCATATTATAAATGTCATTTGATTTCGAGTTTGATAAATTTGCTATAATTCTTGTTGTTGTTTTTTCATCAATTTCCAAGATTTGGAAACACTCTGCATCTATTGTTGGGCCTGGATCTGAGAGTTTGCAGGCCTCGAAATGACTAGTTATTTATTTTATTGATTGGACAAAGTGGTTGTTAAACTCATTGGCAATGGTGGCACTGTTGGTAATCCTGTTGCCATTTATTGTGATTTGCATAATTTCATTGTGCTTTGTTTTTTTATTAGTCAGATTGTTTAAATGTTTCCAAAGGGAGTTGTTATTATTCCCTCTGGAGTTGCCAATGAGCTCAGTGTAGTAAGAGGCTTGTGCTTTACGCAGCTCTTTCACTATTTTGTTTCGTAAACTTCTGTATATTTAATTGTCTGTGCCAAGTTTTGAATTTAGGGATTTCTTGAGAGCTAGGTCGCGGGATCTCATCAGTTTTCTTAATTCGCTGTTGATCCAAGGGATGGTGTTATCTTTTTGTCTGCACTTTTTTTGTTGAATATATTTCTCCATTAATTTTGAAACAGATTTTGTCATAAAGTTGCAGGCATCATCTACATTTTCCATAGACATCATTTGTTCCCAATTAAAAACATTTATTTCTTTTTCCACTTGTTGAGCTTTGGTTTTTGGGATGACCAGTTTTACTTTTTCATTTGTGTGATCAGGTTTACCAAAGTCAGTAAGCCTATTTTTAGTCAGCTTTCTAACTGTCAGGGTCATGTTATGGTCAGAAAGTCCAGACCATGAAGACCATGGAGCGGCTCATCCTCACCCATCTCCGCTCTGTGGTCAGTTCGCCTACAGACCCAACATCGGAGTAGAGGACGCGGTCATCTACTTCCTGCAGCGGACGCTCTCCCACCTGGAGCCCGCCGGGAGCGCTGTGAGGGTCATGTTTTTCGACTTCTCCAGCGCTTTCAATACCATCAGGCCGGCACTGCTGCAGGGGAAGATGGAGGACGCGGGAGTGGACAGTAGCCTCACTGCATGGACCATCAACTACCTCTCAGACCGACCACAGTACGCGCAGCTGTGAGTCTGAGGTGCTAGTCTGCAGTACTGGGGCCCCTCAGGGCACTGTCCTCTCACCGTTTCTCTTCACCATCTACACCTCAGACTTCACACACAGCTGTCACCTGCAGAAGTTCTCCGACGACTCTGCCATCGTGGGCTGTGTGTCTGAGGGGAACAAACTGGAATATCGGTCGGTTATCAAGGACTTTGTCGACTGGTGTGAGTGCAACCACTTGTGCTTGAACACCAGTAAAACCAAGGAGATGATCAACGACTTCAGGAGAAAACCACTTTCCCACACGCTGCTGAACATCCAGGGGGAGGACATTGAGCTGGTGGACAGCTTCAAGTACCTGGGTGTTCACATTAACAATAAACTGGACTGGTCCCATAATACAAACGCCCTGCACAAGAAGGGCCAAAGTCGCCTCTTCCTTCTGAGGAGGCTGAGGTCCTTCGGAGTGAGCAGGCCTCTGCTCAGGACTTTTTATGACTCTGTGGTAGCATCTGCCATTTACTACGCTGCCGTGTGCTGGGCCCCGGGCAGCACAGAGCGGGACAGAAACAGACTGAACAAGCTGGTCAGGAGGGCCAGCTCCACTCTGGGCTGCTCCCTGGACTCTGTGGAGGAGGTGAGGGACAGGAGGGTGCTAGCCAAAGCCACCTCCATCATGAACAATACCTCCCACCCACTGCACAGGACTGTAGAGGAGCTCCTTCAGTGGAAGACTGAGACACCCTCAGTGTAGGAAGGAGTGCTACCGCAGGGCCTTTATCCCCACCGCTGCCAGACTGTACAATAAGTCACTTTAAATTATCACTGTGAAAACCTGCACTACTATTGACACTGTTTCCAATTGACACTTGTCACTTTTGTTGTACATAATTATTGTTACTTTTATTGTACATATATATCCTGCATGTACTGTAACATGTTTGCACATTTCCTCCTTTTGCACAATCTGAGTGTCTCTATCCATGCCAAATGTGACATGTAAATTTCTCTTCTGTGAGATAAATAAAGCACATCTTAATTGTTTTCAGTTTCCCTGCCGTTTTTGCTTCGTTAATTAACCTACCGACTTCTCTCATTTTCTGCCTAATGTAATCATGCTTAGTCTTATCATGCCCATGTTTTAAGTACAGGTGCTCTCCGAGTCTCAGAATCCCCTTTTCTGCTTTGACAACACCCGTGACCTCATCCTGATGCATTGCCGAAATTAAAGACCACAGCTTTTTGCTGATGCCCTCCGGTACAGGCTGGGCTAGGGAGCAGAGGGACTGGACCCTCCTTCTACCTGGTTTAAGGGCTCGACACACGGGAGGCGACATCGCATCGCCTCCATTCATTTTCAATGGGACGTGCGCGACATAGCGTCAATCACTAGCGAGCATCCTGCTCAGCGACGGGCGAAAAACGTTCGTGTGAAATCCTCCCGCTCGTGCATGTATCGTGCACGCGCAGGTCAGCGACGCGATCCCAGAAAGTTGAAATCGGCTCAACTTTTCGACGCTGTCGTCAAGCCGCATCGCGCCCCGTCTGTCATGTTATCTGAGCGACAGCGTTGAGTTTCGCTGATCGCTCTCATTTGTCGCCTCCCGTGTGTCGAGCCCATTAGCCTGGGCATCTTTCTGTGAAAGCCGGCACCTGGCCACATGCCTCCACAGCGACTTTCTCTTAAGCAATGCACCACAGTCTATACAGTGCAAAAACTCACTGGATTTAACTGGGAAATTTGGCTGTTTAGCTGGGACTAAAGTTCCAATGCCGGCCTTTAAAACCTCAAAATTGAGCTCACGGTTTCCACTATTCATGATCAAATCAAACTGAAGTTTACGTGCTTTAGATTTCACAGGTAGAGCCAATGCTCTGGCTACGTCACTTCTATTTTCATGTTTTCTAAACAAATGACGGGACATTTTGTGGCAGGGCATTGAACAGTATAGGCAGAAGGGATTTTAGTGTCCCTTGTCATCCTGAACTTTTTTTCTTCTTAAATCCTTCGGTTTTGTTTAAATCCACACTTTAGTGCCACAAACTCTGCTTGTCTGTCTCTCGCTCTAACTCCCGCTCTGATGAACTGCTCTGATTGGTCAGAGCGCGGCCGAGCCCCTCTGTGCACGTGCGTAAGAGCCGGTGGGAGACCCACACACGCGTGTTTGGCGCAACGCATTATGGGAGATCATCCACTGCGCAGAACCGGGAGGACCAGACGATGCCCAAATACAGGAGAGTTTCCCATAGATCTTTGCGAGTTTCCCATAGATCTTTGCGAGTTCCAGGCGACTTCCGCTAATCTTTCAGCCCCCATGCCGTCACAAAGCGCCATCTTGGATCGCCGGGGCTTGCTGTAAACTCTCCCCCCATTTTTCTTCTTTTGCAGCTGCATGATAACAATCTTATTTACCTTTGGTTCGTCACTTTCCAAGTCTTGAAGAAAAGTATTTTTAGGCCCGAGCCCCGAACGGGGTAAGGGCCTATTGCTTTCACAATGGTGAAAACAAATGGTGGCGGTGCGTGACGGACGCGTCAGCGCCCGTCACTCACCAAAATGTGACGGTTGCGTGCGTAAACTCAAAAGCTTTAAAATGATGTATCACATGCCATTGAAACCTATATTGTTTTCGCTCGAGACGTTAAAAAAAAAATTTCTTTTTGTTTTTGCTCGAGAGATGTCAAATTCTGCACTTTGAGCCTTAATTTCACCCCCTGAACATGCATGAAAAGTTGTAAAATTTTGACCAAACATCAGACCTGGTGAAAAATTTGATATTTTGGTGTTTATTTTTATGGGACTCAAAAAATGCCAGAACAGCGCCACCTACAACAGCCAATGGGAGTTTCAGAGGTCAAGTTTGTCGTAGAGCCATGAAATTCGGTACACATGTTCCTCAAGTCAAGATACGACCGAAATGTTATCATGGCTCCGCCCTCTGACAAACAGGAGGCCCAAAAAACGGTCAAAAAAAGGTCACAATTTGCAGCTCCCCTGTTCGAACAACGTTTCACTGATGAAAAATCGCCGAAGTCATTTTCAAGGTACATGTGTTGAGATGATCTGGAGCGATTTTGAGGCGAATCGGTGAAACGTCCGAGGAGGAGTCGCTTTCCAACCGACATGTACAGACTATTTCAGAGTTTTTAGTATGAAAAACTCTGAAAACTGCACGCGTTGCGGGGGGTGCGGGTGGTGCGCGCGGTGCGGGAAGTCGCGCAGTGCGGCGAGGGCCGTTCGACGCCGCTTGCGGCTTTAATTATTTATTTCTTTCTTTTTTCTGCTGCACTTTGAGCCTTAATTTGACCCCCTGAACATGCATGAAAAGTTGTTCATTTTGGCCCAAAAATCAGACCTGGCGAAAAATTTGATATTTCGGTGTTTATTTTTATGGGACTCAAAAAATGACAGAACAGCGCCACCTACAACAGCAAAAATAATACCCCTATGGGACTTTTCGGAGGTCAAGTTTGTCGTAGAAACATGAGATTTGGTACACATGTTCCTCAAGTCAAGACAAGAAAAAAATATTATCATGGCTCCGCCCTCTGACAAACAGGAAGCCCATAAATTTCACTGCAAAATGGAAAAATGAACAGCAAAAGTTTTCATACATGTCGGTTGGAAAGCGACTCCTCCTCGGCCGTTTCACCGATTCGCCTCAAAATCGCTCCACATCATCTCAACACATGTACCTTCCAAATGACCGCAGGGATTTTTGATCAGTGAAACATTGTTTGAGCAGCGGAGCGGCAAAATGTGACCTTTTTTTGGCCGTTTTTGACAACATTAAATTTGCTCCCATTTGCACATACAAAGTCCGATTAGCACAAAACTTTAATACATTGTTCAGCTCTAGGGTCTAGGTCATTTGAAGGTTAAATGATTCCAATTGACTCATTAGCGCCCCCTACAGGCTATTTCAAAATTTTAGATGGGCATTTTCAAATTTAGTTTTTTCAAAATGTTTGAAATTTTGCACATACATCTGTTTTGCCCTCTTGATTCAAAAAGTCAATAGGGTCCAAGGCTTATTTTTACCCTGTTGCCGTGGCGACGACAAACGCTCCCCATTCATTGCAAATGTACACCTCACACAAACATCAAACCAGCCTCGGCCGTTTCACCGATTCGCCTCAAAATCGCTCCACATCATCTCAACACATGTACCATCAAAATGACTTCAGGGAATTTTAATCAGTGAAACGTTGTTTGAGCAGCGGAGCGCCAAAAAGTGGCGTAATTTTTTTCCGTTTTTGACAATAGAAAATTTGCTTCCGTTTGCACAAACAAAGTCTGATTTGCACAAAATTTGAATCCATGGTTCAACTCTTGGGTCTAGGTCATTTGAAAGTAAAAATTTTGAAATTGGCTCTATAGCGCCACCTACAACAGCCAATTTAAAAATGCCTATGGGAGGGGTTTGAGGTCAAAATTTTCGTAGAACCATGTAATTTGGTACACATGTTCCTCAAGTCAAGACATGGAAAAAATGTAATTATGGCTAATCCCTCCGACAAACAGGAAGCCCATAAATTTCATTGCAAAATGGAAAAATGAAAATCAATCATTTTCATACATGTCGGTTGGAAAGCGACTCCTCCTCGGCCGTTTCACTGATAGGCCTCAAAATTGTTACAAATCATCTCAACACATTTACCTTCAAAATGACTTCAGGGATTTTTGATCAGTGAAACGTTGTTTGAGCAGCGGAGCGGCAAAATGTGAGGGTTTTTTTGGCCGTTTTTGACAACATACATTTTTTCCCCGTTTGCACAAACAAAGACTGATTTGCATTAAACTTGAATCCATTGTTCAACTCCAGGGTTTAGGTCAGGTGAAAGTGAAATATTTGAAATTGGCCAATTAGCGCCCATTAAAGACTGAGTCAAAGTTTACATGGGGAGCCAAACCAGCTCTACTTATCATATTCATTACAATTTGACTAACAATCTTCTATGGCTACGGGAACAAATCATCACACAACGGCGCCACCTCCTTTGAGCGGTGCTGCGTGGTACGGTGTGGTGCAGCGTAGTGCGGGGCGTTGTGGAGCAGCGCATTGCGGCTTGGTGCGGGGCGGCGTGAGGCGGGACAGCGTGGTGCAGGGCGGCGTGGTGCGGGGTGGCTTGGTGCGGGGCGGCGTGGAACGGGGTGGTGCGCGCGGTGCGGGGAGTCGCGCGGTGCGGCGAGGGCCGTTCGACGCCGCTTGCGGCTTTAATTGATTTTTCTTTTTCCATACTTTTTTACAGGTTTCTTCTTGACAGTTAAATCGTCAGAATCTGAGTCGACTTCATCAATTAGGGACTCTTGACTAAGCTGCACAAACAACAAATAATTTGTAATAATTCTATATAACAATTTGAAGTCATAACTTGTAGTCAGCACTTACCAGTGGTTTGTAAGCGTGCGCTTCAGTGTGCTCCTCCATGATTTCTTGCAGCCTAATGAACCACACACTTGCACCTTTTCTAGCCTGACACCTGATTTCCTCTGTTGTGCTGCTCCATGATTGGCTCCAGCCTGCTGGACTGAAATTGCCCCAGTGTGCCCCTCCTTGATATCCCGCAATCCACCACAAAATCACAATCCGTCACAAAATAAGGGACGTACGTCTATACTGAACATAAACGGCAAACAAAGAAGCAGCGCCTTGCCTCAACTACGGGACACATTGTACTACGCGCATAAGGCCTAGGTACTGGTGGTGGCATAGGTTGAAGTTGTGATGAGAGCGGGCAGGTTCCAAGGCGTGAGTAGACAAAAGTGATGGCAGAACTAACTCCTTGTGAGGCTTGAAAAAGGGTTGGTTGTTGGGAAGTTTCCACTTTTAAACAGCTGGCTTCAATGGTGTACAGAAGGTTGTCACACGCTGTGTGATTGGCTGAGTGTGAAAGGGGCCGGCTTGGATAGGCTGCAGCCTACTAGACTGAATTTCCGCAGGCTGCATCACTGGCTCTAATGAAGGGTAAATATTTTATTAGAAGAATCTCTAATTAGAAGAACCTTCTGAACATCAAACATAAGAAAACATGATGAACTTTTTACATTTAGTTAGACTGTTAGAGTTTGGGTTACAGACCTGGAGCAGCTACCCACCACCCTGACCGAGGGGGAAGTCACAAACCTATGGAACACACGCACGCACGCTTGCATGCACGCACACACACACACACATACACAGGACACTGCTCTTGTTTCACATCTGTAACACATTAAAATAATTCTAAACAAACACAAGAAATTCACAAACAACAACCTCTGCCCACAGAGCAGAAAGAGCAAGTCTCAGATTTCAGAAGTATGAGGCTCCCTGGAGCGTGGGGAGTGGGGGGTGAGGGCCATGGCTGGAGGCTTGCCCTTACCGTCAGCCTCCTCCCTCTCCTTACTACTTATTTACATGTGTCCTTTGCGACACTGTCATCTCCCAGTTCAAGGATTAGCTTTTACAGCAGTCTCCCATCACAGTACTAACCAGTCCCTACACCGCTTAGATCTACTTCACTTATTTACGAAGCCGCCGCAGTTTCCTTTCACAACCTGTAGATCATGCAAAAAAAAAATCTTCATGACTTTTCCATGACGTCTTTTCCCCAAAGAAAGCTTAAAATAAAAATTCCCATTTCCCACAAACCCCAGAGGGCGTTGTCGCAGCAGTAGTTTACTGACCCCTGACCTATGACCCTGACGTCTGATCTGACTAACTTGTGTGCACCGCGGTGATTTGTCCAGAGGACTCTCTCTCTGATTTCTCTCTGGTCTCTTTCTCTAGTCTCTCTCTCTCTCTCTGGTCTCTCCTCTTACTGGTCTCTCTCCGGGTCTCTTTCTGGTCCCTCTCTGGTTTATCGCTGGTCCCTCTCTGGTCTTTCTCTGATCTCTCTCTTGTCCCCTGCTGGTCTCTCTCTGGTCTCTCTTTCTGGTAAAGGCGTTATTCAGCCCTAAACCAGTGTTTGTCCTTTGTTCTCACTTGTCCTTCCTCTTCTTAGAGCTGGACATGAGGACCGTGTTCCAGGCCATCTTCATCCCCCTGGTCCTCCTCATCATCACCATCACAGTGCTGGTGATCTACTGCCGCTTCTGCCGGAAACACAAGAACCCAAAGCCTCAGGAGAACCAGCAGAGGGCGCAGTGCACTGTAGTGTGAGAGGAGACTGTGAATGTGTCAGATTATTTGGAGGTCGTTTAAACCCATCTCCACATGAGCTAGAGGCCACCCACAGTACTGCAGCCTAAATTCATATGGGCTGGAAGGAGATTTCCCCATAGACCTCAATGTTGTCCTCAGCAGACAGGGAACCTACAGCCCTGAGGGAGACCAGACACCTGAGGGACCAGAGAGAGCCTAGACAGAGACTAGAGAGGGACCAGAGAGAGAGAGACCAGAGATCTCACTGACAGGGAACCTACAGCTTTCACAAAAGTAGCCTACTCTACAAAAGTGTTAAAATGACACTGAAGTAATACATGTTTTATAAATATGTTATAAAAGGTTTTGTCAACTGTATTCATGAAGTTCATTTTGAGTAAAAAAAAAAAGTTTGTTAAATGTAGCTTGATACATTTAACAAACTGGTCTATACTACATATTTTTATTGGTATGTTAATTGTCTATTTTCTGAACTTGTATTGGATAATGCACTCATACAAGCCAATCAGTGAGGAATGAGCGTGTACTATGTTCGCAACATCTCAGACTATCGGCACTCGGCTGGGAGTTGCCAAAGGAAACAGAACTTCTGGGACATTCTGATAAAATGGTCACAAAACTAGCCGTGGATGCAGAGTCTACAGGTCTTGTGCGGAACTGTTGTTATCGGATGTGTTGTGAGTATGGATTGTAATTTTATTTGGGTGTAAAACGAACTGTTTTGTACTAGAAAATGTATAATGCTAATCGTGAGCTAGTGAGTTAGCATGCTATCGGTGAAACTAGACTTGTAATTTCTGTATGTAGAGTACAGAGTTTATTTATGAGAAACTAAAGAAAGACTTTCTAATGCACAGCGGATCAAGGCCACTCTTGTTGGACCCCACCGATTGAAACCAAGGTCTTGTGAGTACATTGACCAGTTTACCTTGCTTGGCAAGTGAAGCAGCCACTTTTAAGTTTTAAAGGCCTCAACGAACCCGAGCAACATCCGACCTGCAACAAAAGACAAAGAACTAAGGACTCAGGTTTAGGAAAAGGTAAAATAATTTTAAGGAAACAAAAGAGGAATATTTGAATGTTTATTTTTATTAGAATACTGTTTTTACATTTATTCTTTATTCAAACTAAACTGATACATTTACACTAAATTTGACTGTGTTTGTGGCTTTAAGGATATACATATTGGGTTTACATATATATATATATATCTATAAACCCCAAGGTCTAAGTGGGAAACTCCTCTAAAGGTGGTGGAGAATGAGCGTGCAAAGATCCTGTGGGACTTCCAGATACAGACCGACCGAATGGTAATGGCGAACCAACCTGACATCGTGGAGGACAGAGGACAGCGGTGGTGGACGTGGCAATTTCAAGCGATGGTAACATCCGGAAAAAGGAACATGAAAATCATGAGAAATACCAAGGTCTCAGAGAGGAGCTGGAGAGGGCCTGGAGGGTAAAGGTGACAGTAGTGCCCGTGGTGATCGGTGCACTCGGGGCAGTGACCCCGAAGCTAGAAGAGTGGTTACAGCGGATCCCTGGAACAACCTCGGACATCTCGGTCCAGAAATGTGCAGTGCTAGGAACAGCAAAGATACTGCGCAGAACCCTCAAGCTCCCAGGCCTCTGGTAGAGGACCCGAGCTTAGAGAGGGATAACCGCCCGCGGAGGGCCAAAGGTGAGTGGACATTTTTTTTAAATATATATATATTATATTATAACAGCAACAATATATCACAGCAGCAAAGGTGATATACATTATCTGCTGGGTGGAGCAGAACAGGTCACAGCAGCAGTGGTGGACTAGTGGTGTAGCCTGAAGAGTCGCTTGGTTCGAACCATTTTCTCTGCTCTAGTCCAGAGTGAGAAGCTGTATGCTTTATTAGCATTTTTCAGAAAGTGAGAGGTTTTCAAAAGCATTAGTGGATTTATGCTTGGTCTGCTTGGTTCGGACCATGAATCCTCTCAGCTCTGGTCTGTATCAGTGTATAACCATGAACACTGTACTGCAGTAACATTTACAGGTAGAAAAAACCAAGAAAAAAATCACACTTATATAGCCCAAAACAAATCTGTACTCTCTGGTTTTTTTCTATGGCTTCTCTTTGGTCTCTCTGGTCTCATCCTGGGCCTTCTCTGGTCTCTCTTCTAAGTCTCGCTCGCTCTCTCTTTGTAGTCTCTGGTTTTAGATTCACAACTAAGACATTGGTTTATTATAGACAAACACAACACCAGAGAGGGGAAACATCTTTAATTGACAGAGTTCAGAAGGATTTTCTGTAAACTTCAAATGTTCACCATCTCAGTGAATCATGCAGGAACTGATGGTCATGTTTGAACTCAGAAAATTATAAAAATAAGTGTTTCTTGTGTCGATAGCAGCAAACGCATGAAGCTGAGGCAGAAACCGGTGAAATAAGAAACAGACACAGAATTGTCTGCTTCAGGTTGAATCACAGGACGTGAGGCTCTTCTGAAGATTGTAAACCAAAGAGATATTCATATGTTTCATCAGTCTCCGGGGCAGGAAACGGGCATGATGGATCAAGTTAGACCTGGTTTAGTCCTGATCCAACCCTCCATTCTCTCCATGAATGAGTACCAGAACGCTAATACACATTTACAGATATAGAGTACGTAATAATAATGTATGTACAGACCAGGCCTGCTTTAGTCCTGGTATAGTTCTACTTAAGTCCTGATCCTCTCCTGCTTTAGTCCTGGTTATTTCCTGCTTTATTCTTACTTTAGTCCTGGTCCTGCCCTGCTTTATTCGTGCTTTATTCCTGGTCTTCTCTTGTTTTAGTCCTGGTTTAGTCCTTCTGGCAGTTTCATTGTCTTTATATCTTGTTTACTATGTGCTCATTAAAGTCTGGAATCATCTTAAGGAATGTTCACTTTTGCCTCTTTTTGGGAATTTCACACATATAGTTTATGGATTACATTATTCTACATTAAAGAGTTTCATTCATTCTCAACATCATTCACAATCATTTATTGCATTAGAACGTCCACACAGGTTGGGAATCATGCCTGGGTCACAGTTTACACTCCTGGTGGACGTCACTTCAGGTCGATCCCTGGAGCCTTCTCTTTGGCCTGAAAAAGAAAGGGTTTATTACAGTTTATAGAATGATCAGACAGCCCTAATGTCACCAAGCTGAGGGTCTTGAAGGCTTTGGTGTGTGTAAAGTACGCCTGTTAGGCTCGGACACTGCACTAAGGACACTCAGAGGATACAAGCCTTTGAGATGAGCTGGACCTGGGTCAGCTGGACAGAACACCTCATTGCTACAAGAGTTGGAGACAAAAAGGACGCTGATGACCACATTGCAGACGATAACAATACAGTACTTTGGCCATCACAACAGAGCATCACCTCTGTCACTCAGTGCTTATGTCTGCAGCAGACAGAGACACCATCAGGAGGTGTCATCAGGTCACTAGTCTAGCAAAGACACTGCACATAAAGCCTAGAATGTGGTGTCTCCCGCTTCAGCCGCTGCATGAACCAGATGTTCCATGACCTCCCACTTCCCACATTTGTCCTTTCTCCAGTCTAGCTCAACAAGATCTAATAGTGAAAAAGCAAAACAGTTCAGTCTTTGGACTTAGATTGAGAAGTGTTTGTTTACCAACATTACCCGTCTACTTAAAGCCGGAGTACTCTTTGGGCTGAGAGCTGATTGGCTGAGTATACTGTATTCCCCTTTTCTGTCTGAAAAATCTGATTTAATAATGTGACAGAGGCTAAAACACTTATGAAAACTGATAGAAGTAACTGTTTTAGAGCCAAGAACTAAAGAAATGGGATTAATGAAGAGTTATATTGTGTTTTGAAAGTTACATACCCCAGTGTTAGGCAAAGTAAAGAGTCTCCTTTTCAGTGTCCTACTTCCCACACATTCAACCCTTGTTCCCCGTTGTTTGTCCTCGGCTTTGGGAAACTCACCCTGAGCGATGGCCGTGGGGGACGAACTGGTCTCTCTGGTTCTCTGACAGAAGCAGCTCTTCTTCGCAGAGGTTCCAGATCGTCAGCCACATCGGGACAGCCCACGTACCCGCCCTGTCTGAACACCTCCCCCAGATCCCCTTCCATCAGCAGACCAGGCCCGATCATAGCTCCTCCAGCTTGTCCCTGGCCTCCCATCAGCTCCCAGTCACTATCCGAGCTGTTACTGGACCTATTGTTGTTGGCTTCTTTGCATATAATCTCTTGGTTTCCGTCCAGATCCTTATCAGGAACTTCCCGATTATGAAAGATCTGGTTGTCGTGGCTCAAAACTTCTTGATTCTGGAAGCAACTTAAGTCCATGAGCTCTGCGTTGTCCAGATCCGGGACCTCCTGATTGGGCGTCATTGGCGAATCATGGAAGCGTGGCGTTGGCTGGGCCGGTTCCACAACTTCCCGGTTCTCGTACTCCACCAGGACCTTGCTGCTGTCCAAAATGTCTAAGACTTCGCGGTTTTCAGGTGTGAAGTCCAACAGCTCCTGGTTGGCTTCCTCTAACGTTACAACTTTGTTCAATTTCATCGGCTCAAGAACCTCCTGATTTTCGTAGTCCAACACCTCGTCTCCGAACTCTGACAGATCTTCCACTTGTCGATTTCTGAAATGAGACTCTAAGTCATCGTGGAAGTGGAAAGTGTTGTCAGTGTTTGCGGGATGAAGCTCGCCTTCCTCGTTCTTCAGCTCAAGGTTGTTTCCATAGCTATCCTCGTTAATTGTAAAATCGATCACCTTCCCAAAGTTATTCCCACCATTAGTTTCTTCCAACTCGCCTTCCACCAACAGCTTGTCCTCGAAGTGCAGCTTGTGTGCCGGGCTGAAGTCCAGCACTTCCTGATTGACCTCCTCTGGGCTGAGTTTGAACCCGTAGGGGTCGCAGGCATGGGAAGCGAAGGCGTCAAAGCTGGACGAGGGCGGGCTCACCGGCTCCGGGTCATAGACCAGGTCTGGTTCCGAGGTGCTGGGGCTGCTGGGATCCAGGAGGGTGTGGCTGGAGTGTTCCGGGGAGAGCTTGAAACCGTAAGGGTCGTAGGAGGAGGACTGGAGGCTGGACGGCTCACAGGTCACGTCCAAGCTCAGCTCTTTCAGCTCCGACTGCTGGAAGAAGTCCTGGGAGTCTTTGGCCGGGGTCACTGGACTGTGGGGGTCCAGAGCTTGTTCTGAGATCCACTGCTGGGGCTGCGCTGTGATTGGAGAGGCAGAGGTGAGGCTTTCTGCAAAAGAAATATTACATATTACATTCAAACATGATTAGATTCTTGACAAATTCAATGTAAAAGAAAAACACAGCACAATAGGCTGTCTATGTCTTTTTGTGTAAGAAAGAACCTTGTGAGTCTGAGAGCTGCTTGAGAGTGGTCCTCTCTTTTTCACCTTTGGACCCTTCGGGACCATTTTGGTCAAATAGTTGTGGGCTGTGCTTCAGAATGACACTGATTACAAATAAACATTACCAGTAAACATTCTACAGTAACAGCCGAAGATGGTTAGAGCGTCACCAAGTGCACTTTATTTAAACTGTCTTTATGATGTTAAATGCTTGATTTTTTAATCTGCTGTTGGAAAAACGTCCTACAAGGTGACACAAATGTTGCTGATAATAGTAACAGTATTAGTAGCAACAGCGGCAGTAGCAGTAGCAGTAGTAGTAGTAGCAGTAGCACCAGCAGTAGCAGCACTGGCTTCCCGTGGAGTACAGAATAAAGTTTATAATTCTTCTTTTAACATACAAAGCCATAAATGGCTCGGCTCCTTCTTATCTTCAAGACACGTTAGAGTCATATCAACCAAGCCAAGCACTGCGCTAGAAAAACGTTAGACGTCTGGTGGTTCCTTAGGTCTCAAAAAGCGCTGTCGGCAGCAGAGCATTTAGCTACCAAGCTCCTTTACTGTGGAATCAGATTCCCATCCACGTTAAGGAAGCAGACACAGTCTTCACATTCAAGGCCAGGCTTAAAACACTCTTCTTCAATTTGGCATATGGTAAGGAAGGTAAGGCTGCGGTCACATGCGCAGCCTAAAGCGTGCCAGGGCCCACTTCGCAGTTTGATCCGGGCTTTAGGTGCCATCTGACCGCGGCATTCGCGCCAGAGCACGATTCCTGGAATCGTTAAAAACTGTGGCCAGGGCCCGCTTCCCAGCGGCAATGAGGGGGGTCAGTGTGGCGGGTGGTGGGGAGTGTTGGATTAGGTGTGTTGGGGATTTGATATTGTGCGTCACATTAGGTCTTCCTGTGACACGCATTTTCACACACGTCTCTCCCTGCACTTTTGTATTCTCCGCTTGTGTTAAACCTTTCATATAAGCCCCGGACCGTGCTCCGTTTCCTACGGGTATAGCTCTCTTCTGTCCTGACCCTTGCTCTCAGTTTGGTGCTATTGCAATAACCCTTCAGACATTCAAGAATCAGTCTTTATTTAATCACCAGAACACACACAAACACACACACACACCCTCCCTGTCTGCGGTCGCTCTGTTCTACTCCACACTTTTCATTCCTTCATTCTCATTCATTCATTTCTCAGCGCTCTTACACTCGTTGCTAAAGAGTGTGTGTGTGTGTCCGCGTTGCGCACGCACGCACACACACACGTGTGCATTCACACGTTACCCACTGAACTGCTGCACTTTGCATCAGAGCAATTTGGACAAGTGTGAGATGTATCTTGCCCGTGACGGTGAGGCACTGACTTCAGCCCAATCAGATGATCGCACATATAGGACAGTAGTAAGAGCACACAGGGATCACACACAATATATACACTATATACAAATAAGTAGTAGCTATGTTTCTTAACTAACATAACTAGCTGTAAATGCTGAAAAAGCTGCAATACCAGTCAAGAAATATATATGTGGTAGTGCAGTTATATACTGTACAGTTAAATAGTGCAGGATAAAAAGTATATAAGTAAAGTGACATATATATCATATAAATCAACAGGACCTACAGAGCGGCTTATTCACAATTTGTTTGGCTACAGCAAAATATGTTCCATGTCCGAATTTGATCATACAAAACGCAAAAGTTGGTAAAAGCACATTTAAAAGTGTCTTATGGTCTTATCTTATAAATGACCTGCACAGACCAGTTCAGTTCAGACCAGTTTCATGTTTAAGCCCAGATATTAGTTTGAGCATAATATGTAATCCTCCATTTGGAACTAAGCCCAATGAGTTTTAAAAAGTAAAACAAAACGAGTATCTCCTCCATAAACTCCTCTCGTGTTTTCGCTAGCTGCCGGTAGCGGACTCTCGGCTGCATACAATTTCTGAAATCAACCTTACCCTTCGCCTCTCTTTCTTATCATTCCTATCGTCATTGGAAGCATAAACATACCCTAAGTGGATTTTAAATCATCTTAAAATGTGTTATATGTATGTTAGCCAAACCTGCAGCTGCCCTTATCAGAGGAAGAACAAGAAAGAAGCTTTCAGATGAAATTGGATGCAGCCAAATTCTGGGCTCACATGCGCCCCCTACCTTGAGGCTGGCCTCAGTTGGTGACATTACAAGCCGTGGTTTGAGCGCGATTATGACCTATATTTGTTGTCAAAACATTGCGATAGCAGCGCACGGGCTCCTTCCACAATGAGCTGTGGCTTTTACGTCTCCCCAGTGAGGCTCGCCTCACAGCGTGCCGCTCTGTCAAATACGAGAACATATTATGAAAATCTGTAATTTCAAGGTAAAAATGAATGAAATAAGGCAAAGTTACATTGAAAAAATACAATCCCACAAATCACTTGACATAGTGAGAAAGTATTATTGGTTCCATTTTATTCTTTTTTCTTTCCATTATCTTAGGTGAGGCCAGGCCTCACCTGCCTCATCTGACCGCACGTCACTGATCTTTCCCTAAACAACGCGATCCGTACTGAGCTGTTAGCTACAGTAGCTGTAGCTGTTAGCTGTTAGCTACAGTAGCGGAATGTAAACAGGAAAAGAAGCAGATCTCAACCAGAGCAACGAGGTAGTCTCTGGTGTTAGTATTAGCGCCACCAGCTGGACCGAGTGTTGTACTGCAGCACAATTTCCGGTTCAGACAATACGTTCATGTGACCGCGGGCCGTTTTCACCCCCCTGTGGCGACGATCTGGGCCACTTGGCCTAGTTCGTTTGTAAAAACCTATGTGACCATGCCCTAAGAGTCAGGGGAGGCTAAACATCTTAGATTGTCAGTCAAGCTGCATAGGAAGTCAGTTTGCTGGGAGAAGTATGGTAACTTGAGCACTATCTTCTCCTCATTCCTACTTTGTCTGTCTGCATTATTGAGATTTTGACTGTAGTCTGTTCATTGCTATTTACCTGTACGTGGACAGGTCCAAAACCGAACCTGTCCACGTTCTATGGCCGCTGCGTGGCCTTGGTCCTTGTTCTGTAGCTTAGGTCCTGGATCTACAGCCCGTCCGTCCATGGGAACGGAACCGTCTTTCAATGTGGATCTCCCTGAGGATTCTCACTTTTTTCCCAATGGGTTTTTGAGTTTTTTCCTGCCGATGCAGTAGGGTCTGTTGAACAGTTAGTGTCTAACAAGAAGGACTGTGATGATGATCCAGGACACTTTAACATTCTACAACATGTATGGACATTTATCAACATTCATGGACATGGTCTCTCCCTATGAACCAATACATATGTATTCTCTATTTTTTGTATCTTAAATGTTGATTCTCTGATCTATTTTGGTGATTTCAGGGGTTTTGTTTGGTCCTCTGAGATGACTGCTGTTGTGATTTAGGGCAATACAAGAATAAATTGTATTGTGTATTGTGTGTAGTAGTAGTAGTATACAGTAGTATAAAGTAGTATACTACTACTACTCCTACAATTACTAGCAGTAGTAGTAGTAGCAGTAGCAGTTGCAGTAGCAGTAATGGGGTGCACATAAGTGGTACGCAGGTACGCATGCGCGACAAATATAAGATATGCGTACTATCACTTGAGTTAGTAAGCGCCTTTGCGTACTTGTTGTAACTTCAAGTTTTATCGTCTCCGCTCCTCTCCATTATTTTTATGCCGTCTGCAAATCTCGCGGAAGTTGCCCTGACAGGCCTCCTCGCTGACAATGTTTAAAACCAGGTTAAAGACAGTTCTGTTTAGCTGTGCATACAACTGAGGGATTTTATATATTTATCTTTCTTTTTAATTTTCTGTGATTATTTATGATTTTAATGCTTTCTTATTTTGTTCAACACTTTGAATTGCCTTTTGTATGAATTGTGCTATATAAATAAACTTGCCTTGCCTTGCCTTACTCCTGCAAGAGTTCGAACGAGAGTTCCCACGGTCCCTGTGGCAACACTTCCTGAAATAAAAGCGCTCTATCCACCGGTGGGTGTGTTGCCGTGGGGAAAGTCAGAACCAAGTTGCAGGTATTTTTTCCACGATCTAACTTTGTTTCACAATAGACAGTGGGTAACTGATAGGCTTTCGCTACAGGCGCCTCCTACATTTCATTTGACGGGGTTGTCACACTGTGTGTATGATCATACAGAGGAATTGGTGAGTCAACCTGTTGGTTCTGCACAAAGCTAGTAGCTAGAGCTAGCCTTCACTGCTGGACTCTGGACTCTGGAGTCTTAAAGTGATAGTGTGTAACTCTAAATTAATTAAAATTTTTAGGAAATGTGTTAAATTGACCTCCTGGCCTTAAATGTTGTTATAAAATTGTTGTTGTTACGGGCAAGTCCCGCCTTCCCTTCTCTTAGCCATAGCTCAGAGTCCACGGTGCCGTCGAGGTTAACCAATCGAGTCATGCCAAGGGCTGTCAATCATCTGCGCTGATGCTCGCAGCTGCGCGCATGCTCGGTTGTTTGTTTTCGCGCAGCCTCCGAATCAAGCCTCTATTAGGCTCTGGAACTACATGAAAACTGATCAAAGAATTCTGAACAGTTTGCTGCGATCGCTTTTTTTTTTGCATAAAAACATTATTTTTTTCATTAAAACGTTAACAAATAATTCTGAAAACCTCCGTGCATGTGTATTAATAATGTATATGTAAAATGTGTTCTCTGATTAACATTTAAAAGTGTTACGGAAACGTAGGTGTTGACCAATCAGAAAGGAAGGGGGAGGGAACTTGCGTTGTTTTTTTCAAATCAAGTACCTCTCTGTCTCTCTTTCTGACAAACTCCAGACAATCACTTTAAGGGAGTGTCCATGTCCTCCCTGTGTCTCTAAATTAAAGCTATGGTACCTACATTTTCCCTTGCATTAATAATGCATAATAATGTTGGTTGTGCCCAAAAGTAAAATGTTGTGAACAAATCAAACAGAACATTGTTTTGATTTTTTGTTTTGTATAGCATTTTTAAGAGTCCTGTGGGTCATTATTTGGCTTGGACTCAGTGGATTATCTGAGCTGATCTAAACTTTAGCAATAAAAAGAAGGAAGTATAAAATCTCCATTAAGAACCACGCGACAAATGGAGTGAGTACCGATAAACACCATCTCCTGGTATTCATCGGAGTACCTCACTGAAAAAGTTGTGCACCCCTGGTAACAGAAGTAGTAGCCAAAGAGAGAGCAGGAAGAAAACACATAGTGCTCCTCTACTATGGAACACAGAGATTTAGAAAAATTAAAAGCTACGCTTTTGTGGAAGAATTACAATATTTGGGACTGATTATAAGCAGCTGAATGATCTAGAGCTCTCCAGAATATAAATTAAAGTCCTTGGCGTTAAGTAGGGTTTAATCCCGGGAAACGGGATTCCCGGGAAATCTGATCATAACTATTTCCCGATTCTCGAGAAATGTTATGACGGGAAACAGGAAATGAAAGTTGAAAAAATTTCCAGTTCGCTCCTATTGGAGCTTTATTGTTGTCTTACAGTAACGTTGCATTCAGTAGCCTACGCAGCAGTATCTACCGCCTAATGTCTACAGCCAGCTTTGTATGGGAGCATGTTGTGTGACCGGATTGCCTGGTGTTCTGGGGGGGCAACAAGTGGATTGCACAGACATATATGTACAACAACTACAAAAAAACAGCAATCCCGGGAAATGTGTTGTCTTTTCCCGGGATTTGATGCATCTAATTTTCGGGAAAAATATGAAACCCTAATGTTAAGCGTACACTTTACGGATCAGAGACATGGGTCATCAAGAAGGACAGTGAGCTGAGGCTGGAGGCATTTCAAAACCCACTACTGAAAGGAAACTGGTACTCACACAAGCTCTCACGTTACATTTGAAGAGCTGAGACTCAAATACAAATGCTCTAAAATCCTGGCAATAATTATTGATATGGTCAATGTCATTCTTCACAGGAAACCAAAAGGAAAAAATTAAGAAGGCGGACAGAGGAAACAATGGCTAATACAAATCAAAGAAGAGACAAAAGCCGGAAATACTGTCATTAATTAAATCTGACAAAGGATAGATGGATCACAATTCTTAAAGAATTTTAGGCACATCCCCACGTCCAATCTAAGAGGTTCAGTAAGTTTTTTAGGAGGTGAGGCCACTTTTTAAGTTAAACGTGATTCAAAGCATTTTCCTCACTCGATAACTCTGGACTAAGATTTTAAAAAAGAAGTAGTAGCTGTAATTTTCATAGTAGCAGTTGTAGTATGCCACTTTTCCATAGTCACGGTACGTTTCTCCTCCATGTTTCTCCTCAGTGTGGGAGGGGTTGTCAAACCCCGTAATTTACGCGCGATGGGTAGTAAAATTGGTCTGATGCGTCACTTTTTTTCATTTGAAATGAAATGTTTTTATTTCGAGTTCAATACATATATTGTAAATCTAAGAATCAACTCGAAAAAAGGAGTGAGAAGTAAAAAAGGAATATATGATACAAATCATATGCCTTAACATTTATTTTGCCCTTGTGTTTTGACCAAAAATAAAATCTTTTTGTATTTAGCAAATATGTCTCCATCTTTGTTCATAAATTTACCATGGTTATACGGATTTACTGAAAAATATAATGTATGTAATGTAAATAGAAGTAAAAGTATTTGGTTGGAAATTGTAACTTTTGAACCCATTTTATGTGTACAAACAAATGAAAGAAACAAAGTCTTGATACAATCACAGATTTAAAGTAAAGTGCAAAACCAACAATTTACAAAGTCCAAAGTACGTATGTCTCTTGAGACCAGGTTCAGATGAGGGGAAAGTTAAGTACTACGTTCACTCATTGCTCGTTTATAATCTCCTCACTTGTGGGAAGGGATTCTCAGACAAATAACTATACACAACAACTTAAGTACAAGCACATAACTTTTGGGGCTTTCTGTGCGATTCCATTTCTCTGGAGTGAAGAGTACGTTAGTAAAATAGATCCATGGGAGGATGTATTGAAGCAGAGCAGCCGGTTTTAAAGATGGCAGGGTAGGGTTGTTTTTACCATAGGGTCGGACGTCGCTTCCAGTGACAACACTTCTTGACCAATCAGTGTAAGGCAGTCGGCTGACGTAATCTCATGGTATCGCTTTGGCGCGGATGGAACCACGGTCGAGGTGTTATGAAAAAAGTACCCCTGATCCCAAGCCCAACCCTAAAATTGTTATTACCGTTAGCCTCCAGCCCCACTGCTCCCACAGATCCCAGACTCAGCTCCTCAATGTCAGACGGAGGAGAGATGTTCCCCAGGTCCAGCTCGTACCCATTTGGGTCGGACTCCCCCGAGTACTGACACCTCCAGCCTCGAATGGGGACTGGACCCAGCTCTTCAGAGGAGCTTTGGATAGGTCTGAAGCCAGGCTGCTCCTCCTCTAACTGACCTGTAGAAGGAGAAATGAGTTATGTGGACGGAAGAGGGAGAAGAGGATTAGGAGGTAGAGAATGATGAAGGGACAGTCAGGAGGAGGATGAGTCAGGAAAAGGAGAAGTCACAGGAGGAGGAGGAGGATTCAGGCGGAGGAGGAGGACAGAGACGGAGAAGACGGAGGAGTCAGGAGGAAGCGTGAGGACTGGGATGAGTCAAGAGGGGAGGTCAGGAGGTGGAGTCAAGAGAAGGGGTCTGGCCTCACAACATCATCCTGACGATTCTGGACATAATGTGAGTCTTAGACTAATCCATTGGATGTGTTCCAACCAAACCAGGAAAAACAATGCCTCTTTGCTCTAATGGAGAGTGTATGTCTGTGTGTGTCTGTTTGTATGTGTGCCTCTTTGCTCGAATGGAGTGTGTGTGTGTGTGTGTGTTAATGTAAGGGATAATAAGTACCTCCAGGGTAGAAACGGACCCCGACGCGAAGTTCGCCCTGTTTGTAATTATTTTCCGATAAGGACCTGCGTTCTATACATTATCCCGCTTTTTATACTGCTATCTGGATCATAAAAACGTTTACAGATGTGGCATGTCGGTGTGCACCACACTGAAAGATGATTGGCTTGGACTTGTGGAGCCCATTAAAAGCAGGTGCGTGTTCGGCGCGCGCACATGAGTCTTGGCCTGGGTGCGGTGGTCGCACGTTTGGCGACAGTCAGCTTTACTTGGTTGGAGGCCGCTGGAGCGCGTGGGAGAAGCGCTTTGACTTTTGCCGCGAGTTTGGGTGCTCCACAATCGAGGTAAGTCGCTCATTGTCCGCCTTTTCATTCTTGGCTCTCAAAGCCAAAGCTGAGCGTAAACCTGTTTGCCCCAGACCCTGAGCTGCAGCTGGGACAAGTCTGGTATCCATACCGGCTCTCCCCCTCCTCCCACTGGCCGTGAGTGCGTGCCTTTCACTGGCAGGTAAGCCCAAAAACTACAGTCTAGTTATTAATTACAATGTTAAGATTTGTGCCTGTCCTTCAGGCTCTCTCCACGTGTGGTCTATACCAGGGCTACCACTCTGAAAGGCAGCCGCTGTTCTGTCCACCTCTGTCTCGCATGTCTCTGGAGACGCTGGAGCGCGCTCACGTGTGGCCTCCTGGCTCGGATCACACCGCTACAGCGTGCACGAGCGCTGGAGTGCTCTAGTTTAAAGGGCATGTCCTGTGGCACCCGGACCTTTGTTAATAATCTTTCTTTTTGTTTATTTAGGTTATTCTGAGTGGTTTGGTGAGTTTATCTTGATTTGGTGTTGATTTATTTTGCCTTTGCATGCTTTTTGCATGGCTTTTTCTTTTGTTTGCTTTATTTGCATGGCTTGCAGTTTGTTTTCTTTTATTTGCATGACTTGGTTCATTTACATTGCTATTTGTTTCTTTTTGTCCTTGTGTCCTGAGTTGCCACCATTTTAAGAAATACATTTTAACAATTTTTCCATTAAAGGCCTATTTGATGTATTTAACTTATAATTGTGAAAATAAACTTGTGAACTGTTTTGTAAGTATAGTCTCGCGTCTCCTATGTCCACAACTTGTGCGGCCTTATTATACCAATTATTTGGGTGGTCCCTAGACCACCTGGCGTTGCTGGAACTGTTAAATCTCCCTTCTTTCACACCCTCACGTCACACAGATAATTCTGAAAACCTCCTTGAATATGTATAAAGAATGTACAATCACCGGCCACTTTATTAGGTACACCTTGCTAATAACGGGTTGGACCCCTTTTGGATTCAAGACTGTCTTAATCCTTCTTCAAAGCATAGATTCAACAAGGTAATGGACACATTCCTCAGAGTTTTGTTCATATTTGATAGCAACGTGCAGTTTCTGCAGATTTGTCGGCTGCACATCCATGATGTGAATCGCCTGTTCCCCTCATCCCTAAGTTGCTCTATTGGATTGAGATCTGGTGACTGTGGAGGCCATTACAGTGCAGAGAACGTATTGCCATGTTCAAGAAACCAGTCTGTGATGATTTTAGCTTTATGAAAAGGGGTTTTATCCTGCTGGAAGAAGCCATCAGAAGATGGGTACACTGCGGTCATAAAGGGATGGACATGTCAGAAACAATACTCAGGTGGCCTGTGGTGTTGCAACAATGCTCAATTGGTTATAAGGGACTCAAAGAGTGCCAAGAAGATATCCCCCACACCATTACACCCCCACCACAAGCCTGAACCGTTGATGGATCCATGCTTCCATGTTGTTGACTCCAAATTCTGACCCTACCATCCAAATGTCGCAGCAGATATCGAGACTCATCAGACCAGGCAACTTTTTCCAATCTTCTATTGTCCAATTTGGGTGAGCCTATGTAAATTGTTGCCTCAGTTTCCTGTTTTTAGTTGACAGGAGTGGCACCCGGTGTGGTCTTATGCTGCTGTAACCTATATGCCTCAAGGTTTGACGTGTTCTGTGTTCAGAGAGGCTCTCTTGCCAGTGTTGTGCGTGAACGAGTTCAAAAGAACGCGTTCATTGAACACGCTCCTTTTTTGTGAACGTTGAACTGAACGCAACACATTTTAAAAAAATAACTTGAACTCCGTGTGAACTCCGTGTTGCGGTGCGGCGCTGTGAGCTGGTGCTTTTCACATGTGCCCGAGTCGTGATGAAAACACAGGGTGAGTTAGCGACAAAGTTTACACCGTTTACATTTGACATAAAGTATAGACACACGCACTGCAGCGCATTACTGTTTGTAGTTTATGAGCAGAGATGGGGCAACTCCGTTTTGCTCCCATTGAAAACCATATAAATCTTGTCTATTTTGTAGTCAAAAGTCTCCTCCTGTGAGTGTACAGGAGATATATATATATATATCTATAAAATAAAAATAAATAATTAATTGTCCACTCACCTTTGGCCCTCCGCGGGCGGTTATCCCTCTCTAAGCTCGGGTCCTCTACCAGAGGCCTGGGAGCTTGAGGGTTCTGCGCAGTATCTTTGCTGTTCCTAGCACTGCACATTTCTGGACCGAGATGTCCGAGGTTGTTCCAGGGATCCGCTGTAACCACTCTTCTAGCTTCGGGGTCACTGCCCCGAGTGCACCGATCACCACGGGCACTACTGTCACCTTTACCCTCCAGGCCCTCTCCAGCTCCTCTCTGAGACCTTGGTATTTCTCAAGCTTTTCATGTTCTTTTTTCCGGATGTTACCATCGCTTGGAATTGCCACGTCCACCACCACGGCTGTCCTCTGCCCTTTGTCTACCACCACAATGTCAGGTTGGTTCGCCATTACCATTCGGTCGGTCTGTATCTGGAAGTCCCACAGGATCTTTGCACGCTCATTCTCCACCACCTTTGGAGGAGTTTCCCACTTAGACCTTGGGGTTTCCAGCCCATACTCTGCACAGATGTTTCTGTACACTATGCCAGCCACTTGGTTATGGCATTCCATGTAGGCCTTCCCTGCCAGCATCTTGCACCCTGCAGTTACAGTATGTGTTGGATCGTCTCAGGTGCCTCTTTGCACAACCGATACCTTGGGTCTTGTCTGGTGTGGTATATCTGGGTCTCTATCGCTCTGGTGCTCATTGCCTGTTCCTGTGCAGCCATGATGAGCCTCTGTGCTGTCCTGTAGGCCAGCCCTTTCTAGCCATTGGTAGAACTTCTTGAAATCAGCCACTTCTGTTATGCTCCGGTGGTACATGCCGTGTAGGGGCTTGTTCTCCCATGATGGGCTCTCCTCCAGCACCTCCTCATCTCGCCACTGCCTGAGACATTCACTGAGTACGTCATCCGTTTTGGCTTTCTCCATGATGTAGTTATGGAGTTTGGATGTTTCGTCCTGGACAGTGGCTCTCACACTCACTAGTCCTCGTCCTCCTTCTTTACGGCTTACGTACAATCTCAGGGTGCTGGATTTGGGATGGAACCTGCCATGCATGGTAAGGAGCTTTCGAGTTTTAACATCCGTGGTCTGAATCTCTTCCTTTGGCCACCTGATTATTCCTGCAGGGTATCTGATCACTGGCAGGGCGTAGCTGGGCCTTGTTCTTGCCATTGAGCCGGCTTCTTAGGACCTGCCTTACTCGCTGGAGGTATTTGGCAGTTGCCGCTTTCCTCGTCACCTGTTCGAGGTTGCCATTTGCCTGTGGTATACCGAGATACTTGTAACTGTCCTCAACGTCTGCTATTGTTCCCTCTGGGAGTGAGATCCCTTCTGTGTGGACTACCTTGCCTCTCCGAGTCACCATCCTGCTACATTTCTCGAGTCCGAATGACATCCCGATGTCATGGCTGTAGATCCTGGTTGTTTAGATCAGAGAGTCGATGTCTCTCTCGCTCTTGGTGTACAGCTTGATGTCATCCATATAGAGGAGGTGACTGATCTTTGCTCCGTTCCTGAGGCGGTATCCATAGCCAGTCTGGTCAATTACTTGGCTTAGAGGGTTGAGGCCTATGCAGAACAGTAGTGGGGACAGAGCATCTCCTTGGTAGATACCACATTTGATGGTCACTTGTGCGAGCGGCTTGCCATTTGCCTCAAGGGTGGTCTTCCACATTCCCATCGAGTTTGCAACGAAGTCCCTTAGAGCCCTGTTGATATTGTACAACTTCAAGCATTCCATGATCCATGTGTGTGGCATTGAGTCGTAGGCCGACATATATATATAATATATATATATGGCTCGTAGTGTGAAAAAAATATGTTTATCTCTCAAAAAAGGTAAAATGAACTGAACTTTGAACTAGTTCAGAATTAAAAATGTGAACTTTGAACGTGAACTGTTCACTTTGAGCATGTATGAACTGGCACAACACTGTCTCTTGCATACCTTTGTTGTAACGCGTGGTTATTTGAGGGACTGTTGCCTTTCTATCAGCTCAAACCAGTCTGGCCATTCACCTCTCACCTCTGGCATCAACAAGGCATTTTTGCCCACCGACCTGCCGCTCACTGGATATTTTCTCTTTTCAGACCACTCTAGAGATGGTTGTGTGTGAAAATCTCAGTCGATCAGAAGTTTCTGAAATTCTCAGACCAGCTCGTCTGGCAACAACAACCATGCCACGTCCCAATTCTGATGCTCAGTTTGAACTGCAGATCTTCTTGACCATGTCCACATGCCTAAATGCATTGAGTTGCTGCCATGGCTGATTAGAATTTTCCATTGGAGTGGAGTTGGATAGGTTTACTTAATTAAGTGGCCGATAATGTATTATCTGATTAACATTTAAATGTGTTGATTGATTGTTATTTGTGTTTATTGAGTGGAGCATGGATGTGTAGCTCCACTCCTAGCTACTTATTTATATTTTTGATTTGATTTTTGATTTGATTTGATTTATTTGAGCTTACATATTTACAATGTAATTTAAACATGTTCATGCATTGTTATATGTATTTACATTAAACAGAAATACATGTTAGTAATAATACATAACATATGTCAAAAAAATTATACAAAGCTCGAAAAGGGAGTGAGAAGAAGTAAACTTATGTACTCCCACCCCCTCTCATTACAACACAAGCAGTTGCGAAATTTTATATATACATACATTTACACAACACTGTTAATCAATTACAAGAATGTGGCAACTGATTTCAGAACTACAAAATTATAGCACAAAGTGCATTCAATTTGATGAGAAAAATAAATAACGCATTAATTAATTCAAAATGTCATAGTAAATAGACAGATTCTTATTAGGGTCAATTTATAGAATTGCCCTGTTCTTCCATTCTATATTTTGATAACACAAATTATCTGTGTTTTGTTTTGAATTGATTCACTGTTGCGCATTGCTTGAGCTGTTGTCCAAGTCCATTCCAAACTCGAACTCCACAAACAGAAACAAACATTTTTCTCCTAGTGGTCCTAGAAACCTTTACTTTGAGTTTTCCAAATCCCCTCAGACTGTAACCTCCATCTCTTTCTGCAAAGAGTCTTTGAATAATTGCCGGCAACATATATTTACTTGCTTTGTACAGGAGTTGTGCTGTATGAAATTCAACTAAGTCAACAAGCTTTAACAATTTAGACTTTAAAAAAAGTACATTTGTGTGATCCAAATACCTAACCATGTGAATATTCCTTATGGCACGCTTTTGAAGAATTACTAGGGGATGTAGAGAACTTTTATAATTATTACCCCAAATTTCCAACCCGTAGGATAAATACGGTAAAACAAGACTGCAATAAAGTAAATTTTGTGCATTATGACCCAGAACATGTTTGGTTTTGTTCATTACCGATATATTTTTTGAAATCTTCTTTTGTATATGACTGATGTGTGACTTCCAGTTTATCTTATTGTTAATAATTATTCCAAGAAACTTTATTTCAGATACTTCCTCAATTTTAGTACAATCAATACATATACATTTTCTTCTCCTAACTTTGCAATTTCCAAACATTATTACTTTTGTTTTTTCTATGTTTAATGACAATTTATTAATATCCATCCATGTTTTCAATTTAATCAATTCATTATTGACATTGTCCACTAAAGTATCAAAATTATCGCCTGAATGGAATAGTCAGTTTATTTTTATACATTTTATAATGGTTTTCAGATTCTTTAGTCTTTACTTTAATAAAATAGTTATACAGCTTGTTTTTCTTTTTACATGCTTTTTTCAAACTGCGGGTTAACCACGGACAATTCGTAGAATGTTTCTTTTTGCTATATTGCACTGGGCAATATTTATTGAACAGTTTACAAAAGAGTTCCAGGAAAACATTATAAGCTCTGTCTACCCGGTTCTCATTGAGCACACTAGTCCAGTCTTGAGCCAATAAGCTACTATTCAGTTCATTTATAGTCCTTTCTATGGAGGACCGTGGCTGCCAAAACAATAAATATATACAGAAATAAATAAATACATTTAAAAAAGATAAAATTTGCATAGAAATGCATGCAATTATGAGAATAAGTGCATTTATTTATTTTTGTATTTATTCATACATTTATTTCTGCATTTATACATTTATGTCTCTATTTCTGTATTTATTTTTGTATTTATTTCTCTATTTATTTATTTCTCTATTTATTTATATATTTCTATTTTATTTTATTTTATTTATTAAAGATAGGCTACGTATCACTCATTTGCGTAGTGTTACTTTTGCGCTTTCTGCCCGATTAAAGACCAGCCCAAACTCCACAACAAGTAACTATTTCCTCCCATGACACCGAGAGAGGGGACCAGTGGCATTTCATCCCTCTCTCTCTTTCTCAGGCACGGTTCCCTCTAACTGCGCTCGAGCGCAATTGCGCACGGCTCCCGTGTTGTCTGGGCACAAAATAAAACATAGCTGATATGATAGAGGAGTATTAACGATCATCCTCCGCTCTGAGAATCCACGATGTCGGCCTCTTTATGCTCATTTCCCTGTCCGGCTCGTGAGAGGCTTTTGGCAAAGGCAGTGACAGGTGCTCGTGTGTATTTTACAACAAAGCGCTGAAGTCCGCCGAAAAATCCCGTGTTCGAAGTGTGTGTTTTACACTCAGACACTGGAGAGACTGAAAAGTGGACGCGGCCACAGCACTGACCGAGCCATATTCATGGTACAAACGGTGGCGCGAGTGTGGAGGGGAGTGGGGGGGGGGTTAAAAGATTAACCAATGAGCTTACAGCAGAGGCATCCCGGCCCACCCCATGATTTGCATATCATTAAGAGAAATACGGAAATAAATACAGAAATACAGAAATAAATACAGAAATAAATAAATGAATACAGATATAAATAAATAAATAGAGAATAAATAAATAGAGAAATAAATAAATAGAGAAATAAATGCAAAAACAAATAAATAAATAGAGAAAATAAATAAATAGAGAAATAAATAAATAAATACAAAATAAATACAGAAATAGATAAATAAATGTATGAATAAATACAAAAATAAATACAGAAATACAGAAATAAATAAATATATAAATAAATAAATACAGAAATAAATGCACTTATTCTCATAATTGCATGCATTTCTTTGCAAATTTTATCTTTTTTAAATGTATTTATTTATTTCTGTATATATTTAGTTTGGCAGCCACGGTCCTCCATACTTTCTGTCACGCCCCCATCTGTCACTAGTCTTCACAGCCTCTTGCTCCTCCCTGTGTGTGTGTGTGCGTGTGGACCTGGGTGGAGTCTGGAGCTGCTCACCTGCTCTCACTTCAACAATCAAGCAGCCTACATCCAGCCAGCTCTCCAGACAGACTCTGCCAGGACGGTTCGGGCGCGAAAGTTGTTGGAACGGTTGCCGGCGCGCAGTGAATCTGTTTAGCGTTACGGTTTTTCTTTTCTTTTTGTTTTTCTTGTTGTATTTTCCCATCTATTTGTGCACTGACTTTTGTTTCCCCGGGTTGGACACTTGGGTATATGGGGAGGTCTAGGGGGGGGGGCTCCCATGGAGGGGGGAGCTCTCAGGAAGGGGGGAAAAGGGACAGACCCAGATCAAATAGTGGTGGAGGGGAGGAAGATCGGGCACTGGCCAAAATGGCTAGAACAGAAGAGGAAGAGTATAAAGTTATCATCAAGTTTAAGCACGAGTCTGACAGGGCCCCTAACCCTCTGAAACTTTCCTCAGCAATCCGAGATAAGATAGGCGAGATATTGAATGCAAAAGTCCTTTCGAATGGGAATGTGTTGGTGTTTTGTAGATCCGAGGCACAGAGAAAGAAAGCTCTGGCCTTGAAGCACGTGGCTGACAGGGCTGTTGAGAGTTATATTCCTGGGCCTAGCCAGAGTCAGGGAATACAGGGTGTAATATATGGTGTAGATACTGATATCACAGCGGAAGAGCTTATAGAAAACATTTGTGGAGCTGAAGTGAGTGGGGTGAGGAGGTTTAAAACTATGAGGGAAGGTGAGAGAAGCGACAGCACTGCTGTATTACTGACGTTTAAAGATGAGTTTCTGCCTCAAAAGGTAAGCTTAGGATATTTGGTATATCCAGTTAAACCGTATGTGCGGCCACCTTTACGTTGCTATAAGTGCCAGCGGTTTGGTCACATCGCTGCAGTGTGCAGGGGGTCGAGGAGGTGCGGAAAGTGCGCAGGAGACCACGATCGCTCTGAATGCACAAGTTCTGAGGTGAAATGTTGTAACTGTGGTGGCAATCACATGGCCGCCTTTCGTGGGTGTGAACATGGGGTAAGAGCTCAAAGAGTTGAGGAGATCAGGTTGAAAGAGAATGTCACTTATGCAGAGACAGTAAAGAGGGTGAGCCAGCCGTGTGGGGCAGAGCAGAGGCGCCCTCCGGTGGCCGCTCACACCCAAATACCAGAAAATTCATTAATTGTGGACAAAACGTCTTTCTTTGCGTTCTTGGTTGAAGTACTGTGGGCAGCCAAGCAAGTGAGCACTCCCTCGGCTATTAAGGCCATGATAGCCAAGGAGGCAGGGAGATTTTTGGATTTGTCTGTTTCCCCAGAGCATCTTAATTTGAATAGTGTGCGCAGTTCACAAAGTGCGTCAGTAGAGGACGAAGAAGGAGATCCACTTCGGCCTGGCATCAGATAACTGAATGTTTCACATCCTCCAGTGGAATGCCCGTAGCCTTATTGCAAATGGCCAAGAGTTTAAACGATGTGTAGGACAGCTGAAAGAGGGAAAGCCTGATGTGATTTGTATTCAAGAGACGTGGCTAAAACCTTGTTTAGACTTTGTCATTCCTGGGTATGAAGCTATAAGGAAAGATCGGGAAGATAGACCTGGAGGGGGGTGTGCAATATTTGTGAAGGTGGGGGTGCAATATGAACGGCTGATTTTAAACACTGAATTGGAGTGTGTTGCGGTGAATGTGTGGGTGAGCCAGGGAAAGGTGGGAGTGGTGAACTTTTATAATCCATGTGCAAGTTTGGATATTGTTGAGCTTGAAGAAATGCTTAGTGGGATAGGGCAACACTTAGTATGGGTAGGTGATTTTAATGCACATAACCAATTGTGGGGCAGTAACAGCACAGATACGAATGGACAGGTGGTAGAAGACATGATGGAGCTGCACGGGTTGGTGTGTTTAAACGACACTAGGGCCACCAGGTTTGACATTAGAACAGGGAACGTGTCATCTATAGACCTATCCATAGTATCAGCCCAGCTGGCTAGTAGGGCAATGTGGAACACATGGGAAGGGTACACTATGGGGAGTGATCACTTCCCAATTTTCATTCGGTTTGGGCAGTCCCTTGTGATAGAGGAGCAAACTAGGCCTAAGCAGCTAAATTATAATAAGGCAAAATGGGGAGAGTTTTCAGAGGCCTGTAGCAGAGACTTGGATAAAGTTGATGACCGGACAGTGGATGACTGGAGTAATAGTTTGTGCAGTATGATTGCTGATAATGTTAAGTTGTTTATTCCAGAAAAGGGTAAACCAAGAGAAAAGGGTTGTGTTCCCTGGTGGAACAAGGACTGCAGTGCCGCTATCAGGAATAGAAATAAAATGTATAAGAAATTTAGGAAGTATCCAACAGAGGAAACGCAATAGAATACAAGAAATTGAGAGCAGTGGCCCGGAGGGTTATCAAGAATGCAAAACGAATGTGCTGGAGGCAGTATTGCAGCAAGCTAGGAGCGGAGACAACTCTCCAGCGAGTGTGGTCAGCTGTGAGGCATATGTCTGGGGTTAAGCGTGCTCGGTCTATTCCAGTGTTAGAGAGTGAAAGAGGGGCAGCGGTTAATGACGAGCAAAAGGCAGATCTATTGTCCAAGGCATTTCAAGCAGTGCATAGTGGGGCAAACCTGGGACGGGAGGGAATTAGAAGGAGGGATTCAATGTTGGCTGTGCATCAGCATAAAACTGAAATGAATTGTGACAATTCTGATTATATAAACCTGTTCTTTACCTTTACAGAGTTAGTCAGAGCATACTGCACCAGGAAAGGATGGTTTGATGTACAGAGTTTTTAGAAATCTTGGGGAGGATGTACTGCAAGAGGTTCTGTCGTTAATTAATAATGTATGGGCTGAAGGGCGTGTACCACTAGCCTGGAGGCAGGCAGTGGTTATTCCCATTTTAAAACCAGGAAAGGCTGAAAACAACCCAGGATCATACAGACCCATAGCGCTTACGTCGGTATTGTGTAAAATTATGGAAAGAATGGTGACAGACAGACTAGTGTACAAATTAGAAAAAGAGGGGTGGTTTGTCCCGTATCAGAATGGCTTTAGGAAAGGGAGAAGCACCATGGAGTCAGTATTGTCACTGGACTGTGATATTAAGAGAGCAATCGCCTGTAAAGAGGTTCTTGTGGCTGTATTTTTGGATATTGAGAAGGCCTATGATATGTTGTGGAGAGAAGGACTTATAGTGAAACTGTATGATGCAGGTGTTAGAGGTCGTGCTTTAAATTGGATTAAAGCGTTTCTATTAGGTCGTACAATTCAAGTAAAAGTAGGAAGTGCATTGTCCCAATCGGTAAACATTGACAATGGTACTCCACAGGGGAGTGTAATTAGTCCAGTTTTGTTTAATGTAATGATAAATGATATTTTTAAAAGTGTGGGGCCGGGTTATGGGGTGTCTCTTTTTGCGGACGATGGGGCGGTCTGGAGGAGGGGGAGAAATACTGGCTATGTTATTAATAAAATGCAGAGAGCGCTAGATGGGATAATGGAATGGGCAAATCAGTGGGGGTTTAAAATCTCAGTGGAGAAGTCAAAATGTATAGTCTTCGGAAACAAAAAGGTTGGTAGTATAGGGCTGCAGTTGTATGGTGTGGCACTGGAAAGGGTCCGGATATTTAAATTCTTGGGGGTTTACTTTGATGAAAGGATGACATGGAAAGGGCACATTGAGAAAGTTGTGAGTAAATGTAATAAAGTTATTAATGTAATGCGTTGCCTGACTGGTAGTAACTGGGGAGCAGACAAATCCACCCTGTTGATGATTTACAGAGCAATGGTGCGGTCGTCTCTGGACTATGGAAGCCTGGTGTATGGGAATGCAGCTAAAACAAATCTGGCTAAGTTGGATGTGGTTCAAGCCAAGGCCCTAAGAGTGTGCTGTGGTGCCTTTCGAACAACATCAGTACCAGCTCTCCTGGTTGAGGTAGGGGAGATGTCCCTTGAGAAGAGGCGGTTAAAACTGGCCCTCCAGTTTTAACCTCCTGCTAGGAGGGTGATGGAGGATACATGGGAGACAGGAGGAAGGGGGGGGAGAACGTTTATTTATGAGGTAAAGGATGAGATTCCAGAGCTCAGGCAGACGAACACGGCTCCGGTGGTTGTCTGGCCCTCAGTCCCGCCATGGCTGCTTCCTCAGGTGGAGGTGGACTGGTCCGTTAAAGAGGGCCTTAAAGAAAGGGGAAGAGTGTGTGCCCAAGAGGTTGTGAGGGAGGTATTGGTGACCAACTGGAACAGTGCCCTGCAAGTGTATACGGATGGGTCGGTCGACCCTCAGAGAAGGAGAGCAGGGTTTGGGGTACACAGCCCAACATTGGCCCTGAGTCAGGGCAGACGACTCCCAGATGGAATTGGAGTTTTTACAGCCGAATTGATGGCAATAGTGTGGGCCCTTAAATGGATTGAGCGATTGAGACTAGAGAGTGTGGTTGTCTGCTCAGACTCAGCGGCTGTGTTGCTGTCTCTTGAGGCAGGGTCGTCTAAAACAAGACCAGATCTTTTATATGAGGCTCTAAGCGTTCTGTGTAGGATAGAGAGGGGAGGGAATGATGTGGGTTTTTTGTGGGTTCCAGCGCATGTGGGGGTAGATGCAAATGAGGTGGTGGATAGGATTGCTAAAAATTCCTTGCAGAGCGAAAGAGTAGAGGTGGTGGTGGCATTTGGTGTGTGTGAGCATCGGCATCTAATTAAAATGAGAGTGTGTGAGCAGTGGCAGAGAGCATGGGACAGGGAGACAAGAGGAAGGCACTTTTACAGCATCCAGCAGAGTATTAGTGGGGGGGATAAAGCAACCCGGGGGAATAACAGGAAGGAGCAGGTTATGATAACCAGAATGAGACTGGGTCATTGTGGGCTTGCTCAAAGCCTGTATCGGATCGGTAAGCACAGAGATGGCCTGTGTGAAGAGTGCAGTGAGCAAGAGACAGTGAAACATGTTCTCTTACAATGTAGGAAATATGTGGACCAAAGAAGACTGCTGTTTTCTCGTGCTCTTCACCTAGGACTTGAGCGTGTGAATCTGAGATCATTGCTTGCTCCCCATGTGCAGCAGCAAGAAGTTTTTCGTGCGCTTGTGGAATTTATTTTTAGTACCGGACTGTACCAGAGAATTTGAATGGACCTAGGGTGCAATAATTGGATCCACCAGTGAAAGGCAGCAATGCGCCGACTGGCGCACAGTCTGCCGGAAATCCACAAGAAGAAGAAGAAGAACAGACTCTGCCAGATTGTTTCGTCTCAATCACGGTGATTTTTCAGTCGGCTACTTTTTGATATACTGTTGATACTTACCCCTTTTTGTATACTCACCTTTTTGTCTCCTGTGTTCCTAGCTCCTGGGCTAGGACTAGTGGCAGCCCTTCCTAATCACCTCCGGAACAACGCAATAAACCTTTCACTTTTGTATTTCTGTTTTAGTCTGTTTATTGGGTCCTATTGCCAAGCCGTAACACTTTCGGTGATTACTCTTTTGTAGAACGTCCTAGGTGATTGATCATAGATAAAATCATTCTCTTAAAAAAAAAGTAAATACAGGTAAAATGGTCTGTTACATCGCATATCATGAGTCCACTTGAATTAATCAAATCAATAGTGTTTGTAAAAATGTTGTCAATAAGTATGGAGGACCGTGGCTGCCAAAACAATAAATATATACAGAAATAAATAAATGAATTTAAAAAAGATAAAATTTGCAAAGAAATGCATGCAATTATGAGAATAAGTGCATTTATTTCTGTATTTATTTATTTATTTCTCTATTTATTTCTTTTTGTTTTTGCATTTATTTATCTATTTATTTATTTTAGCTTTTTTTTTGTTGCATTTATTTATTTATTTCTCTTTATTTATTTATTTCTGTATTTCTCTTAATGATATGCAAATCATGGGGTGGGCCGGGATGCCTCTGCTGTAAGCTCATTGGTTAATCTTTTAACCCCCCCCCACACTCCCCTCCACACTCACGCCACCGTTTGTACCATGAATATGGCTCGGTCAGTGCTGTGGCCGCGTCCACTTTTTCAGTCTCTCTAGTGTCTGAGTGTAAAACACACACTTCGAACGCGGGCACCTGTCATTGCCTTTGCCAAAAGCCTCTCACGAGCCGGACAGGGAAATGAGCATAAAGAGGCTGACATCGTGGACTCTCAGAGCGGAGGATGATCGTTAATACTCCTCTATCATATCAGCTATGTTTTATTTTGTGCCCAGGTATGGGGTAAGGTTACTGTCAATAAAGACGTGCATGTCTAAAAAAAATGCGTGCATATTTATTGGTATTTGTGCATAAAAATATTTTATTAATTCATGATTAAGATAATACAAACTAAAAAGACATGGAATTTCGTAATTAAGAATAAAAAAATATAAAACTGTATGTGGGATTTTGTACTTGTGAATACGATTTTTTTTGTGTGTGCTTGCATTTTCTTTTTGAGAATACGAATTTCAGCAGTGAGCAAACTGTCAATAATACGTACGTCACTGCTCACAGACATTAACAATCGAGCCTGCACAGAGTTGATCAACTTCATTGCCTAAAAACTAAACATGGCAGAGGGACACAACATAAATAAAGTGGCTCAAAATCAGGTATATAACTATATTTTATTATTTTGGTTGTAAATGAATGTGTAAGAAATATTAATTCCATAAATGTGATCATAAGAAGATGTTTCTTGTCCCTCTAAAGGTTTTTTGGCAGTGTTGTTAGCTCCAATGCTAGTTTTATTTTCTTATCCTTATATTGTTTTATTCTACAGAAAATAATGCATTTATTTTAGTCTAAACAACAGACTAACTAGCGTTACTGAACTAGTGAGTAAAAGTAATGTGTCAAATGTACTCACAAATATAAGATTGAGGCCCACAGGGACAGGGTCTGCTACGTCTAACAACCGAGGATGAGTGCAGCACGGAGGTGTTCTTCATATGACTCAGGGGCAGTAACAGCCAGAACTATGAGTAATCTGGAGGGTTGGGGCTGGTATCAACACATTAACCACATTGATTCGGGACAAAGGCTTCATAAAATGTAACTGCTAAGAATGTAAAAATGTTGGTTTTAAAATAACATTGTAAGCTGTAAAACTAGCCTTGAAGCTAGTGTTAACTAAACACTGCCTAAAAAAACGTTTCTAGAGAGGGACAAGAAACATCTTATGAACACATTTTATGGAATTAATATTTCGTACACATTTATTTACGACCAAAATGATCAAATATCGTTATTTACCTGATTTTGAGCCAAATTGTTAATGTTGTTGCCCTCTGCCATGATCAATTCTGTGCAGGCTCGATTGTTAATGTCTGTGAGCAGTGACGTATTATTGACAGTTTGCTCACTGCTGAAATTCGTATTCTCAAAAAGAAAATGCAAGCACACAAAAAAAAATCGTATTCACAAGTACAAAATCACACATACAGTTTTATATTTTTTTATTCTTAATGACGAAATTCCATGTCTTTTTAGTTTGTATTATCTTAATCATGAATTAATAAAAATAAATTATGCACAAATACCAATAAATATGCACGAATTTTTTTTAGACATGCACGTCTTTATTGACAGTAACCTTACCCCATACCAGACAACACGGGAGCCGTGCGCAATTGCGCATGTGCGCAGTTAGAGGGAACCGTGCCTGAGAAAGAGAGAGAGGGATGAAATGCCACCGGTCCCCTCTCTCGGTGTCATGGGAGGAAATAGTTACTTGTTGTGGAGTTTGGGCTGGTCTTTAATCGGGCAGAAAGCGCAAAAGTAACACTGCGCAAATGAGTGATACGTAGCCTATCTTTGCCCAATTTGTAATTGCTTCTCGTGGTTATACGTATACCTGCGTATCGCGTAGGCTACACCACTGATTGTAGAGCAGTGGTGTTTGTTGTTAGCAAGAACACAGTGATCTCAACATGACCGCCTATGCTGGACAAGCTATGGAGCAAGGAAAAAGATTAACCAATGAGCTTACAGCAGAGGCATCCCGGCCCACCCCATGATTTGCATATCAGTAAGAAAATACGGAAATAGAGAAATAAATAAATAAATAAATAAATAAATACAGAAATAAATACAGAAATAGAGAAAAATGTATAAATGCAGAAATAAATGTATGAATAAATTAAAAAGAATAAAAAAAATAAAAAAATGAAAAAATATATAAATATATAAATACAGAAATACAGAAATAAATGCACTTATTCTCATAATTGCATGAGTTTCTTTGCAAATTTTATCTTTTTTAAATTATTATTATTTTAGTATTTATTTATTTCTGTATATATTTATTGTTTTGGCAGCCACGGTCCTCCATAAATAAGAGTGGCACTTTGTGATGTTATTCTACTGGGTCTTGTTATTTTTGGGAATAGACTCATGCTATACATTCTGTTTACAAAATCATCAGTTAGCTTGTGTTTATTTGGGTTCAGAAGGTCTATATTATAATCTCCACAAATAAATATTTTTTATTTATGGATGTAAATGTGTACGCATTCAATCCGTAAATACCTCAATACTCGAACATGGTGATCTGTAAATGCAGCTTATAATTATGTTTTTCGTTTTCTCACAGTTGATTTCTATTGTTACGCACTCAAGTACATTGTTAATTGTTAATGACATGTTTTCAATAATAATAATAATAACATATATAGCAACCCCTCCACCAATCTTATTTTTTCTGTTTACTTAATTAAGACTATACCCTTCCAACTCAAACTCAATTCCCTTTTCTTCGTTGAACCATGTCTCTGAAATAGTTACAATGTTGAATGGGACAGAAAAACGCTCTAAATATGTTTAATACAGTCAAAGTTTGTGTACATGCTTCTACTATTGAAGTGAATTATTGAGAATTTTTCTTTGGTGCCAATTGAGTTATAGTCTTCATCTGAGTAATAGTTAAAATTTACGCTCATCTGACTATAAAATGTATTATCAGGATCGATTTCAATCTTGAAATTTCAATCGTGATCATCATAGTCTACATTGTCAAACGAGTTCAGTTGTAATATTTTATTATCCAAAATCCTTTGTCTTAAAATAATTTTATCATCGTTGGATGCGCTGTGGTTAGATGTATGATAGATGCAGTGTCTTTTACCTCATTGGTACAGAAATTGCCTCAGTCATATTTGTTTAGATCCTCCATGCTTCTGATCACGAGCACCCTGGCCTCCTCCGGTGATCCATTTAGTTTGACAAATATTTTACAGTTTCTCACCCAGGTACTTTGTATTTTATTTTGTTTCCTCATGAATCTTGCTTTCCGTGCAATTTCTGCATTCTTTTTCGTCAGGTGATTGTTAAGGAAGACATTTGTTCCTCTCAATTTCTTCCCTTGTTTCAGCAGGTCGGTTTTTCTTTTCCTGTTTATAAACCTCATAATCACAGTTTGGGTAATATTTTCACTGTCCTTCCGTCTTGGGAGAGGGTGGCATGCCTCAATGTCCCCTATGTCCAGGGAGATTCCTTTGGATGCTAGGAAAGCGGCCACTTGCTGCTCCGCTGACGTCGCGTCCATCTCCCCGGGCTCCGCCCCACTGTCCGCAGTGACAGCTCTCGGATATGAACGAGGTTTGATATGAAGCCCCGTTACAACAACCTCATTAATCCTAGAGTATTGTTCAATATCCTCCAATCTTCTCTCCAGCTCCTCAATTTTTTTGTCCTTCTCAAAGTTTAGAGCCCGTAGCTGTTTTACTTCTCCCACCAGCTGGAGAAGTTGCGTTTGCATATTAAACTGGATGTTCCCGTTGAAGGTGCAGTTGGAGTTGAGGAATAGGGGTGTATGGCGAAGTTGAAAGTCGGACTCCCGTAAAACTTCTTGTGCAGAGACAAGCTTGTTGACAATGTGGCCGGACTACTTGCGGAGTGATCTCATGCACGTGAATTACAAGCCCAAATTGCGTTGCCAAGGGCATAATGGGTCCTTATTGGCTTCAATAGTCTGTTAGACCGATAGAACGTTTTGAAATTACATTCAAATCAATGGAGTGTTCTACCTTTACTGTGAAGAGCCTTATGATAAAATACTAATTATAATGAAATTGGTTTTATACAGCACTTTTCTGGACGCTCAAACATGCTTCACATGTCATTATTCTTTCACTCCATACAAGGAGATGAGAAACGACTATTGTAGCCACAACTGCCCTGGGGTACACTGACAGAAGCAAGGCAGCCATGATCGTGGTGGAGCTGAACATCTCAGAGACTAGACACATCAGAGATGAAAGCTCTCTGGTGTCGTGAGAGAAAATGAGACGTCACTGCTTTCATTACTGTTACTCATGTGTCATCGTATCAAGCCCGGCCTCACAATCTGATCGTCTGGGCGACTGGGCGTCTCCGGCGTTCTCTCCGCGGTGTGGAGCTGGGCACCTCGAGGCGCAGACACCGGGGAAGGCGAGGCGGTCTGCTCGTTCGTAGCCGCTCCTCCAGGACCCCTTTGCCCTCCATCTACCTGGCCAACGTCCAGTCTCTGCCCAACAAGACGGACGAGCTCCTGTGTCGGGTCCAGAGCCAGCGCGAGGCCCGGGACTGCGCAGTGTTCTGCCTCAGCGAGACGTGGCTCCACTCGAACGTCCCGGACTCTGCTGTTCAGCCCCCGGGATTCACCGCTCACCGCGCGGACAGAGTGAAGGAGACCACGGGCAAGGCCAGAGGCGGAGGTGTGTGCTTTTTAATTAATCAGCGCTGGTGCACTGACACTCGAATTGTGAACCAAACATGTACTGCATATCTGGAATGCCTGGTCTTGAGCTGCCGCCCTTTTTATCTTCCCCGTGTGTTTTCAGTGATATTTTTATGTGCTGTTTACATTCACCCACGTGCGGATTACAAAGTAGCCCTACAGGATCTGAGCGAGATCCTTCACAAACATGAGTCTGTCATCCTAACGCAGTCATCATTGTTGCTGCGGATTTCAATAAATGTAATTTAAAGACTGTACTCCCGAACTTTTACCAACATGTGACTCAAGCTACAAGAGGAGCACATGTTCTGGATCACTGCTACAGTAACGTGAAGGGAGCTTACAGGTCCAGTCTCAGACCTCCTTTTGGAAAGTCTGACCACTCCTCTGTTCTCCTTCTTCCTTCGTATACTCAGAGGAGCAGGGAACATAAACCAACCTCTCGCACTGTGCAGTGTCTGAGGAGGCTAGCATGAAGCTACAAGGTTGTTTTGATGCTACGGACTGGTCAGTGTTTCAGTCAGAGGACGTCAATGAATTCTGTGACGCTGTGTCTGGATACATACGCTTCTGTATTGACTGTTGTGTCCCACAGAAGGTCATTAAAGAACATTTTAGTCAAAACCCTTGGATGAGCGCGGAAGTGATACTGAAACTTCATGAGCGTGCGTTGGCGTTTCAATCAAATGATACAGTTGCTTATAAGCTATCCTGTTACTCATTGAAACGTTCTATTAAATCTGCAAAGCGCAGTTACGGGGACAGGTTAAAGAGTTATTTTGAGGAAGATGACCCTCGGCGCATGTGGAACGGTATAAAAGCCATCACATGGTGGAAACCTAGCGCTGGGAAAATTGCATCTGTCGGCCAAGCTCTGCCAAACGAGCTGAACACGTTCTACTGTCGCTTTGAATCCGCTGATGCCTGTCCTACTGTATTCCCTGAGTGTTTCAATCAAGGTACCTTCACCGTGACTCAGGAGGAAGTCAGGCGTGTCTTGTCCAGGACCACAGTCCGGAAAGCCCCAGGCCCGGACGGCATCCCTCCTCGTGTCCTGAAACTGTGCTCTGAGCAACTTGCCCCTGTGCTAACAGACATTTTCAACCTGTCGCTAAGGAACTGTATTGTGCCGAACTGCTTTAAAGAGTCGACGATCATTCCAGTTCCTAAGAAAACTCCTGTGACATGCCTGAATGACTATCGTCCTGTGGCCCTCACATCTGTTCTTATGAAAACTTTTGAGCGGCTTGTGCTGGACTTCATTAAGAGCCAGATCCCTGTGAGTGTTGACCCGCTCCAGTTTGCTTACAGACAGAACAGGAGTGTGGAGGATGCCATCTCCTTTGCTCTGAACTCTGTCTACAGTCACTTGGACACTAGTAAATCTGTCGCGAGAATGCTTTTCATCGATTATAGCTCTGCTTTTAACTGCCTTGTTCCAGGTAAACTGATTGAAAAGCTCCTGTCTCTCGGTTTAAATGTTGCCATGTGTAAATGGATTTTTAGCTTTTTAACTGACAGATCTCAGAGAGTGAAAATCAATGACTGTTTTTCTGATGTTGTTTCTGTGAGCACTGGTTCTCCTCAGGGATGTATTTTGAGTCCTTTGCTTTTTACTTACGTACTCGTGTACACTCACGATTGTGTGTCCTCCTCTGACTCAAACTTGATCATCAAATATGCTGATGACACCACCATCATCGGTCTCATCAGTGACAATGATGAATCCTCTTATAGAGCAGAGATACAAAATGTGGTTCAGTGGAGTAAAACTAACAACCTCCAGTTGAACGCATCGAAAACATGTGAACTGGTCTACAACTTCAGTCGCAATAATTCTAATTTGCCTCTCGTAATCGACAACTCCCAGGTGCAGATCGTAGAGGAGTGCTGGGTTTAACTCTGTCTAACGACCTGAAATGGGTTAAAAACACTGACCGGGTCGTTAAGAAAGCTTGTCAGCGTCTCTACTTTCTGCGTAAACTTAGAGAATTTACCACTAACTCTAAGATTCTACTTAACTTTTATCGCTGCACCATTGAGAGTTTACTTGTTGGTTCTGTGTCTGTGTGGTTTGGAAACATCACAGATAAAGAAAAGAGAGCTTTAAACAAGGTGCTCCGCTCTGCAAAGAGGACCGTGGGCTGTGAGCTTCCTGTTCTGGAGGTTCTTTATGAATCCAGACTTTTAAGCAAAGCTCTTAGGATTGTCAATGACTCTTCTGGCCACCCTGGGAAAGCCATGTTCCAGCTTCTTCCCTCTGGCAGAAGATATCGCTCTCTCAGATGCAGGACACCTCGTTACGCTAACAGTTTTTATCCACAAGCTGTTATCAGTGTGAACAGAGCACTTTAATGATTTGCACTTGTTTTGAAACTGTTTTAGTCGATCGATTTCACAGTGACATTTGTTTACTGTTTTATTTGTTTTATTTTTGTCTTTTAATTTTGTTTTATGTCTGTATTTGTCTGTGCACACTGGTGACTTTTGCAAATGTATTCCTATGTGGTGTTTTTACTGCAAATGGCAAATAAACTGAATCTGAATCTGAGTCTTCTAATCCTCATAGAAGGTCAGTGGTCAGAGGTCAGGTTAATAGGGTCAGGGTAGCCTCTTACCGGCCATGTCTAGGTCCTCCCTGCTGTAGCTGATCTCGATGTCGCTGTCCTCCTCAGGGAACTCTGACTCAAAACACTGGGTTGCGGTGGAGGCCTTGTTCTCGGCACAGGATAGACTGCGCTCCCCCTCCTCCCCCCCAGGGTCCTGGTGAGAACCATCAGGAAACAACTCTGCTCCGAAAGGGTCACTGCCTTTGAAGGGGTCAGAGGTGAAGCCGTCTGCAAACACAAGATCTCTTAGCTCTCATGAACAGATGTCTCCTCTCCATTAGGACAAAGACTCTACTCTGACCTCCTGATTTCACATGTAAGTAAGTAAATAAGTAAGTAATCTTTATTTATATACCGCCTTTCACAGACCAATTTCACATCAGGTCAAAGCGTGATCTGATATCAATATCTGGAATCTAGGATTAGTTCATAACCCTGACTCGTTAGGGGCCAGGGTTATGAACTAATCCTTGATTTCAGACCACCGGTTCGACTCTGGTTAGGATCAAGGAGCTGTGGCTGGGCCGTCCCCATAGCATTACATCTCTGAATATAGTGAATACAGTTTTTATTGCTTCTCCATGGGAGCGGATCCCTCTCCCAACATGGGCCTCCCCGAGGTTCCTCACTTTTTTCACAATAGGTTTTTTTAGTGGTTCCTCTCTCATGCAATTTCTGGACAGTGGTGATCCCGCTCCCTATGGACTATATGTTTGTTATTATTGCATTTCCTGTGCTCGAACTGTTTGATTCTCTGATCTGTTGTTGGTGAATCCACAACTTTGTGAAGTCCTCCGAGACGACGGCTGTTGTGGTTTAGGGCGATACACAAATTAAGTGAACTGAACTCACCAGAGGAGTCTGTTTTTGGGAACAGGTCTTCATTGAAGAGGTCATCTGTAAAGAGAGACCAGGACCAGACTGAGACCAGGACCAGGACAAGACTGAGACAAGGAGCAGGAGAAGAACCTAGACCAGACACTCTTAGGGTTTGGGGTTGACACTCACGTCCTCCTGGAGAGTGGGCGAAGGGGTTGGCCTGGTAAAAGTCCAGCCCAGTCTCAGGAGTCTCGGGCTGGGGCACTAGTGGGTCCACCTTGGACCGGGGCACGGGTAAGTCCACCTCAGGCTCCTCCAAAGAGTCGTCCATGTCTGAAGGCTCCATCTGCAGAACCCAGTGAAGCAGATACAGACATTATTAGTGACAGGAGTCCGCGCCACAATAGTCCACAGTCACCCAGAGTTTACGTCCTCCGTGTGTCCGGCTTTTCGGAGTCAGCGGTAAAGCGGTCCGCACATTAAAAGCGGATAGCCTCTTTATGCTGTTAATTACAGCAACATTGGAAAGAGAAGACGTGGGGATGAGCCGCCACAATGCACTTTTTAACATAAAGCGGCCACCCGCTTTTAATGTGCGGACCTCTCTACCGCTGACTCCGAAAAGCCGGACCTCTTTACCGCGGTGTGTGGCCGCAGTGGAAACATTCTGCGAACACCAGACAGGAGACGTGGTGAAGGGGACAGGGGGATCATAACACCGGGCATATGGGTGAATGCAGCAGGGTTAAACAACCGCGGGGAACGCAGGAGACGTGGCAGAAGCCACGAAAGAAAACGCACCGCTAATCTGCCTTTACGGACAGAGATGATGATGATGAAGGCAGTTCTTTAGAGAAGATAATCCATAAAAGTGGATCCGAAATGTTGAAGAGCCTGTTGTTTATTGTTGAGACAATCTGACAAGTTCTGAGCCCATTCATTTAATCGCTCTGTTTCTAAACGATTAATTCTGGAACCTCATTTCCACTGAGATAAACTGTATGCCACCAGGTCTTTTGAAAGGGTAATATTGAAACCAAAGTGCAGATTTCATGACTGGTAAACTATAAGCAGTGCCATCTTGATCATTGAAGGTCTAATACAGTTCCATATGGCCGTGGACCAGTGTTAAAATATTCTATATAAATTTGATCAGTGAATTTATTTCTATCCCACATTGTGTTTTCATACTAAAGATATTTCACGTAGACTGTTGATGGTATTCCCTGATCTCAAAATACACTCTCAAACTACAGCTTTTTGAAATCTTTATACAATAATTAACATTTTCCAAAATGGCCACCACCTTGATGACGTCACAATATGCAAATTAGATGACGAATCAACTTCCATCCCGAGAATATAACACATATTTTCAGTTGGTTCATACTTTTTCTTTTAGGTATGTACATAATTCCATCCATCCATCCATCCATCCATTTTCTTCCTCTTAATCCATTTCTGGGTCAGGGGGGTGGCAGCCAGAGCTGCACCCAGGACACATAGCACCAGCCCCTCACTGATCCTCCTGCAGGTGGTGAGTCCACAGGAGCTGAGATCTTCATGTACATAATTCGAGATGAGTTAATTCAGTTTGGATGCCTTCAGTGTGAATCTACAATGTTCATAGTCATGAAAAAAAAGACAAAATCCAAACTTTTGGTCTGTACTGTACATACATATATCCTTTGATGAGCACTTACACTTTCAAGATGTCTTTTGTCCTATTGGATTTATTTAATTGATTTTGACATGACAAGCTATAATCAATCATGATGAAATATTTCTCTGTGCGTGTGTGTGTGTGTGTGTGTGTAAACAGTTTGAGCATTTACAAAATCCGGGTCTACAGTGTGCTGACCTGATCCATGCTGCAGACTGACTGAAAGTAGTTGTGCAGCATGGATCAAGTTGTGCACCCCCTCAACCCTGATTAGCATTTGTATAGCTCACAGCATTGCCATTTACATGTTAAAGCCTCCTGTGGAGGAGGGAGGAGGGGACAACAAACTACCGTCAACAGCCGAATCCCAGAAGTTTCACAGTAATATACAGGGCCGAAAAGAGACGAAAATCACACTTTTCATGCAGTGATTGTTCTCAAATAAAAAATGACTTAAAGCTAGAGATGCGCTGATTATATTCATGGATGAGTCTTAGTCTGTAGAGTTCTTAGTTTTGTGTAAACAGCAGGTTTGTCCTTCGCACACCTCTCTCTCTCTCTGTCTCTCTGTCTCTCTCTCTCTCTCTCAGGTGAGTGTAGCGCAGACCGGTGCACGTGGAGCTTGATAAACATGTAAACTTTAAATACAATTGGAATTCAACTCCACAATCAGCACCAACCAAACTGCAGGAATAAAAATGCCAATTTTACAACATTACATTTCCTTTTGACAAGGAAAGAAGATAACAAGCTGATAACGTTACGTAATTGCTCACAAGCAACCAAAAGGTGTGCAACCTAAACTGCCTCAGACAAGAATCGAACCCGGGTCCAACGGGTCCTGACCTGCAACGCTAACCAACAGAGTATCACTAGGCAAAACAGGTTTGCACGCAGTCTTATACCTGAGCGTTTAAGTCGCTGGCAGAGCTAAAGCGGACTTAACCTGCCACCTAGTGGCGATAGGATGTAATATGTTTCACGCAGCTGCGTGATTCATGAAAAGCGTGAGTGAAGACGACAAAACAAAATGGGACCTACTGTATGTAATAGTTATTTAATGAAAACACAATTTAGCCAAAAAAATTACACTTGACCTATTTTCACTATTTACTCGGAACGTGCCAGCGCGACATCCAACGGGTTTTCCCAGATCGCATCACATATTTGACCAGTCATTTACTAGTGCCGTGTTCTTGGGGGTTGCGTATTGGGGCGGCATTCTGACCCCAAGAGACAGAAACCGGCTCGACAGGCAGATCAGGAAATGTGTCTGTGTGATGGGGAGAAGTGTGGACTCTGTGCTGGAGAGAAGGATTAGGGCTCTAATGCAGGGCATCCTGGGTAACTCCAGACACCCCCAGCATGACACCATGGCCACTCAGAGAAGTAATTGTGGCAACAGGCTTATATCACTGCGCTGCCGAACGGAACGTTTTAAGAGATTCTTTGTTTCTCCTACAGGGGATCAATAAAGTATTTATCTATCTATGTAGTTTGTCCAAAAGAAAGAGTCAAACCACAGCAGCCTGTCTTTATCTTTTGTGTAAGAAAAAGCCCTGTGAGTCACAATTTGAGTCTTTGCGCTGAGAGCTGATGAGAGGAGCTTAAATTCCCCAGCTTTACAGTTACGAACCCCAGACTTGAAGTTACATGCCCCAGCTTTGAAGTTACGTCTCCCAACTTTATGTACTAATAAGGAGAATGGTGAGCCCCCTATAGTTTCAGACCTTTGGGGAGCTGGAGCCGCTGTCGTCCACCTCCTCTCGGGTGTCGGCCAGGTTGTGGCAGAAGGCTGGGTCGTTTGCCCCCTGGTGGAGACAACAAACGTTTAATAAGGCAGAAAAGGCCTCCACAGCTCTGTCTCTGAGGTCTGGAGGAGGAGAAACATATTTGCATGTCTGTATGTGAAGAGATGAACTGTCCTCTCCACTCGTCATTGCAGAGATCTGACTCATACCATGATGAGGTCAGCGTAGGCGGGTAGACTCTGGCTCCGCCCCCAGGGTCTGACTGGGATTGGCTCATCCTCAGTTGTGTCGCCTGGAGAAGAGGAGCCCTCCATTTGTGACTGAGGGGTCACCGCTGATCCAGAGAGGGAGCAGAGGGCGTGCTCCTCCTGCAAGAGAGACCAGGGTTTAAACTAGAGCTGGAAAACTGGTCTAAAACAGGTCTGAACCCGGTCTGAACAAGATCTAAAACAGATCAAACAGCAGATCTGAACCACAGGGAAGCAGAACTGAACCAGAAGTGAACCAGGACTGAACCAGGTTAAAAATGATTCTAGTCCGGGTCTTTACAATTATCTGAACAAGGACTGTTGATTTTTGGATTTTTTTTTACTTAACCTTTAATTAACCAGGAAAAATCCCATTAAACGTAAGTTACACATAAACACAACAGACGGATAAAAATAGGACATGTATACAGACTACACAAAGTAAAACAATTACAGATAATTGAGGCTGTCTCAAAAACTTTTTTATTTAAAGCATTCAAGGACAAAATCTCAGTCAGCTTCCAGTCTCGCTGGAGCATGTTCCAAGCAAATGGAGCTGCATGGACAATGGCTTTTTCTCAACTCTGCATGGACAAAAGGCACGGTAAACAATACCTGCTCATTGGACCTCAGTGCAAAAGACTGTACTCCTCTGTGTGTGTAATGTACAGAGGTAAGAGGGCAGGAGTCCCAATAGAGCCTTGTAAATAAAAACGTACCAATGACACTGCCTCCTAGTGGACAGGGAGGGTCATCCCACCCAAGCGTACAGCTCACAGTGATGTGTAAGAGCTCTACAGTTTGTGATGAACCTCAGGGGAGCATGATAAATAGAGTCCAGCTTTTGAAGACGCGAAGAGGTGGCATTCATATAAAAAAGGTCACTATAATCTAAGATAAATAAAAAAGGGAGGAGACAAGGTACCTTTTAACCCCAAAAGAAAAACCTCTTATTTTGAAAGAAGAAACCCAGCTTAGTTTTTTATTTCCTCACAAGTGCATCGATAAAAGGTTGTGAGGGTGTCATTGATTATAACTCCTAGTTATTTGTATTTATGCACGACTTCAATGACATTCCCCTCAAGAGTGGACACCACTGGGGGAGTTTGAGGTCGCTTCTTATGTTTTGAGAACAGCATTAGCTTTGTCTTGTCAGCATTGAGAAGCAGTTTTAGATTGAAAATTGCATGGCAGTTTTAGATTAAAACTGGTCTGGCCAGGTCTGAACCGGGTTGGCACCAGGTCTGGACCAGGACTGGACCAGCGCTTTGGTCAGTACCTGCAGGATCTCCTCGTAGGACTGGCGGATAGAGTCCTGTAGAGGAGTGTCTCTCTCCCCCGCCACCTGGACCTTCCTCTTGGCCTGTTTCACCTCCTCCTTCAGCCTCCGGAGCCTCCACCGAGCCCTGGCCAGCTCCTTCTCATACTCCTCTACCTGGTTCTCCTTCACAGCCTCCTCTGCCTGCAGTGACAGGATCTGGAACACACAGCTGTAGTCAAGACTTCTATCGGCTTCAGTCGTGTCCAGTTAAAGCCCTCCTCTACCTGCTGCTCTTTACCTGCTGGTCCTTTACCTGTTTGCTCTTCTACCCTGTTCCTCTACTTGCTGGCTCTTTTACCTGCTGCTCCTCTACCCGCTGGCTATTCTACCTTTTGCTCCCCTACCTGCTGGCTCTCCTCGTAGCAAAGCTGTCTGGTGGCTTTGATCTGCTGGACCAGTTTCTCCTTGTGTTTCTCCAACTTCTCCAACGTCTCCTCCAGCTCCTGTCGGTCCGATTGCTGCTCCTTCAGCTCCAGGTTTTCCACCGCCACCGCAGTCTCCAGCTCCTGCAACAGAAGAGTAACCATGACGATACGCAACCACTGGAGGGGTGTAACTATTACGACACGTAACCACCGGAGAGGTTTGCATGATGACATGCAACCACCACGCATCCACTGGAGACACAAGTGTCATATGCCGCTTTTCCACAGTAACGGTAAGGTACAGTGCGACACGGCACTGCCGAGTTCGGGTGCTTTTCATCAAAAATAGTACCTCCTAGTATCTCCTCAGCGTTGTCAGACCACATCATTTACTCGTGACGCGTAACTAGTAACATTGGTGCGGTGCATGAATTTATTATAATATCGGTGATAGTACTAACTCAGAAAATATTTGCCTCTCCAAGTACCACCACAAATGACCAACACTACACAGTATTCATCAAAAACAAGGCAGAGGTTTCATTTTAATATTTGTAACATTTTACACAATTTCAACAATAAGACTGCACTTAAATATAGAAAAAAAAAACAACAACTGTATAATAACTCCATTAAAATGTTCAATTCATTACAAACTGCAAAACCTTGACTCACCACTGTGAATGATATTCTGGAGTGGGATCTTTGTCCACCAGAAGGTTTGAACACTGGTGCACTTTTGTTTATAAGGCTTGTTCTGCTGCCCTCTTACATCTGCCATTTACTCACATATAGAGATGTTGGTTTGTATGGTTTGGAACTTTGGATCAAATGATCTTTTGTTGCTCTCTGTTCTTTTTGGCCGCACAGAACTGGGAAAAAAAGCTTTTGTATTTGTATTCGCATCCACAAAGTGTTGTGTTGCTCGAAAATTTCAAAATGTACTCATCCAAAAAACTTCAACATTTACATATTGAAAGTAGAGCCCGTGACAAACTGTGCCAGAAAGAATGGCCAGAATTCATCCATTGGGTGGCGATATATTTATGTCAATAAGAGTTAATCAGAGATAAGCAAAATTACAATGATAAACACTATAAATGACAATAAATCAAGGTGAACAGACAATATACAGTGCCTTGCGAAAGTATTCGGCCCCCTTGAACCTTTCAACATTTCGCCACATTTCAGGCTTCAAACATAAAGATATAAAAATTAATTTTTTTTGTCAAGAATCAACAACAAGTGGGACACAATCGTCAAGTGGAACGAAATTTATTGGATAATTTAAACTTTTTTAACAAATAAAAAACTGAAAAGTTTGTACCCCTCCGCCTTCGGGTGGGGTACAAGTCTCTCACTGTTGTGACAGCCTACAGGCCAAACAACAGTGCAGAGTACTCGGCCTTCTTGGAGTCCTTGGGTGGGGTACTGGACGGTGTACCTACCGGGGACTCTGTATTCTCCTGGGAGACTTCAACGCCCATGTGGGGAATGCCAAACACTTGGAGAGGGGTGATTGGGAAGAACGGCCCCCCTGATCTGAACCTGAGCGGTGTTCAGTTGTTGGACTTCTGTGCTAGTCACAGTTTGTCAATGACAAACATCATGTTCAAACACAAGGGTGTCCACCAGTGCACGTGGCACCAGGACACCCTAGGTCGGAGGTCGATGATTGACTTTGTTGTCGTATCATCTGACCTTCGTCCAAGTGTCTCGGACACTCGGGTGAAGAGAGGGGGGGAGCTGTCAACCGATAACCACCTGGTCGTGAGTTGGATCCGCTGGCAGGGGAAGAAGCCGGTACCTGTAGCAACAGCAGCTGTGTAGCAGTGGTGTAGAGAAGGAGGGCTATCCGATACGTCGCTTGTCATTGTCATATTTTTTACCAAAAATAAAACCTTTTTGTATTTTCCAAATGTCTCCATCCTTGTTCATAAATTTACCAAGGTTTTACAGATTTACTGACAAATATAATGTATGTAGTAAAAGTACATAAGTACGTATATGGTAGAAAATTGTAACTTTTGAACCCCTTTTCTGCATGTGTACAGACAAATGAATGAAACAAAGTCTTGATACAATCACAGATTTATTAAAAACAAAAGTATAGTACAAAACCAACAATTTACAAGTCCAAAGTACGTTTGAGACCAGGTCCAGAGGGGGAGAATGTTAAGTACTCCGGTCACTCGTTGCTTGTTGGTAATCTCCTCACTTGTGGGAAGGGATTCTCAAACAAAAAATTGCACAGGACAACTTAAGTACAAGCACAAAACAGAATGGCAACACGTGAATACAGCAGATAATACGAGATATAGCACACTAGCACAGCAAGGAATTTAGCTTATTAGCTCGCTATCAATAGCTTAATGCTAGCTCACTGTTTACAACAGACAATCAAACATTTACACGAGTAAATACATTTCAGTGAGAGCTTTGGGCCAACGGGATACATAGCTAACCAGTTATTTCCAGGATTACCACAGACTAGTCACAAATCCAGAGCAATCTCCCCGAAATCCTTGTTAAACCTCTGTGTTGTGCGTTCGAGCTCCCCTTGAATTCTTTCTTTGGCATAAAGAGAGTAACGTGTCCACCGACCAGGACGTTGACTTTTGGGGCTTTCTGTTCGATTCAATTTCTCTGGAGTGAGGAGGACGTGTTTTAGCTGTAGCAGAGCAGCCGGTTTTAAAGATGGCGGGTTGAGTTGTTTATACCAAAGGGTCGGACGTCACGTCCAGTGACGACACTCGTTGACCAATCAGAGAAAGGCAGGCTGACGTCTAGGGGTGTGACGATACTTACTCCCGCGATTCGATTATCGATATGCATTTATCAAGTATCAATATCGATTTAAAAAAAAAAAAAAATGTTTTTTTTTTTTTTTTTGAATTGGTATCAATACTTAATATATGGCTACATTACGCATCTCCATTCTATTTATCATGAAATAAAGAGTATTTTTTCTTATATTTATGACATAAATTGGCATATTGTATATTTCTAACCAATATATCAATAATCGTCATATTGTGATAAAATCGTTATCGTGATATCGTTATCGTGATATTATCGTTATCGTGAGCTCTGTATCGTGTATTGTATTATATAGTGAGGTACCCTTAGGTTCCCACCCCTACTGACGTCACATCATGGTGTAGGTACGGCGCGGCTGGAACCACAGTCGAGATAGTACGAAAAAAAGTATGCAAAACCTGGCCCCAACCCTGGTGGAAATGCAAAAGTACTGCGCCGTACCGTACCGTTACTGTGGAAAAGCGGCAATAGATAACGGAACTGGTAGGCTAAAGGTTGCAATTCAGAAGGGTTAGGGAAACTGAATATTTTCTTAGTTTGTTTATTATTTCTATAAACTAATAGCCCGTCAGCTGAGTCCAGATATGTGGCTAGAAATCAATCATTCCAGCAACTTTGGCACTACTTTTTGAGACTGGTTATAGCTTCACTATAGTGTATCTGACCATACACTATACGGACTACTTCTCGTGTAACTAGACGTAGAACGTTGTCAACCGTCAGTTCTCAGCCAATAGGAGACGCGTATTATCGAGCAGGTGAGGGCTAATCACTACGCACTATATAAACCTCTGAGAGAAACTGACGGAGGCAAGGTGGGAAACCTTCCGACGATGCGCCTGTGATTGGGACAAGACGAGCGTAGGTAGTAGATGTTTTCAAAACATACTACACTAAGTTTCAATTGATTCTGTTTGATGTTCTCCTTGTGATATATAAGGTTGGGAGGGGCCAACCTACAACCCAACTACATAAATAAAAGTAGAGCTAAGTCCAAGATTGATATACCTAATAGCTACTCTACTCTAATTACAACTAAGTATAATTGCATATTCAATACAAGTTGGCCTTATATGAATCTAGACAACTGAAACATTGCATTGGTGGCAGGCCATGTATTTAGGCAAACAGAGTAATTATCTATACTAATATTGCATACCTGTGATGACTGCATGCTGGCAACCACATTGGAATACATTTGTAAAAGTCCCCAGTGTGCACAAGACTAAAATAAAACAAGATTAAAAGTACAAGAATAAAACAAACAAAACAGTAAACAATTAACACTTTGATCAACTAAAACTTAAACCTCTCTGTTTAGGAGTTACTTATGCTGGGATGAAATTATTCATAACACAATTTAACTCGTTTGTCATTTCCAGGTATCCCACTTTGCCTCTCTCACAGAGGTTTGTTGTGGCTGGCATTTGCGAGAAATGGATTTTCACCACGGACCCTTCTTGACTGAAGGGTACCGGGTTTTCTATGAAGTAAGAATAAATGTCTAGGCTAGAATGTGATATAGGTCTTAGAGGAACAGCCATTGGCTGGTTTAAATCCTATTTATCAGATCGGTATCAATTCGTCAACGTAAATCAGAACTCGTCGCCTTATTCTGGAGTAGAACTCGGTGTGCCGCAGGGTTCGGTACTCGGACCGATTCTTTTCACTCTCTACATGCTGCCGTTAGGAAACATTATTCAAAAGCATGGAATTAATTTCCACTGCTATGCAGATGACACACAGCTTTATCTGTCAATGAAGCCAAATCAGACAGATCAGCTAGAAAAGCTTAGTGCCTGCATAAAGGACCTTAAAACGTGGATGACTCTTAACTTCCTACTTCTCAACCCGGAGAAGACAGAAGTGATCCAACTCGGTCCGAAGCGCCTGCGTGACTCCCTTACTAACCAGATAATCACTCTTGATAATGTCAGTATTATACCCAGTAACACTGTGAGGAATCTTGGAGTAATTTTTGACCAAGAACTCTCCTTCAAGGCTTATATAAGCCAAGCGACTAAAACGGCGTACTTCCACTTACGGAACATCGCTAAAATTATAAACTTCCTTCCTAAAAGTGACGCGGAAAAACGTATTCACGCTTTTGTCACCTCAAGACTTGACTACTGTAACGCTTTATTGGCAGCATGCCCTAAAACCTCTTTGAAGAGCTTCCAGCTCGTTCAGAATACAGCAGCTAGGATCTTAACAGGTACCAAAAGGAGGGAGCACATAACTCCGGTGTTAAAATCACTCCACTGGCTTCCTGTGGAGTACAGAATAAAGTTTAAAATCCTTCTCTTAACATATAAAGCCATAAATGGCTTGGCTCCTTCCTATCTCCAAGACACGTTAGTGTCGTATCAACCAAGTCGAGCGTTGCGCTCACAAAACGCCAGACGTCTGGTGGGTCATAAGGTCTCAAAAATCACTGTTGGCGGCAGAGCATTAAGCTATCAAGCTCCTTTACTGTGGAATCAGCTTCCCATTTATGTTAAGGAAGCAGATACGGTCTCCACATTCAAGGCCAGGCTTAAAGCACTCTACTTTAATTAAGCATATAATTAGGTAATATATAATATATGGTGTATATATTATATATATATGCTGTATTATGTTATATATAATACAATATATGTATTATGTTGTGTATTGTCAACAATAATACATATAATGGCGACAGTAGCTCAGTTGGTAGAGCATTGGCCTTCAGGCCTGAAGGTCGTGGGTTCAATTCCCACCTCTACACCTTCTCCACCGACTCCCACTGATGACTGCTGTCGTTGTGTCCTTGGGCAAGACACTTAACCCCACTTTGCCCAAAGCCCCCACTGAAAGATCAAGGCTATGCTCACACTCAGAGAGCAGCCGTCCTCCTGTGGACTCACCACCTGCAGAGGGTCAGTGAGGGGCTGGTGCTATGAGACTTGGGTGGCATCTCTGATTGCCACCCCCCTGACCCAGAAATGGATTAAAGGGTAGAAAATGGATGGATGGATGGATGTTGTGTATTGTGTTATGTTGTATATTATGTTATATATTATGCTGTATGTTATGTTATGTATTGTATATAATATATATAATATGTATGGTACATGTGATATATATGATATATAATATATAATTAGGTTTGCCTGGATCGGTTTGCACACCTGGTGTGCAATCCATGAATCTCTTTATTCAAGCCTAGGTTTAAAACAGTCCTCTTTAGTTTAGCATATGGCTAGCAAGGTAAGACTCAGGGAAGGCTAAACTCAGACTGTCAGTCAAGCTGCATAGGGAGTCAGTTTGCTGGGAGAAGTATGGTAACTTGAGCACTATCCTCTCCTCCTTCCTACTTTATCTGTTTAGCATTATTAGGATTTTGACTGTAGTTTGTTCATTGCTATTCACCCGTTGTCCCATTGTCTGTTTCATGGTACAATGACGGGATCTCTGAGCCTGGCCTCCTCCATCTACACCTGCGGACTGCCCCGCCCGACCCGCCTGGGAGTGCTTCAGTCCTGCACCGGACCTGTCCACGTTCAGCGGCCTCTGGTCCACGTTCTGTAGCTAGCTTAGGTCCTAGATCATTAGCCTGTTCGTCCGGAGATGCGGATCCCTTTCTCAAATGGGTCTCCCTCCCTATGGGTTTCCCTAGTTCTCCCCAAGGTTTCTCACTTTTTCCCACTGGGTTTTTAAAGAGTTTTTCCTTGTCGATGCAGGAGGGTCTTGTTGGACAGTTAGTGTCCAACAGAAAGGTTTGGTGATGATCAGGACACTTTAGCATTCTACAACATGTATGGACCTTTTCTTCTGTGTGTGGTTGATATTTTTCATGTGTTTTAACTGTTGATTCTCTGACCTGTGTTGGTGATTTCAATGGTTTTGTTAAGTCCTCTGAGATGACTTCTGTTGTGACCTAGGGCTATACAAGAATAAATTGTATTGTGTATTGTATTGTATGTCTCCGAGTCCCAGTCCCAGCAGATCGGTGCCAAAAGAGAGGTGAGTCTGAGCAATGTTTCTTCTCGTCATCCCAGGTCTCATATGGGCTTTGAATTTGTTCGGTTCGGTTCGGTCTCATATAATTATTTTTAGCTTGTCTGTATATCTCCTCTGATCTTCTTGCCTTAAAGTGCTATTACACATACAGTGCTATTCGCCCACTGAGTCTTTTAAAAGTAGTCGTCGCATCCATGCTTCAGTATGGGCCGCTCTGTGCACAAAGGTGTAAACAAAGATCCTCCTATTGGCTGGGCAATGAGGGACAGGAAGAAGCTGGACAAGGTCATCAGGAAGTCCAGCTCAGTCCTGGGCTGTTCCCTGGACACAGTGCAGCAGGTGGGGGACAGGAGGGTCCTGAGCAAACTAACATCTATGCTGGACCATGACTGTCACCCCCTGCAGGACACTCTCTCTGCTCTGGAGAGCAGCTTCAGTGACAGACTAATTCACCCTCGATGTGTGAAGGAGAGGTTTCGCAGGTCTTTCCTTCCTGCTGCTGTCAGACTGTACAACGAGAATGTGTAACAGGAACTGCTGCGTCTGCACAAGTGTTTCTGATAATTCACTAGTAACTTTGTCACTAGTCACTTTACCTGTTATCAGTACTACTACAGTACTACATATCTGATATTTACTGTTATCAGTACTACTGTATTATTTCATATCTGATAATTCTGCCTTTCACCGTCACTTTTCCTGTTGATATCTTACTGTATTATTCATATCCATCTGATAATTCTCCCATTCAAGTCACTTTACCTGTTAAAATTATTTCTGATGTTTATTCTGCTCATATTCATATTCTCATATTCTCTGCTGCTAATGTATAATATAGACATCTGTAAATACTCCGAACCAAGTGCAATCAAAGCCCAGAGTTTCTTATTTTATTTTATTTTATATTTAATCTTAAATTTATTGTCTATTATCTTAAATAATAGACTTTGATGTGTGCAATCTGAGTGCTCTCATTTCCTTTCTCTGCTGTAATGTGCGCAACGATGACACTGAAATTTCTCCACTGTGAGACTAATAAAGGTTTATCTTATCTTATCTTTTTAATGGAGAACTTTTGAATATGTTATGTATGTTTGACAAGCTATCCCACGATCCGCGCCGATTTTGTTGCCCCGCCGATTTTGTTGCCCCGAGTGGTGTAACGAACACAATTCCTGGCTCAGCAGACGGCCTATAAACTAAACAGTTGATTAATGCACAAAAGAAGAATGCTTTATTCTCTTTAATGTCTTTACCTGGGCCGGGACTTTAACACGTTAAATAATATTAAATAACGCCACAAAAATTAGCATGTTAAAAAAATTGACGCATTTTAATCGTACATGTGTTTTTGCACCGCGGAACCTTCCTCACTGGATGAGTTTCAAACGGACCGTTTATACTGGTGCACCAACTCGAGCTCCGTGCATGGCTCCGTGACTTTATTTGTTCAAAAGTACATTAATACAAGCTTATTTTACGGCTCTTCACAGCAGCAGTAGAATGCTCCATTGGTTTGAATGTAATTTCAAAACGTTCTACAAAACAATAATGACTGCTGCCCATGGCAATGCACTCTCTGCTTGTCTTTCAGATGCGTGGATAACTCCGCAAGTAGTTCCGGCCACTCCGGAGCTAGCCACGCTCATTAAACGCAAATGCCAATCAATCAACACAATTAAATGTTAATCGGAGAATACATTATACATATACATACTTAATACAAGTGCACGGAAGTTTTCAGAATTTTCCGTTTACATTTTCATGACAAAAACACTGATGTAATGCGAGAAAAGGCGATCCCGAAAAACCCGGAAGTAGATACCGGCACATTTTAGGACGCATTTGCAGAGGCTCGAATTATGGATTTAGGTTAGGTTTTTGTATAGGTCACTCACCGCTGATGTTCAGAATTCTTTGTTCAGTTTTCATGCAGTTCCAGGGAGTTCTGGAAGTTGATAGCCTAACTGTTGCTAGCATAGCCACGGGAAAGCCTTTGGGAACTATTTTCTTTTTTTTCTTTCTTATTTTAAATAAACCTTTTGGCATTCCTAAAAGTGGACTGAAGTTTATGTTGTGTGTTTTCTTGGTATAAAGTTGTATAAGAAAACTAGTACCTTCAGGGCGGAAGCAGACCGCTTCGCCCTGTTGGTACTTATTTTCCAATAATGACCTGCGTAATATACGTTATTCCTTACATAGACCAACTTTAGTGGTGTCAAAATCCCAGTGAGTTAGAGACGGGAATGAGCGCTGTGTGTGGAGCATAGACTGTATTTAATAGTTACTTATGTGCCTTAAGTTCTACGAATAGGTGCGTAGTCCCTTAGGACTTCGCTAGTGGGATATCACGTGACCCCCAGGTCACACGCCAGAGAGATCAAATATATATAAATATGCTCCAATCACTAGCGACCCTCCTCTATAAAAGCCCCTGCACAAGGCCGCGCCCCCTCTTGAACTCTGCCAAGCCGGGCTGGCCTGATGGGCTCGTAGCTAAGGGACTACGCACCTATTCGTAGAAATTAAGTTATATAAGTAACTATTAATTCTACGTCATGGTGCTACGTCCCTTAGGACTTCGCTAGTGGGACACAACGCGGAGGCCGTAGGAACATGTACTCCCAGCAGGCCAGCGAAGAGTGATTGAAGCCTCGCCCGAGCAAGACTCTCACACAGTGAGAAGACTCAGGGCAGAAGAAAACCAATTGCGTGTTACGGGGCCGCTCCTCCCAAGGACACCCCCAAGTAACACAGACCGAAGGCCACCCGTAGTCCCAGGACGCCTCTCCCAAGAGCTCCTGACGTGGACTACCTAACTGACCAAAAGCACACACAAACCGCACCTGCAGGACGCCTCTCCCAAGAGCTCCTGAACCAGGGCGGACAAGTCAACCGTAGACCCCCTCAGAAGAGGAACCTCACGGTTTCAACTCAATCCGTTGCACTAAGCACGGAATGGGCCACCGACCGGTCCGACACATCCAAAAAGGTAAGACCGGACAAAAGAGGAGGACGAAGCCCAAGAAGCCGCACGGCACAGGTCCTCGACCGAAGCCCCCCTGAGGAGGGCCGTAGAGGCCGCCACCCCATGCGTGGAGTGCGACCTGAATCCCACCGGGGGGGACAGACCCTGAGCCTGATATGCCCGCCGCACAGCCGTGGCGACCCAGTGCGCCAGCCGCTGAGACGACAGCGGGGCGCCCCTGTTCTTGGGGCCCAGACACACAAACAGCTGATCAACCAACCAGAATGCAACCAGGTAACGCCTAAGCATTCTGACAGGACACAGAATGTGCCGCCGCTCCTCCTCTGGGAAGGCATGCGGCGGCATGCCTCCCCTAAGGTCATCCCAAAGTGATGACCTTAGGGAGAAAAAAGCCGGATTGGGCCACAACTTCACCAGTCCGTCACCCTCTCCAAAGGACAGGCAAGACGCATGCACGGAGAGCGCACACAAGTCGCCCGCCCTCTTAGCAGACGCCAACGCCAGCAAGAGGGCAGTCTTAAAAGCCACACACTCGGGACTCGCCTCCGACACCGGTTCAAAAGGCCCCTAAGGACCACCCTGAGGTCCCAAACCGGGGGCGTTCTCTGAAGCGGGGGCCTCGTCCTGCGGGCCCCCCGCAAAAAGCGTTTGACCAACGGATGAGAACGGGCCGTGAACCCCCCAAAACCGCCATGACCCCGGCTCGTCCGGGAGGGCCCAAGGTTCCATCACCGCCATGCCCCTCAGGAAAGGGAACCACCGGGCATGTGGACTGTCCGGAGCCACCAGGACCACCGACCTTCCCTCCTGTTCGATCCTCCGCAGCAGGACCGGCATGAGACGAACTGGTGGAAACGCATACAGCAGGCCCCCTGGCCAGGGGTAGTGAGCCAGGGCGTCCACCCCTAAGGGCGGTTCGTCCGCGGCCCTTAAGGCGAACCAGGACGGGCACTGTGTGTTCTCTGCACTGGCGAAAAGGTCGACCACTGGACGCCCCAACCCTCGAGTGACGCGTCCTTGAATACCTCCACGTGAGACACGACGCAGACCAGAGTCACTCCGTCCCGCAATAGACCCGGAGTGAGCCAGAACCTGATGTCTGACGCTGCAGTTTGGGGAACTCGGGTGAAGCCTGAGGCGTGAGAACCATCTCTGAAAGTTCCTCATGTGGAGGAGGCCTAGCTGCACCACAGCATGAGCCGCCACCATCATCCCCAGCAGAGACCTGAGGCGCCGAGCGGGGACCCTGGGGCCCGCTAGCACCTCCCTGGCTAGACGGGTAATGTTCCTCCGTCTGTCCTCGGACAATGCAGCACGGAACGTCACAGAGTCTAGCTGCAGGCCGAGATAGATCATGCGCTGAGCCGGTTGCAGCCAGCACTTTCCCTGTCCACCACAAAGCCCAGACGCTGTACGTGGGAAAGGACCCAGTGCGTGTGACTCACGGCCACTTCCCTGGACGAGGCCAGTATCAACCAATCGTCTATATAGGTTAATATTCTTACCCCTGCGCGTCTGAGCGGCTCCAGTGCCGCCTCCACGCACTTTGAGAAAGTCCGAGGCGCGAGCGCGTAACCGAAGGGGAGACGGCAGTACTCGTAACTCCTCTCTCCCACTGCGAAGCGCAGGATGTTCCAGTGTTCCGGAACTATCGCCACGTGAAAATAAGCGTCTGTCAGGTCTATGGAGGACATCCAATCTCCCTGCTTGACACACTCCAGGAGCTGTTTTGTGGACAGCATCCGAAACTGACGCTTGGAAATGCACTCGTTCAAAGTGCGCAGATCCAGAATGGGACGCACCCCTCCTGACTTCTTTGGCACTAAGAAGTAAGGGGAGTAGAGCCCCCTGGTGGCGTCCTGTGGGTCTACCTCTACTGCTGCGCCTCAACTTAGCAGAGAGGAGACCTCCACTTGCAGTGCCACTAATGACCCATCGTACCTGAGAGCGTGCTGCCCGCACGCCCCGGAATGGCGGTGGTTTTTGGGAGAATTGCAATGCGTAGCCTCTACGCATAGTTTTCTCCAGCCACGGATCCGACAGTAGGCCCTGCTCCCTCCAGATGCTGTAGAAGTCTGTGAGGGGCGGAACGGGAACTGGAACACGAGACGTCACAGCCCCGCCCTCTCCTGGTGCTGCTAGCAGGGAGAGGGGGTGAACGAAAGGGCAGAGGGGCCTCCTGCGTCACATCGTGTGCGCCGGGGGCGGTCACGTGTCCTGCAGACCCGACGTCATAAGTCCGGGCCTGCTCATACCATGTGACTCGACCGCTCCGCCCCCCGTGGCGCTTGCCTCATGGAGGGGGGGGGGGGAGCCCCTGGAGTGGGAAACCCCATGCTTATAGGAGCTAACACGTGTTCGACCGAAGCACACACACCACTACTCACCAGATCCCCCCGCTTGACCCCTCTCTCGGAGGGCATAGCATGGATCAGTGGACCGGAGCTCGTAGCCCGCGTAGCACACTGCACACCCTGCTCTGGGGGCTGCAAGCCTAGCGGGGCAACGTTATGGGCTCGGGAAGTAACACAAGCAGACACGTTACACATGTTACGTACCCCCAAATGAGACTCAGACAACGAGTACTGATGAAATGCCGGACGGCCTTTATTAGCAAAGTTTTGCCACCCCGGCCTCCTCTACTGTAGGGAGGCCGGCGGTGGGTGCGCTGCTCCCTCGGGCCTCCCGTGGGTCTGTCCGGACCCGGGGGTCTCGTCGAAGGGGAACGATGGATGGTGGAGCGTGGGTAGGGAGCGGAAAGCCTCCTGAGCGAGCGCTCTCTGTCCAGACTCCGTGCAGCTTGGTGGGCCTCGCGCCTCGGAGATGGGTGCGGTGTAAGCCTAGCCGAGTCCTTGGCCGCAGACTCCAGTCTGTCCATCAGGGCCTGCATGTCAGGGCCGAAGAGGGACGTCTGGGACACAGGCAGGTCCAACAGTTGCCTCTTCTCCGCCTGATGTTGCCTCTTCTCCGCCTGATGTTTGCTAGCCCAAGCCAGAGGTGCCTGGCCCCGATTTGGGCTGCAGCCATGGTGCGGCCACCATCCACGGCAAAGGCCTGGCTTATGCGCAGGAGAGCCGCGGAGGTGGTCCTTGCCTCTGTCAGGAGGTCTCCGCTGAGCGCCTGGCCAGCGGAGAGCGACCTATCCAGGGCCCCCGTGATAAAGGCCATGTTCTTAGCCACGGCGATGACCTGAGCCGCGTTGGCATAACATCTGTCCAGCATAGCCAAAGACATCCTGTCCCGCTCGGAGGGAAGGAGAGGTCTGGCGCCGGGCCACATGGATGCAGAGGGCAGCAGAGCCAAGCGGGCTGAGTCCTCGATTTCTGGGACACCACCGGCCCAGGACCAGTCCTGCATGCTGCAGTACATGCCGTACCCCAGAGTAGGCCTCTTGGCTGCTAGGGGCTTTGGCCACTCACGTGTCGCGTAATGGAGGATCGGGTCCATCCGCGGGCACAACGTGGGTTGCTTCCTTCTCCTCCCTCGAGTGGTGGCGCCCACCGAGGTGAAGTCCTCCACCGCCTGGTCTGGCTGCGGTGGTAGAGGAGCGTTCATCATGGCCGCCGCGGAGGAGTAGAGACTGGGCATGTGATCCAGTGGGAACCGGTCCGGCTCCGGGTCTCGCTGGAGTTCTCCGGGCGCTGGAGCACCGGAGAACACACGCCTGCGCTCACTCTCCTCTCTGGGGAGAGCGAGACACGAGGCGCAGCTATCACTCTCCGCCGCATGGCCCGAGCCCAGGCACAAGAAACAGCGTAAATGCTGGTCCGTGCGCGGGAACCTGACCCGACACTCCAAGTAACGACGTCCAACACCGGAGGGCGAAGGGCAAATCGGACGAGCAGTCGAGGCAGACATCTCAGCAGACAAAGTAGATGTAGTAGATGTAAGTATGATCTCAATCGGTGCCAGAGTGAAAGAGGGGGCGCGGCCTTGTGCAGGGGCTTTTATAGAGGAGGGTCGCTAGTGATTGGAGCATATTTATATATATTTGATCTCTCTGGCGTGTGACCTGGGGGTCACGTGATATCCCACTAGCGAAGTCCTAAGGGACGTAGCACCATGATGTAGAATGTGTGGAGCGATGGAGGAGGAGCAGCGACTTCAATGCGTGAACTGAGAAGGAGGAGGCGGAGGAGGAGCAGCCCTTATTCAAAGGTAAACTAAAAATCCATGTGAAAAAAAATACTTACTCACTGTTCTCAGGTCAAATATTAATATTAATATGCGATTAATTAATTACAAAGCCTCTAATTAATTGGATTCATTTTTTAATCGAGTCCCGGCCCTAGTATTTACACATAAAAAAATGAATCCGAGCTTTTGATGATGCCGCACACACTGTGTTGTATTGTATTGTATGTACTTTATTTGAACAGGGACAGTGTACAGTTAAGCATTAACACAAAAGGAGACATGCAGGTACCAGGTTATAGCGGAGATATTAATTAGGCCCGAGCCCCGAAAGGGGTAAGGGCCTGTTGCTTTCACAATGGTGAATGCAAGTGGTGGCGGTGCGTGACGGACGCGTCAGCGCCCATCACTCACCACAATGTGATGGTTGCGTGCGTAAACTCAAACACTTTAAAATGATGTATCAGGTGCCATTGAAACCTATATTGTTTTTGCTCGAGACGTCCAAAAAAATTCCTTGTTTATTTATTTATTTATTAGGCCCGAGCCCCGAACGGGGTAACGGCCTCTTGCTTTCACAATGGTGAAAACAAATGGTGGCGGTGCGTGACGGACGCATCAGCGCCCGTCACTCACCAAAACGTGACGGTTGAGTGCGCAAACTCAAACACTTTAAAATTATGTATCACGTGCCATTGAAACCTATATTGTTTTTGCTCGAGACGTCAAAAAAAAAATCCTTTTTTATTAGGCCCGAGCCCCGAACGGGGTAAGGGCCTATTGCTTTCACAATGGTGAATGCAAATGGTGGCGGTGTAAAAAAGAGTGACGGGCGCTGATGCGTCCGTCACTCACCCCGCTGTGACGGTTGCGTGCGTAAACTCCATCCATCCATCCATTTTCTACCCTTTAATCCATTTCTGGGTCAGGGGGGGACAGTCAGAGATGCCACCCAAGTCTCATAGCACCAGCCCCTCACTGACCCTCTGCAGGTGGTGAGTCCACAGGAGGACGACTGCTTTCTGAGTGTGAGCAGAGCCTTGATCTTTCAGTGGGGGCTTTTGGGCAAAGTGGGGTTAAGTGTCTTGCCCAAGGACACAACGACAGCAGTCATCAGTGGGAGTCGGTGGAGAAGGTGCAGAGGTGGGAATTGAACCCACAACCTTCTGGCCTTAAGGCCAATGCTCTACCAACTGAGCTACTGTCGCCCCCGTGCGTAAACTCAAACGCTTTAAAATGATGTATCACGTGCCATTACGTATATTGTTTTTGCTCGAGACGTCGAAAAAAAAAAATTCCTTATTAGGCCCGAGCCCCGAACGGGGAAAGGGCCTATTGTCTTTAATCGAGAGATGTCAAATTCTGCACTTTGAGCCTTAATTTCACCCCCTGAACATGCATGAAAAGTTGTAAAATTTTGCCCAAACATCAGACCTGGTGAAAAATTTGATATTTTGGTGTTTATTTTTATGGGACTTAAAAAATGCCAGAACAGCGCCACCTACTACAGCCAATGGGAGTTTCAGAGGTCAAGTTTGTCGTAGAGCCATGAAATTCGGTACACATGTTCCTCAAGTCAAGATACGACCAAAATGTTATCATGGCTCCGCCCTCTGACAAACAGGAAGCCCATAAATTTCATTGCAAAATGGATAAATGAACAGCATCATTTTCATCCATGTCGGTTGGAAAGCGACTCCTCCTCGGTCGTTTCACCGATTTGCCTCAAAATCACTCCACATCATCTCAACACATGTACCTTCAAAATGACCTCAGGGATTTTTGATCAGTGAAACGTTGTTTGAGCAGCAGAGCGGCAAAATGTGACCTTTTTTTGGCAGTTTTTTACAACATAAAATTTGCTCCCGTTTGCACTAACAAAGTCTGATTTGCACAACACTTTGATACATTGTTTAACTCTAGGGTTTAGGTCAGGTGAAAGTGAAACATTTGAAATTGGCCCATTAGCGCCCCCTACAGACTGAAGCAAAGTTTACATGGGGAGCTAAACAGCTCTACTTATCATATTCATTACAATTTGACTAACATTCTGCTATGACTACGGGAACAAATCATCACACGGTGGTGCCACCTCCTTTGCGCGGTGGTGCGTGGTACGGTGTGGTGCGGTGTAGTGCGGGCGTGATGCAGGACGCCTGGTGTAGGGCGGGGTGGCTTGGTGCGGGGCGGCGTGGCAAGGGGTGGTGGTGCGGGGAGCGCGCGCGGTGCAGGGAGTCGCGCGGTGCGGCGAGGGCCGTTCGACGTTGCTTGCGGCTTTAATTAGGCCCGAGCCCCGAACGGGTTAAGGGCCTATTTCTTTCACAATGGTGAAAACAAATGGTGGCGGTGCGTGACGGACGCGTCAGCGCCCGTCACTCACCAAAACGTGACGGTTGCATGCGTAAACTCAAACGCTTTAAAATGATGTATCACGTGCCATTGAAACCTATATTGTTTTTGCTCGAGACGTTAAAAAAAAAAATCCTTTTTTTAGGCCCGAGCCCCGAACGGGGAAAGGGCCTAGTGTTTTTGCTCGAGAGATGTCAAATTCTGCACTTTGAGCCTTAATTTCACCCCCTGAACATGCATGAAAAGTTGTAAAATTTTGCCCAAACGTCACACCTGGTGAAAAAGTTGATATTTGGGTGTTTATTTTTATGGGACTCAAAAAATGCCAGAACAGCGCCACCTACAAGAGCCAATGGGAGTTTCAGAGGTCAAGTTTGTCGTAGAGCCATGAAATTTGGTACACATGTTCCTCAAGTCAAGATACGACCGAAATCCTTTACTGCTCGAGTTGCCATATGGCGAGTCTAAACCCTGGATCCTTCTCTGAGGGTAGTGATAGATGTGTGAAGTGTAGTGTAGTCGTAGCTCTGGAATCCAGGGTCAGTGAGTTAGAGCTGCGTCTCCGAGCACTGGAGTCTCGAGCTAGCGCTAGCATTAGCTACAGCCAGGCCGTATCCTCAGGGACAGCGGAGCGCAGCTTTAGGGAAAGGCAGAGGAGAACTAGCGAGCCTAGCCTCCCAGCCCGTCCTCCGCAGCTGGGACAAGACCAGGATAGTGATGGCTTTGTGACTGTTCGGAGAGGGCGACGTGTTGTTGGTAGTTTCCCCATTGGGCCTCCTCCTGTTAGCATTTACAATCGCTGGGACGCTCTGTCCGGCTGCGCCCCCGCGCGGCCGGGCGGGGAAGAAGGCCCCACTGAGAGAGCCGCTGAGAGAGCTGCTGAGAGAGCCGATGGAGTCGCTGATGCGCTGGTAATTGGCTCCTCTATTGTTAGAGGTGTTAAGATCCCAGGAGCCACTGTTCGGTGCTTCCCTGGGGCCAGGCTTGGTGATATTGAAGGGAATCTGAGGCTCATGATGACCCACAAGCAGCGTTTCCGTCGAATTGTTATTCACGTGGGTGGTAATGACGTTCGGCGGAAACAGTCCGAGGTGTTGAAGCTGCAAGTCGCCGCGGTGTGCAAGCTAGCACAATGGCCGACACTGTCATCTTCTCTGGGCCCCTACCTAGCACTAGCAGTGCAGAAGCATTCAGCAGACACTCGGCTTTCAACCGCTGGCTGTCTGGCTGGTGCCCTCGAAGTGGTGTTGTTCATGTTGACAATTGGAGTGCCTTTTGGGGAAAGCCCGGTCTCATCCGCTCGGATGATATCCACCCAACGTTGGCGGGTACATCCCTTTTGGCTAAGAATTTGGCCCTGGCTCTAAACTGTTCTGCCCGGCTCAAATGACGGTGCAGAACTGAGGCCCGGGTGCAGAGCTGCTCTGCCACAACCTCTGAGCCCCCATCTGATCAGTTACTAGCCTCAGAAGCTAGTCAGATTGAAACTGTGTGTGCATGTGTGTGTGTGCCTGTGTGTGCTCAGTTACTAGCCTCAGAACCTAGTCAGATTGAAACTGTGTGTGTTCCTCGCTTGAAGTCTAAAGCACTATATGCGAGGAAATCTGACCTGGGTGTCAGACACAGTAACTTAATAAAAGTTCAGACAGACAGAAATAGTTCTAACAGTAGGGTTGTTAAATGTGGTTTAATGAACGTCAGATCAATCTCGTCTAAATCGCTTCTCATAAACGAACTTATTATAGACAAGGGCTTGGATTTGTTTGCGCTCTCGGAGACTTGGCTCCAACAGGACGACTACGTTAGATTGAATGAGTGCACTCCTCCGACGCATGTTAACTACCAGAAAGCGAGAACTACAGGTCGCGGCGGTGGTGTTGCGATTATATCACACACCAACTTACTTCTTAGTCCCAAAACCAACAATGCTTTTCACTCGTTTGAAAACTTAACACTTTCAATCACCTGTCCTGGGTGGAGAAAACAAAAAGCGGTGCTATTTATAGTTTTATACCGACCTCCTGGTCCTTACAGCGAGTTCCTAACAGAATTCTCGGACTTCATTTCAAACCTAGTTTTGGAATGGGAAAACATAGTTATAACTGGAGACTTCAATATACATGTGGACGACAGCACTGACAGCTTAAACAAAGCTTTCAGCGCCGTACTAGATGGTGTTGGTTTTACTCAGAATGTTGAGGAACCTACTCACATTCATAACCACACCTTGGACCTTGTCCTGACCTACGGCTGTGATGTCTCCAATGTTGACATCCAGCGTCAAAGCTCGTTGCTGTCTGACCATTTCTTGATCACGTTTGATCTCGATTTGGAGGACTTTCCTGTCCCGCAAGATAAAACCATAATGAAAAGAACCTTAAATGATAAATCTATCACAAAGAACTAATACAGCCTATGTTGAATACTGCTGCAGGTGAACCTGTTCACAGCTGCTGCAGTCCCTCAGTCATTGACCAAACGGTGGACAACACTATGGAGTCTTTAAAATCTGCATTAAATGCAGCAGCTCCTTTAAAACAGAAAACTATTAGGATTAGATCATCGTCGCCCTGGTACAGTGTTCAACTCCACACTTTAAAACAGGACGTCAGAAAATTGGAGAGGCTATATCGCCACTCCCACTCGGAGCCTGTCCACAGGGAGTGGAAAGCAGGTCTCCGAAACTATAAGAATGCCCTTCGCAGGGCTCGAACTCAATACTATTCAACTTTAATAGAAGCGAATAAAAATAACAGTAGATTTTTGTTTAGCACCGTCGCTAAACTCACAAACTGCCATAGCGCAATCGAGCCTAAAATTCCAAGCTCACTGAGCAGTGTCGACTTTCTCCACTTCTTTAATAATAAAATTACATCCATCCGTGACAAACTGGAGGAGGTTACTCCTGCTGTTGGTAGTGGACAGGCTGAAGCGGCATACGTGACTTCCCACTTAGACTCTTCAGTGGGCCTCGATAAATTCACGGCTGTGAGCCAAGCAGAGGTGATCTCTGTGGTCACATCCTCAAAAGCCTCAACTTGCATGTGTTATGGCCAGATTCCCGGCACTAGATATTCTAATCATTTGATTCCCGGCACTAGACATTCTAATCATTTAGGTCGATACAGGCGTCTTCTTTCCCAGCGTCTGAAAACCCGCTTCTCATCACTGTTTGAAACATAAGACAAAGGCTGCTTGTCCACGATTCTCTTTCCCATAACCTTCGCTACTACCTATCTCAACTGTTCTTACGGCGTGTACCTTGTTATCAAATTCGAAGGTCCTTTCCTGCGCTTCATGTATCTCTACTCAGCCTTCCCGTCTGCAGCTGCGTATGACTCATCCCTCTTGTGACGAATGCTCATTGTTCTACCTGACACACCTCCAGTATAAGATCATTAAGACATGTTTGTTAAGGAAACAGACAGACGCGGCATCCCTCCAGATCCCGCTTCTGTTTGACTCCTTTCTGCGCAGAGAAATGTCATTTTGTACTCATCACTTCTGTGAATAAAACTGCACCAAAGGACAAGTTGTTTCCTCTCGATTTCATTCATTTGAGGCAATAGAATTTCCATAACAATTGGTGTCAGAAGTGGTCTCGAAGGCTGACCGTTGGAACGCAGGGGTCCGGATTCGGGGGACTGATCGCCCGGGATTCAAAACCAATCTCGTCGCTTTCCCATATCTGTGGACGGGCGGACTGACCGGACGTGCTGAGTTTCAACCGTCGCCTCTCGGGATTTTCACACGAAAACAAACGGTAACTTGTTTAATATTTGACTTTCTATGCTTCAGTGGTGAATCCGGGAGGGACTTGTGGGTGCAGTGTGCGTGCATGTTTGGCTGCCAGCTGGTGACGGTGCTGATCATTCTAATCCAGGCTGTTGGAAACAAATCCTAAGTTAGAGTCTTAGGCTGAAGTTCGAGTCTTCAGTTGTGACACGGTTAGAGTCCTGTCAACATAAATCTAAGTTTAGTCTTAGTCTGGGGTTCAAGTCCTCAGTTGTGAATCAGGTTAGAGTCCTGTCTAAATCTAAGTTTACTCTTAGTCGGGGGTTCGAGTCCTCCGTTGTGAAGACGGTTAGAGTCCGGTCTAAATCTAAGTTTACTCTTAGTCGGAGGTTAGAGTCCTTCGTTGTAAGAACAGGTTGGAGTCCTGTTTTGTGCAATAGGTTCGAGTCCTATTTGCTGATAAAATCCTGGGTTTGAGTCCTGGGCAGAGTTCGAGTCTCTGTTTTTATATCTGAGTTCAAGTCTCAGATTCCGGCCATGTGGCTTAGAAGAAAAGGCACAGAGTCACCAGTTTGGGACGCCCCATGCATGACTTTTATGAGTAAAAAACATGGTAATGATTTTAGGGCATGCACTGAGATGTGGGTGACTGAATTAGGTTTTCCCAAAAATGGCTCCTTCAGCTTGAACCAATTGGAAAAGATTAAATCGCAATTGGATGCTCGAGAAACTGTGTTAAAAAAAGGCAGGTCTGTACGTGTGAAAGATTTGAATTGTCTGGATGAGAACAAACGGTGGCTGAATGCGTGGATGACTGAGGCAAAGCTTAGGGAAAGTAGACAGAAACAATGTATAGGATCTGCGACTGATTCTTCTCCATCTGCTTCTTTTTCAAACATGCCACCGATCCCACGTCAATACGACCGTAGGACCTTCAGAGATGATTGGACACCCCTGTACTCCGCTCTCTCACCCCCCCCGCCCGGGTATCAAGCAGCGGCACCAGCAGCGCCAGCGTCAGCAGCCCTCCCTCTCTCTCCTCTCACCGCTCCAGGGACGTCTGCATCTGCCCCTCCCCTCCTGTCTGGAGCAACACACACACAGACTGCTCCTGCTAAAATTCAAAGCTTGACCCACGATATGGACAAAATCACTTTAAATGACAATGGCATGACGCTGAGAGATGGAAAGACTTTACAAGCACCTATGATCGAATATCCTGGCCCCGAGGGAACCCCCGTTCTGGTTCTGCGTCAAATGGATCAGGAGATGAAAGATTCTGTCAAAGACTGGCCTTCTCCTCACCGCGGAGGTGATTCGATGGCAGACGCATTTCTGGCATTTTGTAAAGCATGGCGCCCCACGGGTGCTGAAGTTAAAAAGCTTCTCCTCCTGTATTTAAAACCGGAGGGCTTCGCCAAGATAGAGCCGGCGGTCCATCGACAGAATTATGAGACTTTGCGAGCTCTGCAGGCGGAATGGACAGAGGCGAATGCGTGGGAGACATATGTGGCCAACATTGTGACAGCTCTCAAGCGTGCGTTCCCAGTGAAATTTGATATGGGAAAGATTAAAGACTGCTCTCAAAAGACAAGTGAGTCAGTTGTGGACTTTTATCATCGTCTTGAGGATGTGTGCGTTGCCCACTCTGGTAGTCAAAAGCCAGAGAATTACACTGCCGCAGCTGAGACCACATTCGAGGTGATCTTTAAGATGGCGTTCTGCGAGGGCCTTCCCCAACCGATCCAAGCCGCACTAAAACAGACTTTGGTGGGAGGTTGGCAGGATAACCGCATCCCGGAAATCCTCAGACACGCAAAGCATGCTGAAATAAAGAACTCTGAAGAGAACGCTGTAAAAACTGGCGCGCAGGAGACGGCCCAGCATCAGGCCAATCTCACGTTGATCAAAATGACGGGCAGACAATTCCGTCGTGGAGGTCGTGGAGGTAGAGGACGGAGAAGAGGTGGCCACGGACATTTCGAGAACAATCGTGACCACGGACATTTCGAGAACGATCGTGTCCATGACGACCAGGACAAATGTTTCAACTGTGGTGAAATTGGACATTGGAATCGTGACTGTCCCCAGCCACGCCGAGATGCGGGACGCTGGAGTGGACGTGGACGGGGTGCGAGACCGGAGGACCAGCAGAGATTTTCTTCAGATTGATGTCTGGTTGACGTGGGATCCGAGAAAGCACCTGTACAGATGAGTAATGCACACACTCTTACACACAACACACTAACTGCTAACTGCAATGAAGACGCGCTTGCCACTGATTCACTGCTTGGCTTAATTGAGGATAGAATTAGGGAGTTAGAGGACGGTGACAGGCCCAACACAGGGACCTACTTAGCTTATGAAAATGAAGCTTACAGAAAAATGCCAACTATTGTTTGTGAAATTGAGGGTAAACCGATCACTTTTTTAGTAGACTCTGGTGCAACCCACAGTGTGATTCAGACAAAGGAGCTCTCAATCAAATTAAGTGGCAGAAGTGTTTTTTCCACAAGTGCGAGTGGACAAACGGTACCGGAATCTTTTTCTGTTCCGATCAAATGCACTTGGGCAAACGAGCGTAACCCAGCAACAGCAAAACATTCATTTTTGATGTCTGACCTTTGTCCTGTAAACTTGTTAGGCCGTGATTTAATGATAAAATGGGAAGTTGTGTGATCACATCGACAGCAGAAGGCCTTAAAATAGACAGAGGTGCGTGCGCAACTAATTTTGTCAAAATAAACACAAATTGTCCTATGTCTGTATATCAGTGGTGGTTTCATACTGCCAGCGCGAGTCACTTAATGGGGGTGGTTTCTCCATTTCTTAATCCAAAATCTGATATATTGAAAGCTGAGGACTTGCATTGTGTGTGTCATTTACACCATGGCCCTGATTGTGAATTTGAAGAAATGTTTAAAATGGGCTCAGATGACTGCTTGATTATTGCTGACGTGTACTTTGATGAGTCCAAGTGTGCTGTTTCAGTAGAGTTAAGCCAGTCACAAAAACAATGCTATCGTCTTGAAAATTCAAGTCCTCATATTTCAATTGCAAAAGCAAAAGCTGACACATGGCAAAACTTAGGCCTTTTTGTACGCAGATGTACTTTGGCAGAGGACTGGGAGGCGTGTGAACGTGGAGAAAATGTGTTTTATTCACAATCCGTTTGCGCGTATAAAATGTCTCATACGAAGACAGTTGATGTGCTAAATTCAGTGCTTTTGACGTCTTCATATGATGACAATGACGGACCAAATTTGACTTTGACTTCTTTGACTCCTCCGCTTGAGATTTCACCTTTGTTATCGCAAGTACCGGACAGTCTGTGGGCAAAAAGTAAACATGATGTTGGTTTGATCAAAAACTGTCCACCTGTTCGTATTGAAGCTAAATCTGATTATAGACCGAGGCAGCGTCAATATCCTTTGAGACAGGAGGCCATAGAAGGAATTACACCTGTTTTTGAATCATTTCTTGAGGCTGGCATTATTGTCCCATGTGAGGACTCCCCAGTGCAGACACCTATCTTTCCCGTAAAGAAAATTAGACCAGCAGATAAACCTACAGAGTGGCGTTTCGTGCAAGACTTGAAGGCGGTGAACGCTGCGATCGTCTCTCCTGTTCCAAATGTGCCAAATCCGCACACTCTTTTGAGTCAGATACCAGCAGATGCAGAGTGGTTTTCTGTAGTGGACTTATCAAATGCTTTCTTTTCTGTACCTGTGGACAGGGATTCACAATTTTGGTTTGCCTTCTGTTTTAATGGAAAAAGATATACTTTTACCAGACTTTGTCAGGGCCTAAACTCAAGCCCCTCGTTGTTTTGTGAGGCTCTGAACCACAGTATAGCGTCTCTTGTGTTGACAGACGGGACTGTTTTGATTAATTATGTGGATGATTTGATGGTTGCTAGCCCCACAAAAGAACAATGTGAAGAGGACACAATTAAGCTTCTCCAACATTTGGCTGAGGAGGGCCACAAAGCTTCTGTTTCAAAGTTGCAATTTGTCAAACAAAATGTTGTGTTTTTGGGTCACATCATAACCCCTGAGGGTAAAACCTTGTCACAAAAGCGTGTGACGGCAATAGTTGATGCTCCGAAGCCCTCAAACAAAAAGGAACTTCTTTCATTTTTGGGAATGTGCTCATATTGCAGGCATTTTATCGCCAATTTCTCTGAGAAAGACAAGCCTTTACGTGATATGACTGTGGGGAGGAACATGTGTGCGTCCTCTCCCCTCGTGTGGACTCCAGAGGCAGAGCAGGCCTTTACAGACTTAAAAATTGCTTTGCAATCGGCTCCAACTCTGGGAATCCCAGACCCAAATAAATCTTTTGTTCAGTTTGTGGACGAGAGATGTGGATGCATGACATCAGTACTTTTGCAAAAACATGGAGATCTACTGAAACCTGTGGGTTATTTTTCAAAACTTCTTGATCCTGTGGCGAGAGGTCTCCCTGCTTGTTTAAGAGCCATAGCTGCGTGTGAAACAGCAGTATTGGCATCACGTGACTTTGTTGGATTCTGCCAACTTTTGTTGTTTGTTCCACATTCTGTTGCTTTGATACTACAGGAGCAGAAATCTTCACATCTTTCTGCATCTCGATGGCTTCGATATCACACAACACTCTTGGGATTGCCACATGTGACTGTCCATAAATGTTCTACACTTAATCCTGCCACATTGTTACCCCTCCCAGGAGAGGGCACACCGCACTCATGCATGGCAGAGCTGAATCAGATCTGTACTCCAAGACCAGATCTTTCTGATACACCATTGACTAACCCTGATTTAATTCTCTATGTAGATGGATCAGCATATCGAGACCCGGACACCGGAAGGTCGCATGCTGGATACGCTGTGGTGGACGACCATTCAGTCGTTCTTTCTTCCTCTCTACCATCGATGTACTCGGCACAATTGGCAGAGCTGGTGGCGTTGACAGAGGCGTGTGCATACGCAAAGGGACGGTCTGTTACAATATTCACTGACTCCCGCTATGCATTTGGGGTGACGCATGATTTTGGGGCACTGTGGAAACATAGAAACTTTCTAAAATCTGACGGAAAACCAATTTTACACCACACACATGTTGCAGCATTGTTAGAGGCTATCTTGCTCCCATCTCAGATTGCAGTGTGTAAATGTTCTGCCCACACAGGTGCAACGGACTCTGTTTCATTGGGTAACGCTAGGGCGGACAGAGCTGCGAGAGCTGCTGCTAAACAGCTTCTCCCCTCATCAGCTTCCTTCTCCCTGCCCCATGCTGTCTCCCCAGAGGCCCCTCCTCTTTCCCCTCCCGCCTCTCTGAAGGACCTCTGCTCACTCTCTTCTCCTGAAGAGCGGCGCATGTGGGCGGAGTCTGGTGCTGTTTTCCAAAATGGCGTCTGGGTAGGCCCAGATTTGAAGCCATGCCTTCCCAAAAGACTATTTAATTGCTATGCTAAGTTAACACATGGGTTGGACCATGTGTCAAAGGGGAATATGTTTCAAGCAGTCCAACAATTCTGGTTTACAAAAGGGTTTTCTACATTTGCTGCAGAGTTTTGCAGAAGCTGTTGATCTGTGCACAGAATAACCCGGGTAGGCCGAGGTCTCTGGCACAAGCAGCTCACCCAGCTCCTACAAGACCGTTTGAACATGTCATGATGGACTTCATTGAACTAACACCCAGTGAAGGGAAAAAATTTTGTCTTGTAATGGTGGATATGTTTTCAAAGTGGGTTGAAGCTTTCCCTGCAAAACATGCGTCCTCCGCTACAGTAGCAAAAGCCATTTTGACTGAAATTCTTGTAAAATGGGGAATTCCTCAGAAGTTGTCCAGCGATAATGGGTCGCATTTTGTTAATGAAGTGATAAAACAACTGTCTGACTATTTGAAATTTGATTTGAAAACTCACTGCAGCTATCACCCACAATCTGGTGGGGCTGTGGAGAGAGAAAATTTCACAATAAAATCAAAACTGGCCAAATGCTGTCAGGAAACAAACCTTAGCTGGCCAAAATGCTTGCCAATTGTCCTGATGTACATGCGAATGAGAGTGCGCACGCGTAACAACCTGTCCCCATTTGAGATTTTGTTTGCAGCCCCTCCCAACGTAGGAATGGGACCTGCGGGACCTCAACCAGATGCCATCCTGTGCGAGGATGGCATGATAAGGTATTGTATAACCCTAACAAAGTCTCTTTCTGATATCAGAAGACAGGTGTCATCGGCCCTTCCCCAACGTGCGGACCATCCACTTCACAACATCCAACCCGGCGACTTCGTCCTGATAAGGAACTTCAAGCCAAAGAGCTGGAATCACCATCGCTGGCTTGGCCCATTTCAAGTTCTCCTCGTCACTCACACCGCTGTAAAAGTCCAGGAGAGGCAGACCTGGGTCCACGCATCGCATTGCAAACAAGTCCCAGCGCTTCTTGCAGAGCGTACAACGGAAGCATAAGGAGGATCTTACCCCCTCCCAACGCGAAAGGAGGGTCACACACACACTACCCCCCTCCCAACGTAAAACATTGTTAGAAATACATTGTTAGCTGCATCAGGAGAAAAGTGCTGGTAACTACACTCCTAGGTCATAGATGAGCAGAAGATAGGTAACACAAGAAGATCAACAAGTGACAATCCAAGTCCATGATGCGCCACGGCCGGGAGCACGGTCCCTGGCATCCATTCAGGCAGCAGGGCCTTTGCGGGATGAGAAAGACTTTGTGTGTGCTCATGTTCATTTCCTTCCTCATTGTGTTTCCACTGTTATGGTTTGAAGGTCGGGAGAATAAAAATAACAATCAAACACAGGTCGTTGTCAATTACACTTCTAACACCTCTTCATTTACATCAAAACGTGTGAAGAGGGAAGATGTGGCCGAAATGGATTCTGCATGGTCACGTGTTTTGGCTCAGTCAATGAATCACACCAGTGTATACACACTTAATTTGTGGTATCAATATGCAAAATTCTTAGCAGAGTCACAAAATCGCTCAAATTGTTACATTTGTACTCATATGCCTATTGCGTCATCAAACCCACACATCACACCTCTACCAATGGTCGATGCATTTACACATTTTCCAAAGATTCTGTATTCATCTGTCTCTGTTGATTATTTCAATGAACCGTAACAAAGCGTACAGGTAAATGTCTC